>WQNJ02000050.1:2530000-3130000 GCA_016584745.2 Phylloscopus trochilus trochilus
GCAGAAACATCTCCCTCCTCCCCCAGGGGATTTTTATGGCTCAGATTGTGTTGTCCTGCTCTGTTTCCCCTCCTAACTCAAGGCAGGGCTGAGCCCCCTCAGAGCTGCTCCTTTTCAAGGTCAGGTCTCACCTTTGCTGCTGAGATGTTGCAGCTGAACCTCATCTTCAAACCCTCTGCTCACCCAGTGCCCACAGGAGCCACCACAGCTCCTCCCCTGCCCTCAGCACCAGGGGATTTCTTCCCTTTGCACTTCTTCACCCTCTTACTCTGAACCCCAAAAACCAAATCACTGCTCTGCCACCCCAGCTCAACTGGGGTTTATAATTTTTTTTTTTTTTTACCTTTATTTTAACATTTCACTGAGTTAAGAAGGCATTATTTGCGTGTTGGGAAGTGCCACGACAGCATTTTCAGGGCAGAGCTGGCCTCAGTGCTCACCCACCCCAGCTGCCCAAAAGAATGGAGCCTGTCTGCAGCTCCTCAGCCCATCCTGCCAATTCCTGCAGGGCTTTAATAACATTTCACCCTAAATGAAGCAAATCCCATCCTGTAGGAAAAAGCTCTGGAAGCTGATGCCGTAGGAGAAAAGGGAACTCAGCCAGAACTGGAGAGGGACCTTCAACATTCACACAGCTGGGGAAGGTGGTTTGGGTTTGGGCTGCAGGGATGATCCAACACTGAGCTGGGTGCCCTCTCCTGTGCTCTTGGAGTGGTTTGGAGTTGGGATGGATTTGCTGGCATGTGCAGTCAGCTCAGGGTTTTGGCAGGGGTCACCCCTGGGGACCAGCTGGCCTGAGGGGCTGGAAAGCTCCCTGCTCCCTTCTGTCACGCCTGAGCCATTGTTTGAGGGCTGGCAGCAGCTCCTGGGATTCAACCACTGTGACATCTGCTGTGCCACCCCAGGGCCAGGCCGTGCCAGCACTTTACTCCTTGGTTACTCACTGGTGGATGATTCCCTTCCAGCCCTGGACAGGGAATGGGGCAGCACAAGAGCCCCGTGGCTCCCTGAGTGCAGCAGCTTTGGGAGCAGAGGGGTTTTCACTGAGTTATTCCTTCCCACAGGATCCCCAGAGAGTCCCCTTGGCCATGACCCATGGAATGGCCATGGGAACTCTCTGGGAATGGGGTGAAGGGATGGTGTGGATTTGGGGAGACAGGAATGAAGGTGCTGCAGGAAGGGGCACAAACAATGTGAGGGTGGGCAGGCCCTGGCACAGGGTGCCCAGAGCAGCTGTGGCTGCCCCTGGATCCCTGGCAGTGCCCAAGGCCTGGCTGGATGGGTTTGGAGCAGCCTGGGACAGTGGGAAGTGTCTCTGCCATGGCAGGGGGTGGAGTGGGATGAGCTTTAAGGTCCTTTCCAACCCAAACCATTCCATGATTCCATAATAACAACTCGTGCAGGCCCAGTGCCAGCAGAGGCCCAGCTCTGTCCCTGTGTGCAGGACACTCAGCCCAGGGTGACTTCAGCCCCACAAAAGCTTTCCTGCAGACACCACTACACACCTGACTGTTCCCAGGGATGTCATTCCCCACTCTGAAGGCTCCAACCCTACAGTACCAGTAGGGAAAATGAGGATTAAATCTGCCCTAAGTCACATTATCCTTTGGAAACTGCTCAGAGGGAACATCGACATCCTCCTTCCACTGACTTGCTGGGAAGAATGACCTCCACAAATTCCCATCACTTCATCCCCTCTTCATTTAACTCTGCCTATGAATCTGATTTTCCCTTACACTGGTTTTCCTGAGCCTGGGGCTGTGTTGAGGCATCTTGATGCATCTTGGCCTCAAGGATAAAGGGACAACTGTGGAAGGAGTGTCCTTCTCCAGCACTGTGAGCTCCCATTTCCATCCTATCCAGCTGGATTTCTCCATCCTCTCATGGGCTCTGGTCCCCAAGGGCAAAACAGATTGGATATGGAGGCAAATGTGCCCCATTCCAGGGGAATGACCTTTGCCTGTTTTACTACCAGAGAAAAAAAGGTCAAAAATCCCTAAATGCTAATGAAAAGAACAGGAATTTTTGATCAGGGGAAGCTACAATCAAATCCTTGATTTAGAAAAACAAATTAAGAAAACCTAGAGGAGAGATTTTTGTGGTTCACTTCTAAAATTAAAGTAACAGAGATGAACCAGATGATTTGACATGAAATCAGAATTAAACATGACACAGTAAAACTCAATACCCCCTTTTAAACCTGGATCCTGTAGATTACACTTGGAATATCCCCTGAAATATTCCCTGTGCTGAGGCTCCACTGCCCTTTGCTCAATTCCCTGCTCTGTCTGTGAATAGATTTTTATATTCTACCCCAAAAATTCCTCCTTTCGTTCCACTTTCATTACCTGAGCCCATGTCATTATTTCTGCTCTTACTTAGCAGCTGCTCTGCCCCTTCCCCACCTTTGCTGTGTCTTCGCAGCTCCTCCCAGTGTCAGTTCAGTTGTGATTTTTCTGACTGTGCCAGCACAGCTCTGGGGTGTTAAACAGGCTGCCCTAAATAGCAGCTCTCAGCCTTCTGTACAGTGTTCTTCCCTCTTTGCTGAGTCTTTACTGCTTCACATTTGGGAAAATGGGTGCTGAGTTTGGGGATCTGCTGGCTGGATTCGATATCTGCCTTCCTGTGTCTGTTTTTAACCCAGTTTTGGTACATCAAGCACTTTTTCCGTCCTTTTTTCTCTTCTTTGTTGAAGCAAAAACACATAAAAGAAAACACTTTCTCCTTTTCCACTGGCTGGAGGAGGTGCTTTGTCTTCTATTAATCATTGCAACCACTTTTTTTCCAATCAGTATTTTTATTTTGCTTTTTAAATTGCTGAATACCTACCAGCTCAATTTTCAATTTAAAAAGCTGGAGCAAGGTAGGAGATTTTGTGATTCCCTTATTTCTGTGATTCCTTTATTTCTGTGATTCCTTTATTTCTGTGATTCCCTTATTGCTGTGATTCCTTTATTTCTGAGATTCCCTTATACTTTTACCACAGACACCTTGAGTTCCTTCCTGAAGGTGCCTCTTGCACAGGTGCTTCTTAATAGCAAATAAAATCATAATTTTCTGTGAGATTTGTAGAGCAAAGTGTGCTAAAATCTGCAAATTAATGAATATTTATTTCACATTGAGGCGTTTGTGTGCAGCAGTAAGACCAATTCCCCAAGGATTAACTGTGTTATTTCTGAAATCGTGGCTCTGGGAGCAACAAAGGCAGAGGGAAAAATCAGAGGATCACAGAATTCCACACAGAATCATGGAATTAAGGTTGGAAAAGACCTTTAAGATCATCAGGTCCAACCATCAACCCAACACCACCATGGTCACCACTAATCTGTGTCCCCAAGTTCAAAAATGGTTTTTTGAGCACTTCCAGGGATGGTGACTCCACCACTGCCCTGGACAGCCCCTTCCCATGCTGACCACCATTTCCATGAAGAAATTCCACCTGATATCCAATCTAAACCTCCCCTGGAGCAGCTTGAGGCCGTTTCCTCTCATCCTGTCCCTTGTTCCCTGGGAGAAGATAAGGAGATATCAACCCCCACCTCAGACGATTCTCATCTTGACAGGATTTTTTATTCTTTTTAGGTCAAGGGCTGTTGACTGTTTGTCATGCCAGTCTATTTCCCAAAATTCACTGGCACGTGGCCAAAATCCTGCCCAGGATGATGTGGCACGCAGATTTTGTAGATCTGGGGAAGGAGCTGCTCCACCACATCTCCGTTTCCACCACGCCAAAGGAAGTGCCACACCCCTGCCAGGACCCTGCTCTACACCCACTCCCTGACCCCAGGAATGAGTGGCTTGGGTTGGACAGGGATTTTCCAACAGAAGAGTTTTCCACCTGAGAACGCTGACGAGGCCCAACCGAAGAGTTCTGGGGGAAGGATTTTATTCCATCAGAGCTTTCAGTGGAAACAAAGCCAGTCCTGGCCAGGTCCTCGGATGGGCCCTCAAACCCTGCCAGCTCAGCCCCTGCCCACACAGCCCTGGCCCTCCTGAGGAGCTGTGGCCACAGCATTTCCCAGCTGATGGATGAGCCAGGGCAGCAAAGAGAAGCAGTTCCTTCAGCAATGACTTTGTAGATTAATTTAATTAATTGATTTAATAGCAAAACGTATTTACTGAAGGCGTTTTTCAACCTCTGGACTTGTTCCAAGGACAGTCCTGTGTCCTTCTCGTGCTGGGAGCATCAGAACCGTGCACAGAATTCCAGCTGGGATCTCCTGGGAGCAGAGCAGAGGTGGCCATGGCCCAGTCCATGGAGGCACTGGTTGTGTTGGGTGTGGTTTGACTGCTCTGAGCGAGGAAAGCCTTGGAATATAAAAAGGAGGCATCACCTGGGGGGAAAAGTAGGAAAACAAACAAAGGTAGATGGCAGCTTTTCTTCCAGGCCCCTGACAACCCCTGACAAGTCAGAGCCTTCCCTGCCTCATGTCCTGCTGATGGATTTAGGAACAAGATGATCTCCTGTCATGCAGGGAGAGGAAGGAACAGTGTAGGATCAGAGGTTCACCTGGATTCCATGGAGAAATGTGAGATTTGGAAGTGCAATTTTTGGCAGGCCCAAAGCTTTCTTGTGCCTTCATGGTTGCCAGGCATTTCACTGCTGGCCAAGGATGGAGCAGCCCAGTGGGAGAAGGGAAAATAGCTTGGAAAATCTCCTTTTCCATGGGTTCAGGGAATTCCTCAGGGCTCTGAAACAGAGGTCAGGGAACCCAGAGCTGGTTTTGGTCCCATTTTTGTGCTGCTGAACAAAACCTGAGAGGGATGGAAAGGTCACTTTGTCCTTGTGCTGTGTGTAACTGGTAACCAGGGGTGTGCTGGTGGTGATAAGATAGGTTGGGATGGGCCAGATCAGGCTGGGGGATCTATTGAGGTGTCACAGTGATGATCAGATGAGCACCAGCACTGTCACCTTATCGCTGTGGGTGCTCAGGAGGTGAAGTTCATCCCTTCCCTTGCAACACGGGGAGTGGAAATTTCCAAAGAGCTTGGAAGGTTTGGGTAGAACAGAGGGAGATGGGTGAGAGCAAGGAAGGAGGGAAGGAAGAAAAGAGAGGATTTGGGGAAGTTTCTGGAAGAGCAGCAGCTGCCACAGAGCCCTGAGCCTGCTGTCCAACTGCTGCCTTTGTCAGTGACACAGCTCTTGGCCAAGCCCAGACCCCTGGGATTGGACAGGGAAGGGGCTGGAGGTCCAGCAGGGTGCTTCACCTGCAGCAGGGAGCAGGGAGAGAGGCAGGGCTGGATAAATCCCTGCCGTGGATGGCAGTGAGGTGAGGCTGCAGGGCCTGGAGACCTGGAGTTGTTCCCACTGAGGGGGCTGAGTCCCTCTGGAAAGGCAGGGGATGATCAATCCCAAGGAAATTCCCCTCAGGGGAATGTGTCAGACCCTGCAGATCCCAAAAGCAGGAATCACAGATTCACAGGAGCCCTGTGACTTCAGGTCCTGCTTGGCTCACTCCTTTTTCCCTTTCCAGCAACCCCTGATATTTTCCAATGCTCTTGGAACAGACAGCTTCCAACCCAAATCATCCCCAGCCCAGGCAGGATAAACCCTTTCCCTTGGTCCTCTGGCATAATCCCCAAGGGATTTATGTCCTCTCTGTGTGGGTGTGGATACACACACTCAAAACTGTCTCCAGCTAAAGCAGAAGTTTCTCTGGGAATGCTTCTCTGATGCTTTCCTTCCCTGTTTGACAAAAAAAAAAAAAAAATAGCAGCATCTAGTTAACAGAAAATTTATTGCAAGAAACCATTTCAAACCAGAAAATGGAATTGTTTGGAAAACAAAGTCTAAACAAAATATTTTGGCAGTGGCTCTCAAGCAGAAAACACATTGAGCCTTCTCTTTTCCAGCAAAAGAGCTGCTTTCTCTGGGAGGAAAACATGACAGAGAGGAGAAATTTTTTCCTGCACTAAGTGGCTGAACAAACAGGAACGAGGCAGGTTCTCCTGGACACCTGATTCCGTCTCTGCCGGGAGGGATAACATATCCACAGTTCAACATTCAGGACAAGCTGGTGGGGTTGAGAGAGAAAATGCCCCATGAAGGGTTGGTATCTCTGCAGGCTTCTGTCTAAGCAAAGAAATTTAGGATTTGTTTTTCCTCAAACCTGGCTCAGTGGCTGCTGGGACAGAGGTTAATGCAGATGTCGATAACGTTAATTACCGGAATGCTCCCCAGGGCTTTGTTCTCAGCCCAAATCCCACTCTCACCGAGGCTTTCCTCAGCCCAAATCCCACTCTCACCGAGGCTTTCGGCTGTGCCCTGGCCTGAGGCTGTTTGTTTTCCCCCGGGACACGGTGCTGGCGGGGAGCTGCTCTGCGGCTTTGACTACCAGGAGATGGTGAGAGATAAATTCTTGTGTTCAGGGCTCCCACCTCCTGCTTCCTGCGCTCCCCCAGCCTTCACAGCCTCTCTGCAGCACAGCTCCCACCACGGGCGATCCTGCGCTGGGGAACACAGCAGACCCAGCTGAGCAATTTTTTTTTTGCAAGAAAACTTTTTTTTTTTTGCAAAAAACCTTCCAGCTGTGCAGCAAAAAAACAGCCCAAGATTGCTGGGTTGTGCAAGGAGAGCATCAAGGAGGGAAATCCTGGCTTAATAGAGGAGAATTACATTGATTTTCTTGTCAGCTTGTTGGAAATGATACAGCTTTTAAAATAGCTTTTAGTTAGTGGTTTTAATTACCTTTTAGTTAATTAATCCCAACCAATATATTCATTATAGACAATGTGTTATTCCTAAATTGCTTTTTAGCATATAGCAAAGCTCCTTTTGTGGGAACACAGCCTGGAAAAACGACTAAAACTGTAAAGTTTGTTGAGCTAACCTTGATATGCTGCAATGAACATTCACTGCTTTGTTTGCTAAAAATGTATGAAAAGGTGAGGAAGTTTTGGATCGGGGGCTGTGTGGAGGCTGGGATTTTGTCAGCCCCATCCACACCCAGAGCTGAGAATAAAGCCATTTTCTAGCACTAAAAATGCAGCGTTGGAGGGTTCTCTTATCCCGATGGGTTTGGGGGTTTTGGCAACGAGCCTGAAGCAGTTTGCCAGCATTTCTCAAAGTTCAGTGATCTGAGCCATAGGATGTTCAGAACATAGAATAGTTTATTTATAGAGTGACCAGTTTTTAAGCATGAGAAACAATATTTCATCAGCACAAAGGGGCCAGGTGGGATCCAGGAGCTGAGGGATGGGTCCTGGAATTGTTTGGGAGCCACTTTGTTTGGTGACACCTGCTCTGTGCTGGCCAGGGGTGCAGGGGGACAAACCAGCAGGACCAGCTTTGTCCCACTGCTCCTCCCCATCCCAGCTGCAAACCAGCTGCTCCTTGCCCTAATCCAAGGGGAAAAGGGCTCGGTGGTTCCCTGGGCTGTGTCCCACCCCATGCCAACCCCACCAGAAACATGCACTTGGGGTTTTCCTGGGAAAGCATTGCTTGTTAAAGACTCTGGGAAAATCCAGTTTTTCTGGAGCCAACACAGTTCATCCTCAGTGAGCCTGGGAGGCACAAAGCTCTGTGATCCTGGGACAGCTTTGGAATTGGGTGGGAAGGAGCTGTGTCTGTACTCCTGGGCTGGGTCAGGCTGGAGGAGCTGGGAGGCACAGCTGGGTGTCCCTGCCTGTGGGACACCCACGTCCCCCACACCCTCAGTTCCTGAGGAGCATTTGAGAGATTAAAGCAAAACTTCATGAGGAGCCTTTCCAGGTCCACACAGGGCAGGTGGAGGAGCAGAGAAGGAATCTCAAGGAAGAGCTGCTTTGGCCTTGTCCCCCGTGTCTGGCCCATTTTCGGGCTTGGCAGCAATGCTGTAGTAGTAGGAGCGGATGATGTTCTCCACAGCCACAAATCCTGGACGTTCTTCCCATCTGCAAGGGCAGAGAGGAACAAATAAAGTCATCAGAGAGGACAAAATTGGCCTGATGCAAGGAGAGGACACACAGAGACCCTGGGGGAGAGCAGCAGCCTGGCTGGGCCAGGGCTCAGGTGGCAGCTGAGACTTTTCTGGGATGGAGAGGGGCAAAGACACTGAGCCTTGGGGATCTTCCAGGATTGGCACAGGCAGATGGGGAGGGAGTCTGATAACAAAAAAATCATCTTGGGCTGGGGAATCATCACAAACAAAGGCAGGAGACACCATTTTCTTTGTGTTGCCACCATGCAAACAACGTGTGAAGGTGTCCCTGCCCATGGCAGGGGGCTGGGCTGGATGTGCTTTAAGGTCTTTTCCAAGGCAAATTTCCAATCCCATTCTGGGATTTGGTGACTCTGATGGAACTGACAGCCTGGTGAGAAGCTCACCTGTATGTCCAGCACTGCTGCATCAGGGCATACATCTCAGCTGGGCACTCCTGGGGACAGTCCATGCGCTTGCCCTGCTCTATGAAGCTGATCACCTCAGGGCCCTTCATTTTCTGGGATGGGAGCAAGCAGGAAAGGGTTAATGTGTTCAGAGCTGGCAGCAGGGTTAGAGGAGACAGGTTAGAGCTGGGCTTGGGTGGAGCTTTGGCAACAGAGTCACTGTTCCCACCCCAGCAGCCAGAATGGTGTCACACGTTGTGGCCAGGCCAACCTGCAGATCCCATCCCACAGACCCCATCCAGCCACCCTGCAGATCCCATCCAGCCACCCTGCAGATCCCATCCCACAGACCCCATCCAGCCACCCTGCAGATCCCATCCCACAGACCCCATCCAGCCACCCTACAGATCCCATCCCACAGACCCCATCCAGCCACCCTGCAGATCCCATCCCAGCCACCCTGCAGATCCCATCCCAGCCACCCTGCAGATCCCATCCAACAACCCTGCAGATCCCATCCCAGCCACCCAGCAGATCCCATCCCACAGACCCCATCCAGCCACCCTGCAGATCCCATCCAGCCACCCTGCAGATCCCATCCAACCACCCTGCAGATCCCATCCAGCCACCCTGCAGATCCCATCCCACAGATCCCATCCCAGCCACCCTGCAGATCCCATCCCACAGACCCCATCCAGCCACCCTGCAGATCCCATCCCACCCCATCCCACCCATCCTGCAATCCCACCCTGTCCATCCTGTCAATTCCATCCCACCCACCCTGCAGACCCCATCCCACCCAGCCCCCACATTCCACCCCTTCCACCCTGCAGACCCTATCCTGCCAATCCTACAGACCCCATCCCACCCACCCTACTCACCCCATCCCTCCTGTCCTACCAACTCCATCCCACTCAGCCTGCCCACCACATCCTGCCCACCCTCCAGGTCCCACCCCACCCAAGCATGGGCCCAGCAGTGGATGAGAATTGAATTTTTTAATCTCTCAAGTGAGCAGAAGGATCAAAGAGAAGAAGGATCAAAAAACTCTGCTTCGAGTCAAACCCAAATTAATTCCGTTTGTTTTCTATTTCTTCTCTCTTAAATGAACACAAAGCTGCAGGATCCAACCGAATTTATGCCTTTCCCAAGGTGGAAGTGGGGCTGTCCCCTTTCCTACGTGTCCAGCTGCGGGCACACCCACTCAAGGGGATAGGAACTGTGGATTCAGAGTGTCCCTGTTGGGAGTGTGGCACCCACCGGTGACAGAGCCAGCTCTGCCTCACCCTGTGGGGTTCCTGCCTCACCTTGTGGGGTTCCTGCCTCACCCTGTGGGGTTCCTGCCTCACCTTGTATGGCTCTGCTTCACCCTGTAGAGTTTCTGCCTCACCTTGTGGAGTTCCTGCCTCACCTTGTATGGCTCTGCTTCAGCCTGTAGGGTTTCTGCCTCACCTTGTGGGGCTCCTGCCTCACCTTGTAGGGTTTCTGCCCAAAGCTGAAGGCCTCCCACATGGTCACACCGTAGCTCACCTTGTAGGGCACTGCCTCACTTGTGGGGCCCTGCCTCACCTTCTAGGGTTTCTGCCTCACCTTGTAGGGCCCTTCTTTCCCTTCTGGGGTTCCTGCCTCACCTTGTATGGCTCTGCTTCACCCTGTAGGGTTTCTGCCTCACCTTTGTGGGGCCCTGCCTCACCTTCTAGGGTTTCTGCCTCACCTTGTGGGGTTCCTGCCTCACCTTGTAGGGTTTCTGCCCGAAGCTGAAGGCCTCCCACATGGTCACACCGTAGCTCCAGACGTCGCTCTTGCTGGAGAACTTGTGGAAGAGGATGCACTCTGGGGCGTACCACTTCAAGGGCCACTTCCCTGCTGTCCTGGCCTGCAGCAGAGCAAGGAGGGACATGTCCAGCCTGAGACACGGAGTGCTGGGAGCTGCACCTGAATTCTGCTTGGTGTTTGTGCCAAATCTCACACTGCTGAAAAAATCACCTAAAATGGGAGCTCCAAAGCCCAGTCCAGGCCCTGCTGTCCTGTTGTGCAGGTGCTGAATGCCTGTGGTGCCACCCTCCACCTGCCCCCAGGGCTCAGTTAAACCATGGAATCCTGGAATGCTTGGGGTTGGAGGGACCTCAAAGCCCATCCAGTGCCACGGGCAGGGACACCTCCCACTGTCCCAGGCTGCTCCAAGCCCTGTCCAGCCTGGCCTTGGGCACTGCCAGGGATCCAGGGGCAGCCACAGCTGCTCTGGGCACCCTGTGCCAGGGCCTGCCCACCCTCACAGCCAACAATTCCTGCCCAATCTCCCAGCCAGCCCTGCCCTCTGGCACTGGGAGCCATTCCCTGGGTCCTGTCCCTCCAGCCCTTGTCCCCAGTCCCTCTCCAGCTCTCCTGGAGCCCCTTCAGGCCCTGCCAGGGGCTCTGAGCTCTCCCTGGAGCCTTCTCTCCTCCAGGTGAGCACTCCCAGCTCTCCCAGCCTGTCCCCAGAGCAGAGGGGCTCCAGCCCTGTGACCAGTTTAGTGGCCTTGTCTGGACTCATTCCAACAGGTCCTCATCTTTCTTGTGCTGGGGTCCTGGAGCTGGACACAATTCCAGGTGGGGTCTCTCCTTTAGTTGAGCACTGCTGGGAAGATCAGCCCTGGCTCACTCTTCATCACCTTCTCTACCCTCTGGCTCCTCTCATCGCCCTGCCCTGCATCCCCCTGGCTGCCTCTGCATCCTCCTTGTCACCAGAGCTCTGCAAAGCCCCTTTTACTGTCACAGCAAGTGAGGCAGAGCCTGATGTTGTGCAGAGGGGCCCATGAGCAGCCCAGATCCTCAAGTCTTTGGGGTTCTCCTCCTCCCAAACCAGGAGGGCTCCTGCCCCAGACCCTTTGCTGTGCTCACACCCACCTTGTAGTAGCTGTCATCAGCTCCCAGAGCCTTGGAGAGCCCGAAGTCACTGATCTTGGCGTAGTGCTGGTTGACCAGCAGGACATTCCTGGCTGCCAGGTCCCTGTGGACGAAGTTCTTCTCCTCCAGGTACTTCATCCCCATGGACACCTGGTGCATCAGCTCCACGATGTTGCTCGTTGTGATCTCGTCCCTGGGGAAGGTGAAAGGAGAAGTCAGTAACAAAGGACCTGCTGTGGTCCCCTCTGACTTCTCCAGCTGCAAGGAAGAATGAGCACTGAGATTTCTGCTCCAGAAACATCAGCCCCTGGAGCCTCACATGAAAGATTTCTTTCTGCTCTTTTCAGCTTCCCTGCACCTACAAGGGCGGGCTTTTGAAGCAGATTTTGAGAAGAAAAACAGAAAATCAGCCACCTTCTATCCAACACTCACTTCTTGGAAGCCAAGAACCTGTTGAGGGGCCCTCCAGAAGCCATCTCCATCACCAGCATCAGCGACTCGGCCTCGCAGACGCCGATCATGCGCACGATGTAGGGGTTGTCCAGCTGGTGCATGATCTGAGCTTCCTTCATCATCTCATCCTTCACTGTCTTCTCATTGTTGCTCTTCAGCACCTTGATGGCCACGTCGATCTGCTTCCTGCAGAGGGGAGCAGCCATGGGGGGAGGCTGAGCACAGCTCAGGGGATCAGGGGTCACAGCCAGGAATGGGAATCCCTTCTCGTGTTTGACCTCTTAACAGCCCGTTCTGGCAGAGCCCTGCACCATTCTGGTGTCCCAGGATGGAGGGAAAAGGTCACCTCGCCCTTGTGGGTGTAGGCCAGGAGTTGCCATCCCTGACCTGGAGACACCTCCCCTCCCACACTGAGATCTGGGTCATCAGTGCCATTTTTTTCCAGGAGGAAACTGAGGCACAAGTAGGTCAAGACTGATGCCTCAGATTTCAGCTTTCATAGTTTCAGATTCTGTGCTGCCTAAGGATGCAGTTCTGAGCCTCACATTAAGTGTCAGTAAACTCTTCACAGAACAAGCAGACAAAACAAATCCTTTGCTGCTGAGGACCAAGGACAACTTTCAGCCCAAAAAGCACAAACAAGGGTGGACTGAAGGGAGGAACAAGAAGGATGGGACCTCACAACCTGCAGCTGTAATTGGACAATTAAACCCCAATATGCAAATGGACCAAAACTGATAAAACTGTAAAATCTCGTGATCAGGCAGCCATTCTGTGTGGCCATTCCCAACCCACCCTGGGTGCAGCCTTGGTCAGGTTCCTGTAATGCCCAGGGTGGGTCCTGGAAACCTTTTAATAAATCTCTGCTTTATTCTCTGGCTTTGTCCAGCCTCTGTTTCAGGTCAGCCTTCCTAAGGCATTAAGGCCATCACAGACAGCCAGCAACAGAGCCAAGGGTGGCACAGCTCCTCAGTGTCACTGCTCCTCAGTGTCACTGCTCCTCAGTGTCACTGCTTTGGCCAGTGTCAGAGCTGGCCTCAGGAAGGTGGAGTTGTTCCTCTGAGCCCAGCAAGTGGCAGCTGTGTGCCTGGGAATGCAGCTTACACACCCAGGGCAATGCAGCTGTCAGTGAAAATCCATGGAAAGCCATGGAATTGCATCATCATAACATAACATCACGGGATTGTTGAGGTTGGAAAATACCTGCAAGATCATCAAGTCCAACAGTGACTAAACCCACCACAAAGTCTGCTCATTTTCTGAACATTTCCAGGGGTGGTGCCTCAACCATCACATCCATCATCCCTGACCTTCCAGGTCATTCCTTATCCACTCCATTCACACTTTGGGGCCCATCTAGTGACCAGCAGGACAGCTGGGGACACCTCGAGCCCAGCCTGGGTCCCTCTCCTCCCCCTTCCCCAGCACCCTCACTCACTTCCTCATTTTGTAAACTCCCTTCTTGACGCAGCCAAAGTTTCCTGCTCCCAGCTCCACCTCATCAATCATCAGGTGGTCCCTCTTCAGGAACAGCTTCTTCTCCTTCAGCTCCTCGGGGTCGCTGTAGGGGCTCTCGTAGACACTGGTGTCCATGGGCAGCAGGCGGGATTTTCCTGCCCCTTCCCAAGAGGAGCACTCAGTTATAAGCCTGCCCATCCCCATCCCGCTGTCCCTCATGCATTGGGAAGGGTTTCTCTGCTCTTTTGGCCAATTCACCTCCACCCTCCAGCACTTCTCGTCCCTCCTGGGCATCTCGTTCCTTTCACAACCCAGGGGCCCTCCCAGTTCTGGCTGCTGAGGGAGGTGGGACAGGGAGAGCGGTCTGAGCATTCCCACTCCACCTATCTGCCCCTGGGCAGGGCTTTACCCCACTGAAATTCAGCTGAATACACTGAGGGTTTAGTGAAAAACAGGGATGGGATGGGGCTTCATTTCCTGGGTAAGACAAGGAATGGGGCAGGGCTTGGTTTCCTGGGAGCCCGCTATGGGTGCAGGACCCTGAAATGTCTGGGGTGCTCCTGGGTGCTTTTGGAAGAAAGCTCCTGGGGCTTTATAGCAGGGCTCCAGGGAACCCCCTGGCTCCTGGGACAGCCCCAGTCCTGTTCCCTGTGAGGAGGAGAGGGCTCTGGAGGTGCTCACCTACAGGGTCTGGGGTGTACCCGTCTGCATTGAGAGCGCCCAGGGTTCTCTGGAAGAGAAATGCGGAGAAAGTGGATGAAGGAGAAATTGCTTCAGTTGCAAATGGAGGGGAAAGGGACGGGGAAACTGCACCCCAACAGAGCCCAGCTGGTGATCCCTCTGAAAGGCCCTGAGGTGGGCTGAGACTGGAATGGTCTGGAGCCAACATTCCTGTCCCGGTGCCGGCTACAGTTCCCCCAGGGCAGGGCACAGCAGGGATCCGGGCCCAGGGACCCTGAGCACAGCACCCTTCTCCCAGGAGCTCTGCAGGGTGAGGGCTCTTTGTCCCCTCTGCTGTCCCCATCCCAGCCAGGACTCACAGTTTGCAGTGAGCCATGAAGGGGAGGGAAGGCTGGAGGCAGCTCGGGTCACAGCCAGCACAGCAAGAGTGGCCTTGTGAGCACACAGGGACACTGCAGCCTCTGCCCCCAGGGCAGAGAGCAACAGGGTGGTGCCAAAGTCACAGAATCCCAGAATATTCTGAGCTGGATCCCACAGGGATCATCAGTCCAACCCCTGTCCCTGCACAGACACCCCAACAATCCCACCCTGAGCATCCCTGAGAGCTCCTGGAGCTCTCCTGGTTGGGGCTGGGACCATTCCCTGGGGAGCCTGGGCAGTGCCCCAGCACCCTGGAGACCACTCTGGGTTGTGGAAGCACCCTGAGGTGATGGGTGAGCCCCCAGGCCTCACTCAGCCCCCCTGGGCTCCCCAGGCTGATGCTTTCAGCCCAGCTCAGCACTCAGGGACTGAGCAGGGACATTCCCCGGGGCAGAGGGAGCACAAAGCCCTGGCTGGGGGCCAGCGGGGCCAGCAGGGCTGAGCATTCCCAGAATCCCAGCACGGCTTCCTAGCCAGCAGGGCAGGGATGGAGGGCTCCCCAAGGACAGGCCTGCGTGTTGCAAGGAGCTCAGGATGAATGGAAACCCTTCTCAGCTCACCCAGGGGCTGTGCCCAGCCATTCCCCAACCCCCATCCACGCTGGAAAGGGAACAACGTCCCAGCTGGGCTTAATAAAGTCCATAGCAGTCCCTGAGCTTTCAGACAAAAGCAGGGTTTGAAGAGCAGGGTTTGATCAGCCAAGCTTGAAATGCAGCAGTATTAGAACCACTGAGGTGCCAATAACACAGAGCCTCCCCCAAACTTACGCTCACGGAGGGGTGGGTGGGTGGAACTGGTGCTGCAGAGGCTGCAAATCAGGAGAGAGGATTTGCCATCAGGAGTTTGTTATCAGGAGGTTTTTTTTTTCCCTAAGCAGAGTCAGAGCATCATCCTTGAAGGACCCTCTGGGTCTGATCACATCCCCTCCACCCCCCAAAGGAAAATTTCCACAGCTTCAGCCCAAAAAGGTGTGAAAATGTGTCTGGACGTGGCTCCTATTCCCAAATTTTCTCAGGGAAAGTCCCACCACTGGAGCACCCCACGAGTGCAGGGGTAGAGACTGGCTGAGCTGTGCCCCAGGACAGGGAGGCTCTGAAGTGACATTTGTGACATTGTGAGACCCAAGTGCCCCCTGGTTCTGAGTGTTTAGAGAGCCAGCAGCGCCCAGCCTTGCAGGACATGGATTTTCCTGCTGCCTAAAAAGCAGGCCACGCTCCAAATCCAGCTCTTGGCCACCAAATCCATTTGGCCACTGCCTTTGGGCCTCCTCAGGCCAGCCCTGGGTAGTGACAACACCACAGGAGACTGGCCCAGTTTGCCAGAGGGGCAGAGCCCTCACTGCCCCCTCCCCAGCAGGGCTGGGCACAGGAAGGGAAATTTGGGCTGGCACTGCCCCAGCTGGGGGCAAACCAAGGCCAGGGGTGGCACTGAGAGTGGCAGCTCACCTGGCATGTTGGGGTTGGGGCAGGCTTCCCTCAGGTAGAAAATCAGCCCGTCTGGTTTGAGTTTTAAGTACTCCACCAACTGGGAAAGAGATGAGAGGAGAAAAAAAGAGATTATTGTGAGAGAAAATCATCTTCTTTTTTTTTTTTTTTTTTATTATTATTATTATTATTATTGAAGGCAACTTTTGTGGCTCAGGGCAATGATTCCTCTCAGATTTACGGCAGGCAGGGAGCAGACTGTTTCTGTCCTCTCTTTGTGCACACAGGGATGTCCCAGGGTGTGATTGCATCCCTGGGTATCTGCCAGAGCTGTGAGGAACTTGGGAAATTCGATAAGGCCCAAAGAAAGACAAAGTCTCCAGTCTGAGCAGGGCATGTTCAGTGCAATGGAATTGCTCAGTTAATTGTTCAGTTACTGTTGTGCCGGCCACGAGGGGTTTTAGGCCCTGATGTGTCCTGAGAGAAAGCAGATCCAGATCCTTTCCCAGGGAGCTCCAGAGTTTGTTCCCTGGACCCCAGGCAGTTGTTGATGGCAGCACCACTGGATCCAGCTCAGAGGGGACATCACTCAGGCTGGGGACATCCAGCCCGGCCCTGGGGCCAGACCAGGGGACACCAGGCTTTCCCTTCCCCTCCTGGCTGGCTCAGATTTCTGCTGCAATCGGGAGCCTGGCACGGTTCTGTCACCGTAAAAATGCCCCCAAGTCTTTGTTTCCAATAAAATTCCCAGTGAAAACAGCCCTGGGAATCCAGGAAATTCAGCAGAATGGGGTGGCTGTCCCTCAGACTGCCCTAGCCAGGAGGAAGCTCCAGCACCCACTCCCTGGTTAATTTTAGTTAACGGTTTAACTCTTGAATGACTTTTTTTTAATTAATTAATCCCAACCAATATATGTAATAATTATAAATAGTGTGTTATTTCTTCAATGACTCTCAGCCAGTGTGGAACAAGGTTTTCATGAGCTGCTTTTGCAGGAGCACAGCTTGGGAAAAATACTGGAATTTTAAGTTTTGATAAAGTAACTCTGATATACTCCAACGAACAAAGCCTGAGGGAGGAAGGTGGGTTGAGGTTGGACATCTGGAACGCAGAATTTATGGACCAAGGGAGACTTTGGAGAAACCAGAAGAAAAAGAAGAGACTAAAAAAGATTCAGTTTAGGTGTAGGTGTTCCTTGCCAGAGGAAAAAAAAAAACAAACCCTAAAAAAATTAAAAATATAGTCTAATTAGCAGAAAAAGAGAGAAATTAACAACCAATTGAGGATAGAATACTAATTAATGAAAGATAATTAGCACAGAATCATGGAATATTCTGAGTTGGAGGATCACCCCTGAGGATCAGTGGTGATGACTATTAATTAAGTGATGGGCGTCACACCCACAACCGTGGTGTTATGATGTCATTTAGAACCAATGAACATGAATTTCTTTCTCTGTATAAATAAATATATAAATATAAACAAATAAGCGACAAAGTTTTGGATCAGGGTCTGGGTGGAGGGGGGGGAATTTTATCAGCCAGGCCCACAAAGCCTGGCCAGGAATTAAATAATTCCCAACTCACTGACACTAAAAAGGTGATATCAGAGGGGTTTATTTATCCTGATGGTTTTGAGGGATCTGGTTACGCTTATGCCCCTTATAGGGTGACTTTATGCTGCTTGTATCCCCAATCCTCTGCTCTGCTTGTGCTGTATGTTAAATTCTGTACCTTTAAACTGGTTCTTGTGCTGTATATTCAGTTCTGTACATTTCAAATGGTTCTGGGAGCCGAGGGGGAGAAAGAAGCAGCAGCAGTTTGTTTTGGGAAAACTGCCTGGCTGCCACACGGCCTGGCTGCGGCCTTGGTCTGAGGCACAGAGATCTCCTGTGCTCTGAGTTAGTGTGAGCTGCCTGAGGCAGAGAAGTTCCCTGGGCATTTTGTTTGTTAAAGAAATTGTTTTCTTCCACTTTTCTCCGAGGAAGTTTTTTCCCTAACGGGCTGTGGGGAGAGGGGCCGTTTGGGTTTGTTTTCCAGAGGAACCCCCTCGGAGGTTTCCTCCCAGATTTGCCCTAAACCAGGACAGTTAGTTTGAGCTGGCTGAGGCAGAGAAGTTCCCTGGACTGTTGTTTTTCTTTGTTTGTTTGTTTTTTCTTGGGACTGTTTAAATCTGCTCTGGACTGACAAACCCAGAGGAGCAGCGAGGGCTGGCACCTGTGGGGCCTGGAGCTCCTGAGGGAGTGGGGCTGGTGAGAGACTGAGTGAGCTGAGCTGCACCCAGGGCAAGGCCTGCCTCAGTTTGCCATCCCTCTTTGAGAGGTTTTATTGTTTCATATTATTCATTTTTTGTGCTTGTGGGCATCTTGTTTGTTAAATAAATTGTTTTTTTCCTCTTTTCTCTGAGGAAGTTTTTGCCCTAACAGGCTGGGGAGAGGGGCCATTTGGGTTTGTTTTCCAGAGGAACCCCTTCAGACGTTTCCTCCCAAATTTGCCCTAAACCAGGACAGTTAGTTTGAGCTGGCTGAGGCAGAGAAGTTCCCTGGATTGTTTTTTTTTTCTTTTCCTTGGGACTGTTTAAATCTGCTCTGGACAGAAAACCCCAGAGCAGCAGCGAGGGCTGGCACCTGTGGGGCCTGGAGCTCCGGAGGGAGTGGGGCTGGTGAGAGACTGAGTGAGCTGAGCTGCACCCAGGGCAAGGCCTGGCTCCGTTTGCCATCTCTCTTTGGAGCGGCCAGAGGTTTTATTGTTTCATATTATTCATTTTTTTTTGTGCTTGTGGGCATCTTGTTTGTTAAATAAATAGTATTTTCCACTTTTCTCTGAGAAAGTTCATTTTTTCCTGGACCGTCTGGGAGAAGGAGCCATTTGGGTTTTGCTTTCCAGAGGAACACCCTTCAGAGGTTTCCTCCCAAATTTGCACTAAACCAGGACAGCTTCAAAGCACGGAAGAGGTGACGCTGTTCAAGATTAACAACGACACAGACTCTGAACTTTTCAGAAGGCTGAAATGACTCCAATCTATCTTTATGCTTGGGAATTTCCCTTTATACTGTTCTACAAAGAACCCACCCAAGGGGTGGAAGAAAGACAAACTTCTTCAACTGCATTGGTCAAGTCAGAGGGACATCAAGAGAAGGTCCCTCCTAGGGAAAGGAATGCAAAACATAGGATACAGTCAGGAAAACGTGTCTCTTGTTGACAGAACAGTGCCTGGGAAGGAGTTTCAGAGAAATCAAAACATCACAGCACGAACCACGACTACAAAGAGGTGCCTCAGTTTCTGAGGACACCCAGCCTGGTACCTGCCAGAGTGTGTCGAACTTGGTGCCCTCAGGAATGGAATATTTCCCAGATTTGTCGTGATCCACCCGGTAGTGATACACAGTCTTGCCATAGACGAGGGACAGGGCGTAGGAACGGTTCTCCTTCTTTTCTCTCAGCCTGGCAGGAAGGAGAATCATTAATAAATCATCAAAAAGCAGCTCCTGGCTTCACTCTGAGGATTGTCAGTGGTGAGTGGGCATGTGGAGAGGTGTTCCTGCATCCCTGTGTAAAATGCATAAATTATGTATATTCCAGCCCAAAATAAAATGTAAGAGGCTGTCTGGGGCTATTTTTAAATTTAAATAACAGGCCTGATCTAGTACCTCTTACCTCAGGTAAAAAAAACCAAACCTCCATTAAGGCAAAAACCCCCACAGAGGCCAAAATTAAGGCAGAGCTAACCAAAAGCTTAAAGCTGGGTCCACTGGAATTGTTACCTTCCCAACACCTTCTGCAGAGGCTGAGGAGGGATCTGCACCTGCAGCCTCTGACTCTCTCCTCCACCCTCTCCAGCAGATTCCAGCCCTCCTCTGAAGAGGCTCAGCAGGGACCCTTCACCCCCAGTTTTTCACCCCTCACACAGAACCAGAGAATCTCAAAATAGTTTTGGTTCAAAAAGACTTTAAAGGTCACCCAGTTCCAGTCACCCAGTTCCTCCCACTGTCCCAGGCTGCTCCCTGCCCTGTCCAGCCTGGCCTTGGGCACTGCCAGGGATCCAGGGGCAGCCACAGCTGCTCTGGGAAATCCATCCCAGGGTCTCCCCACCCTCGCAGGGAACAATTCCTCCCCAGTATCCCATCTAAACCAACTCAGTTTCAAACCATTCCCCCTTGTCCTATCGCTCCAGCTCCTGTTGAACCATTCTCCAGCTAATTCTTTCTTTCCCTAACTCATCCAGGAGACAATTAAATTACATCAAGGCTGTCTCATCAGGGCAGAGATGCAGAGAAGAACATTCTCCTCTGTTTTCTGGGCCAGTCTGTCAGTGTTTAATATCTTCCCCCACTGAACCCTCTATCCCTCATCATCCTGTGCAGCAGCAACCAAACTTTAGAGAGACATTGAAATATGAGGAACAAATAAAACTCCAGATTGGCTCTTCATGGGTGAGGGCAGACACTGGACAAGAACAAACTCCACTCCAAAGAGTGAAAAAGACCAGAGCAAAAGCCTAACTCTGGTTTCATTCCATCTTCAGCACAGTGTTTGGAGAGCACCTCACACATGGAGATATTTGGGGGCTCAATCCATCCTGGAAATATCTGTGACCACTCTGAGCACTTTCAGCTACACCTCCTCTGCCATGGGAAACCCTTAACAGCAGGGCAGTGTGGGGTGGGAAGTGGTGAAAAGCTCCAGGGATCCCAGCACCTTCCCGGGGTTTGGATACTCACAGGAATTTCCCGTCGGGCTGTGCCCCCGAGTAGAGCCTCCGCTCCGCCTCCTCCCGGCTGATGTTGCCGTGGTACCAGGGCATCCTCTCGTGGGCTGTGGTGGCCACCAGCTTCTCCACCTGGGGAGCTTGGCTGATGATGGCCTGTTCCAGGGCATCCCCCTGGGGAAGAGCAGGGAAAGAGACCTCCTGCCGTGCTGCTGCCCTGCTGGTGGCTTCAGCACAGCTCGTCTGGGATACGTGGCACAGGAAACTTGGGACTCCTTGCCATGAACTGAGACACAGCAGTGGGTGAATTCTGTTCTGCTGCAGAGCAGAATTCCTGGCTTATCTCAACTGACCTAATCCCTTAAATCCAGCTGAAGTCCTTTGACTTTGGTGAGGGAAGAGAGAAGGCCGGGTTTATTTGGGGAATAAACCACGTTTATGTGGGGAACCTTAACGCTGGGCTTGTGGGGTGTCATTCAGCCTCGTGTTCCCAGTCGGTGGCAGGTTGGATTTGAGTCACTGCTGAGTCCTGGCAGCCCAAAGGGCACTGTGTCCTGGGGGGCACAAGGCCCAGGGAGGGATTGTCCCGCTCTGCTCTGCCCTGGGGCAGCCTCACCCCCAGTGCTGGGGCACCTTGGGCACCACAAGATCAGAAGGATCCAGAGCTGTTGGAGAGTGTCCAGAGGAGGGACACGGAGCTGGGGAAGGGGCTGAGGGCACTTGGCTCCTTCAGCTGGAGCAGAGGAGGCTGAGGGGAGGCTCCTCGGGGGCTGCAGCTCCTCCCCAGGGGAGGCGGAGGGGCAGGGGCTGAGCTCTGCTCTGGGACAGGGACAGGAGCCCAGGAAGGGCTGGAGCTGTGTCAGGGCTTGGGCTGGAGCTCAGGGAAAGGTTCTCCCCCCCGAGGGTGCTGGGGCACTGCCCAGGCTCCCCAGGGAATGGTCCCAGCCCCAAGGCTGCCAGAGCTGCAGGAGCCTTTGGCCAAGGCTCTCAGGGATGCTCAGGGTGGGATTGTTGGGGGGTCTGTGCAGGGACAGGGGCTGGGCTGATGATCCCTGTGGGTCCCTTCCAACTCAGGATATCCCATCACTCCATGATTTTCTTTCCAGCACAACCTTTCTGGTGCCCCTGCCCTCCTGGCTGCCCACCACCCACGAGGCACCAGCGCTTGGCAAGGTTGGTGCCGGCTGGAGGGGAGACCCTGAGTTCTTCTCCGTGGGCTCACCCCGGTGTTGAACAGCTACTGTCCCTTTGCCAGGAGGTGGCGATGTCCTTCGTCTTATCTGCAGGTGGCCACAGATCTGCTCAGGGGGAAGCCCTGCGGAATCCCCGGTTCTGGGAGAGAATTCTGCTGCAAACACCTCATTTTAGCACAGGACACCTCATTCAGCTGCAGAAACCCTATAGAGCACCTCGTTCACCCTATAAAATCCCTCGTTCTTTCAAACACGTTTGGTGTAAATAGGCCAAATTTAGAGAGTTTCTGTAGAAAGGCTCCATAAGGAAACTGCCTGAGGCATTTTTCCCTGAGGACTTAAAATAAAATATAGAATCCCAGAATGATTTAGGTTGGAAAAGACCTCCAAGCTCATCGAGGCCAAGCTGTGCTCCATCCCCACCTTGTCCCCAGCCCAGAGCACTGAGTGCCACGTCCAGGCCTTCCTTGGACACCTCCAGGGATGGGAACTCCAAACCTCCCTGGGCAGCCCCTTCCAATGAAACAACAAAATGGCCTCTAGAAGTGTCTGAGGAGCCAAGGTGGCAGCAGGCAGAAAGAAATTAAGTCCATGGCTGCCAGTGGGACCATTTAGAGTTTTGATTTCTGCATATTCCAGTCTGCAGTAAAATGCAGGAATCTGTTTCTGGCTATTTTTAAATTTAAATAACACACAGACGGATCCAGCACCCCCTGCCTTGGTTTCATGGGTAAAACCTTCACTGGGAAAAAAAAACAAAAAACCCTCCACAGAGGCAAAGATTCCACTCCAAAGAATGAAAAGGACCAGAACAAAAGTCTGACTCTGGTTTCATTTCATCTTCAGCACAGCATTTGGAGTCACAGGCACCTCACATATGGAGAGATATTCCCAGAAAACAACGAATATTCTGAGCTGGAAGGGACCCACAAGGATCATCAAGTCCAATTATTAAGTAAATGGGCCCATTTGGGGATGGAACCCAAAACTTGGCATTATTAGCACCATGCTCTGACCAACGGAGCCATTCCCAGGACTGGGATGGAGAATCTGCTGCCACAGTGCCAGAGACACATCCACAGCATGGGGTTCATATCTCTATGTGCCTCTGGAGCTCTGTGGTTGGGTTCTGGGATGGGTTTATTGGGGTTTGGGATGGGTTTGTCGGGGTTTGGGATGGGTTTGCTGGGGTTTGGGATGGGTTTGCTGGGGTTTGGGATGGGTTTGTCGGGGTTTGGGATGGGTTTGTCGGGGTTTGGGATGGGTTTGTTTAGTTCTGGGATGAGCCATTGGGTCTTGGGATGAGTTGGTTCCCATTCTGGGATGGGCTTGTTGGGGTTTGGGATGGGTTGTTGGCTTTTGGGATGGGTTGTTGGGTTTTGGGATGGGTTGTTGGGTTTTGGGATCAGAGCTCTGGTCTAAGGCATCCCATGGGCCGCAGAGGAGAAGGACACTTGGGGGAACACCTGCAAAGTGAACTCCAGCTGTTCCATGACGGGTCTGAAGGCTTGGGAAGGTGTTTACACCAGTATGTGGAGAAAAAACTGGGAAAGAGCAGGATTCAGACCCCTGGCAGTGCCAGCACCTGTTGCCCTGGGTTTTTTCTGTTCTCCTCTGTTTTTTCTAAAGTTTTTCTAAAGTTTCTTCAGCCTTCTGATTGTTTACTTTTTATAATGGAGTTTCTCACAATTTTCACATAAACAACCTGTTGTTGTTGTAACTGTCCTTTCATGTTTACATTCTTCTCATAAGGAGGAGACTGCTGATGGACTGTTGGGTTGCCCAGTGTGGTTGGAGACGAAGATTTCCTTCCTCCAATCCATGGTCACTGCTGGAATTCTATAAATGTTAAAATGCCCCTTTTTTTGCCTTTTGGACACCTCAGTGTCGTTCCTTTGTGCCGTGCCACGACCAAGCACCCTCCAAGGAGAGGAACCTTCCTCTGCTGTGCTGCCAGCCCCAGAGGGGCCGCGTCTCCCCAGCCCACCCCCGGAAAAGGCCCAGTACCTCCAGTTTCCAGGTCTGCCGCACGTATTCCCGCACCATGTTGTCCCTCATGCTGTCGAAGACGCCGGGCTGGGGCTCCACCCCGCTGGGGCGGTTGCAGGGCTTGCGCAGCGGGCAGCAGAGCCCGTCGGCGTCCTTGGAGTAGAACTCGCAGAGCTCCTCGGGGCCGCAGTGGGCCTTGCCCCCCAGGATGGCGTAGGTGCCGTTGAGCTGGCGCTCGATGGGGTAGTGGTAGAACTGCAGGTCGCAGACCATGGAGAGCACGTAGCCGCCCAGGCTGCGCAGGCACTGCCGCAGCAGGAACAGCCCGTCCGCCATCCCCGCCAGCTTCAGGTGCTCCTCGGCCTCGGCGCGCGCGATGCTGCCGTAGTAGAAGGGCAGGTGGGCGGCCGCGTCCGGCATCTCCCCGTTCCCCCGCTCGGCCTGCGGGGGGAAAAACATCTCCCTGGAGCATCACCTTGGAAAAGGGGTTTGGTTGGGGGTTTGGATTTCCCTGGCTAGAGGTTTTCCCTCGCTGGGTCTCCGTGGGGTTGTTTCAAACTCACAGCGTCCCACATCTGTTCTGCCCTTACTGGAGCTGGGAAGTGTAAATAAAAACCCCACCTGGCCTTGATTGAAAGATCCCAAGCAACGGAGTTGTGAGGTTTTTATCTTCTTTTCTTCATGCTAGAGCCAGGATTAATACACGGGAGTTGCAGTTTCGTGTTCAGATTCGGTGTTTGTTAACTCTTCTCGATATTACAGTCTCACAAGTCATGAGCTCTAACCAGCAAGATAGAAAATAGTGGGGCCTCTAACTCTTTCCAAGGTTATTTAAGTGCTAATCACCCAATAGCAAGATGACACCTGCGTTATTTATACTTTTGACCTAATAATTGATCACCCAAGGTCCGCAATGTGGGCCTTTTTCACCCAATTAGAAAAAAACACCCGAAACCAAGAAGAAGAAGGTGAAGAAGAAGGACTTAGACAACACCCAAAGTCCTCCATCTCACTCCATATATCACTATATACCAAAACCCCAAATTCTAAGTTTTCCACCCTGTGGTATCAGACAATTCCATTCAAACTGCACACCCACAACCCCAGTGCCATCACTCAATTTTGGAAGCCTGTTCCACAGCCTCAGGTCAAATGCAGTGCTTGCCTGAGGGCCAATGCCCCTCAGCACAGAAAGCCTGAAATTCTCAGCCTCAAGGGTTCCAACAACAGAGAATCCACTCGATCTTGATTTACAGACGCCAAGGAATAGAGAAACCACCTGGTCCTGATTTAAAGATCCCAAGCAAGAGAGAATGCCCCAACTCCTACAGTGAGTTCTTCCAGTGCTTGATTACCTTCACTATTAAAAATGTGCTCCTTAAATCCATCCTGATGTTTTTAGTCTTGACTTCCTACCATTTTCTCTCCAGCCCTGTTCACAATAAAAGGAAATTCTTTGGCCTCTCTGAATAAATGAGTTGTACCATGGAGGTCTAGAAGGCCAAAACCTTAAATGCATTAAGATTATTAAGGTGGATATGAAATGTCTAAAACAACATTTAGATAAACAACTGCACCAAGCATGGCAAAAAGGAGAGAAACCCAAGTGCTTCTGGGCAGACATCAACCATCAGTCAGCAGGAACAAGTAGAAACCTTCCTTGAATTGTTTCTTTAAACAATCTGTGGAATTTTTCCCTACAATACCTGGCTCTGGCTGGTTCCTGATGCTCTGATCCCCTTGGCAGAGAGGGCCCTTCGTTGACCAAGTCCCTGCAGAGCCGAAGAACTTTAGGGCTTGTCTCTGTACAGGGCTTGTATCTCTATCTTGACTCATCCAAAATCCCACCCAGAGGGTGTTGACAGAGCCCAGTTTGCTGTAATCAATGGAAACATTATCATGACTAAAGGGTCTCATTTGTTCCCCGGAACCTGAACTTTGGGGTTGCTCCTGCGCAGACGATGACCCCAAAAAAATCAGATTTTCTCCACCTGCGCCTCCTGCAAACGCGTCACTCATGTGAGGAGCAAAGAAACATCAGGTTTTGGGGCAGCACGCTGGGTATTTTCCCTGATTCTTCCGGATTTGACTCTTCTGGGTATGGTGGGAGAACTCGCTTCCCCAGGGGCTGAACCCACTGCTGTGGCCTCTGCTCCCCATGGCCGGAGCTGTGCCTGGGCTTGTGGTCAGCCCTGCCCCAGTGGTCATCCCTGGCCTGGTGGTCAGCCCTGGCCTGGTGGTCAGCCCTGCCCCGGTGGTCATCCCTGGCCTGGTGGTCAGCCCTGCCCCGGTGGTCAGCCCTGGCCTGGTGGTCAGCCCTGCCCCGGTGGTCAGCCCTGGCCTGGTGGTCAGCCCTGCCCCGGTGGTCATCCCTGGCCTGGTGGTCAGCCCTGCCCTGGTGGTCAGCCCTGCTCTGGCTCATCCCAGCCTGGTTCGTCCCTCCCAGCAGCACGGGCCCCTCCTGCCACCCCCTGGCACCACTGGGGCTGGGGACGGCTTGGCTGGATCTCTGTGCTGGAAGGGCTCAGGAGGAACCATTCTGCCCCGTGCACCCTGCCCTGCTCAGCCCTCAGCAGCAAAGGCCTGCCAGGAGCTGGATTTATGGCAAGCAGAGCCTCCTCTATCTATTTGTTATCCCCATGAAGCTCTGAAATGGCCCTGATGAGAACAGGAAGGGAGAGCACAGAGGAGGCGTCACAGCTGAGGCAGGAAACCACAACAGGAAGCCTCAGTGGTTCACAGCCAGGGTGAGGGACCAGCAGAAACCATCCCAGGAACAGCTCAAATCAGCCCAAATTGTGGAGGCCCTGTCACCAAACTCACCAAATGGAGCAAAGCAGGGTTTTGGCACAGCTGCCAGTCTGGAATGTGGAGGTGAATGGGAACACCCTGAGGCTCAAACCCAAACTGGAGCTGGTGCTTGGGACCAAAGCAAAGCAGCCTAATCCTGTGGTGCCTCCAGGCACCAAAGCCCAGAATGGCTCCCAGAGTTGCTTCCCCAGGTTCAGCTCCTGAGACCAGCCTGCTGCCAGCTCATCCCAACCTCAGCCTGCTCCCAGGAGAGGACAGCTCCCAGGAAAATGGGCTGAAGGAGGTGAGCAGTGAGGATCGCAGCTCTTGGGTTGAGCTGCCATCAGGTTCATGAGTCACGTTCACGAGGAAATACTGAGTGGGCAGAGGACATCAGTGGCTTCCTTTGTGAGCTGCTGCTTTCCACTGAGGTAAACCTGCACCCAAACCTGCTGAATCCCTTCTCTGGGAAGTCCAGGAGCAGAACATCACAGCACATGGAGCACCTTTGTCAGCAGCTCAGCCAGGTGAAAGTGAGAGGGAAGAAGTTATTGATGACATGAGAGCCCTCACAGAATTTCCAGCTGCCCACACAGGGTGCTCTGTTACAAACAGGCTGCTTTTCCTCTCCAGACACGGAGCTGGGAGTGAAGAAACCCTCACAGAAACAAGAGAGGGACCCAGGGCTCAGAGGCTGGGTCAGGCACTGCCACCCAAGCCTTGCTGCCACAGACCAACCCTGGCAGGAATTTCCCAGTCCTGAGACACGAGGCAAAGTCACCCTCTGAAGCCTGAGAGCAGATTTGAACAGGAAGATTTATAATCCTTCTAAAGCTCTTTTAAATATTTGTTCTGCTGTCCTGGCTGATTTTATTGCCCACACACCAGCTCGGGGTCTCCCCTAATTCCTCTTCCAGACTCCAGATCTGTTCCTTGGCACCGCCCCTGGGTGGACCTGAGCAACCCCAAACAATCTCAACAGACCTGCACAAATCTCCTTCAACTTTGTTCTCCCACGCTGCCAAATGCAGCCAAAAATGAGAACCAGTTCCATGGACCAACACCTGACAGAACCCATGCAAAAGACCCTCCACCAGTACTCATTTCAATTAACAAAACCTCATTTTCCCAGCTCAGTCTGTGTCCCTGGGGCTGCAGGTGCTGGGTGTCCCACAGGTTGGGCACAGGGAGCAGGGCTGGAAGCCCAGAGCTCCTCTGGTGATGGCCACTGTTGGGGAAGAGATGAAAAAGGAAAGCTTTATAAATATGACTGCTTAGGTTTTGAGAATATGAAACTTATAAGAGAAATAGAATTGAAAGCAAGTTTTGATGTCTAAAGCCTCAGTTACTGGACAACTGGAAAACAACAGCTGCAGGTAATCAATCCCCTTTTGATTAAACAATGCCCTTCTCCTCACCAAGAGTCCAAGAGTCAGAGCAGACCCTACTAGCTTGGCAGAAAGAATCCAAAGAGTCATTTTTAGGGTTTAAAATATAACACAGGATGGTAATGTAATGATTCTCATAGGCTGTATGTAAATGCTATAGGATTTGTATCTTGCACTGGATTGGTTGGTGTCACTTAGAATATTCAGCAGAGAAGAAGATTTAATGTATTGGAACGGGAACTTTGCTCTCTTACTCCTCTTACTCCTCCTATTCCTCCTCTTCAGCTCTCTTCACTCTCTTGCTCTCTTCTTCTTCTCCCTCTGGGGCTGCCCCGAGCTGCAGCTGGCAGCTCTCAGCAGGCCCCCTTCACCCAGGCCCTGTGCAACAAACCCCTGCTCCAAGAGCAGCCCTGGCTCCAGAGATCTCTCATCACCATCTCACCCTGCTCCTACAGCCAAGGTTGGTGTCATGACGTGAAGATGCACCCGACAAAAACAACGCCCACGTGAGGGTCTGTGCCCCAAGACACAGGAAAGGCAGGCAGGAAGCCCTGGAGATGTCACTCAATCACATCTATTTATAGCTGGCCACTCATTTCTGCTCAGATCAGACAAGAACCAACAGGAGTTGGTTTGATTTTATGATTTCCTGGAACAGCACTTGGCACAAATCCAGGCCGGCTCCCCAGAGCAGGGGGCTGTACTGGTGAAGCTGGAGGCAGCACTGGCAAGGTTCAGCACCCTGTCAGGACCTTGTTTCCTGTCTCCTTGTCCTGGCAGCAGTAATCCCACACACCACAAACAATCCCTGACCACACAGCCCTCAGCTGGGCCTTTAGGGGGGTTGGGACAGTCTGGGGGGGGGATCAGGTGGGGAAGGGCTGAAGGGTGGGAATGGTGTGATGGGGAACCAGCCAGGGGAGGTGAAAAGGGGGATCTGGGGGGCTTCTGTCCTTTGGGGGTGGTGTGGTTTGGGGTGGTTTGTGTGTTGCCAGTGTGGGGTATTTTTAACAATTCCCTAAAGGGAGTTTAACTGGGGAAGGGGGGTGGGAAGCAGCTCAAGGGAGGTGCCAGGAAAATATGCCTGGGGATGGCTGAGAGGGGAATTCAGCCTGGGATGGGGCCTGGGGGCTCTGAACTGCTCTGGCGGTTCCCTCTGTGCCTTTTAGGGCTGGGGTGTCCCGTGAAGAGGCTCTAGAGTGGCTTCTGATGGGCACAGGGATGGACCAGGTTTGGGATTGCTGCAGGGTGGGTTCCTGATGGACAGGGGCACAGCCTGGTTTGGAATTGCTGATGGGCAGGGGAACAGCCCAGGGTTTGGGATTGCTCCAAGGTTATTCCTGGTGGACAAGGGGACAGCCCAGGTTTGGGATTGCTCCAGTGTGGATTCCTGATGGACAGGGGACAGACCAGAGTTTGGGATTGCGCTGGGGTCATTCCTGGTGGGCAGGGGGACAGCCCAGGTTTGGGATTGCTCTGGGGTCATTCCTGGTGGACAGGGGACAGCCCAGTTTTGGGATTGCTCTGGGGTCATTCCTGGTGGGCAGGGGACAGCCCAGTTTTGGGACTGCCCATCCTGCAGCAGCAGCACAGGTGGAGGCAGGGGGTGTCTGTGGGGCAGTGGCTCTGCCCTCAGCTCCCCCAGCCTCTGCTGCCTCCTTGTCCCCTCCTGATGCCAAATGGCCACAAAGCTGCTTCCCATGGTGCCTGGGCCCACCTGCATTTCATGCCAGGATAAATGCCCTTTGTTCCAGTGCTGTTTGCTGCAGAGATGATGGGCATGGCCAGGGACCTTCTGCCTGTCCCCTTCCCTTCCCTGCATTTCATTCTCTTCTTCCTGATTGATGGTTGAAGAGAAGAAAGGCTGGAAAACACCTGGAGTGTCCAAGTTGCCTTTTCAGATCATCCATCTCAGGACTGGCTGGGACTGTGCAAGAGGAGGAACTGAGTAGCTGATTCCTGGAGGATTCATGGGGTTGGTTTTGGGGTTTTTTTAAACCTTAAATAACAGAAAACTTGAAATAATTTTGATTTCACTTGCAACACCTTTGATTCAATGCAATGTTCCTTAGTTCAAAGAAAAAAAAAAAAAACAAACAAAACCTGAAATACTTCACTTTGCCTTGAGCTGGCTGCATTCTTCTAATTATTAAAGTTTAATTATTGATGCTCTTCCCAGCGTTTAGGAGTCTCACATTCCTGGCTGGAGCTGCTGTTCTGCCCTCCCTGCTGGCTGCTCATTAAAGCCTCAGCTGCCCAGCCCTTCATGAACCCTTGAGCTGTGTGGGAGTGGGAGTTTGTGAGAGCCTCCAGTCTGTGTTTGTGCTCACAAACACGGGCTGCCAGTGCAGATAACGATCTGCTACCCTCCTGCTCGCTGACTCACAGCTGCCCCAAATGGGGGAGTTTTTGGTAAATCTGCAGGAAAACCTCCCCTGGTTCTCAGCAAGAACCTGGTTTGCTCTCGCTGGCCTTGGACCAAGCTGAGCCCTCAGTGCCCCAGTGTAGCCATGGTTCGTGCCTGCCATGTTTTGATTTCAGGGAATTCTTTCCCAGAGAATGAAACTGGTAAACAAGGTCATGTTATTGTAAACCAAGATATTTTTCTACGTGTTTTCCCAAAGGAGGGACTTTAATTGATGGTCTCTTCAAGTTCCCAATGGGTCGAGAGGTCCCCACCTCTAAGGTGGGTGCATTTGTAGAAAGGTAAAAAATAGGTTTGGAAAATAAACCAGCAGCTCCTCCTGTGAGGAGTCACAGCTTTCTGAATGGACTTGGGTCTTTCCTTCGTGTCCAACAGCGACACCCCAGCGCTGCCCAATGCAGAAATGCTCCATAAAAAAATCACCAAGGGTGGAGAAGACCTCCAAGATCAAGTCCAGCCTTTGACCCAACACCACCCAGTCACTGCGTGCCAGGTGCAGCTGTTTGTTGAACACCTCCAAGGTGTTTCACCACTTCCCAGGGCTTGACAGTGCCTGATTTTCCACGAAGAAATCCTTCCTGATACCCTCCTCCCCCTCTGAAGTGAAACCTGGGAGCCATTTGGCCCCAGGGACAATCCCCAGCTCCTTTTCAGAAAGAAAAATGTTGAATTCCACGACACTTCCCAGGCCCATGGAGGGTCCTGGTGATGTGAGAAGGCTCCTGGCAGGAGCAAGACCAGGGAAAAGTTGGTCCTGGGGAGCTCAGTGTCCCTCTACCCCCTTCTAAACCCTTTCCAGGGACCTCATGCCACCCCATCCCAGTGCTAGTGGGGATCCAGAAGAGAGGGGGTGGTTCTGTTCAAGTGCTTGTGAGTCTCAAAGAAGAGGAGGCTCGGGGCGGGGGACCTTCCTTCTGCAAGTCCCTGACAGGAGGTTGGAGCTGGGTGGGCTCAGTCATTTCTCCCAGGTGAAAACTGATGGGGCAAGAGGAAACTGCTGCCCTGTTCTTCTAATTTCTTCTACAGTTTTCCTTTTCCTTTTCCTTTTCCTTTTCCTTTTCCTTTTCCTTTTCCTTTTCCTTTTCCTTTTCCTTTTCCTTTTCCTTTTCCTTTTCCTTTTCCTTTTCCTTCTGAAAAGGACCCGGGGATTGTCCCTGGGGCCAAATGGCTCCCAGGTTTCACTTCAGAGAGGGAGGAGGGTATCAGGAAGGATTTCTTCATGGATGCTCTGCATCCTCCCCTCCTGCTCCTCCCCTCAGCTCTGCCCGGGCTGAGGATGCTCCTCCTTCCTTCCCCGAGGGCAGAGCCTGGACAATCCGTGCCAGGATTCCCTGCCAGGCGGCTCTGGTGCCCTCAGATGGCACCGCAGGGCGGGGATGGTTTCTGCTTTCGGGTTATTTGTCAGTGACCGGGAGCGATCTGCCCCGGGAGCAGGGGCGGGCAGGGACAGGGACACTGCGGGAGATGGATTTTCACCGCCTGGCAGAAGCTCACACAGGGTGCGTTTGTGTGCAAACTCCGAGAGAAAAGAGTGCTGGCTTGGAAAGGCCGTGGAACAGGAGAGATTCCTTCCTCGTTGTTGAGAGAGGAATTGAGCTAGAAACGAGTTTCAAATGATGACTTTGTAAACAGGCTAGGCATTCTGGAGAAATAAGACTATGAATTCTATTAATTTTGTAATTAGGCTAGACATTTTGGAGAAACAGAATTGTGAATTCTATTAACTTGGTAAATAGGCGAAACAGTTTGGAGAAACAGAATTATGAATTCTATTAACTTCATAAATAGGCTAAACGTTTTGGAGAAATAAAACTATGAATCCTATGAATTCTATTAATTTTGTAATTAGGCTAGACATTTTGGAGAAACAGAACTATGAATTCTATTAACTTCGTAAATAGGCTAAACATTTTGGAGAAATGGAACTATGAATTCTATTAGTTTTGTAAGTAGGCTAAACATTTTGGAGAAATAGAACTATTAATTCTATTAATTTTGTAATTAGGCTAGACATTTTGGAGAAATAAACTGAATTCTATTAGTTCTATTAATTTTATAATTAGGCTAGACATCTTGGAGAAACAGAACTATGAATTCTATTAACTTTGTACATAGACTAGAAATTTTGGAGAACTAGCACTATGCAAGATGTATTGCGGCGGGTTCTGTGTGAGGTATTTTTAGATGATTGGCTTAAAAAGCAGCCATTAGCAGCATCGTGTGGCAAGAGCTGATAGGTCAAAAAGCGCTTCTGGTGGATTGTAATTAGGAAATAGTTTGGCTTCTGACTTTGATGGCGTGAATTGTAACGTTGTCATGGGTTGTGGAGCCAGGGGTGTGTATTCTATTTCATTTGTTAAAAGCAGCTGGGGAGATGTTTTTTCTTTATCTCTTGTAACTCAAGGGGGGAGAGGGCTGGATGCCTTCTGATCATGGGCCATTAACACCTCCCCAGGCTGTGCCCTCCCCAGAGGGTGCATCTGCATTCCATCATCCTATTGAGATGCATCACATCCCCCCTGGCAGTGGGGGGGCAGGCAGTTCCTACCTGGATAAAACTGAGAGACAGGAACACGAAAGCTGCGAGCTTCACCCGATTTCTGGGAGGAAGACTGGACCCCTTCTCACCACCACTGGACCCCTTTCACCATCACTGGACTCGTTTTCCACAGGATCATCTCCACTCCACCAGAACCACACCTGCCACTCCAGGAGGACTCACTTTGGGACTGCTCCCAACCCCCTGACCAACAGGGTGTCAGGCTGTAGCCCTGACTCTGTCAGGATTTTCCAAAATCGTTGTTTGTTTGCTGGTTTGGTTGGGTAGTTTTGTTTTTCTACTACATTTGTATTGTTAGTATTCTTAGTAAAGAACTGTTATGCCTATTCCCAAATCTTTGCCTGAAAGCCCCTGAATTGCAAAATTATAATTTGGTGGGGGTGAGGGGTTTACATTCTCCATTCCAAGGGAAACTCCAGCTTTCCCTGGCTGATACCTGTCTCTCCAAACCAAGACAAAGGTCTGCAATGCCTCACCCCTCTCACGAGACTGAAAATGGAATAAAATCTTTTATAAATGCCTCTCAGGAGCCCCATGTCTGGGTCAGAAGAAGGGTCTGTCCAACAGGCCACCTGCACTGGGGACAGCTCAGTTCCTGCTCACATCAGGCCGGGTTCCTCTGAGGGCTGGCGCTGCCAGAAAGCAGGGCTTTGCTTCTCAGAAAGCTTTTCTTTGGTCTCACCCGACTTCCCCGGGGTTTTCCCAGGTGCCTGCCCGCAGAGGCTGGGGACAGGGATGTCTGTGTGACACAGCCAGCAGAGGAGGTGGCGCAGGGCAGGGAGCAGCGGCGGCACAGCGAGGGCACCGCGGCGTGGGGGTGGACAAAGCCCCTGTGGCCCTGCCCTGGAGAGCAGCCTGAGAGGGATTGCACAATCTCTCTGCAGAGCCCTTAAGATAAGGGTAAGCTTTTGGTCACGGCGACCTTTTAGATAGACCCAGAAGCCCCTTCGAGATTTTATGCAGATCTGTCTTAAACGATTGGCTTTGTACCCTTTCCCTCCCCCTTTGGTGTCCCATAAAAACCCCTGGGTTTCCCTGGTCTGGAGGGAGTTCTGTCGTCCTGGCTCCCTTTGCTGGACCCTCATAATAAACTACCTTCTGCGGAATTTGCCAGACAAAGTCTCCCTCTCTCTCTCCCGGGCTGGTCAACAGAGAAGAAACCTCGCAGGAGCAGGGCTGGAATCACTGAGCTAAATCACTGAGCTAAAATCACTGCCTGCTCTCTGCTGAGGCCTTCTCTCCAGCTGACAGGGCTGTGCTGACCCCCAGGGTGTCTTTAACGAGACACTCTCGGGGTGCCTCAGAGCACCCCAGCACCGGCTGGATTACCGCGGCAGGAGGGCTCCAGGAGGTGCAGGTGCTGTGTGAGCCCCCCTGCTCTTGCACAAACCCTGCTCCTAGCTCCACGTGCTCGTGTCCCTGGGGTCCCATCTGCCCTTTTTTAGCAGAGAAAGGAGCTTGTCCCTGACAGAGCTGGACTGGCTGGGTGTTCTCTGAGTGGGAACGTGGATGGAGAGAAGCACATCCAGGCCAGGGGGTGTCTGCAGTGCTGAGGCTGCTGTTCCTGGGTGCTCCTTGAGCTCCTTGAACTCCAAAAAAATCACCCAAAAATCACCTAAAAATGCCCCCCAAATCATCTAAAAATCCCCCCCAAATCCCCAAAAATTCCCAAAAATCCCCCCAAAATCACCTAAAAAACCCCCAAAAAAACCCCCAAAATAATCAAAAAATCCCTCCATAATCCCCAAAAAATCCCCCAAAAATTCCCAAAGATCCCAAAAAAATCCCCAAAAATCACCACCAACATGGAGGAGTTTGGCCAAAATTCTTGGCCCTTTCCCTAAAAAAAACCCTGGTATCAGTTCCTTATCTCCTCTGAAAAGGAGACACTTATTGATCCCAGGCAGGAGCCCGGCAGCCCCTGATGAATCAGAATGTAACTAACATAATTTTCCTAAAGAATGATATTTTCCCCAAAACCCTGCAACGACAGGAACAGAAGATTGAGCTGAATGTGGCTCTTTGTCTCAGCTCCAGCTGACATTCAATATTTCAGGAACATCCAGAGGTGCAGACAGGCACAAGTGCCCCCATCCCTGTGTCCTGCTCAGGCAAGAGCTCTGCCAGAGCCTCCAGAGGCTGGGTTAGAGCAGGGACAGAAGCCCTTGGAGCTACCCCTGCTTTGTAGAAGCATCACCAGATGTCCCTGAGCATTTTGAGCAGCTTCCCTCTGGAGCAGGAGGGTGCTGGGCCCGAGGTGGCACTGCTGGGACACTCCTGTGTGGAAGCCAAGTCATTCTGCTGTCCTCAGGCAGCCCAGGCTCCTCTGCTGGCTGCAGATTCAGCTGGGGAGGCTGTGAGAACACCCTGCTGAGCCTTTGTGCAGCCACTGGAAACACTCCTGGCTCCAGAGCCATCGATCCTGAACAGGTTTTAATGAGGGGCTGAGGCACAGAGTTAAACACAACCCCCCTGTTTCCTGCCCTGTGGGCTCAGAGCTCAGCCCTGGCTCTCAGCAAACGATGTCAGGAGCTTTGTCCTGGGGCTGGAGGAGCACTGAGCTCCTCCCTGCCACCAAGGTGCTGACAACAAGTGGAGAGGAGTCAGAAATCCTGCAGATCCCCTGGCTTTGGGATGGAGCAGGAAGCAAGGATGGGAAACTGCAGTGGTTTATGCACAGGTCGGAGGAGAAGGGCTCTGGTTTTTCCTTTGCTGCTCCCTGGCCTCCCTGCATCACCTTTTGCTGAAATAACAACTTATACACAACGTCAGGGGCCTGGAGGTTGACCCCTGCCAGTGCAGAGGGTTTGGGGGAGTGTCGGACTGCAGGAAGATGAAATGAGATGTTTGTCCGAGGGCCTGAGGAGGAGCTTGGGGCTGAGCCCCTTCCTTGGCTACTTTACTACTTCCTTACTCCTCCAAGCAGCACAGCCCTGAGCAGGGTATGGGGAAGGGGATACAGAGGGCTCTGGGAGCACTGGAAATAAATTTACCCTGGCCTGCAGTGCTTTGTGTCTGCTGAAGGTGCTGAGCTGCCCTGAGCACCGGGCCCTCCTGGCCCCTGCCCCAGCTGCTGGGGGGGCTCACAGCTCTGTTTCCAACCACAAGTGGCAGTGGCTTTGGTGCACGAGCAGCTGTGTTCTTGCCTTTGCCTCTGCTGTTTAAAAGGAAAGTAGATGTGTGAAGTTATCAGCCCTCAGTAATTCTGCCTTCACTGAGTTCTGAGAGGAAATGGTTGTTGTGCCTCCCGGAGTGACATCTCCCTGCTGAGCACAAAGCTCTGCCTTTGGGTGGTGGCTGCTGCCAGGCACGGATGGTTCTGTCCAAAGCCACCTCCCTTCTCCTCCCTCTGCTTCCCAGTGAGGATTTTCAAGGCATTCTCCCTCTGGACAGCATCTCTGTGGCACTTTGTACGTTTCTGGTTCAAAGTCCTCTGCTGGAGCCACCCACACAGGTCTGCAAGTCCCTCCTGGAGAGGAGGATTGAAACAAGGAATCGCAGAACCATGGAATTGTTTGGGTTGGAGGGACCTTAAAGCCCATCCAGTGCCACCCCTGCCATGGCAGGGACACCTTTCATTGTCCCAGGCTGCTCCAAGCCCTGTCCAGCCTGGCCTTGAGCACTGCCAGGGATCCAGGGGCAGCCACAGCTGCTCTGGGCACCCTGTGCCAGGGCCTGCCCACCCTCTGAGTAAGGAATTCTCCCCACTGTCCATCCCAAATGCAGCAGCTGCCACCCAAACCAGCACCGAGCTCACTGTGCTGCTGCTGTGTGGGTGCCACACCTTGGTCACCTCAGCTTGGACAACACAAAGGCTCCCCTGGGCCCTGAGCTGCCCCAAAACTGCCCACGGCCACTGAACAAGGGGGTTCTGCCTGGGGCAGTGCCAGGTGGAAGTTCAAGCTCCCCCGGGCCTCTGTGGTCTCTGAACATATGCAGCAGATGTTGGAGCTGCTTCATCTTCACCTTCCAGTGGGGCACGGCAGCTGCTGTGCTCCAGGAGTGCCTGGAACAGGGGCACAGCCTCCTGCAGCCCTGCTGGAGGGGCTTGGGGCAGGTTAGAAATAGAGAAATAGAGAAATAGAGAAATAGAGAAATAGAGAAATACAGAAATACAGAAATACAGAAATACAGAAATACAGAAATACAGAAAGAAATACAGAAATACATACAGAAACACAGAAACACAGAAATACAGAAACACAGAAATACATACAGAAATACAGAAATACAGAAATACAGAAATAAATACAGAAATACAGAAACACAGAAACACAGAAATACAGAAATACATACAGAAATACATACAGAAACACAGAAATACATACAGAAATACAGAAATACAGAAATACAGAAATACACACAGAAATACAGAAATACACACAGAAATACAGAAATACAGGAACACAGAAACACAATAATACAGAAATACAGAAACACAGAAATGTGCAGCTCTGGGGATGGCTGAGACACCAAAGCCAGTTCTCCGTGCTCCAGTGCCAGGGGCTTTGCTGCCTGTGAGTCACAGGTGTGCTCAGCCTTTGAAAGCTCAGGTGAAGGGGCCACCAGCAGCTCCCAGCACCACAAAATGAACGTGTTGGGTTCATCTTTACAGGCAGAAGGTTCCTCTGGGCACAGAGGGTGAGAGCTGCTGCCAGGTGGGGAAGAGCTGGAGGAGCCCTGGGTGCCCTCCCTGCTCCTCAGACACACCACGAGGGGTTCAGCCTGCACAGACCAGACCTAAACATTCCCTGCGGTTGAGAAATTAAAGAATAAAATAAACACCACCCCTGGGGCTCAGTCCCATGATCCCAGCACGTTGGGTGAGGTTGAAATGAGTTATTTGTGGGGGGAGGGTGATTGGAGCCTCAGAGTGTTGGAAATGTGACAAGTTCAGGGAAGAGCAGTGGAAGAGATGAAGGGCCTGGCTGGGCTGATTGATGGGCTCAGCCCTGGGGGATGGAGACAAAGATTAATTGTTGGCCAGGGGTGATGGGGGAACATCTGAGAGCAAAGGAGAAGCATCTGAGGAGCACAAGTTTCTTTCAGAGAGGAAAAACTGGTTTGGATGTGCTGACGAAACGAAACGGGGATAAGGCAGAAGAAATTAATCAGTGGAAAGGAAGTGTGGGTTTCAAAAAACATTTCCAAGCCAGGAGATTCATCAGGATGTGGGGCAGGGGGAGGGTGGCAGTCCCATTGCCAGGCATTCCCGGATCAGGGATGGGAACAATCCCCCCCAGGCAGGGAGGACCCGGGATGAGCTCACAGGACTTTCCCATATCCAATTCCTGCAACAGTTCCATCAGGGAAAATCCTGCTTCCAGTTTCTTTCTGGGGCCAATGTGATTTCCAGTTCTGTCAGTCTTTTGTGGAAAACTGAAGAGCACCCAACACAGAGGGATTTTTGCTCGTGCTGGTGACACTTTTTGGGGGGTGCTTTAGTGTGAAGGGAAAGTGAAACCCTCCCTGTGCACAGCAGTAAATATTCTCTGGCACATTTTTATAACTCAGTGATCAGGACTGAGGTGAAAAAAAACAACTCATTCCCCATGGTCTGGTGAGTTCCTGGTGTTTGTCCTTGCTGTGCTCTCAAGGGGAGGCTGCATTCATCAATAACTGCCCGTGCTCAGGCTGCTCTCACATGGGCTCTGTTCACCTCTCCCTTCACTTTTCCACCCAGGAAAAAAAATCTCTCTGAGGTGATCTTGCAGCTGAATGTCCCACAGCAGGTAAAACCCAGCATTCTCCTCTTGGAGGGCGCACTGGAAGGAGCAGGAGAGAGTTAATGCTGCCCCAGAGAAAACCTTTTGAGGCCCTCATGTTCTGCTCCCCCTCCCACAGCTGGGCCTGGGGGCCAAGAGGAGCCCGTGGACACAAATTTCACTGTGCCCAAAGGGATGGGGATTGGTGCTGGAGGTCCCTCTCAGCTCTGCAGGGTGTTCCTGGCTGTGTTTTGGGGCACTGAGAGCAGAGTTCTTATTTCCCCCCCACAGCCACTCCACAGGCCCAGCCGCTTTTATTCAGCACTTCCAGCAGAGCCAGGGTGGAATTCCAGATTTCCAGGGTGGAAATCCCTGCACATCCCAGGGAATGCAGGGCCCTGGCAGCTGAGCAGGGCCTGTCCTGCCCTGCCTGGGCCCAGCTGAGCTCCCAGAAGGGCCTGGAGCTGTTTGTGAGTGGATTTTGGGGAGGTGCAGACAGCCCTGAACAGCTCTGAGTGCTCTGCCCATCCCTCTGGCACCCCTGGCCCTGTCCCACTCTGGGGCTTTTCTCCAGACTCCTGTCTGCCTCCACATCCCAATGCTGCTCCCTGGGGCAGCCTGTGCTGGATGCTTTCCCAGCTCAGCCACAGCTCTGGAGTCTGTGCCCAGCCTGCCCAGTCTGGGCCTCTTCCATCCACCCCCCTCTGTCCTGGGGGTGACAAGGACAGCAGGACCTTGGACATCTGATACAGAAATTGGGAGCTGCTTTTCCTCTGGTTTCCTCTGTGCTCAGCCTCACACTCCTCCCCAGGGCTGCATTAACAAAACAAAGCTCTGGCTGTGATGTTTAATTTCTGTGGGGTGCTGCTGCCTCTGGAGCTCTGTTGTATTGCTCTGGGGAATGGTTTTTCCCCCCAGAACCCCCTGAAGCTGTGACCACCGAGTTTGACCCTTCCTCCCTATCTTGACCCTATTGGCTCAGGCCCAGCTCTCTCTCCTGAGCAGAGACCAGATAAACTCCTGTTCTTCCTTGTTCTCTCTCTCTGCCCTGGAACCCTTGGAGAATAAAGCCTTGGACTGATCCCAGGGGATGAGAGCCTCTTTTGGAATCTTTTACCCTGTTTCCCTGAGATATTCCTCCAAAACCCCTCAAGGAGACTGAGCTGGCCACAGGGGCCTGGAGGAGTATCTCAGAGCTCTGTGGGTGAAAGTTCAGAACCCCAGGTAAAAACTGAGGGGCAAACCATGCATGGATGTGTTTGACAAACAATCTGCTGGATCTGCACAAACATCTGACAGGGGAAAAAAAAAAAAAAAAAAAAAAAAAAAAAAAAAAAAAAAAAAAAAAAAAAAAAAAAAAAAAAAAAAGGTTGTGATTTTCACTGAACAACCCAGCACTTTCCATTTGCCCTGCAGATCTCAACAACAGATTTGGGTGATCTGATCTGCTTCAGGGTGCTCAGTGCTGACGGCAAAAAAATCAAAAAATCTTTCCAAAATCCAGTTATGAGGGTTCACTCTGCTTCAGAGACCTACACTAGGTGTTTTCTGGTGGCATGGAGAGCAGGAGAGCCAAAACCCTGAACAATCTGTTCTTCCCTGGCCCAGCCTGTCCCACCTGAGTCCCTTCAGAGGCTCTGGGGGATTGTTTAGAAGCTTTTCAGAGGCACCCATCAGTTGGTTTTGTAAGAGACTTTAAAGGTTTAAAACACTCAGCTCCTGGGGGTTTTGGCCAGAATAAGAGAGAGCCTGGGCTGTGGTGGCTGTGGTGGGCACCTTGGAGGCAGAAGGGTTTTCTGTGAGATCTGAGCTCGGGGTTGGAGTCAGTCACTCAGAGGTGCTGGGGCTGGGGTCTCTTCCAGCTCTGTCTCTGTCTGTCTTTCCTGTCCAGTTAATTCCTGACAGGCAGAAACATCCCTGAAGTGCTGGGAGGAAGTGACTGGCTTTGGGTGAAATCATCATAAAAGGAGGTTTGGGACTTCACTTATTTTCTGCAGGTGCTGGAGCACTCCTGGTGGAGTTGGTGGATAAAATAACCCCAGAGGTGGTGCTTTTGCTGCTCAGTGATTTCTGCTTGGCAGTTTTGCTGCCCAAGCCAGCCCTGGGCAGAGCCCAGAGTGTCCACTGTCCTCCATCCCATCCACTCCAAGCCCTTCCTGGAGCTCCAGGTGGATGAACTGGGAGGCTCAAGGTTCAGCTTTGAGATTTGACTCTTGCAACAGAGGATTTTCTGAGCATCCCAGAATATCCTGAGCTGGAAGGGACCCTCAGGGATCAAACCCAGCCCCTGTCCCTGCACAGACCCCCCAACAATCCCACCCTGAGCATCCCTGAGAGCCTTGGCCAAAGGCTCCTGCAGCTCTGGCAGCTTTGGGGCTGGGACCATTCCCTGGGGAGCCTGGGCAGTGCCCCAGCACCCTCGGGGGGAAGAACCTTTCCCTGAGCTCCAGCCCAAGCCCTGACACAGCTCCAGCCGTCCCCTGGGATGTGTTTGCAATGGCTCCTGTCTGCTCAGTGCTCCCACCTGCAACACCTGGAGAGATTCTCCCAAAAGCTTTTCCCTGTTCCCTGTCCCTTCCCAAGCCCAGGCTGTGCCCAGGGCAAGGAGAGCTTTGCTCTTTGAAAGCTGCTGCTGCTGCTCTGCCCCCAGGGGCCACACCAGTTCTGCATTTAGGGCTGACATTGGTGATCCCTGTGCTGAAGGTGAGGGTGACAAGGGGGGCAGCAAAGGGCTGGAGTTCTCCAAGTGACAAACTTGTCCTGCCCCGAGGAAGCACATTCCAGCTCTGGGAATCTGGGATCTCAGGTGGGCCTTGAAGGAGCAATCATCCTCACACCTCCTGTGCTACGGCCGGCAAGGCTCAGAACTGAAGTTCTTGTGCTGCTCTAAAATCCCTTGGGAATTTCAGAAAAAAAAATCCCTTCAGGCATTACCTGAAACCTTTTACCCCATTTCTTGTGCCAGAGCCCTAAATCTGGTTGAGTTCTGAACTTCCTGAAGGAATCTTGTGTTGTCCCAGCCCCTGGGGAGCACCCAGGAGGTGAAGTGATTGTCCTCCCAGGTACTTTGAGCTCATTCAGAATAAAAAGAATAAAGAGAATTAAAAAAAAAAATTAAAAAAAAAAAAAAAGTAAAAATAACTCTGTTTCTCCCAAGGTTCAGATGACAAGTCCTGCATAAAGTTTCACCTCCTTTAGCACCCATCCTATGGGCTTTGTGTCCATCTGCCCCTGCTGAAGGGATTCTATCCCTGAGGGACTCCTGGGTCCTGCTGGAAGCCAGAGAATGGCTGGGGAGGCTTCACTTCTGTGGCTGATCAAAGCAGGGCCTGGCTAAGCTTGGCTTAGCCTGGGAGATGCTCAGCCCCAGTGGTCAGGAGCAGTTTGAGGTCCTGGTTCCCCGGGATCTGCTGGAAATGTCCTCAGTTCCTGTTGGAAATTGAGGTCCCCACGTCTCCCCTTCAGTGTCTGCTGCTCCCAGGGAAGTGGGGGGTGGCTCATGGATTGCTGTCTTGGCTTGTGGAACCAAAAATGTGTATTCTATTTCGTCTGCTGAAAGCAGCTGGAGAATTGTTCTCTACTCTGGGAGGAGGGGGGCGGATGCCTTCTGATAATGGGCCAGCTGTTCAAACCAGGTAGGGCAGTGTTTGTTATCTCTGTCACCACCCGGAGAATATTTTCTGCTAATGAGCCACTAAGACACCCCTAAAAGCACACATCCCCAAAATAGACCATCCACATCCCATTGTGAGATGCTCCACCCAGTGGGAGGAGCCAACCATTCCTACCTGGATAAAACTGAGACACAGGAACACAGAAAGTATCCAGCTTCACCCCATTCCTGGGAGGAAAACTGGACCCTTCTCACCATCACTGGACCCTTCTCACCATCACTGGACCCTTCTCACCACCACTGGACCCTTGTTCTACAGGATCATCTCTACTCCACCAGAACCACCTCTGCCACTCCAGGAGGACTCACTTTGGGACTGCTCCAAACAGCCTGACCAACAGGGTGTCAGGTTGTAGCTCTGACTCTGTCAGGGTTCTCCAAAATTGTTGTTTGTGTGCTGGTTTGGTTGGGTGGTTTGGTTTTTCTACTACATTTGCATTGTTAGTATTCTTAGTAAAGAACTGTTATTCCTATTCCCAAATCTTTGCCTGAAAGCCCCTTAATTGCAAAATTATAATTTGGCAGGGGGGGTGAGGGGTTTGCATTCTCCATTCCAAGGGAAACTCCAGCTTTCCCTGGCAGACACCTGTCTTTCCAAACCAAGACAATTGCTCAGGGAATGTTTGACACCCCAGGAAAGGCCTCCCCAGCCCTGTGGGGAAGAGCCAGAGTGATGGAAACCTGGACTGGTGGACCCTGCACTGGAATCTCCTGGCTGGAAGGTCAGAGAGTGGAAAAGTCAAAGGAGAAAGTTCGAGAGCAGGAAAGTTTATTGAGCATCAGGAGCTCTGGTTGGAGTTTTAAAGGAGGAAAGATGAATGTAAGGCTGAAATCCAAACTGCAACAGGAGTTTTAGAAGAGGAAAGATGAACATAAGGATGAAATCTAAACTGCAACAGGAGTTTTAGAAGAGGAAAGATGAATGTAAAGATGAAATCCAGACTGCAGCAAGGAGAGGGATGCTGCAGGATCCAGCTGAGGGCCCAAAACCCCCGGTGTGAGATGTCCTGGTGGTGGGTGATGCTCTGGAAGGGTCTCCATGGCACTGGGAGCTCAAACTTTGCCTCAGCACTGCTAGAACATTATTTCCAAGCAGACAGAGACCATCCCTTGATGAGCCTGTGTTCTGGGGATTAAACAGAGACTCTGCCTGGGCAGGAGTACAGGGTGGCCAGAGGAAATTCCTGAAGAGGAAATTCTGAGGGGGAAAATGACGACAGCTGGGAAGTGAGAGGCTTGGACATCAGCTCTGCTCCTGCAAAAAACCCTCAGCTCTGAGGGGTGGGGACATCCCTGCAAGTGAGCAGTGATTTGTGAGGGGCAGTGGGAATTTGTTCCCACATCCCCTGAGTGTGGAAATGCTCCACAAGCAGCTCGGGACCCCTGTTTTCTGAGTATAAAGCTGAGCCAAGGTTTTCTGAGGCAGAAATGAAGGATCAGATCTGCCCAGGGCATTTTGTTTATTATTAATTACAGCAGCAAAGGGGGGTTGTCCCAGGGTTTTTGGATGGGATGTGGGGAGATGGGGTTATTTCAGACTGGTTCATGTTTTATCCTTGCTGCCTCCCTCGCTGAGGCTGGAATTTGATTCCTGGCTCTGTGTGGACTCTGTGGAAGCTGCCCATGGTCCTCACGCCCCTTCCCTGGGATCTGTCCCGTGTTCTGGGCTCTCTCTGCTGTGCCCATTCAATTCCACACCCAGCAGAGCCTTTCCTGGCTCCTCTGGGATATTTCAAGGCTAAATCAGCACATTCAGGGATCAAAGCTGTGTTTAAAAATACACATTCCTGCACTAAGGAATAAGCAAGGCTTATACTTTGAGCTTATATTTAATGATATTAAATATTCTATTCTATTCTATTCTATTCTTAAATTTCATTATATTAAATATTAATGCATTTATTGTATCTATGTCTATATTTAGGTGTATGTACTTACAGCCTGTATTACATTATCCAGGTATTAAATATTGGAAGGAGGAGAGGAGAGGAGAGGAGAGGAGAGGAGAGGAGAGGAGAGGAGAGGAGAGGAGAGGAGAGGAGAGGAGAGGAGAGGAGAGGAGAGGAGAGGAGAGGAGAGGAGAGGAGAGGAGAGGAGAGGAGAGGAGAGCTCAGAGCCCCTGGCAGGGCCTGAAGGGGCTCCAGGAGAGCTGGAGAGGGACTGGGGACAAGGGCTGGAGGGACAGGACCCAGGGAATGGCTCCCAGTGCCAGAGGGCAGGGCTGGCTGGGAGATTGGGCAGGAATTGTTGGCTGGGAGGGTGGGCAGGCCCTGGCACAGGGTGCCCAGAGCAGCTGTGGCTGCCCCTGGATCCCTGGCAGTGCCCAAGGCCAGGCTGGGCAGGGCTTGGAACAGCCTGGGACAGTGGGAGGTGTCCCATGGCAGGGGTGGAATGGGATGAGTTTTAAGGTCCCTTCCAACCCAAACCACTCTGGGATTCCATGCCTTGAATTCCCAACCCATCCACTTGCTGTCACCACCTACTTCTCCCTATGAGTCCACAGAGGTTCCTGGGAAATCAAGCACTAAACAAAACATGTGAGCCTTTCAGTCACCTGATAACAATTATTTGTACTTTTGAGTATTTCTAACCCTCCAGAACCTCCTGCTCTGCCCCACAAGGAGCTGCCCCCTGCTCCTTTCTCTTCCCAGCCACGTTACCCAGCTCAACCCCAAATGTTGTCAGAGGTGAAAAAATCCTTTTCAATGGCCTCCAGCCTCTCTGGTTTTGTGCCCCCAGTCCCATCTGCTTGGGGTTTGTGTGAGGAAGAGCTCGGCTTAACCAACCCCTCTGTCCTTCCTTTGCTGCTCAAGCAAAGTTTCCTGTGCCTGGCTGAGTGGGCTTAGGTCATGGATGGAACCTGGGCATTCCCAGGATTTCTGCTTTTCCTGGAGCTGGGTGCTTTACAGAGAGACCATGGATTTGGTCTGAGAGTTTCCAAGAAAGCCTCTTTCCTAACATCTTAATGGGAATTAACTTCTAAAGTTGGGTATAAATACGTGTGAATTCTAAATCCTGCCGTGGCATCACCCACATTTCTTTAGGAAATCTTATTCCCAGCAGCATCAGCAAACTTTTCAGAGAATTGGGTCCCTCTGCCCAAGAGGAAAAAGGAGGATGAGGGGTTGAAATTGGCAGAATCATAAATAAATCAGATCCATTTGTTCATCCCCTGCCAGAGCCTGATCCTTTCTCCTGTTCTTCCCTGGGGTGGCTTTCCCTGGTGTCCCTGTGGGGTTTATTCCAAGTCTAAAAGACAGAAAAGGTTTCCTGAGGTTCAAACCCAAGTGTCCTTTGTCCCCAACACCTCAGACTGTGTTTGGATTGACGGGACTGTGCCTGTTCTCACCCAGTAGCAACAGAGGAGATGCCAGAGAAATCCAAGGAAATAAAAGTGAGTTTGCCCCTGGATTTCAGTCTGTTTATTGTTCTGATGGCCAGCAGCAAATCTCTGAAGTTTTCTGGAGTGTTTGGAGTATTATCCAGCAGGTGCCTGATATCCTAAACCTTCCCAGAGTGCCACTGAGACCCTAAACCTTCCCCCTGTGCCAGTGAGATCCTAAACCTTCCAATTGTGCCACTGAGATCCTAAACCTTCCCCCTGTGTCAGTGAGATCCTAAACCTTCCCAGAGTGTCACTGAGACCCTAAACCTTCCCAGAGTGCCAGTGAGACCCTAAACCTTCCCATAGTGCCAGTGAGATCCTAAACCTTCCCAGAGTGCCACTGAGATCCTAAACCTTCCCCCTGTGCCAGTGAGATCCTAAACCTTCCCAGAGTGCCACTGAGATCCTAAACCTTCCCAGTGCACCACTGAGGCTCGCAGGAAATTTAAAGAGGAACTTGCAGGGTTTTGATGCCAGGTCCAGAGGCAAAGGGAGGGGAATGGCTGGCCAGGAGTGTGGGACCACAAGCCACCATCTCATCATCTTCTGACCTGTCTAACCCCCCCTCAGCTTCACAGGGAACGTGATGCCCCCCAACTCAACCCCGTATTTTTTTTTTTTTCCAATGGAGTAGGAAAACCAAGGTGACAGGAGGAATTAACCAGGAGCCCATACACCAACATTTCACAGGATCTTCCCTCTGCAGCCCCTGGTGCTGCAGAGAGGCACCAGGCAGGGAGCAGAGCAGCCATGATGCACCCGCCACCCCAGCCAGCAAAACAAAAAGCACCTCTTACCTGCTCTGCCGAGGAGCACGGCGCCCTTGGGGCCTCCCTGCAGCAGCTGGGAAGCAGGAGAGGGAAAAAGAGGGGAAAGAATCTCTGTTGGGTGAGGGTTGCTTCGTTCTTGGGGGAAGAAGAGGCTGCAGCATCCAGCGAGAGCTCTGGCATCCGCGAGCCACCGCTGGCTGGGTTTCTGTGAAACGTGACCCTATTTCCTTGTTGCACAGGAAAGGAAAGGAGAGCAAACAAAAGCTGTGCGGCTCTGGGGAGTGAAAGAGCTCTGAGATCTTCTCCCTGCTGGGGCAGGGGTCTGCTGGGGAAGAGAACAGGTCAGAGGGAGGTGGTGAGGAGCTGTGGAATGAATGGGGATCAAAGTTCCTCTCCTTGAACAGTTCCCACCGGGCAGATGTTGGTGGGAGTCTCTCTGCCTGGGGATCTTGGCCGCAGGATCACAGAATCAGCTGGGCTGGAAAAGCTCTCTGAGGTCATCGAGGCCAAGCTGTGCCCCATCCCCACCTTGTCCCCAGCCCAGAGCCACATCCAGCCTTTCCTCGGGCACCTCCAGGGGTGGGCACTCCAAACCTCCCTGGGCAGCCCCTGCCAAGGCCTGAGCACCCTCTCCATGGAGAAATTCCTCTTGATGTCCTCCAAATCCCACCTGGAGCAGCTGGAGGCCATTTCCTCCACCCTGTCCCTGTTCCCTGGAAGCAGAGCCCAATCCTCCTGGCTACCCCTCCTGTCAGAGCCATTGCCATGCCAGGCTGGGCCTCTTGGAAGCCACAGAAAAAGCTGAATTTCCTTGGATTTTCCAGATCCAAGCCAGGAGCTACTGAGAAAGGCCCCCTGTGAGGGGCTGCCTGGGAGCTGTGGCTTGTGATGGGCCAGAGCAGGCTCAGGAGCCCAAGAAGGCTCTTGTGGCCTGGTTCTCCTCCCTGCTTCTGATCAGAGATCAGCTCTTTGTGCTGCCAGAGTGGCCAGAATGTTGTCATCTGAGCTGGGGACCTTCCACCTCCAGTGCCACCATTGTCATCTGAGCTGGGGACCTTCCACGTCCAGTGCCACCATTGTCATCTGGCACTGGGGACCTTCCATCTCCAGTGCCACCATTGTCATCTGAGCTGGGGACCTTCCATCTCCAGTGCCACCATTGTCATCTGGGCTGGGGACCTTCCATCTCCAGTGCCACCAAAGGGTGTTTATGTTTTGCAGGATTTCCAGCTGCCCCTCAGGGCCAGGTCTCCCTTTCCAGGAGGAAAAATCTCCATCCCCAGCTCGCTGCCACCAATCCTGGAATTGTTGGGTACCGGGACAAGGGCCAGCCTTGGAGAAAAGCTGTGGCACCACAGAACCATGGAAAGCTTTGGGTTGGAAAGGAACCTTAAAGCCCATCCTGTCCCAACCCCCAGCCATGGGCAGGGACACCTGTAGCCATGGTTTGTGCTGTGATGTTTTGGTTTCTCTGAAACTCTTCCCCAGGCACTGTTCTGTCAACAAGAGACACGTTTTCCTAACTGTAACTATGTTTTGCATGCCTTTCCCTAGGAGGGACTTCTTCTTGATTTCCCTCTGACTTGACCAATGTGGTTGAAGAAGTTTGTCTTTCTTCCACCCCTTTGGGTGGTTCTTTGTAAAACAGCATAAAGGGAAGAAATTCCCAGGTAATAAAGATTTGATTTGGAGTCATTTCAGCCTTCTGACCTTGGGAGTCCGTGTCCTTGTTAATCTTGAACACTGTCAGGCACCTCCCTTGGATCAGGGTGCTCCAAGCCCCATCCATGACTGATCCCTGCTGAATGCAAAGAGCTGTCCCAAGGAGAGGGATGGGCAATCCCAAAGTTTCCTACTTTTGCTGGCAGAAAGTTGTACTGCAGGAGTCGGGGCTAAGGCCCTGATTAGGCATGATGAGCTTAATGATGTGACTGATGGGAATAAAAAAAGGTTTGGGAATAGGTTGGACTGGCAGAGTACAAGGTATCCCTGAGCATCCCTCAGCCCCATGGAATGCTGAATTTCCCCCTGGAGCCCTTTGTTTGTGTTTTCACATGGAGCTTTTACCCAGAAATCCACAACAAAGCTTTTTCCAAGGACAAGGTGAGACCCTGAGCTGAAAACGGAGCACCCCAACACCCCTGCTACACACTGCCCTCAGCAAAACCCACCTGGATATTTGTCCTTTGCCCCAAAATCCCCACAAAATTCGGGGATCAGGCACAAGGGTCTTGAGATCACTTCTTGATGGCTCTGCTCTCAAAGCCTGTGGCTCCTTCATGCCAGAGTTTCACTTTTGGGAAACACCAACCCTATTTTATTTAACACCTGGGACTAATTAAGCCCAGCTTTGCTGTTGGGCAATTAGTTTACGAGTCTGTGCCCCGCTGGATAAACAAACCCGTTTGTTTCCAGCTTGTTTCACTCACAGGTTCTCAACCTGCAGCCTCTGGGCTCCAAAACAAAGCCCAGCACTTCGTTCATTGCTGCAGTAGCTGAAGGGCTGAATGGAGCTTTGTTGTGTTGGGTGCTGAGCAGCCATAAAAAGGGTGAGTCTGTGGCCAAGGAGCTTGTCCCAGCATGGACTTGGGGCCAGGCTGTGATGTAGAGCCAGAGCTGGGAACTCTGCCCAGGCCCTGCAGTTCAGACATAGCGAGGCAGGGAGAGTATTTCATTTTATGTACAAAATGCTTGCACAAAATTACCCTGTCAGGCCTCAGCAGCGTTCCCTGTGTGTCCTGACGGCAACCAGGACAGAGTCTGCAGCCTTCCCGAGCCTCCCAACCAGCCCTGGCCTTGGTGTGGTGCAGGTTGGACAGGTTGGGCATCATCCAGCACCACTGGGAAGCCCCAAATTGGCCTGGAAGTGTGAGCCTTTGTGCTTCCTGGGGGTGCAGGCCATCATCCCAGGGGGTTTCCATCATCCTGATGGGGTTTCCATCATCCCAAGGGGTTTCCATCATCCCAGGGGGTTTCCATCATCCTGATGGGGTTTCCATCATCCCAGGGGGTTTCCATCATCCCAGGGGGTTTCCATCATCCTGATAAGGTTTCCATCGTCCCAGGGAGGTTCAGGTCATCATCCCAAGGGGTTTCCACCATCCCAGAGAGTTTCCAGCATCCTGGGAGTGGTTCCGTCCATCATCCTGATGGGGTTTCCATCCTCCCAGTGGAGTTTCCAGCATTCCAACAGGGTTTGCAGCATCCTGGGGGGGTTCCATCATCCTGGTAAGATTTCCATCATCCTCATGGGGTTTCCATCATCTCAGCAGGGTTGGCAGCATCCTGGTAAGGTTTCCATCATCCCAGGGAGGTTCAGGCCATCATCCCAAGGGGTTTCCATCATCCTGATGGGGTTTCCATCATCCCAAGGGGTTTCCATCATCTCAGGGGCTTCCATCATCCTGAGGAGGTTCAGGCCATCATCCCAAGGAGTTTCCATCATCCTGGTAAGATTTCCATCATCCTGATGGGGTGTCCATCATCTCAGCAGGGTTTGCAGCATCCTGGGGGGTTTCCAGCATCCAGAGGATGGTTCCATCATCCTGGTAAGGTTTCCATCATCCCAAGGGGGTTTCATCATCCAAGCAGGGTTTCCATCATCCCAGAGGGCTTCCATCATCCTGATGGGGTTCCCACCATCCCAGCAGGGTTTGCAGCATCCTGGGGGGTTTTCCATCATCCAGAGGAGGGTTCCAGCATCCCAGAGGAGTTTCCAGCATCCCGAGGGGTTTCCATCATCCTGATGAGGTTTCCATCCTCCCAGTGGAGTTTCCAGCATCCCGGGGTGGTTCAGTCCATCCTCCCAGTGGAGTTACCTGTATCCAGAGGAGGGTTCCAGCATCCCAGTGGCGTTTCCATCCCCCCGAGGGGTTTCCCCGGTCCCGCCGTTGTTCCCAGCCTCCCGGCGGGCCCCGGCGCGCTCCCTGCAGCCACAGGAGGGTGCAGCCTCACCGGGCTGCTCCTCTCCATCCCTCCCACCCCCGGACAGCGAGGATTTCAAAGATCTGCTGGAAATTCAGCCTCGTCCCCTCGCCCTGGGGAGAGGAAGCAGCCGGGTGATTTTGGAGATGAAATGTGGGGGTTGCCCGTGAAACCTTTTTTTTTTTTTTTTTTTCTTTCAGGCAGGTTTTCAGGCTGTTTCTAATACTGAACTAGTCTGAAAAATGAACTTTCTAGCAACCCCGGGGACTGAAAAATTATATTTTAATGCTGTTTATCACCTCCTCCTCTTTGCTGTGAGCCTCTGGTCGTTTTACCCTTCCCTGTTTTCCCGGATTTGTGCAGGTGATGGAGGTGTGGGTTTGTGAGGGTTGTGCAGCTCCATCCCCCCCTCAGAGACAGCTCAGGACTGGAGTAAAGCCCAGTTTTGGAGCTGGTCTGGTATAAATCTGAGGGTCTTCAGAGCAGGGCTGGGTTGGGGTACAGGGCTGGGGGAATTTCCTTTGTAAGTCAGGAGTCTGACTCTGTATTTACCACCCAGGAGGGACTGGAAACCCTGCAAATCAGGGGAAAACAAGCATTCCAAAGAGTCTGGCGGAACAGAGCCGCTCTCTGGGGGAGGAAGTCTGCCCCTCTGTCCCTGTTCATTCCACACAGAGTGTGTTTGAGGCAAGCCCCAGCAGACAGCACACCCCTGCAATGGCACCAGGCCACGCTTGCAGCAATTAGTTTTTCCTTGGCCACCAGCAGCACCATTCAATTAAACCCCAAATATTTTGCTCAGTTGCTCTTTTCTGGGTGTGCTCTGGGGGCTCAGACAATGGCCAGCGTGGCCTGTGGAGGAAGGAAACCACTCTGTCCACCCAGCCAGGGAACTGGCCCAAAATCCAGCCCAGCAATCAATCCCAGTCCCTTTTGAACTCAGTTTTCCAGAGCAGAGCCAGCCCTTTCCAGTCTGGACAGAGAGAATGGCTGGAGTGGAGCTGGGGGCTGTGATCTCCCACCCTCAGCCAGCTCCTCCTGGGAGCAGAGGATGTTTCCCCTGTTTTTTTCTGAGCTGTTCAGATGAGCAAACCTTCCAGGCAGCACAAAATGCTGGGGGAGTCAGGAGATCCCTCCTGGGCATGTCCTGCTGCTGCTCCATCCCGGGAGGGGAGTTCAGGGTGCTCCAAAATGGGTTTAAACAAATTCCTGGCAGAGGCTGAATTAGGGCAGGTCAGGGTCATCCTGCTTTGCTGAGGGCAGAGGATTTAGGGGGCTCCACCACAAAATGCACCAGAGCGTCTTGCTTTTTCCTTCATCCCTTTCTTTTTTAGTGCTGTGATACTGTCAGTGTGACACTGTCCCTGTGTGTGACACTGTCCCCTGTATGTGTGTGTGACACTGTATTGTGTGTGTGACACTGTCCTGTGTGTGTGACACTGTCCCTGTGTGTGACGCTGTCCCCTGTGTGTGACACTGTCCCTGTATGACACTCTCCTGTGTGTGACACTGTCCCTGTGTGTGACACTGTCCTGTGTGTGTGACACTGTCCCTGTATGACACTCTCCTGTGTGTGACACTGTCCCTGTGTGTGACACTGTCCTGTGTGTGTGACACTGTCCCTGTATGACACTCTCCTGTGTGTGACACTGTCCCTGTGTGTGTGACAGTGTCTTGTGTATGTGACACTGTCCCTGTGTGTGACACTCTCCTGTGTGTGTGACACTGTCCCTCTGTGTGTGACACTCTCCTGTGTGTGACACTGTCCCTGTGTGTGTGACACTGTCCCTGTGTGTGACACTCTCCTGTGTGTGACAGTCCCTCTGTGTGACGCTGTCCTGTGTGTGAGTGACACTGTCAGTATGACACTGCCAGTGTGACACTGTCCCTGTGTGTGTGACGCTGTCCCCATCAGGACTCAGGGCTGGCCAAGCCTTTGATGTTTTTCTCCTCCCCCTCCCCTCAGGCCCTGGTGGCCGCGGGCTGGGCCGGGGCAGCCCGGGTGGCACCAGGGACGGTGGCCTGGAGCTCTGGGCTCTGGCACCGGCCGTGCCTGCAGGGCTCAGGGCAGGACACCGGGCTGGCCCCAACCCCGGGCACCCACAGCCACAGCCCAGGGGTGCAAATCCTGTCCCGCCCTCCCAGAGCCCCCTTGATACACCCTCCTGGCTCCTCAGGGTCGGGGAGTTTGCTTTCCTGTGTGTGTGACACTGTCCCTCACACAGATATATGTATTTCATATAAATATGAAATACATATATCTGTGTGAAACATATATTTTTATATATGTTATATATGAAACATGTATAACATATAAATGTTATATCCATGTAACATGTATATAAATATATATAGATGTTATATCCATATAACATATATAAATGTATGTAAATGTTATATTCGTATGTTAAATCCATATCTATGAAACATATATTTTATATATGTTATATATAAAACATATATAACATATAAATGTTATATCCATATAACATGTATATAAATATATATAGATGTTATATCCACATAACATGAATATAAATGTATGTAAATGTTATATCCATATGTTAAATCCATATATATGAAACTTATCTTTTTATACATGTTATAGATGAAACATACATAAAAATGTTTCATACATATATTAATATATATGAAATATATATAATATATTATATATAAATATGTTTTGTACATATGTTCATATATATTAAATACATGAAAATTCATACTTATATGTGAAATACAGATTAAATATATATAATATATATAAATACGTTTTGTACATATGTTTGTATATATTAAATACATGAAAATATATTTGAAATAAAGATGAAATATATATTATATATATTGTATATAAATATATGTTTTGTACATATATTCATATGTATTAAATATATGAAAATATATACTTATATATGAAATATATCTCATATATTTAAATATATGTTTTATACATATATTCATGTACATTAAATATACAACAATACATATATATATAAATATGAAATATATATAATATATAAATATGTTTTGGACCTATATTCATATATATTAAATATTTGAAAATATATACTTATATATGAAATACATATAAAAAATATATGATATATATATATAAACCCTGTATTTTTATGTGTTTTGTCTCCCCCTGGCAACTTTTCACCCCTTAACTCTTCATTCCAATCCTCCAGGGAGAAAAAGGCACCCCCGGGGTTGTTTGGGGGTTGCTCTGGGGGTCCCTCCTCACCCTGCTGCTTCCATCCTGCCCCTGTGCCCTCCCCCGGAGCCCCTCTCTCCTCCCAGGGAGCAGCAGGGCAGCTGGGAAATGCTCATTTTTCCTGCCTGCAGCACTGCCAGGTCATCCTCTCCCCACCAAGGCTCAGCCTCGAAACCCCGGAGCCGCCTCCTGAAGAAGGGAGGAAATGAGCTCCTGCCTTTCATTGTTGCTGATGGCTGGAGGTGCCCTGCGAGGGGGCTGCTTGGAAAGCAGCAGCGCGGGATTGTTTCCAGTGTGTGTTCTTTGCTTTGGAGGTGGCTTGTCCTCGGTGGGACACTCCACAGTGGCAGCAGGGCAGGAGAATGCCGGGATCACCGGAGCCAGCGGGGCTGAATGATGTAACTGCAGAGGGAAGGGACTTCTGAAAACACTGGCCAACTCTTGAGGGTTTATTTTTTGTTGTTGTGTGGGTTTTGGGGTTTTTTTTGTTGTTGTTTTGTTTGGTTTTTTGTTTTTGTTTTTGTTTTTTTGATTCAAAGCCAGTCCCTGCCATTGCTGTGGAGCCTTTCAGGCCATTTCCTTTACACATTTCCCTGGGTTTTTAAAAGCATTTGGAAATCTCCGGTTAAAAATGAAGGACGCGGGTGTTGTTTGTTGATGGGGGGAAAAAAATTAAAAATTAAAAAAATAATAATAATGATAATAAAAAACCAGTGCAGGCTTGCTTTATCTGCTTTGTGCACCGCTATCAGCACGGTCTCTTTCCTTTATGGCTTTTCCCGGGAAGTTTTATCCACAGGGGAGCCGCCGGCATCGCCTCCAGGGCTGCCCCGAGCTCCGTCCCGGCTCCTCCACAGAAAGGCTGATTAGTTTTATACCGTCTCAGCCAAGACCTGCCTTCTGCACTGATGTCAGCACTCAGGGTGGGACTTTTCCAGCCTTGTGGGTTTGGGGATTTTTCTTTTTTTTTTTTTTTCTTTTTTTTTTCTTTCTTTCTTTTTTTTTTTTTTTTTCTTTTGGATAATCCTGGCAAAATTCCTGAGCAAAGTTGTTGGGCTTTTTTTTTTTCTCTCCTTCTTTTTTTTTTTTTTTTCTCTTTCTTGAGCAGCCCCTATCCATGTGCTGCCTGCGAGCCGCTCTCTTATTACTGCTCACTTCCTGAAAGGAGACTTTTTAGCAAAGCCTCCAACTCCAGCTCTGCCTGGGTTCTGACAGAAGAAGGTTCTTAAAGGAAGGCGACTCAAACCCTCAGTCTTGGAAACTTTCTGACACGCACAGGGCTGAGGGGGAGAGAGGAGCTTTTGGCTGCTGCTGGGAAAAAGAAGAGGGAAAAAAAAAAAAAAAAAGAGAGAGAGAGAGAAGCTGAAGGAATTAAAAAGGGAAAAAAAAAAAAAAAAGAAGAAGAAGAAGAAAGAAGGGAAAGCACTCGAAAAGGTAAAACGCTCTTTAAAATAATTTTTCCAGAGCAGACTCTTTGAGGTTGGAGTGGGGTGGTCTGGGGTGGAGGGAACGCGAATGTTCTTTGAAATCAGAACCGTCTCCCTGGAGAAGGAATGAGCCCGGAGAGCCTTGAATGCTGGAAAAAACATTTATGAGAATGAAAACCATGTTCACCCTTCTCCAACATTCAGAGTTTCCATAAAAACGCAGGCTTGTGTTTCAAAGCGGCTGCAGGCAGCAGGAGCCGGGATCTCGTGCGCTGCCTCCCCCGCCTCCCCCAGCCCCTCTCGGCCGCACTTTTTTTAATTGTATTAACCCGGGGATCGAATGTTGGCCGCTCTAAACCCCAAATCTGCTCTGCTGGGCTGCCCGGGGCCAAGCTCTCAATTACAGAGAGCAGCAGCTCCGAGCCCAGCTGCTGCGGGATGAAAGGTTCCTTGCTGCCTTCATTCCTGAGAATAAACACAGCCCGCGCTCCCTCTCCCTCTCTTCCCCTGCCTCCCTCTCCATCGGCAGGAGCTGCCAATGCCTCTCTCCCTCCCGATGTGCTCAGAGGATTATAAAGAGTCTGCCCTGCAAAAGTTGCAGTGTCACCGACTCCGTGTGCATCCCCGGGAGCTCGGCCCCGCTGCTCTGCTCCTTCCTTTCTTTGCTTCGATTATCTTTTAAAGGTGGTTTTTGTTGTCGTTTTTGGGGTTTGTTTTGGGGGTTTTTTTTGTGGTTTTTTTTTTGTTTGTTTGTTTTTGGTTTGGTTTTTTTTTTGTTTGTTTGTTTTTTTTGTTTTTTTTTTTAATTTAAAAAAGAAAATCAATCCCTCAGAAGATGTTGTTTTAAACATCAAAGTAAATATTAGTGATGGTGAGGTGCCAGGAGATTATCTCATTAGAGCCGAAGGAGCTGGCCTATAAATAGAAAGCAGTTTATAAAATAACCTTGGCAAACATCTTCCCGAGGGCAGGAACCAGGCAGGAGGGAAGCTGTGCTGGGGGCAGGTACCCTCTGCGGCAAAACGTGAAATTTCACACCGAGGCCCATTTTTGGGGGTCAAGGCGCCAACCTCAGCGGGAGTTTGCGCTCCTGCTGCCGTCCCTGCCGAGATCCCCGGTGCTGGAGACGGCCCGGCCCCGGCAGAGCTCTGCTCCTGCTCCTGCTCCTGCTCCTGCTCCTGCTCCTGCTCCTGCTCCTGCCCCTGCTCCTGCTCCTGCTCCTGCTCCATCTCATCCTCAGCCGCTGGTGCCAGGCTGGGATGCAGGGCACGGCAGGGAGGGCTTTGGGGAGCCTTTGTTCCCCTCATTTCCTGCCCAGCGTGGAAAGGGAGATGTTCCGTGGGACACCCAGGTGATTCCCAGCCCCCCGGGGGATGTTCCCTGAGTTGGGAGCAGCCTTGCCCGGGACTGCTCCCAGATGCCTCCATCCCTGAGGCTTTTCCTGCAGTCCTGGGGAGGTTGTTCCCAAAGTTTCTCCATATATGGAACGCGCTGAGTGCTCCGGTTGCTCCATCCTCAGCCTCCCGCTGCTCCTGCTTCGCCCCAGGGCAGCACCCTCGGCTCCCCTCCTCCTCCTCCTCCTCCTCCTCCTTCCTCCCGAGATCCCAAAAACCTCCCGGCGCCTCTTGGGGCGGCTCCAGCCGCATTCCCCGCGCGGCTGCTCCTGGGGTGGAAGGGGAAAGGTGCTGTCATCTCCTGCAAATCAGCCCTGCCCGGATAAGGCTGGGGGGGCTGAGCTGTTGCCTTTGGCACCGGGAGGCCCCGATAAGCCGGGCCCGAGCAGCCGCCGAGAGGCTGAAGAGGAGCCCTGAGGGGGAGGAAGGTGGTGCTGCCGCTCAACATAAACACTGTCTGTTCCTCCAACCTGAAACATGAGAGGCTCTCTTATCAACCCGCGGCTCCAGGCCGCCCAGGGATTGCTGGGGAGGAGCCGCTGTTCTCACCATTCCATGGAATCCCGGGCCAGGGACAGCCTTTGGGCTCCGCTTCCCGAAGGAGCAGCTCCGTGGAGGGCCCTCGGCGCGGGATGCACCCAGGGATGACTCCATGCAGAGCCTTATCTCCAGCTTATCTGAAACCCCTGGGCTCCAAACCCCGCTTTTCTTGCCAAGTTTCCAGCAATTAATTCCTCCTGAGCAGGATGTGTTTGTCACGTCCTGTCCTGCCTCGATCTGGGGTTAACACAAAATGGGCTGAAAACAAACAGAATTGGGACTGAAGCCGGCACGCTCTCGGAAGCAGTTGGCTGGGTGATGTCAGCTCAGAGGTGCTGAGGACACACAAGGCAGAGAGGTCTGCGCTTTGACCCCACCACTGTAGGAAATGTTTGCCAGGCCAGGAGTTACGAACATTTCCAGGGAATCTGTGAGCAGGTCACAGCGGCTGGGGAGAGAGACACATGGAAAACCACCAGCCTGGATGGAGCCTTGTTTTCCAGCACTGGGGGAGGCTCAAAGGGACACCACCCAAGGCGATTTTCCCATCCTGGTCACTGTGAGGGCCTCCAAGGAAGCCTGCAGCCAGCTGAAGGATGGGAAGAGTCTCCACTGGAATATTTTAGCTCTGTCTAGCTTCAGTGGAGCAACCTCAGTGCAGGTGTGAAGTGCAGGGTCTCCATCCAGCTGCGCCATTGCTGCTCCTCCCTCACCTTCTGCATCCCCTCAGGCTGGGAAATGCTTGGGATATTCCATGTCTCACTACTCGGCATCTTTCATGGAATCATGGAATGGTTTGGGTTGGAAGGAACCTTAAAGCTCATCCAGTCCCACCCCTGCCGTGGGCAGGGACACCTTCAGCCATCCCAGGTTGCTCCAAGCCCTGTCCAGCCTGGCCTTGGACACTTCCAGGGATGGGACATCCACAGCTTTACACCTCTCTTTATCACCCGTTATCAATATTGTGTTTCCTACTCTTACATCATAGCTTAATTTAAAAGGAAAAATGCCTTCAAATGAATCTATTCCCGTGCAGTCCTGCAAATCTTTTTGAACTCAAGTGCTCCTTAATGTTGGTCCCAAATGAGGTAAAGTGGCAGGTGAAGTCCTGGCCTTCTCCTGTGGGATTTGTGACCTCGGTGGGAAGTGGCTTCGACCAAAATGAGAGCGCAAAGGATGAGTTCAGCCCTGTCAGAGTCAGGGACTCTTCATTCCCTGGCTGTGGAGGAAGGAGCTGCCTATGGGTCACACAACCTGGGCCACGTTTCCCTGAGTAAAGAACCTACAGGGAGGGGAAAAGGGCCCCAAAACTGCCCAGCAGATCTCCCGGAGCTCCTAAGGAGCCGGAGCCTGGACAGGATCTGCAGCCCTGTCAGGGCTGAAAGGATTCCACTGAGCTGAGGTGTTCTGCAAGGCTTCATCCCACAGGAGGCAGCCCTGGCCCTGCAGGGCTCCCCTGGCATGGGGTGACCTGTCTTGGGGGCTGTGGGTGCCTCTGTCATGGGCACTGCACCATGGGGACCCCGGGGTCATTGCCTGGGGGTGATCCCATGGCCTTGCACCCACTGTCACCTTGGCTGTCACCACCCACTGTCACCTTGGCTGTCACCAAATCCCTCCGTGGCTTGTCCTGCTGTGGAAGGAACTGAAATTGCCTGTCGAGGGAGGTGGTGGAGTCACCATGCCTGGATGTGTTTGAAGAAAGCCTGGACGTGGCACTCAGTGCCAGGGGTTCCTTGAGGTGGTGTCAGGGCTGGGTTGGACTCAATGATCTTGAAGGTCTCTTCCAACCTTGGTGATTCTGTGATTCTGTGAACACTTTCTCTGTGTCACCACAACGTCACTTCTCTGCCTGGTTCTGGTTTCCTGGAGGGCTTTAGGCTTCCACTCCACAGCTCCATTTCCTCCTGTGACCCTCTGGCACAGGCTGGGCTCGGTGCTCCTGATCTAACATCAAAGTTAACCTAGTTCTGGGAGTGGGATGGGACCAGAGACCCCCTCGTGTCCCTTCCCACCTCACTGATTCTTTAATTCAGCCTGGCAGGGCCAGCTCAGCCCAGCTGGAGCTGCAGCTGGGCCGTGCTGTGGATCCGTCCCCGTGGCCAGGACTGGGCCATTGCTGGGGCAGAGTTGGATGAGGCTGTGCTGTGACAGTGACAGAAGGAGCTGCAGAGCCCTGGGCTCACTGCAGGGCCCTCAGTGCTCCCACAGCTCTGCTGGGTAGCAGGAGTCACCTCAGAGGCTTTTCTTGGGAAGCTCAGTGGAGTTCTCCTGTCTCCAAACCCAGCCTGAGACTGTGGGTGCACAGGGTGTGGCACCAGGTGACAGGGGCTGCAGGGGGACTGTGCCCTTCCCTGGAGCACGTCCAGCCTGATAACCAGACACGTCTTTGCTGACTGTGAGGGTGGGCAGGCCCTGGCACAGGGTGCCCAGAGCAGCTGTGGCTGCCCCTGGATCCCTGGCAGTGCCCAAGGCCAGGCTGGGCAGGGCTTGGAGCAGCCTGGCACAGTGGGAGGTGTCCCTGCCCCTGGCAGGGGATGGAACTAAATGAGCTTTAAGGTCCCTTCTCACCCAAACCATTCTGTGATGGGGGTCCTACAGCCTGGCTGACAAACAGCCAAATTTTGGGTGCAGCACTTGCTGTGTGAGAGCTGTGACAGCTCCTTGTGAGCAGGAACGGCATCAACCACATAAACCACCCTCCTGCCTCGGCTGGGACTCCCAGCACGGAGCAGCTCCCTCCAGGGGAGGGCCGGGCTGGTTCCGCAGGTGAGCACAGCTCGGTGCTGGCACTCGGCGCTGTTTGTCTTTATGCAAGGCCAGGGCTCGGCGCCCGGCGGGGCCGGGTTGTGTAAGCACCGGGACTGCTGGAGGGCAGCTGCGGGAGCCAGCCCGGCCGGGATGGAGAGGAGAGCCAGCCCTGCCGGGATGGAGAGAGGAGAGAGAACCCTGCCGGGATGGAGAGAGGAGCCAGCCCTGCCGGGATGGAGAGAGGAGAGAGAACCCTGCCGGGATGGAGAGAGGAGCCAGCCCGGCCGGGATGGAGAGAGGAGAGAGAACCCTGCCGGGATGGAGAGAGGAGCCAGCCCTGCCGGGATAGAGAGAGGAGAGCCAGGTTGGCCGGGATGGAGAGGGGAGCCAGGTTGGCCGGGATGGAGAGAAGAGCCAGCCCTGCCGGGATGGAGAGAGAGGAGCCAGCCCTGCCGGGATGGAGAGAGGAGCCAGCCCTGCCGGAATGGAGAGAGAGGAGCCAGCCCTGCCGGGATGGAGAGAGGAGCCAGCCCTGCCGGGATGGAGAGAGGAGCCAGCCCTGCCGGAATGGAGAGAGAGGAGCCAGCCCTGCCGGGATGGAGAGAGGAGAGCCAGGTTGGCCGGGATGGAGAGAGGAGCCAGCCCCGCCGGGATGGAGAGAAGAGAGCCAGCCCTGCCGGGATGGAGAGAGGAGCCAGCCCTGCCGGGATGGAGAGAGGAGCCAGCCCTGCCGGGATGGAGAGAGGAGCCAGCCCTGCCGGAATGGAGAGAGAGGAGCCAGCCCTGCCGGGATGGAGAGACCAGAGCCAGCCCTGCCGGGATGGAGAGAGGGGAACCAGCCCTACCGGGATGGAGACCAGAGCCAGCCCTGCCGGGATGCAGATGGCTCGGTCCGCGTCTCCTTCGCTCCGAGGTGTGAGCACTCCCGGCCTTTCCCAGAGCCCGGGGCACTTTCCTGGCAGAGCCCCGGTGCTTCTCCGTGCTGTGAGGAGCAGCAGGAGCACAGGGAGGAGGTCTGGGTGCTGTGCACAGGCCCAGGAGCTCTGGGTTCTCTCCTGGCTGTGCTGAACCCCACAGAGAGGGAGCATTTCAGGGACGCCGAGGCAGCCGCGGAGAGCCCGGGTACAAAAATGGCATTTGTGCAGGGAATATCTGCAGGGTGGCAGCGCACAGGGGACACGGTGTGGCCATCACACCTGCCTGCAGGTACTGTGTGCAGCTAAAGTGCAAGTAACATCTATCCCCATGCAGGTAACGTGTATTCCCATGCAGATAGCACGTGTCCTCGTGCTGATAACGTGTATTCCCCTGCAGATAACGTGTATTCCCATTCTGATAACGTGTATTCCCGTGTTGATAACGTGTATTCCCATGCAGGTCACGTGTATTCCCGTGCTGATAACGTGTATTCCCGTGCTGATAACGTGTATTCCCGTGCTGATAACGAGCATCCATGTTCAAACAGCGTTTAATCCACAATACAAACCCCGCCTGTCCCCATCCCCATGCAGACCAGCAGCTGCAGCTGTGCCCTGGGTGCGTGTGGGTGCCCCTGCACTCATGGGACGTGTGTGTGTCACTGGCAGGGCCCTGTGTGGTGGGGGATGCACCACTCCGGTAATGACCGGCACTCCGGTAATGACTGGCATTTCGTTAATGACCGGCACGCCGTTAATGACCGGCACGCCGTTAATGACTGCCCGGTCTCTAATCCCGCCGCTCCGTGCCTGGCTGCAGCCAGCGAGGAGAGAGAGCCATGGCAGAGCGCCAGCAAGTCTGGGTCACATGGAGAGGCTCCAAACTATTGCATAAGTCCCGTCTGAGAGTGGACCTGCTCGGTGGAGGCCTCTCCCGAAGGCAGGAGGAGCCCCAGGATGGGAGCGCTGGGAATCTCAGTGCCCACCTCGCATGGGATTGGAACGGTGGCTCTGCCCTGGCAGCTCCGGCAGGGCCCAGCCCTGCCCCGGGCCCACCTCCCCATCCCCAGGAGGATCCCAGCTGGCACTTCCCTGCTGCTTTCCTGCTGAGGACCTCCGAGCATTTTACCACACTCGGAGAAGTGCAGTGACCCCGGCGTTCCAGATAGGGCCAGGTCCTTATGTAACGCGGGGATAGGATTTCCAGAGAGCCGAGCAGGCGGTGTCAGAGCGAGGTCGCTGCTCCCAGCTCTCCTCTCACTGCCCTGCCTTTGGCACCGGCTTCTCTGACCCCTCTGCTGGCAAAATCGAAGGTTTTGGAGAGGAGCGAGGTAGTGGGGGGCGGTTCAACCCTTTCCTCACCGAGATTGCACTGAATAGATTTGACTGTAAAATAATTCTCGTGTTTTTGGGGAGAAAAAAAAAAAATCCCTCCTCCCACACAGCGCTGGGAGTGAGCCCAAAGCCCCGTGAAGCTGCTGTACAAAGGGATGGATGCAGGGTGTGCCCGGCTGTGGAGCACCAGGCAGAGCCTGCAGGAGGGAGCTGGTGCTCCAGAGGCAGGGAGGGTGTGCCCCTGGCACCCAGGCTGGCACCGGGGTGCAGTGGCACGCTGGCAGTGTCAGCCTGCATTTCCCACATTGCAGGGGAGCCCCTTTGGACGGGGCTGGATCTGATTTGAACGGTGTGAAAACGGCGCCTCCCCTCCCGGGAAGCTGAAATGGGACCCGCAGTCACTGGGGTGTGCAAAGAGCAGCTCCTGGGGTGAGGTGAATCAGCAAGAGGGGCTGCACTGAGCCCCCTCCCAGCCCCGAGGGGGTCACAGCAGGGAAGGGACAGGCAGAGTTGGCATTGCACCAGGTGGGGTTGGTGGCAGGGGACAGCCAAAGGGTGGCTGTGGGGGCAGGAGCCATCCCAGGGCTGGAGGCTGCAGTGTGCTGGGAACAGAGATAACAACTCCGTGTTTCTAATTCCTCACTCGCCGTGGCCCCAGAGAGGCCACGCTTGGAGCAGCAAAGCAGATTATGGCTCAAGTTCTTATTTTGTGTTCTGCAGACCTGTGACTTTAACCCCTTTCTCGCAGTTTGCAGATGCTCCTGGCAGCACAAATGCTGATTTCTGTGGGTTTAACCCCCCGGGCTGCCCTAGAGCTGAGAAATGACTTCCCAGTGGAAGTCCTGTCGTGCTGGCAAGATGACTGTGGGGGGGACTTCTGCCATCTGCAGCTCAGCATGTTTTCCACTTGGCAGCCCGGCCGAATATTTCCTCGGGGATATCAGGACGTTCTCCTGCTGGAAGCCGGGGAGGTCTCTGGGACAGCTTTGCATCCCCCACGTGCTCGCCCCGTGCCGCGGGAGGAGCAGCCTGGTGGGGGCAGCGGGGATGTTTATTCCAACCTCAGGAACATGCAGGGACCTGCCAGGAGCTGGGAGCTGGGAGTGGGAGCTGGGAGTGGGAGCTGGGAGTGGGAGCTGGGAGTGGGAACTGGGAGCTGGGAATGGGAGCTGGGAGCTGGGAGCTGAGAGCTGGGAGCTGGGAGCTGGGAGCTGGGAGTGGGAACTGAGAGCTGGGAGAGGGAGCTGGGAGTGGGAGCTGAGAGCTGGGAGTGGGAGCTGGGAGCTGGGAGCTGAGAGCTGGGAGCTGGGAGTGGGAGCTGAGAGCTGGGAGTGGGAGCTGGGAGCTGGGAGTGGGAGCTGGGAGGTGGCTGAGCACACACGGAACACCCACGGCCCCGGGGAGTGCAGCGGGCAAGACACCCCCCCCCCCAGAAAAAAAACCCACAGAAACGCAGCAGCAGCTGCGAGGGAGCTGCCCCTGCCAGGCCCTGGGGTGTGCAGGGAGAGGGGTGAGGAGCAGCAGGGAGGTGGAGATGATGAGAAGGGCTCCAACATCGGCAGCCAGGCCAGGGAGGGATTGTACCGCTCTGCTCTGCACTGGGGCAGCCTCACCCCCAGTGCTGGGGGCACCTTGGGCACCACAAGATCAGAAAGATCCAGAGCTGTAGGAGAGTGTCCAGAGGAGGGACACGGAGCTGGGGAAGGGGCTGAGGGCACTTGGCTCCTTCAGCTGGAGCAGAGGAGGCTGAGGGGAGGCTCCTCGGGGGCTGCAGCTCCTCCCCAGGGGAGGCGGAGGGGCAGGGGCTGAGCTCTGCTCTGGGACAGGGACAGGAGCCCAGGAAGGGCTGGAGCTGTGTCAGGGCTTGGGCTGGAGCTCAGGGAAAGGTTCTTCCCCCCGAGGGTGCTGGGGCACTGCCCAGGCTCCCCAGGGAATGGTCCCAGCCCCAAGGCTGCCAGAGCTGCAGGAGCCTTTGGCCAAGGCTCTCAGGGATGCTCAGGGTGGGATTGTTGGGGGGTCTGTGCAGGGACAGGGGCTGGACTGATGATCCCTGAGGGTCCCTCTCAGCTCAGGAAATTCCGTGTTCTATGCACAGATCTTTGATTTGGTGATTCTGGAGCCCCAGGAGGGGCTGAGGGAGCTGGGGAAGGGGCTCAGCCTGGAGAAAAGGAGGCTCAGGGGGGCCCTCGTGGCTCTGCACAGCTCCTGACAGGAGGGGACAGCCGGGAGCATTGGGCTCTAACCCCAGAGAACAAGCAATGGGACACAGCCCCAAACTGCCCCAGGAGATGTTCAGATTGGATATGAGGAAAAATTCCTTCACTGGAAGGGTGAAAGTCGATTCCAGCTGAGGCTTCACTGCCAAAACCTGTGGCCCTCCATGAAGCAGCCATGGCAGGGGACAGGGGTTGTGTTTTTGGGGTGACTTTGGGGTCATATCCAGCAGCTACAGGAACCACAGGGCTGTTGTGTGTCCTGGAGAGCAGCTGTGACCCCAGCAGTGGAAAAGAGCCCACCGTGGGTACCAGGGGACCCGTGTGGGTGGTGGGAAAGCCTGAAGAACCCCTGAAGAACCTGGTGCTGCTGCTGCTGCCACGTGCCCTGGCTGCACTGGCACGGCCCTTGAGCCACAAATCCCAGTCTCCTGCAGTCCCTGCTGTGTTGAGCTTGGATTCCCTAGAAAATGAGGCCCATGAGCCGGCCCAGGGCTCACAGCTCTTCCCCCCAGAGATAAACTCTGACCTGGTGGAACAACTCCCGGGCTGGAGGAGCAGAAACCCCTGCAGGGCTGTTTGTAGGGGCTGCCAGGGCTGCTGTGGGGCTGAGCAGCCCCTTGGAAGGGTCAGGGGGCACCTGGGGCCAAAAAGAGGCCGAGCTGTGGTGATTTATTAAAAATATGAATATCGACCTAATACCTATATCCAACAGAGACGAACAAAAAACTCTCTAACAGTTTAAAGTTAGAAAGTTTGTGTTTATTGCAGCGCTGGGCAGCGTGTGGGATAGCTCCCCAAAAACATACTGCACCTTACAGAAAATCATAGAGTAATTTTATTTACAAAACTGTCGAATATCCAAAATACAAACGCATGTTCAGAACCCTGGCACGTCCCATTCCCCCCGCTTCGTATGGTAATTAGCAAAAAAGCAATTAAGCATGCTGTAGTTTGTCCTTTGAGATGGGTCTCATTTAAGAGGAGTGGGCTTAAATTGAGGAAGTAGAATGACTCTTCATGGCCCTGAACTTTCTACCTTTTCAATGCAAATGTGACAAATGGGTGTTGGTAGGACTCCCATTTCCTTAGGTACAGTGACTTTCGAGTTTCAGCATTGGGAGTCTCTGCAATTGTCCTGTGTCCCTAAACCCATTTATCAGGTTCCCTATTTATTGTTGCAAGCACAGCTAAGGAAACATAAAGTCGACAAGCAATCAGTTATTTGGAAAAAGTTAACTCAAGCCTAGTCTTCCTTAACTAACTACAAAGCCTTTTAATTAACTCCAACAACAACAAGGCCTATTTCGAACTAAAATCTTCATTTCCCTAAAATCCTATATTCTTTAAAGTCTGTGTCTCAGTGGGATGTGGCACCACGATAACCCAACAAGCCCCAAAAGGAGTGCTCATGGGGTGGTGTCAATTCCCTGTTTTACAGAAGAAAATAACCTTGAGGCTTTCACTCCTTCAAATAATACCACAGCCCAGAAATGCTGTTGGGGTGGTGCAGCTGTCAGGTCCTGCCCACACTGCTATCCCACTGTTTTTCCACTGTTTTCCCACCGTTTTCCCACTGTTTTCCCACTGCTTTCCCACTGCTTTCCCACTGCTTTCCCACTGCTCCCACTGGGCTGCTGCTCTCACTGCTCCCCTGCTCTCCACTGCTCTCAGTGCTCCCAGTTCTCCCAATATCTGGAAGATGTCAGTGGAAGGCCTGGCAGGGGATGCACTAAAAGTATTTCCTTCCCCCCGGGGCAAGCTGGAAGCAGAAATCGGTGTTTGTGTTTATTCCTCCGTCAGGGGAAAAAAAAAATTGAAAAAAAAAATTGAAAAAAAAAAAAAAAAAAAAAAAAGGACACCTGAGCTCATAATTTGCAAAAGTTGGATGAGAAGCCTGGAAGCCGCCGGGCCCTGCATCTTTAAAAGCAGTTAAATTCCTCTTCCCTGCACTAGGAGGCACCTTGAACCTTCCTCTTGGCCCCGAGCAGCGCCCATCTGCTTCCTATTACCTTCCCCTGGCGCTGCCCCTGCAGCCGGCCAGGCAGCCGGGCTTTCAGGGAATTCTGTCTGCAGCGCCGCGGCTGAAATTAGGAACAGTTGTCATCTCCTCTCTCCTTCTCCTTCTCCTTCTCCTTCTCTTCTCCTTCTCCTTCTCCTTCTCCTTCTCCTTCTCCTTCTCCTTCTCCTTCTCCTTCTCCTTCTCCTTCTCCCTCTCCCTCTCCCTCTCCTCCTCTTCTCCTTCTCCTTCTCCTTCTCCCTCTCCCTCTCCCTCTCCTCTCCTTCTCCTTCTCCTTCTCCTTCTCCTTCTCCTTCTCCTTCTCCTTCTCCTTCTCCTTCTCCTTCTCCTTCTCCTTCTCCTTCTCCTTCTCCTTCTCCTCCTCCTCCTCCTCCTCTTCTCCTTCTCCCTCTCCTCTCCTCATCCCGTTTGGAATTTTACCCCCCTCTCCCAGCCGCTCCCTTCCCGGCGGTTTTGGGGTGGCAGGAGGTGACCTGGCCGCTGCGGTGGCATTGTCCCCTGTGTCCCCTGTGTCCCCTGTGTGGCCAAAGCCTCCCTTGGCACCGGGAGCCGGCAGCGTCAGCCCGAGCCGGGCCTGCCAAGGACAGCGAATTCCTTGGGAAAGGAGCAAATCGGAAGCGGCCCAAGCGAGGGAGGCACGGGACCGGAGAGGTCACCCCGTGTCCCCGAGCTGTCCCCGAGCTGTCCCCGAGCTCCCCCAGCCCGGCCCGTGCCATCCCCGGGGCTCCGCGGTGCTGGGGGAGCCGCAGAGTGAGGTTATGGAAAACTTGGATGGGGATGGGAGCAGCAGCGCTCCCCCGGCTCCCCGCTCCTTCCTCCGGCGCTTTGGGGGTGAAGGAAGGGGCCGTGTTCTCCCCGCCGCCTGCAGGGAGGGATCGCAGCCGGGCTCTTCCCCCCCGCTCCAAGCCCGGCCCGCAGGAATTTTTGCAGCTGGAATTCCTGCCTGGTGCTGCTCCCAGCGCGGCTCCTTCCCCCAAGGTCAAGGCTGCGGGCTCCTGGCGCCGGCGGCTCCTTCCCGGCCGCTGTTCCGGGGGATGCCGAGCAGGGGAAGGGCAGGGGGGACACGGGGGGTCACGGAGAGCCCGCGGGGAGCAAGGCTGGCCTGGAGGAAAAGGATTCAACAGCTGGAAAACCGGGGAAAGCTGTTGTGTGAAGCCCAGGAGAAAACACACTCGAGCTGGGCTCCATGGGCTTTGGAGCCGCGGCAGGATGGAAAAGCTGGAATCTCGGCTTAAGCGAGAGCTTTGCTTTCAACCTCTCCCTTTTCCAGCCGGATTCCCGCCGCCGGGAGCGGGCACAGAGCAGCCCCCAGCCTGGCCCTGGCTGTGCCACAGCCCGGGGGTGGCACCTCGGCCGATGCTGTCACCGGATCGGGTGGAACAGGGCAGAAATTCCTGCCCCAAGCCTCTCCCCTGCTTCCCACGGGCTGTCCCAGGGCAAAGGAGCAGCCCAAGGGGAGAGCTGCCCCCTCCCAGGCAGGTTATCATCCTCAGGGCCACTCACAGGATGCACGATTTTGGAGGCCACCATCGTGGTGTGTCAGGGCTTTGCAGAGACAATCCTGGCGTGGCCCCAGGTGGGACTGGGGAGTCCAGGCCAAGGCCTCACTGAGGATCTTTGGCCATTCTTAACTGTAAATAAGCAGTGGAAAAAATCTTAATCTTTAAATTATGCAGCCCCAAGTTGTGTTTAAAGCTGCGTGTTTCATCTCCCACCGTTTCTGCCTAGTAGGGGAAAAAATTAATTTAGGTTAATGGGTTTAAGCTGGAGGAGGGGAGATTTAGATGAGGTTTTGGGAAGAAATCCTTCCCTGAGAGGGTGCTCAGGGCAGCTGTGGCTGCCCCTGGATGCCTGGAAGTGCCCCAGGCCAGGCTGGATGGGGCTTGGAGCAGCCTGGGCTGCTGGAAGGTGTCCCTGCCCCTGTGGAATGAGATGAGCCCAAACCATTCTGTGACTTCCATGAGACATTTGGGGTGGGAATCACCTCCTGGATTTCCCCCTGTGCCTGCCCTGCACCACCTCTGGGCCCTGCTGGGTGTCACTTCACGCCCCTGCAGCACCAATGCCATTCATGGCACAGTACAGATGAGGAAATGAGTGGAAATTCACTTTCAGGGGTTCAGATTCCCATAAGGACAGGGAGGGGAGCACAGCAGAGCCCAGGAGGAGCCAGCTCCCCTGCTCTGAGCTGTTGAAAGCAGCCCAGGGCAGAGCAAGGCAGAGGTTAAGCGTTTCCTTACTGGGATGAGGACCACACACAGGCCCTGGCTGCTGACACCTTCGCAAAGAGCACCCTCCTCCCATCTCCAGCCTCTTCCCGTGCTGGGGAGCTCATCCTGCCTTTTCCAGGAGGGAAATCACCCTGCCTTTCCAGGGAGCTCATCCTGCCTTTCCAGGGAGCTCACCCTTCCCTTTCCAGGGAGCTCATCCTTCCCTTTCCAGGGAGCTCATCCTGCCTTTCCAGAGAGCTCATCCTTTCTTTTCCAGGGAGCTCATCCTGCCTTTTCCAGGAGGGAAATCATCCTGCCTTTCCAGGGAGCTCATCCTGCCTTTCCAGGAGGGAAATCACCCTGCCTTTCCAGGGAGCTCATCCTGCCTTTCCAGGGAGCTCATCCTGCCTTTCCAGGGAGCTCATCCTCCCTTTCCCTTTCCAGGGGAACTCATCCTTTCTTTTCCAGGGAGCTCATCCTGCCTTTCCAGGGAGCTCATCCTTCCCTTTCCAGGAGGGAAATCATCCTGCCTTTCCCAGTTCTGCTCCAAGTGGGATCTCCACCCCTGCCGATCCTTATCTGCCACCTCTGCAGGGAGGTTTGGGTTTGGCCGCTCTGCAGCGTCACCGCTGGGATGTTGGGGATTCTCTGGGAGGTGAGGGCTGTGCTGCACTCACCCCACGCTCACGGAACGGGTGGGCCAGGATAAAGCCCCACGGGCTTCGTGCAAGTCCCCGGCACGGTCGGGGTTTGATGTAATCGCCTCAGACCGAGTGGAAATTCTCTGCAAGCCAGGAATCTTTCACCGGAGCAATTAGCAGAGCATTTTAAAGAACAAATGCGATTGGAATCTCGGGATCCATTTGTGGATGGGGTTGAGGGTGAGTTCCCTGAATGGGTTCTTTGTTTTCCATCACCTTTTTAGGTTCAGCCAGTCCACTCTGAGAGCAAGTGCCCTTCCCTCAGCGCGGTGACAGCCCTTAAAGTGTGTTTGAAATCCAGGGAAACCCCAGAGAGGGTTTCTGGGGTGGCTGCTCACCAGCCCCCAGCCAGCGCTGTTGTTTCCTGCTCTCTTTAAGGGATCAGGTGACGCAGGGCACTCCCGGGGCCGCTCTTCCCTCAGGCTGTTGGCACAGAATGAAGGATTCCCATCGATCCTGAGCTCCTTCCCGCAGGTACCGGACAAATCCCAGCTGGGAGAACCCCCGGGAGCGCAGCGCGGAGCGGCAGCCGATGGCGTTAATTCATCCTCCAACACTTCCCATCCTTTTTTCTCCTCTTTTCCTTTCCTTCCACCGCACTCCTGCCTTCTCCAGGACCCCGCTTTCCTCATTCCCCTGCGTCCCTCTCCTCCATCCCCTCGCTGATGCCCTCCTCTCCCCGCAGGGGCGATGCCGGTGCTGGGGACGAGCCCGTGCTGACCCCTCCGTGCCGGCCCGGCCCGTGCTGACCCCCGCCGGCCTCGGGAGAGCTCGGAGCGGCCGAGGATGCCTGCGGAGGGACCCGCCACTCCTCTCTGGACATAAGGGGGTGGCCGAGGGAGAGACATGTGGGGACAGCGCCCTGCCAGCCGGCACAGATCTCCTCCCTGCTCCGGCACCGGCGGCGCTGACCATGGCCACAGCCTGGAGGCTCCTGACCTGGACCCTCACCCTCGGCCTGGCCGGGGGCACCTTCCCCGGCTCCTCCTTCCAGTCACAAGGTAGGGGTGGGGTGGGGTGGGGTGGGGTGGGATGGGATGGGATGGGAATCACCTCCTGGATTTGCCCCTGTGCCTGCCCTGCACCACCTCTGGGCCTTGCAGAGTCACTCCACGCCCCTGCAGCACCAACGCCATTCATGGCACAGTACAGATGGGAAGAAATTCACTTTCAGGGATTCAGATTCCCATAAGGACAGGAAAGGGAGCGTGGCAGATCCCAGGAGGACCCTGGGATGGGATGGGATGGGATGGGATGGGGCAGGAATCATCTCCTGGATTTCCAGGAGCACCCTGGGCTGGTGGAAGGTGTCCCTGCCCCTGTGGAATGAGATGAGCTTTAAGGTCCTTCCCAGCCCAAACCATTCTGTGACTTCCATGAGACATTTGGGGCAGGAATCACCTCCTGGATTTCCCCCTGTGCCTGCCCTGCACCACCTCTGGGCCTTGCTGGGTGTCACTCCGCGCCCCTGCAGCACCAATGCCATTCATGGCACAGTACAGATGGGGAAACAGGAGTGGAAATTCACTTTCAGGGGTTCAGATTCCCATAAGGACAGGAAAGGGAGTGTGGCAGATCCCAGGAGGACCCTGGGATGGGATGGGATGGGATGGGATGGGATGGGATGGGATGGGATGGGATGGGATGGGATGGGATGGGATGGGGACTGTTCTGGGCATCCCATCAGTTCCCACCCTGCTCCATGTGCAGCCCCACCAGGACCATGGTGGGATCAGCCCATCCCAGCTCACATGGGGCATCACAGCTCCATTAAACCCGGGATTAAGGCACCTGTGCTCCCCCAGGGCACATCCTGAGCAGCTCTGGGGATGCTCCCAGCCTGTGGTGCTGCTGGGATGTGGGGCCATGGGATGGACGCGGTGTATTGGGAACACCACGCCAGAATTGCAGCCTGTCCCCTCCCCAATCCCTGTTCCCTGTCCAGCCCCTGCCCCTTCCCAGCCCCTGTCCCTGCCCAGCCCCTGTCCCTGCTCAATCCCTGTCCCCTCCCCAATTCCTGTCTCCTGACCAGCCCCTGTCCCTGCCCAGTCCTTGTCCCTGCTGAGTCCCTTTTCCCTCCCCAGCCCCTGTCCCTTCTCAATCCCTGTCCCTTGCCCAGCCCCTGTCCCTTGCCCAGCCCCTGTCCCTGCCCAGTCCCTGCTGCCCCAGGGCCCCCTCTTGCTGTCAGAGCCCTGTTTTTGGTGTCACCCAACACCTCCCCAGGCTGCTGAGACAGCTCCTAATCCCCACAGCACCCTTTGGAGAGGGTGAGGCTCTGTTATCTCCTGGGAGCAGTTGCAGAGGGAAGGGCAGTGTTATCACCACCCCTGGTCCCAGGACTGGCTGCAGGCAGCTCTGGAGCAGAATCCTTGTGCCCCCCCCATGCACCTCTCCAGATCAGTGTGTTTGCCTCCTGCAGGACACAGACTGAGGGATCAGCCAGGAGCTCTCCGTGGGGAGCAGCAGCCTGGCACTGCAGGGCTCTCTGAGGCAGCAGGGAGGCTCAGGTGCAGCCTGGACACTCAGGGTGCAGTTTGTAACAGCTCAGGGGGCAGCTGGAATTGCTGGAACAACTTTGCCAGAGCAGCTGTGGCTGCCCCTGGATCCCTGGCAGTGCCCAAGGCCAGGCTGGAGCAGCCTGGGACAGTGGGAGGTGTCCCTGCCCATGGCAGAGGTGGCACTGGATGGGCTTTCAGGTGCCTTCCAACCCAAACCATTCCATGATTCTATTCCATGATTATTTTTTTCCATTTGAGACATTCCCACTCTTCCCAAACCTTTTTGGTTTTTTGGGGGTGTTTTTTTTTTTTTTTTTTTTTTTTTTTTTTTTTTTTTTTTTTTTTTTTTTGTGGTGCAGGGCACTGCTCTTGGCCTCTCCCCGTGCCTCAGTGTCCAGAGTGACATCCCTGAGGAGATGCAGTGTCCAGCCCCACAACACCACCAAGTCCTCACCCTCAGGCTCTTGACACGTTTTTTCCTCCTGGAAGTGTCTCTCAGGTCAGGATCAGAGCTCTGGACACATTTTTTCCTCCTGGAAGTGTCTCTCAGGTCAGGATCAGAGCTCTGGACACATTTTTTCCTCCTGGAAGTGTCTCTCAGGTCAGGATCAGAGCTCTGGACACATTTTTTCCTCCTGGAAGTGTCTCTCAGGTCAGAATCAGAGCCTCCAGCCCGGAGTCCCAGGTGCTTTGTAGCCACAGTGAGCACAAACCACCCTCTGATTCACTCTTTTCCAAGCCCACACGGGCTGCAAAGAGGCAAAAAAGGAAAACAAAACGCTTCCGACAGCAAATTTTTCCAAGCCTGAAGTCATTTCTGAGTGCAAAAAGTCACCCTTGTTTGCCCAGCCCCAGCACAGGGAGGTGCTGGGCTGCAGGAAAAGCTGGAGCACGGGAAGTTAAAAACCTAATGATTAATTCTGGAGTGGCAGAGGTGCCAGCAGTGTTCGTGGCTGGGAAAGATGGGAGCTCACCCCTAAATCCAGAGGGTGGAAGGGCTCTGCCATTCCTGGTGGCCAAGGAAACCACTCTGCCAGGCTCCCACATTGGAAAAGAGAGAGGAAAAGGAAAGTTTCCAGTGCTGCCCCGTGGTGAGAGTGCAGTTTGGAGCTGGCTGGGAAGGCTCTGGAGGTGGGGGCTGTGGAGCCAGGCAAAACTCAGCCACCCTGGAACACCAGGCCCCTGCTGTTTGCTTGGGAAACAACGACAAATAGGAGGCAGAAAGCACAGGAAAACTTTTCCAGAGGGAACAGAGGGAAAATCCCCTCCCATGAGGGCTCGGGAGGTTCAGGAGGACACTCAGTGAGGAGGAGCTGTCCTGGTCCAGCAGGACATGGATGTTTCCCATCTTCAGGCCAAGGCTCTGGGGCTGAGGGCTGTCAGACAGAGCCAGAGCTCTGCTCAGATCCAATCTGGCAGTCCCTGGGACATCTCCCTTTGGGAAGGAGCAGTTCCTGCCGAGGTTGCAGGGTGCCAGTCTGTCTGACAGCCTGCAGGGCTGCCTTGCTGTGCGAGCACAGGGGCCCTTGGCACAGCACAGCCCGGGTGGGACCACACAGCCTCAGCTCGAGGGCCCCAAGAGGAGCTGCTAAGCCAGGCTGAGGTGATGAAAACCAATCCAGGGAGCTGGGAAGGCAGGCTGGGGTCACAGACAGAGACCTGGCTGGGGAGTTGGGATGTCTGACTTCTTCTCCTGCTCATTTTCAGCACCGCTGGAGGAATTCTGGTTGCCCTCTCTCTTGTTTTGGTATCAAGATTGCCATTTCAAGGACTTTATGTCCCTGCAGCTCTGACTGGGGGGGTTGGGCTGGTGCTGTTGTTTTGTGCTCTCAGGGCTCCCTGTGGCAGCTGCAGATGCCCTGAGGAAGCCACAGGGAGACTTTCCTCCTGAGCCATTGTCACCATTGTCATTGGCTCCTTCTGCCTCCTCTGGAAGAGACCTCCTTGCTGGCTCTGCTCCTGGAAGGATCCAGGTTAAAATAACCCTGCAAAGCTCAGAGCTGGACTCTGCAAAACCAGGATTCCCTGTGCCCAGTGGAGATGAAAGGATTGGGGATACTCCAGAGCCACAGTTGGGGTGTCCTGAAGGGCCCGTTGGGTCAGGCTGTTCCCCTCCATCACCTGCAGAGGAAGAAGTTGTATTCCAAAAGCTGCTGTCCCAAGGCTCTGTGGGCTGCAGTGTTTGGGGAATTTCCTGCAGGACCCTGCAGACTGGAGAGAGCCTTGGGGTTCCAATTTTTGGAATGTTGTGGCCATGCCTTGCATGAGGCTGACCTGGAACAGAGACTGAACAGAGCTAGAGAATAAAGTAGATATTTATTAAAAGGCCTTTAGGGTACACCTTGGGCAGGACAAGACCCTGACCAGGGCTACACCCAAGGTGGACCCAAAATGGTCACAAAATGGACAGCCAGTCACGAGGTCTCACACTTTTATAAGTTTTGCTCCATTTGCATATTGGGGTTTAATTGTCCAATTACAGCTTCGGGTTGTGAAGCCTCAAACTTCTCATTTTCTTTCTTCAGCCCACCCTTGTTTGTCCTTTTGGGCCTGAAGCTTGTACTCGTTGTTCTTGGTCTCCAGCAGGAACAGGATTTGTTTTGTCTGCCTGCTCTGTGAGGGGAGCTTACTTAGCACTTAGTGTGAGGCTCAGAACTGCACCCCTGGGCAGCACAGAATCTGAAAAACAAGAAAGTTAAAACCAAGAGAGTTAAAACCATGAAAGTTAAAACTCAAGGCAGCAGTGGCAGGACCCTGACCCTCCCACCCCCTTGTCTTGGTTTGGAAAGACAGATATCTGCCAGGCAAAGCTGGAGTTTCCCTTGGAATAGGGAATGTAAATCCCTCACCCCCGCCAAATTTTGCAATCAAGAGCTTTCAGGCAAAGATTTGGGAATAGGAATAACAGTTCTTTACTAGGAATATTAACAATACAAATGTAGTAGAAAAACAAAACCACCCAACCAAACCAGCAAACAAACAACAATCCTGGAGAACCCTGACAGAGTCAGAGCTACAACCTGACACCCTGTTGGTCAGGGTGTTGGGAGCAGTCCCAAAGTGAGTCCTCCTGGAGTGGCAGAGGTGGTTCTGGTGGAGTAGAGATGATCCTGTAGAACAAGGGTCCAGTGGTGGTGAGAAGGGTCCAGGGATGGTGAGAAGGGTCCAGTGGTGGTGAGATGGGGTCCAGTCTTCCAGTCTTCCTCCAGGAATCAGGTGAAGCTGGATCCTTTCTGTGTTCCTGTGTCTCAGTTTTATCCAGGTAGGAATGGTTGGCTCCCTCACTGGGTGCAGCATCTCACAATAGGATGATGGAATGTGGATGTGTTAGTTTGGGGAGGTGTTAATGGTCCATTAGCAGAAAAATATCCCCCTGGAGGGAGGACCAGGGGTGAAAGAGATAAGAACAATGCCCTACCTGGTTTTAACTGTTGGCCCATTATCAGAAGGCATTCACCCCCCCTCCTCCCAGAGTTACAAGAGATAAAGAAAAGCATCTCCCCAACTGCTTTTAACAGATGAAACAGAATCCACACCCCTGGCTCCACAACCCAGGACACCCCTGCAGTGGCTGTGGCAGTGCTCGGGCTGGCATTGCTGGGTGCTGGGGGCCCTTTGCCGCCTGCCACTCCCCTGTGCACCGTTCCCACACGTGCTCCTTCCCTCCCCAGAGGAATTCCTCTCCAGCCTGGATCACTATGAGATCGCCTTCCCCATCCAAGTGGACCAGAACGGGGATTTCCTCACCTTCGACATGCGCCGGCAGCTGAAGCCGCGGCCGCGGCGCTCGCTGCCCTACGAGCCCTCGGAGCAGCAGGTCTTCTACAAAGTCTCTGCCCACCACACCCAGTTCCTGCTCAACCTGACCCTGCACTCCAACCTGCTGGCCGAGCACTTCACCGTGGAGTACTGGAAGCGGGACGGCATGGACTGGCAGCACGACTTCCACGAGGACTGCCACTACGCCGGCCACCTGCAGGACCAGTACCTCAGCTCCAAGGTGGCCATCAGCAACTGCAACGGGCTGGTGAGTCCGGCCTGGCCGGCCAGGGGCACTGCCCAGAGCTGGGATCCTCCAGCTGGTGGATCCGTGTGTGTGGTGGGGAAAGCTTGGGGTTGGTGGCTGTGAGAAGCGGGGAGGATGGTGATGAGAGGAGAGATCTCTGGAGTCAAGGCTGGTCCTGGAGCAGGGGTTGATTGCACAGGGCCTGGGTGAAGGGGGCCTGCTGAGAGCTGCCAGCTGCAGCTTGGGGCAGAGAGAGAGAGAGAAGAGCAAGAGAGCAAAGTAAGAGAGAAGCTGAAGAGAAGTAAGAGAAGTAAGGGCAGTAAGAGAGCGAAGTTCTCGCTACAATACATTAAATCTTCTTCTATACTGAATATTCTGACACCAACCAATCTAATACAAGATACAGATCCTATAGCATTTACATACAGCCTATGAGAATCATTTTATTACCATCCTGTGTTATAGTTTAAACCCTAAAATCGACTCTTTGGACTCTTCTTGTTAAGCTAGTAGGGTCTGCTCTGACCCTTGGACTTTCGGTGATGATTGTTTAATCAAAAGGGGATTGATTACCTGCAGCAGGCCACACTGTTTTCTCCAGTTCTCCAGTAACTAAGGCTTTAGACATCAAAACTTGCTTTCAATTCTATTTCACTCATAGGTTTCATATTCTCAAAGCCTAAGCAGTCATATTTATAAGGCTTTCCTTTTTCATCTTCCCCAACAGTGGCAAGTGGGAATATTCCACGTTGTGGTGGTTTAAAGGCAAATTTGGGAGGAAACCTCCTAGGGAAACTCTCCCTCCCTTCCCCACAACCAGTTTGGGAGAAACCTCCTCAGAGAGAAGTGGAAAGAAACCTTATTTATTAATTATTTATTTTTTATTTTATATAGATATAGATAAAAATATTATATATATAAATATATTATTTTATATATAAATAAATATAAAATAAATTTTTTATGAATATATAATTTATATAAATATTTTATATATATATATAATATTTATTTAATTTATTAAACGGGAAAAGCACTCCCCAGCACAATAAATTGAACAATACCAGAGGACAAGAACTTCATGCCACTCTGGAGAGATGACAAATTAGGAAAGAAGTCCCTCCTGTAGGTGGTTGCTCTGCCCTCCGTTCTTCTGGCACTGGTGAAAGTTGCTGCACAGGGTGGATCTTGGTGGGTCCCAGGTGCAAGCTCCCCCAGGGTCCTCAGTCTGGGGAGGTTTGAACAGTTCCAAAGTAAGGTAAAAAAAGGGGAAAAAAAAGGAAAAATGAAAAAAAAAAAAAAAAAAAAAAGGGAAAAAAAGAAATCTGAGGCTTCTCAGCCTGAGCTAAGCTACGCTAGCTAACTACAAAGAAAAGCAAAAGTGAGAGCGAAAAACAAAACCACTCCGTCCCATGTCTGTGTGTTGGTGACTCCCACTCTCCAAGGCCAGTCCGGCAGAGAGAGGTTTCTGAAAACAAACTGTGCACTTCTCCCCCCGTTTTACTCTCAGATCCAAATTAAAGGCACAGAGTGCAATATCCAGCATAAACCCAACAGATGATTGGGGACACACAGTAACGTCACCCCGGGACACACACACCCACATCCCTCCTCACACCCACGGGGGTTCCTGACCTGTGTCTCACTTCCAGTCCCGTTCCTGGGCCATTTCCCATTGGTTTTGGTCGGAATGGGATAATCCTGGCTCTCTGGAGGTGCCTGGCTCTCATCAAGTTCTCCCAACAGCAACAGCAAGGAATGTTTTGTGTGTGCTGGTGAGGAGGAAGCGAGGGAGGGCAGGGATTTTGCGGCACTGCTGGAACGTCACAAGAGCATCCAGATCCTTCCAGCTGCAGATGCATTCCTGGGGGTCCTGTCTTGGTTTGGAGAGACAGGTATCAGCCAGGGAAAGCTGGAGTTTCCCTTAGAATGGGGAATGCAAACCCCTCACCCCCACCAAATTATAATTTTACAATTCAGGGCTTTCAGGCAAAGATTTGGGAATAGGAATAACAGTTCTTTACTAGGAATATTAACAATGCAAATGTAGTAGAAAAACAAAACACAAGCAAACAAACAACAATTTTGGAAAACCCTGACAGAGTCAGAGCTACAACCTGACACCCTGTTGGTCAGGGTGTTGGAAGCAGTCCCAAAGTGAGTCCTCCTGGAGTGGCAGAGGTGGTTCTGGTGGAGCAGAGATGATCCTGTAGAACAAGGGTCCAGTGGTGGTGGGAAGGGGTCCAGTCTTCCTCCAGGAATCGGGTGAAGCTGGATCCTTTCTTGTTCCTGTGTCTCACTTTTATCCAGGTAGGAATGGTTGGCTCCCCCCACTGGGTGGAGCATCTCACAATGGGATGATGGAATGTGGATGGTCTATTTTGGGGATCTGTGCTTTTATGGGTGTCTTAATGGTCCATTAGCAGAAAATATCCCCCTGTCGGGAGGACAGGATGACAGAGATAAGGAACACTGCCTCACCTGGTTTGAACAGCTGGCCCATTATCAGAAGGCATCTGCCCCTCTCCCCCCAGAGCTACAAGAGATAAACATCTCCTCAACTGCTTTTAACAAATGAAATAGAATACACATCCCTGGCTCCACAACCCAGGACATTCCCCCTTGCTGCTGTCCATTTTTCAGGAGCTAAAAAATGTCGCTTCTGAGGGAAAAAGACCCCCAAAATAATCAGTTTTTCAATATGAAAAAGGGAACATCGGGAAGGGGGCAAGATGGCATTTCCTCAAAACCAGCAAGGCTGCAGGAAGGAGGGTGGGAATGGTTGATTTTCCAAGTCCTGACAGCTCAAACTGAACACCCCAGTCCTAAATATCAGCAGGGAATCTTAGTGGTGGACATCAGTGTAAGAACAGCTGAGCTCTGCACTAGGTTGCCTGGAGAGAGCGAGATCTTGGGGGATCTTTAGGACCAGGCCAGACAAAAGGCTCTCAAAATCCCTCCAGGTATGATTCATTAGCTCTCCCAGCCCTGGGAATAGACTGAGGACTTCCATCCCTATTTTTCTGTGATTTTTCCGATATTCCTGGCTCTCACAGCACATTTCCTGAGCTGCCAGATGGAGGGATGGAGCAAACATACCCCGTGAGTGAATCCCAAGGCTGATGCCTCTCTCCCTTGGAGGGGTAGGAAGAGGCTCCCTAGGCCAGGTTCACATTTCTGCTCCAGCCCCACCTCCCTGCAGCCTCCTGGCAGCCTGGAAGAGCTTCCAAATGGGAATGGATTCCCGTTTGATTTATTGCAGGGAGACCCTGCCAGAACAGTGCTGTGGGTTATTAACAGAAATGAGAATCTGACTCGTTATATCACAGAGTCTAAAGTTTCCAGCTGACAGCCAACAGCGCGAGCTGCACAAACTCCTGCCTCCCGAGCCCTTTGTTTGGACATGGGAGCTCTGCTCCAGTCCCAGGGAATTTCGTGGTGCTCACAAAGGCTGAGCTGGGTGCTGCTGGCTCCAGAGGAATCTGGCATCCCCCTGCCTCCCCACTCCTCAGGGCAGCAGGGCCGGGGTGAGCAGAGGCCCAGCAGCACTTGGAAGTGGGAGAATTCCATCCCCAGGCCGTGTTTAGCTCTGGAGAGGCACCAAGGGCTGTCTGGAGGAAAATGCAGCCAGGCACAGAGAGGGACAGAGGGTCATCCAACAAGCTCTCCTCTGCCTGAACTCTGTCCTTCTGCCCTCCAGAGCAGGACACAGCAAGGTTGGGGGAGGAGGGCTCTGGGGTCAGTGAGGACAGTGGGGTTGGGATTGGGGCAAGACAAGCCTGGAATGTTTTTAGCTGGTAGAGAGGGGGCTGGACTTGCCATGGGAGAGGTTCTGCAGCACCCTGGGTGACCAGGAACCTGCTGGTGCCACCCCTCATCCCCAGCAGGCTCCGCTCCAGGAGGGCTTCACCCATCTTGGAAGGGACAGAAGAGGGTCCCCAGGTGCAGCTCCTGCAGAGGGGACACTGCACTGACCCCCCCCTTTGCAGAGGTGCTGCTGCACAGGCACTTGGGGCACAAACTGGGGCCTGAACTGAGCATGAGGAGGAGGGAAAGGGATGACTGTGAGCACAGGAATGAGCTCCAGGCCGTCCTCCTGTCCTCCAGCTCCCACATCCCTCAGGAAACCCCCTGCCTGCAAGGTTTTGGTTTTGAACCACTTTGGTTTTGAACACCCCCAGCACAGCTCTCACCTGCCAGCACATCAGCTTTGGATGCCAACACCTGGACACGCTCCCACTGACTCCTTCTCCCAACACCTGGATGTTCTGGACACGCTCCCAGTGACTGCTCTTCCCAGCCACAGGCACTGTCAGCCCGGCCTGAGGGCAGGCAGGGAGCAGGGCTGACCCCACACATCCCTGTCTTGGGCTGGTGCTGTTGTTTTGTGCTCTCAGGGCTCCCTGTGGCAGCTGCAGATGCCCTGAGGAAGCCACAGGGAGACTTTCCTCCTGAGCCATTGTCACCCCAAGGCTCCTTCTGCCTCCTCTGGAAGAGATCTCCTTGCTGGCTCTGCTCCTGGGAGGATCCAGGTTAAAACAACCCTGCAAAGCTCAGAGCTGGACTCTGCAAAACCAGGATTCCCTGTGCCCAGTGGAGATTAAATGATTGGGGATACTCCAGATCCAGAGCCACAGCTGGGGTGTCCTGAAGGGCCCTTTGGGCCAGGCTGTTCCTCTCCATCACCTGCAGAGGAAGAAGTTGCATTCCAAAAGCTGCTGTCCCAAGGCTCTGTGGGCTGCAGTGTTTGGGGAATTTCCTGCAGGAAACACATCAGCCCACCCATCAGCCAGGGGAAAGTCACCCAGTTCCCAGAGTCACAGAATCACAGAATATCCTGAGCTGGAAAGGACCCACAAGGACATCAAAGCCCATCCTGGTCCTGCACAGGACAGCCCCAACCCCGCCATGCAGCCTTTGCTGGAAGCAAAGGGTGACACAGTCCATTTTCAAAAATACTCCACATTTTGAGCTGCTAGAAGGGCCAAGCAGCTGGAAGCCTCCAGGGAGCAGCTCAGACAGCTTTGCCTCAGCCTGGCCAGGAGCTGGAGTCCCTGTGCTGTGAGAGATCCCCAGGATTCATCACGTCCCACCATCAAAAAATCACAGCCAGGAGAAAACAAGGAGCAGAGGAGAGCCAGCCATTCTCTTCCCTCTTGTGTCTGAGGGTGAGCTGAAAGGCCAGGTCTTCATCAGACAATCCCAGGGTGGTTCAGGTAGGGATGGACCTTAAAATTCATCTCATTCCACCTCCTGCCATGGGCAGGGACACCTCCCACTGCCCCAGGCTGCTCCAAGCCCTGTCCAGCCTGGCCTTGGGCACTGCCAGGGATCCAGGGGCAGCTTTCCTGGGGAGCCCCCTGAGCCCAGCACGAACAGGAGTGCCTGGAGGGACCCAGAGGAGGAGGAACAGACCCAGAGGAGGAAGAACAGACCCAGAGGAGGAAGAATGGACCCAGCTGAGGAGTAATGGACCCAGAGGAGGAGGAATGGACCTAAGTGAGGAGGAACAGACCCAGATGAGGAGTAATGGACTCAGATGAGGAGAAATGGACCCAGATGGGGAAGAATGGACCCAGATGAGGAGTAATGGACCCAGGTGAGGAGGAACAGACCCAGAGGAGGAGGAATGGACTCAGATGAAGAGTAATGGACCCAGGTGAGGAGGAACAGACCTAGAAGGGGGAGGAATGGACCCAGATGAGGAGGAACAGACCCAGAGGAGGAGGAATGGACCCAGATGAAGAGTAATGGACCCAGGTGAGGAGGAACGGACCCAGAGGAGGAAGAACAGACCCAGAGGAGGAAGAATGGACCCAGATGAAGAGTAATGGATCCAGATGGCCCCTCTGTCCCATGGCTCCTCCAGGAGCTGCGCCAGAGAGCCGGCCCCAGGCCGTGGCCGTGCCTTTCCCGGTGTGCTCGCAGCTGGCAGTGCAAACCCCCCTTGCTCTGCAGCTGACCTGCATGAATCACACACAGGAGATCCGCCCAGCTCCCCCACAAACCACGGAGCTCTCTCGGGACCTCTCACCACCCCCTTTACCAGCCCCGTGTCCCGTCCAGAGCCCAGCCCTTGGGGTCAGCGAGGGGACAATTTTCAGGCTCCTGTGACATCCAGAGCTGCTGGAAGGTGCCAGGCAGAGGCTGGAGTGAGGACATCCCTTCTGCAGCGGGATGGATTTGGGGCAGGACAGGCTCTCCCCGGGCCGGGGGTGACCTCCTCCCCTTCCCCGCATCCCAGCGAGCCAAGAGCAGCGTTTCCAGCTGGCTCTGCCGGCGCTCGGCTCCCCGCCGGAGCCTGGCCAGGGTAACCTCACAGTACCTCGCTTGTGCTGGAGCAGGCGGAGCCCAGCCAAGAGCAGCAGAGGCCGGGGCAGGAGGAAATCCCCCGGCACTGGGGCCGGCAGACACTGCCCCATTGAGCTCCGGCCGGGGAGGGGACAGGGACAGCCCCGGCAGGGAGCCACAGTCCCCCCGGGGAGGTTCTCCCCACCCACACCCGGCAGAGAAGCTGTTCCAGGTGGTACCTGTGACGGTTCTGGAGTGGGTTTTTTGGGGTTGTTTTTTTGTGGTTTTTGTTTTTTGGGGTGTTTTTTTGTTTGTTTGTTTGTGGGGGTTTTTTGTTTGTTTGTTTGTTTGTTTTTGGTGGTTTGTTTTTGTTTTTTGTTTTTTGTTTTGGTTGGTTGAGTTTGGGGTTTTTTTGTGTTGTTTTGTTTTGTTGGTTTTTTTGTTTTGTTTTGTTTTGTTGTTGTTTTTGTTTGTTTGTCTGTTTTTGTATTTTTTGTTTTGGTTTTTTGTTTTTGTTTTTGGTTTTTTTTTGTGGGGGTTTTTTTGTTTTTTTTTTTTTTATTTTTCTTCCAAGGTGGGGATTGATACACGGGAGTCGCAGTTTGCTGTTCGGATTCAGTGTTTGTTAACTCTTATCTATTTACGGCCTCACAACTCAAGAGCTCTAACCAGCAAGATAGAAAAGGAAGGTGAAATGGAGCCCCTCTAACCTTTTCCAAGGTTATTTAATGCTAATCACCCAATAACGAGGTGACACCTTTATCATTTATATTTTTGACCCAATAATGACCACCCAAGGCCCACAATGTGGGCTTTTTTCACCCAAATAGAAAAAAACACCTGAAACCAAGAAGAAGAAGGGGAAGAAGAAGGGCTTAGACAATGCCTTAAGTCCTCCATCTTGCCCCATATATATTACTATATACTAAAACCCCAAATCCTAAGTTTTTCACCCTGTGAAATCACACAATTCCATTCAAAATCCACACCCACAACCCCAATACCATCACCCAATTTTGGAAATCTGTTCCACGGCCTCAGGTCAAATGCAGTGCCTGCCTGAGGGTCAGAGCCCCTCAGCACAGAAAGCCTGAAATTCTCAGCCTGCAGGGTTCCAGCAGGTGCTTCCATGGAGGTGCCTCAGGACCCTTCACAGAATTCCCAACTGCCCATCCTGGCAGGGCAGGGCTCCTGTCCCTCAGGCACACAGGGAGCTGGGAAAGGACATCCCAAGGATGCAGGCTCCTGGGACTTCTGGGATCACGTTGGAGCCATGTCAGGCACGTTTCTGCAAATTTCTGCACCTACAGGGCTTTGACCTCCCAAAGGAGCCACAAAGGTCTGCCCTGGCCTCTCCCCGTGTGCCCTTCTGGTCCTTCCCACCAGTCTGTGCCAGAGCCTGGCTGGATCCCCAGCCCTTGTGAACATCCAGAGGACACCACTGGTGGCAGGGCAGGGCCGTGTCTGAACCCAGAGCTGTGTTTGCACACAGGGAGTTTTGACTCCTGGGTTTTTGGGGTCGTGTTTGAGCCACGCCAGGCACATTCCTGCGCCTCGGTCGCTTGCTGCTGAAGTTCAGCTGATGGGACACCACGTTCCTTGGAGAAACTCCGTGCCAGGAACTGGGACAGAGCTTGTGCTGGGCTCCCAGAAACTCTTGGTGTTGCTCAGACCTTTCAGGTAGAGGGAATGCAGCTGTGAGGGCACAGAGGAGGGAGCCTGCAGGTACCTGGTGGGTTTGGTGATGACCCCACTGCCCATCTGCTCCTCCTGGCTGCCCCTGTCTCACAGGTGGATCCATTCAGACAGCAGAGCCCGGGCTCACAGCTGACACTGAGTCAGTCAAAGAATAAAAAACTGAAATAAATAAGGAAGATGATCTCACTGATGTGGTCAATCTGAAGTGTAGGAGGGGCTGGGATGCCCCATGCAGGCTCCAGAGAAGGGGTTTGGCTCTGCTGGTGGCCTCTGCTCAGTCAGCCTTCAGACTGGAAGGGTTTGGGGTGTTTCCCAAAGCCTCTGGGCATTTACCTCTCCCTGCAGCTCGCAGTTCCCAGCTGCTGGGGATGGTCCTGAGCTGCTTGGGAAGGTTTTGTGGGGAGGCTGAGCTCAGAGCTGAGCGCTGCCGCGTTTGAAGGGATTTTTGTGCTCCCACAGGGATCCCACTGAGCCCGGGTGGGTGGAATAGGAAACAACTCATTCATAACTCAGCAAGGCAAGGCTGTGATTTCCAGAGGACTTTAGTGAACACAGATGTCCCAAGGCATCCACCACCATCTGGCCGGGTTTCCTCTGCTCTGCTCTGTTCCTGTAGTTCAGTGTTTGCGCAGGATTCCTCCTCAGCTTTGGTCAGTCCCCAGAAATTGGGGGTTAATCAGCAAAATCCTCACCCTGAGGAGCCCCCAGGGTGTCCCCTGAAATACTCCTCTGCCCGCCCTCCTGGGCTTTCTCTGGCCAGCTCAGTTTCCTTGAGGGGCTTTGGAGGAATATCTCAGGGAAACAGGGTAAAAGATTCCCAAAGAGGCTCTCTCTTGGGGTCTCTGCTTGTCTGGGATCAGGGTGGTCTTTGCCCTTTGTCCTCTGGAAAGCCCCAAGCCACCCACAGAAACAACGTGGAGTCTTTAGATGTTCGTTTTCAAGGTTGTTCTTCTTGTTTATTTTATCTCATCACAATTCTTTTTCTCTGAGCTCTGCCAAGCTCTGGACAGCACGGGCAAGAGGTGACGACTGCCCCCCTGACCGAGGCTCGTTATCTTATATACAGATAATTGTGTGTACATTATTTACAATTGTAAACCAATATCTACACTCTACACTAAACAGGTGTCTTCTGCTCTGACCCAATCCCTCTAAAGCTACTTAGTGTCATCATCACTGCACAAAATGGAGATGGAGAAGAAGGAGAAGACCCCAGGGCACCGCCCAGAATCCTCCATCTTCTCTCTGGTCATTCCTATTCTAGAACCCCAAATGTGAAAATATTACTACTTCTTACTACCCTTGAGGGCTTGCAATTCCTCTCATAGTGTTGGTAGCTTTTCCCATGGACTGTAGTCGAGGCCCTTGCCTGTCTGGGGTCTGTGCCAGGGTCTGCAACCCCCCTGCACAAATCCCAGACCCCCCTGTACAGGTTTCTGTTCGTCCAGAGTTTCCAAAGGAATGCCCTGGACTCCCACAGCTCTCACCCCCTGGGATCAGTCCAAGGCTTTATTCTCCAAGGGTCCCAGGGCAGAGAGAGAGAGAACAAGGGAGAACAGGACTTTATCTGGTCTCTGCTCAGGAGAGATAGCTGGGCCTGAGCCAGTAGGATAAAGATAAGGGAAGGAAAGGTCAAACTCCATGGTTACAGGCTTCAGCGGGTTCTGGGGGGTAAAACCCATTCCCCAGAGGAATACAACAGTGCCCCAGTTCTCTGAGCACCTCTGTTATTGCCTCCCCTCTGTTCCCTCCTGCAGCACGGGGTGATCGTGGCAGATGAGGAGGAATATTTCATTGAGCCCCTGAGCCCTGGAGCCAACGTCAGCGCGGGGGGAGAGGGCAAGGGCAGCCCCCACGTCGTCTACAAGCGCTCGTCCCTGCAGTACCCTCACATGGATGCAGCCTGTGGAGTGCTGGGTAGGTGCTCCCGATGCCTTAGGGAGGCTGACCTGAAACAGAGGCTGGACGGAGCCAGAGAATAAAGCAGATATTTATTAAAAGGCTTCCAAGACTCACCCTGGGCATTACAGGAGCCTGACCAAGGCTGCACCCAGGGTGGGTTGGGAATGGCCACACAAAATGGCTCCCTGATCACGAGATTTTACATTTTTGTCAGTTTTGGTCCATTTGCACATTGGGGTTTAATTGTCCAATTACAGCTGCAGGTTGTGAGGTCCCATGCTTCTTGTTCCTCTCTTCAGTCCGCCCTGGTTTGTGCTTTTTGGGCTGAAAGTTGTCCTTGGTCCTCAGCAGGAAAGGATTTGTTTTGTCTGCTTGTTCTGTGAAGAGTTTACTGGCACTTAATGTGAGGATCCAAACTACATCCTTAGGTGGCACAGAATCTGAAATATGAAAGCTGAAATCTGAGGCATCATTCCCACCTCCTCCTCAATCCAGCCCCAAACAGGCTGGGAAAATCCTGGCAGAGCAGGTCCACTCTGCTCCACCTGGCAAGGAACCAAACTTGTCTCCCGAGTTCCAGATTTTTCCGTGTTTACTTTTGCCCATTTCTGGTGGCCTGGGCTTTGGGAAGCTTCCATCCTCTCCTCTTCGCAGCAGGGCTTTAAAATTTGTAAATAGAGCATGGAATAGAAGAGAAAAAAAACCCACCTCTTGTTTTTCTTCAGAAGAATCCTCCCAGATTTGGCCAATTTGCAGAATGTTGGGAAATCGCAGCTCACGTGTGCTCAGCACAGCCTTGGCCTCGGGGTTTGGTCACTGCAGGTCCTGTCCATGCTGGATAACTCTGCTGCTGCTGGCTGATGCCTTAGGGAGGCTGACCTGAAGCACTGGCTGGACACAGAATAGAGATTTATTAAAGTAGAGATTTATTAAAATAGATATTTATTAAAAGGCTTCCAGGACCCACCCTGGGCATTACAGGAGCCTGACCAAGGCTGCACCCAGGGTGGGTTGGGAATGGCCACACAGAATGGCTCCCTGATCACGAGATCTTACATTTTTTATAAGTTTTGGTCCATTTGCACATTGGGGTTTAATTGTCCAATTACAGCTGCAGGTTGTGAGGTCCCATCCTTCTTGTTCCTCCCTTCAGTCCACCCTTGTTTGTGCTTTTTGGGCTGAAAGTTGTCCTTTGCAGAAAGTCCTCAGCAGCAAAGGATTTGTTTTGTCTGCTTGTTCTGTGAAGAGAGCTGAGTGACACTTAATGGGAGGCTCAGAACTGCATCCTTGGGCAGCACAGAATCTGAAATATGAAAGCTGAAATCTAAGGCATCATGGGGACCAGGTAGAAAAGGCCCTTGGAGGGTGGGATGTGGGGCCTGGCCCATCTCAGGGGACTCTGGGGGATGTTTAGGGTGAATGGTGGCAGCACATCAACCCCATTTCTGCACCTACAGGGCTTTGACCTCCCAAAGGAGCCACAAAGCTCTGCCCTGGCCCAAGGTGTGCCCCTCAGGTGCTCACCCTTCCCACCAGTCTGTGCCAGCATCTGGCTGGAATCCCCAGCCCTTGTGAACAGGCAGAGTGTCACCATCTCCCCAGAATGCTGCAGGCCCAGAGGCTGCTCCTGCCTGAGCTCAGAGGGGCTGAGGGAAGGTGCCATCCCTCCCTCAGAAGGGCCCGGTGGCTCCTCGTGGGTCAGTCTGTGGGGACAGAGCAGAGCTGGCCCTGACTGCCCCTGTTTGGGTGTCACCTCAGGGTGTCCACCCACTGCCCCAGCAGTGACACTTGACCAGATGAGGAGGAGTCACTGCTGGAAGGCACTGTCACCTTCTCAGAGTGTCCCCAGAGCCACCAGCATCTCTGGAGTGTGCTTCCCTGGCCTCCCCAATCCCAGCCCCCAAAGCCACGCTGGATGAAGCTCCAGCAGCCTCCCCTCCTGCTGACTCTTTGCCACATTCCCCAGCTTCCAGAAATAATTTAGCCTGCTCCTAATTGCTTCTTGGAAAGCAGAGATGTGCAGTGGGAGCCACAGGCCAGAGGGAGTTTAGAACAACCGCAGTGCAGTGTCTGCAGCGAGGCCACGCCGTCCCCTGGCCCTGCCCTGGCCTGTCCTGTCCTCTCCTGTCCTGTCCTGCCCAGCAGCCCAGTCCCTGAACACCCCCAGGAGCTCCCCTGGATCTCTGGAGGAGCTGGAGCTGCGAGGTTTTGGGGCTGCCTGAGGTCTGCCCACGTTCCCAGCCCCAGTGGATGTGACGATCCAGCCCCAGAGCAGGGAAAGGGATCCAGCTGGATCTGCTGGCAGGGCTGGAGGCTCCCAGTCACCTCCCCTGTCCTGTGGTGGTCTCCAGGAGGGGAATTTGGAGCTGATGGCTCTGCTGGAGACATCCCCAGGCTTGGGTCAGCAGCACCTGAAGCAAAGTCCCGCAGAGCTGCAGCCTTTTCTGTGGTGGGAAAGCCAAGTCCTAAATCCAGGTCCTGGCAGGAAAAGCAAAGAGGGAAGGGTTCTCAAGGGCTTCATTCTCAGGTTAGGGCTGTGTAGTCTCTAAAACCACCCTGGGGCAGAGGGCAGGGCAGGGCTGTGCAGCCAGGAGGGGTTTGGGGGTGGACTGGGCACAGATCTTCTGGGCAGGAGGGGACAGGAGGAGCCAGGAGGGCAGGGGAGACGCCAGCAGGGCTGACACAGCCCTGGGCTGACTTTGGGACATTTCCTGGGTCCACACGTGGTGCACAAACCACAGAATCACAGAATGAACTAGGCTGGAAAAGACCTTTCAGGGCATCCATGGGTCCAAGCCATGACCCAGCACCTCCTCACCACCTAAACCCTGGCACCGAGTGCCACGTCCAGGCTTCTTTTAAACCCTTCCAGGGATGGTTTAAACACCACCTCCCTGGGCAGACAACTCCAGTGCCCAATCACCCCCTCAGCAAAGACTCTTTTTCTGACATCCAGCCTAAACTTCCCCTGGTGCAGCTTAAGAGCTCCTCCACGGCCTTTCCTCCCCTCAAACCCACCCCTCACCCCGGGGAGCTGGGAGCTGCTGCCCGAGGGAATCAGAACTGTTACAAATGTCAAGAGCCAATCTCAAATCAAGTATAATTTATTGACAGCGAAAATCACTGAGGAGAAATTTGCAAAGCCAATAAAGAAATGGACAGAGTCAGGGAAGCGAGGAATGGTCAGTGTGCCCTGGGTGAGCCTCCCGATGTGTCCCGCAACACGCCACCCCTGAGGTCTCACCAGTGCCCAAGCCTGCCAGTCTGGTCTGCCAGTTTTATGCCCTTTCCAAGTTTGGACTCCATGTGCATGTCTGGACTTGTCTCCTGGGTCCTGGAATCGAGGGGGACGTTAAAACTTCCAGGGCTGGACCCACTGCTCAGTGTAGATTTTTTTTAAGTTCCTTTGTCTCTTGATGCAATCAGGAGGACAATGGCCGGGCTTGAAAAGGTTTCCTGGGTGTGCAGGATGTTTCTTGAGTACCCTTAATGTCCCAGATAGGATGTATTCTCTGGACCATCAGTCCTTATCAGATGTCAACTGCCTTTTTTCTCCATGGTTCTCCACCTCTCATTGGTATTGTAATCTGCTGATCCCATCTCTGGAGATGAGGGGAATCTCTTGCAAAACTGCCAGCCCTGCACCTGCTTGGGCTCTCAGTGCCCCCAGGACCTACAGACTTTATTCTTCGCTTATTTATAACATTGCTATTACAAAGAACACGTTTCCCCCTTCACCAACATCACATTATTATAAAAAACATGAATTAATCCATCCTTACAAGAACCATCCCGTTCCCTCCTCCTGCAGACGAGAAGCCCTGGAAGGGGAGGCACTGGTGGCTGAGGACACTGAAACCCTCCCCTCTGAAACCCTCGGGCAACCACAGCCAGCGGGGGCAGCTGCCCCTGAAGAGGTCGGTGAGCACCGAGCGCTACGTGGAGACGCTGGTGGTGGCTGACAAGATGATGGTGGGCTACCACGGCCGCAGGGACATCGAGCAGTACATCCTGGCCATCATGAATATTGTAAGTGTTATACCCACACCAGGGACCCTGCGGGCTGGGGGAGAACATCCTGCTCATCACCCCAAAAAAAGTTCGTGTCAGGAAAAGGAGCTTTTCCTGTGTCTTGGTTTGGAATGACAGGTGTCTGCCAGGGAAACTGGGGTTTCACTTAGAATGGAGAATGTAAACCCCTCACCCCCCGCCAAATTATAATTTTGTAATTACGGGCTTTCAGGCAAAGATTTGGGCATAGGAATAACAGTCCTTTACTAGGAATATTAACAATGCAACTGTAGTAGAAAAACAAAAGCACCCAACCAAACCAGCACACAAACAACAATTTTGGAAAAATTGACAGAATCAATTGTCAGAGCTACAGCCTGACACCCTGTTGGTCAGGGTGTTGGGAGCAGTCCCAAAGTGAGTCCTCCTGGAGTGGAAGAGGTGGTTCTGGTGGAGTAGAGATGATCCTGTACAACAGGGGTCCAGTGCTGGTGAGAAGGGTCCAGTCTTCCTCCAGGAATGGGGTGAAGCTGGATACTTTCTGTGTTCCTGTGTCTCAGTTTTATCCAGGTGGAATGGTTGGCTCCCCTCACTGGGTGGAGCATCTCACAATGGGATGATGGAATGTGGATGGTCTATTTTGGGGATGTGTTAATGGCCCATTAGCAGAAAATATCCCCCTGGAGGGAGGACAGGTGGTGAAAGAGATAAGAAACACTGTCCTATAGAGTTTTGACAGTTGGCCCATTATCAGAAGGCATCCACACCCCTCCGCCCAGAGTAAAGAACAATTCTCCAACTGCTTTCAGCAAATGAAATAGAATACACATTTTTGGTTCCATAACCCAAGACATCCTGAAAATCAGGTCTGTGTCCAGGCTGGCAGTGGCTTCTCCCCAGGCTCAGAGCAAGGTTTTGGGGTCAAAAATCCTGCCAGGCTGCTGCTGCTGAGCAGTGGGACCCTGGAGAGGTAAACTCTGGCCTGTCTGACCCCGGGCTGTGAGAACAAAAGCCTTTCTTTGAGCAGCATCTCTCAGCTCAAATTAGCATTGCAAATGCGGCCAGGCAAGCTGAGAAACACATGGGAAAGCATAAGGACAGGGAGCTCTCACGCTTGGGGGCTGAGCAGCGAGAGAGAGGGGCGGCAGAAATGCCCCCTCCCCGAGCTGTGGTTCTGCTTTGGGGCACTGCTGGCAGCAGGGTACCAGGCTGGATGCATTAACAGCCTGAATTGGCCGTGCTGGATGCTCCTGTGAGGTGAGACGGGGCTTGGAAGTTCTCCATCAACCCTCTGAAAGCCCCTCTGTGACGGGCTCTTTGTCCCGTCCTCCGCAGGATCGCTTTTCACGCTTTGCATTTCTGAAAGCCGAGGCCAGATTTTCCAACAATCCCGGTTCCAAGCGTTTCATCTGCCCCGAAACACCCGAAACCACATTCCTGAGGGATGCTGTGGCCTCCCCAGCCCCCGAGGGATGCTGTGGCCTCTCCCCTCTCCATCCCAAATGCCAGGAGCAGGGCTGTCCCACCTGGGCTCCAGGCAAGGAGCAGCTGCTTGTGGGATTTTGGCTTCGCTGCTCTGAGACAGAGAGCTGTGACCGTGGTTTTGAGGAGATTCTGCTACTCAGGGGGTGGTGTGGAGTCCCTGCTTCCCAAAAATGTTGTGTTGGGAGCTGTGCTGGTTTGAAAGCAAAACCAGTGAGATTCCCAGTCAGAGATACAATTTAATAGGAGAGAAAAAAAAAAAAGGTAAAAATAAAATAAATGGAACAATACAACCTGACACCCTGTTGGTCAGGGTGTTTTGAAGCAGTCCACAGTGAGTCCTCCTGGAGTGGCAGATGTGGTTCTGTTGGAGCAGAGATGATCCTGAGAGAAAAGGGTCCAGTGATGGTGAGAGGGTCCAGTCTTCCTCCGGGAATCCGGTGGAACCAGCAACCTCGTGTTCCTACATCTCAGTTTTTATTTAGGTAGGAATGGTTGGCTCCTCCCACACTGGATATAGCATCTCACAATGGGATGATGGAATGTGTCATGTCCTTAAGTGAGCCTTAAGGGCCCATTAGCAGAAAACATCCCCCTGGTGAAAGAGATAAGAAACCCTGCCCCACCTGGTTTGAACAGCTGGCCCATGATCAGAAGGCATCCACCCCCCTCCCCCTGGAGTTACAAGAGATAAATAAAAACATCTCCCCAGCTGCTTTCAGCAGATGAAATGGAACACACATTTTTGGTTCCCAAGACAGAGCCCAGCCCCACGTTCCCGGCGGTGCCCAGCCCTCCCCAGCTCGCCCGGCCACAGAGCTCATTTTTAAGACTCCTCTTTTCTTGTTTCTTGGAGGTCAGGTTGCCAAACTTTTCCAGGACTCGAGTCTGGGCAATATTGTCAATATCCTGGTGACCCGGCTGATCCTGCTCACCGAGGATCAGGTAAGCTGGGCTTTGCTGAGCCTGTCCTGTGTCTGCACTTCCCTTCAGGAGCTCCACGTCCCCCCTGGATGTCACTCCCAGCAGTTCCCCCCAGTGCTCCACAGGGAGGGCAACGAGGCTGGTGAGGGGCTTGGAGCACAAACCCTGTGAGGAATGGCTGAGGGAGCTGGGGTTGTTCAGCCTGGAGAAAAGGAGACTCAGAGGTGATGTTATCACTCTCTACAGCTTCCTGAAGGGTGGTTGTAGTCAGGTGGGGGTTGGTCTCTTTCTCCAGGCAACAACTGACAGAACGAGAGGACACAGCCTCAAGCTACACCAAGGGAAGTACAGGTTGGGTATTAGTAAAAAGTTTTTCACAGAAAGAGTGATAAAGTACTGGAATGGTCTGCCTGGGGAAGTGGTGGAGTCACCATCCCTGGATGTGTTTAAAAAAAGCCTGGATGTGGCACTGGGTGCCATGGTCTAGCTGAGGTGTTAGAGCATGGGTTGGACTGGATGATCTTGAAGGTCTCTTCCAACCTAGAAATTCTGTGATTCTGTGATCCCCCCAATGCCCCCTGAGGACTGGGCTGAAGACACCTCTGGGAATCTGATTTTTTCCTCGATAAGGTGACTTCAGGGAGGTTTAAGCAGCTTTAGTTCCCCTGAAGTCCCACTCTTCCTGCTTTCCCATGGCCTCCCTGAGGAACTGGGGGTGTCTGGAGCGGTGTCAGTGCTCTGCTGGCACGGCATGGGCAGCACCTTCCCACCAGAGCTCTCCTGGGAACACTCTCCCACTGCTTCCACTTGCAGCCCACACTGGAGATCAACCACCACGCTGGGAAATCCCTGGACAGCTTCTGCAAGTGGCAGAAATCCATCGTGAACAGGAATGGCAACGGGAACGCCATCCCAGAGAACGGCATCGCCAACCACGACACCGCCGTGCTGATCACCAGGTGAGCGCTGGCCCCTGGGGAGGGCACCTGTCCCCAGCCCTGTCCAAGGGGCTCAGCAAGGCTTCCTGACTCTCAGTGGATGCAGATCATTGCAGTTCAGATGGTTATCACCCTCCAGTTTAGCTTATCACCCTCCACTCCAGTTTGTTATCAATTTCCATCCAGTTTGTTATCAATCTCCATTCCAGTTTGTTATCAATCTCCACTCCAATTTGTTATCAATCTCCACTGCAGTTTGTTATCAATCTCCATCCTGATCATTATCAATCTGCACTCCAGCTCATTATCAATCTCCATTTCAGTTCATTATTAATTTCCACTTCAGTTCATTATCAATCTCCACTCCAGTTCGTTATCAATCTCCACTCCAGTCTGTTATCAGTCTCCTCTCCAGTTCATTATCAATCTCCACTCCAGTTTGTTATCAATCTCCATCCAGTCTGTTATCAATCTCCACTCTAGTTTGTCACCTTCCAGTCTTCCCTGGCTCCTTGCTGGGCTCTCAGGGCTCGGTTTGCAGCCATGGGATGTTTCTGCCCCAAAAGGCTCCATGTGGGAACCCACCCTGGGATCCTGGGGCTTCCTGCTGGGATGAAGAGCCCTGTCAGCCTCTGCTCTGAAAGGGGAATAGGATTCCAGCAGGATCTCAGGACAGTGACAGGCTCCAGCCAGCTCAGGATGTGGCTCAGCTCATTTTAGGCGCCTCCGTGTTGGGATGAGCTCTGTCCTTGGGACAGCCCTGCCCTGCCCGTGTCCCTGTGCTCCTGCCACAGCAGGGGAGGGCAGCAGGGGGACCTGGATGCTGGCTCAGACCCTGAGGTCTGTGGGAAGGGCTCTGAGCTGCCACATGCAGGACAGCAAAAAAACCATCAGAGCTGATGTGTGCCTGAGCCTGGGGCAGCAGAGGTGTGGGAGAGAGGGATGGATGGATGGATGGATGGATGGATGGATGGATGGATGGATGGATGGATGGAGAGATAATGGATGGATGGATATGGATGGATGGAGGGATGATGGATGGATGGATGGATGGATGGATGGATGGATGGATGGATGGGTGAGGGATGGAGGGAGGGAGGGATGGATGGATAGGGATGGATGGATGTTGGATGGATGGATGGGGGATGGATGGGGATGGATAGGGATGGATGGATGGATGGATGGATGGAGGGATGGATAGATGGATGGATGGATGGATGGATGGATGGATGGATGGATGGAAGGAGGGATGGATGGATAGGGATGGATGGATGATGGATAGTCAGAAGGAAGGAGGACACAGAGAGGATGACAGGGACAGTGGAAGGAATGGCAGAGCAGGTGCAAGGCCGCCGGCTGCTGGAGGGATGGAGGTCACAGGGAATGCTGAGCTCCCCGAGCGCTGCTGGCTGTGTCCAGGATTGTCTCTCCCTGAGTGCCCACAGATCCCTGCTTGGGCAGAGCCCGGACATCCTGGGAGGGGCCAAAGTCAAACCCAACATCATCTTGTGCCTCTCCCCGCTCCCCTGCGGAGCGGAAGAAAGTCAGGAAGTGAAAGTGCTGGAGAGGGGAGCCTCCAAGTGGGAGCCGCTCCCTTTGTCCCTGCGCTGCTCTCCTGCTCCAGCTCCAGCGCCAGCCTGGAACACCCCATGGATGAGATCCCACAGGGGAGTGACAAAAGAGCCCCTCAGCCCCAGATTTTCCCCGACCCGGAGGTGCTGCAGCTTTTCCCTGCCCTCCCTCCCCGTCTGGGACGCAAACGCCGGCTCCGAGCTCTCCGTCCTCCCTCCAGATGTTTGAGCCAGCCCGGAGCCGCTGGCTGAGCCCGGACAGCGCCCGGCGCATCCGGCCCCGGCCCCAATAAATTCCCGGTGTCCCGATAAGATCTTGCTGAGCTCGGGGCTTTTTTTTTTTTTTTTTTTTTTTTTTCTTGCGGGGACGTGTCAAAGCAGAGCCTCCGAAGGCTTTAAAGGCATTCGCTGGAAACAAAGCAACAAATGTTTTGCACTCGCTGGGTTTCCTGCCGAGAGGAGGGGAGAGGTTTGGCCACTTCCAGGGAGTGCCAGGGGCCAAAGGGACAGGAGCCATCCCCGGGAATGTGTCGCACTTAACCCCTCGTGTGCTGCCACTTCTCACCGCCCACCCTCATCCCCGAGGGGTCAGTGGGGCAGGCGGTGCCGGAGGGTCCTGCCCGGTGTCCCCAAATCCGCTGTGGGGTCACAATCCTCACCCCATGGGTGTCCCCAAATCCATTCTGGGGTCACAATCCTCAATCCTCACCCCATGGGTGTCCCCAAACCCGCTCTGGGGTCACAGTCCTCACTCCATGGGTGTCCCCAAATCCACTGTGGGGTCACAATCCTCACCCCATGGGTGTCCCCAAGCCCGCTCTGGGGTCACAGTCCTCACCCCATGGGTGTCCCCAAACCCGCTCTGGGGTCACAGTCCTCGGGGCAAGCCCAGCCTGGCTCCGGGGTGGCCCAGCCCAGCTGTCCCTGGTGCCCCAGCTGTCCCCACCCTACCCGGCTCTCAGCCCGGCCCCTTTCAGCCCAGATTTGCAAACCCCAAATGTTTATCTTTGCAAGGAAACGAGAATATTCCCTCTCTAACCCGAACTGGTCTCATTTGGAGCTGCCACCTCTGCCCATTCTGAGGACGCTGCGTTTCCCTCGGGAGGAGGTTTTTGCTCTCCTTGTTTTACCTTTCCTTGTACCCAGCTAACGATGTGCAAACAGTGGATTCCTTCATGCAATGGCTGGGAGTCCAGGCCAGGAACAGAGGGAAGAGTCACCTTGAATCAACCCAGACTGGATTTGTTTGGAAAATTCACAGTAAAGAACTGAAAAAAAAAAAAAAATCACTTGAGCGTTGTCATGAAACCACAGTGGGGTTGAAAACGGAACATGTTTTCAAACTGAAATGTTTCCCTTGTTTTCATTTTGGTTTTAATCAGATTTTCATATGCCCCATCCCTGGCAGTGTCCAAGGCCAGGCTGGACGGGGCTGGGATGGGGAAGGTGTCCCTGCCATGGCAGGGGGTGGAATGAGGTGATTTTTAAAGTCTTTTCCAACCTGAACCATGCTGGGATGCCGTGTTTCTCTCTTTGATTGATAAAATTTCCTGCAAGAAACCTGAGCTTAACAGAGCAGGGGTTGGCCCTGTGCCTGATGCCTCCCAGGAGTGCTGGGGAGCAGAGCTGGACCCACCCAAAGCCAAAGAGCTCCAGGTCTGGAATAACCTTGTCCCTGCTGATTTATGGAATCATTAAGGCTGGAAAAGGCCTCCAAGATCATCAAGTCCAACCTTTGACCAAATTCCCCTTGCCCACTAAACCACATCCTGAAGTGCCACATCTGCTCATGTTTTTAACACCTCCAGGAGTGGCGACTCCACCACTGCCCTGGGCAGCCCATTCCGATGCCTGATAATCCTTTCCATGAAGAAATTTTCCCTAAAATCTGATTTAAACCTCCCCTGGCACAGCTTGATGCTGTTTTTTCTCTTCTGTCCCTGTTCCCTGGGCTGTCCCCTCCTGTCAGGGAGTTGTGCAGAGCCACAAGGTCCCCCCTGAGCCTCCTTTTCTCCAGGCTGAGCCCCTTTCCCAGCCCCCTCAGCCTCTCCTGGGGCTCCAGCCCCTTCCCCAGCTCCGTTCCCTGCCCTGATCATGCTCTAGCACCACATTTCATCAACACCAAACCTCTGGCCTGGCTCAGCTCTGCCCCAGAGTTGAAGCACAGGAGATGTCATTAAAACCCTCAGTGAACCTCAGCCTGGGGAGAGTGAGTGTTGTCCTCCCTGCCTCCATTGGTACTTTCCATCCCAGAAATGTTCCACGGGCTGCTCTGGAGTGGTTTGGATGTGAACTCATCAGCCAAATGAAAAACCCCCAGAATCAGAAGTGTCCTTAACGCTGCCCCCTCTCCTTGGCAGGTACGACATCTGCATCTACAAGAACAAGCCCTGTGGCACCCTGGGTGAGTACAACCCCGACATCCTCAGCACTCCCAGCAGCACACAGACCTTCGGGGATGTGCTGAGGGTGGGCTGTGCCATCCCATTCCAGCTGTGCCATCCCATTCCAGCTGTGCCATCCCACTCCAGCTGTGCCATCCCATTCCAGCTGTGCCATCCCTTCCCACCTGTGCCATCCCTTCCCACCTGTGCCAAACTTTCCCAGCTGTCCCATCCCATTCCAGATGTGCCAGCCCATTCCAGCTGCGCCATCCCAGCCCATTCCAGCTGTGCCATCCCTTCCCAGCTGTGCCATCCCATTCCCACCTGTGCCATCCCATTCCAGCTGTGCCACCCCTTCCCAGCTGTGCCATCCCTTCCCAGCTGTGCCATCCCATCCCAGCTGTGCCATCCCATTACAGCTGTGCCATCCCTTCCCAGCTGTGCCATCCCTTCCCACCTGTGCCATCCCTTCCCACCTGTGCCATCGCATTCCAGCTGTGCCATCCTCTCCCCAGCTGTGCCATCCCATCCCACCTGTGCCATCCCATTCCATCTGTGCCATCCCCTTCCCAGCTGTGCCATCCCATTCCAGCTGTGCCATCCCATTCCAGCTGTGCCATCCCCTTCCCAGCTATGCCATCCCATTCCAGCTGTGCCATCTCATCCCAGCTGTGCCATCCCATCCCATTCCAGCTGTGCCATCCTCTCCCCAGCTGTGCCATCCCATCCCAGCTGTGCCATCCTCTCCCCACCTGCCATCCTTTCCATCTCTGCCATCCCTTCCCAGCTGTGCCATCCCATTCCAGCTTTGCCATCCCATCCCATTCCATCTGTGCCATCCTCTCCCCAGCTGTGCCATCCTTTCCATCTCTGCCATCCCATTCCAGCTGTGCCATCCCTTTCCAGGCCTGGCCCCCGTGGGTGGGATGTGCGAGCGGGAGCGGAGCTGCAGCATCAACGAGGACATCGGGCTGGCCACCGCCTTCACCATCGCCCACGAGATCGGCCACACGTGAGTGCTGCGCCCCTGAAAGGCTCCCCCGGGCTCCTGTGGCTCAGTTTCCTTGAGGGGCTTTGGAGGAATATCTCAGGGAAACAGGGTAAAAGATTCCAGAAGAGCCTCTCACCCCCTGGGATCAGTCCAAGGCTTTATTCTCCAAGGGTTCCAGGGCAGAGAGAGAGAGAACAAGGAAGAACAGGACTTTATCTGGTCTCTGGCTCAGGAGAGATGTTGGCTCAGAGGCAACAGGGTCAAGATAAGAAGGAAGGGTCAAACTCCATGGTTACAGGCTTCAGGGGGTCTCTGGGGGGGAAAAACCATTCCCCAGAGGAATCCAACACACCCTGCCAGCCCCCGCTGCTTTGTTGCTGCCAGCAGGGGCTGGGAACCTTTTCCTGGGGGTGCTCCAGGGGTGTGTGGGCCCAGCTGATCCCCTCTCTCTGTGCCCTGGCGCTTCCCAGGTTCGGCATGAACCACGACGGGGTGGGCAACAGCTGCGGCTCGCGGGGGCAGGAGACGGCCAAGCTGATGGCTGCTCACATCACCATGAAGACCAACCCCTTCGTCTGGTCCACCTGCAGCAGGGACTACATCACCAGCTTCCTGGAGTAAGGAGCCCACCCCTCCCTGCCCTTCCTCCAGCCTCCCCCAGCACGGGGTAAAGCCAAAGCAAAGCCCCCAGATCCCCCCCCAGCACCTCCTGTCTTGTCTCCTAGCAGCTCCTGCTGGCCCCAGAGCCACCTTCTTTCCTCCCTTTAGACTTCCCTGTGTTTTTCCTGCCTGTTGGACATCTAAAGCCATTCCTGTTGTGGCTGGGAGAGCTTTATTTGGGTTTCTCACGTCCAGAAACTTTACAAATAGATCAGTCCCCCCTGGAGGCATTTGGCTGGGTCTGAAGTCCAGCCAGGAATTGCAGAGAAGGGTTGGTGTGCTGGAGAAGGAGGGTCTGGGGACAGGTCTGTGTGGTGCAGGCACTTTCTCCAGGCAGTGAGGAGGAGTTTTCAGTGTGAATGAGCAAAGCAGGGCAAAGTTTTTGGTTTTGTTTTTCTTACAAAGCTCCTTTAGGATTCAGGAGAAGGAGCAGGACAAGAGGGGATGGATGTAAACTAAAAGAGAGCAGTTTAAATTGGATAATAGGAGGAATTTCTTTGTTGTGAAGGTGAGGAGGCCCTGGCACAGGGTGCCCAGAGCAGCTGTGGCTGCCCCTGGATCCCTGGCAGTGCCCAAAGCCAGGCTGGACAGGGCTTGGAGCAGCCTGGGACAGTGGGATGTGTCCCTGCCCATGACAGGGAGTGGAATGAAATGAGTTTTAAGGTCTCTCCCAACCCAGACCATTATTTAGGCTCCTAAATCCCAGAGTTTCAAGGCTGTCACTGTGCCTGAGTCAAACCCTTGTGCAGGGTTCAGGCAGCCCCTGGGCTCCTGTCCCAGAGCAATCCCAAAGGATCCATTTTGGTGAGGGTTTTTTGTAGGACAATGGCACTTCCTAAAGGAAGGAGACAGGGCAGGGCTTGAGGGATGGCTGGAAGTGTGGGGTCAGCGTGGAGGGAAGCCCCCAGGGAGTCTGAACAGCAGAGCTCAGCTTCTGGAAGGCAGCCAGAGGAGCAGCCAGGGCTCCTCCCCGAGGGGCTCCCTCTGTCCTGCAAGGCCTGGCCAAACCTCGTGGCTGGGCAGCAAATCCCAAAAAATCCCAAACCTGGCAGCTGCAGCATGGCCAGAGCCAGGCCTGTCCCCCAGGCCGGTGACCGCTGGCCGTGCAGGCGGCGAGGCACGTGGCACAGCCCGCCCGCCTCGTCCTCTGCTGACCCCCAGCTCCTGGCAGGCTTGGGGGAGGATGGAGAGTTCATCCCCACTCCTCCTGCTCCCTGCTGGCCACCCCAGGCTCCAGGAGCCTCCAGTGAGATGTGGTGTGTTCAGGGTTTGGGGCCGGGGGTGATGACAGCGGCCTTGATTGAGGGGGAGCTCAGAGAGCAGTGAGGAAAGGGGCTGGAAAGGCCTTTCTGGCTGGATTTGGATGCTCCTTCAAAGCTCTGGCAAGCAGGGCTTGGAGAGGGGGGCTCTGGTTGCTCTCAGCTGGGGCTTCACAGCTGGATGGGGGAGCAGCCCCTCTGCCCACCCACTGCTCACCTGAGGATGCTGAGCACACCTGCCTGGGCACACCTGCCTGCACTCTGCCATGGGGGCAACCAGGGGCTGGCAGCAGCCTGCAGAAGGGCTGGAGCTGTGCCAGGGTTGGGCTGGAGCTCAGGGAAAGGTTCTTCCCCCCGAGGGTGCTGGGGCACTGCCCAGGCTCCCCAGGGAATGGTCCCAGCCCCAAGGCTGCCAGAGCTGCAGGAGCCTTTGGCCAAGGCTCTCAGGGATGCTCAGGGTGGGATTGTTTGGGTGAATGTGCAGGGACAGGGGCTGGACTGATGATCCTGAGGGTCCCTTCCAGCTCAGGATATCCTGGGATCCCATAGCTGAGTTTAGATTTTAAATTAACAGCATTGCCCAGGCTCCCCAGAGAATGGTTCCAGCCCCAAGAGCTGCAGGAGCCTTTGGCCAAGGCTCTCAGGGATGCTCAGGGTGGGATTGTTGGGGGGTCTGTGCAGGGCCAGGGGCTGGATTTGATCCCTGAGGGTCCCTCCCCACTCAGGATATTCCAGGATTCTATGAACCCTCAAAATCAACACTTCCAGAGTTACCCTGCACCCAGAGACGTGTTTCCCAGCCCGGGGCACACAGCTGGAAGGATTTCAGAGCACTTCCCCCTGCCCAGATTTGCCCCCTCAAGCAGCCAAGCTCAGCCCCTCAGTGAAGCCAGGCCTGGCAGCAGCTGATCCCCCCCTGTTGGAGAGGATGAAGTAGCTGGGCCCTGCAGAGATGATTTATTAGTAAAAGATTCTAAGCGTATGAAACCTACAAGAAGAATAGAATTGAAAGCAAGATTTGAACTGTAGGGTTCTGGGCAGGAAGAGGGTGATTAGCTTAGCTGAAAGACAGGGCTGGGTGATTCAGTGACACCCCTCCCAAGACAAAGGGATGAATAAGGGGTTGGACCTTCTCAGGTAGCAGGAAAAAGGTGGGTTTCACAGGTTTTTGGTATGTGGAGTAGTATGGTAATGTAATAGTTTTCATAGGCTATATGTAGATTCTGTAGGTTTTGTATCCTGAAGTGATTGGTTGATGCTCATTAGAATATTCACGATAGAAAGCGTTAAAATGGAATGTAACAGGTAACTCGATCTCTTGCTCTCCTGGATCCCTGTCCCCTTAGACTTATGGACTCTTCCCCAGTCAGGCTGCCTCCCCACGACCAATAAACCACGACCAATAAACCACGACCAATAAACCATGACAAATAAACCACATTTCCCAAAGAGTATCCTGCTCTTCAGATCATCTCTCTCATCGGACACTGACAGCGCGTTTCCAATACCCCCCCACCTCAAGCTGCCCTCCCTGCCCTCTGAGCTCTGATTCTCCCTGTCTGCTCTCAGCTCCGGGATGGGATTGTGCCTGAACAACGCTCCTCCCAGGCAGGATTTCATCTACCCCACGGTGGCCCCGGGCCAGGCCTACGACGCCGACGAGCAGTGCCGCTTCCAGTACGGAGTCAAATCCCGCCAGTGTAAATACGGGGTAGAGAGCCTTCCTGCTTTACTATCGGTCCCCAGGGCTGCGGGAGGGCACAGGGGGGCAGGGGGAGGGCTGTGGGATGCTTTGGGAGGGCTGAGCTGGGACAGAGACTGGGCAGAGCTGGAGAATAAAGCAGGGATTTGTTGAAAGGCCTTGAGGGTACGCATTGGGCAGGGCAGGGCCTGGTCAGGGCTACACACAAGGTGGGCACAAAATGGGCACAGAATGAGCACAAAATGGGCACAAATGGACCCAAAATGGGCACAAAATGGGCACAAAATGGACCCAAAATGGTCACAAAATGGGCATAAAATGCACCCAAAATGGTCACAAAATGGGCACAAAATGGTCACAAAATGGACCCAAAATGGTCACAGAATGGGCACAAATGGACCCAAGATGGTCACAAAATGGTCACAAAATGGGCATAAAATGCACCCAAAATGGTCACAAAATGGACCCAAAATGGGCACAAAATGGACACAAAATGGACCCAAAATGGTCACAAAATGGGCACAAAATGGGCACAAAATGGCTGCCCGGTCACAAGATCTTATATTTTTATCAGTTTTGGTCCATTTGCACATTGGGGTTTAATTGTCCAATTCCAGCTGCAGGTTGTGAGGTCCCATCCTTCTTGTTCCTCCCTCCAGCCACCCTTGTTTGTGCTTTTTGGGCTGAAAGTTGTCCTTGGTGTGCAGCAGGAGCAGGATTTGTTTTGTGTCCCTGCTCTGTGAGGAGCTGAGTGGCCCTGAAATGTGAAGCTCAGAGCTGCACCCCTGGGCAGCACAGAACCTGAAAAACATCAGAGCTCAAATTTAAGGCATCACCTGGGGCTGTCCCTGCTGCCCACATCCCTGTCCTGCTCCAAACCAGGGGCACTGCTGAGTTCGTGGTGAGCACCATGCTGTGCTTCCCTGGAAGAGCACACAGGAGGGGGTGTCTCATCCATAAATGTTGGTCCCAGCTCGGTTTGGGTCAGATTAATCCCATGGCAAGAGATCTCTTGCCTCTTCCTTGGCTGCTGCAGGTCCCCAAGGCCCCCCTCATCCAGGCTCCCGTCTCTTTGTACAAGGATATGTTTCCCAATCCTTACCAAAAGTCATTGTGCTGCTCATAAAAGCTCAGGTGGAGAAAAGTCTTTGTCCCAGGTGAGGTGAGGGGTGTGCTGAAGGTTGCTGCCCACCTAACCCCCCTCCCTGCCGACCCCACTGCCATCCCCTGGCCTTTGAACCCAGGGAAACACTGAAAGGAAAGGCTGCTCCAGGAGAAAAGAGTTTTCCTGGGTCTGAGCCTGGCCCTTTGCTGTTCTCAATGTCCCAAACCTTGCCAAGGGTCTGCATGGGGTGGTGAGGGAACATCTGCATGGAAGGGCTGCTTGAGCTCCTTGAAGCATCCACGTTCTTTTAGGGGAAAGAGAGGAGCCAGCAGTGGGGTGCACAGGCAGCAGAGGCACTTTTCTCCATGGAAAGGGTGGTCAGGGATCGGAAGGGGCTGCCCAGGGAGGTTTGGAGTCCCCATCCCTGGAGGTGTCCAAGGAAGGCCTGGACGTGGCGCTCTGGGCTGGTTGAAAATTCGGGGGTCGTTCCAAAGTGGCACTCAGTGATCTCAGAGGTGTTTTCCTCAGCTTCCTGGAAAGCTGTGAAGGAGCAAACACATCAGCTCAGGGTTTAGTTTCTCTGTCTCTGTGCAAAGCCCAGCCCAGCTCTGCCCTGGGAGTGCCCTGGTGTGAGCTACTGAGGGAGCGTCCAACACTGGCCCAGCTCCTGCTGGTGCCACCAGCCCATCCTGCTGAGAAAAGGGCAAAGTTGGTGCCTTAAACATGACCCAGGGGTGCCTTGAGCCTGGCCCAGGGGTCCAGAGCCTGCTGGGCATGGGGCAGATGCAGGAGGAGCAGTCTGACTCCAAAGAATGTGGTCGTGGTGTCCCATGTCAGGTGCCACCCACTGCGGCCTGTCCCCCTGCTCAGATGAGGAATGGGAACTTCCCCCGACTCCCAGTTAATTTTTAGCTCAGGCAGACACTTCCTGTACATACCCAAGGGTCACAAAAGATGTCCCTGGGTGACCCCTCCAGCCTCCAGCCCCTCCAGGAGAAACCCAAAAGGGCACCAGGGCTGGATTGTGTGCAGGAAAACCTGGGTGGTCAAGGTGTGAGCCCACCCATGCTGTGTCCCTGGAAACAAACTGCAGAGGGATGGAGGCAGCAGGGCCAGGAGAGGAGGATTGATGAGTGCAAGGAGGATGGAGAAGGTTCCAGGCCAGGTTGGACCAGGCTTGGAGAAACCTCATCTAGTGAAGGTGTCCAGGGTTGGAACGAGCTGATCCTTAAGGTCCTTTCCAACCCAAAGCAATCTGTGATTCCATGGTTGGAGCTCGGAGGTCACCAGGAAGCCCTTGGTGATGGGGAGAAGGGGCTCCTGCCTCCCTGTGGGCCTTTGGCTCTGCCAGAGCTTCACGGAGGGGTGGATGCCTGAAGATGGGAAAGACTCTCTCCTTCCCCTGCTTAAAGCCACCTGCAGCTGGGCTTGGGCGCAGGATTTGGGAGCCAAATCCCCTTTGCCAGCTCTCCCTGGGGCACTCTGCTGTCCCAGCCCCGGGGGCAAGCGGAGCAACCCCAGTTCATCCTGCTGTGGGGGCAGGAATGCAGGAATGCAGGAATGCAGGACTGGATGCAGCCCTGGGGGCAGGAATGCAGGAACACAGTGCTGGATGCAGCCAGGGAAGAAATGGAGGGCTGGATGCAACCCCGGGGACAGGAATGCAGGAATGCAGGGCTGGATGCAACCCTGGGGACAGGAATGCAGGAATGCAGGGCTGGATGCAGCCAGGGCAGGAATGCAGGGCTGAATGCAGCCCTGGGGCAGGAATGCAGGAATGCAGGGTTGGATGCAGCCCTGGGGGCAGGAATGCAGGGCTGGATGCAGCCAGGGCAGGAATGCAGGGCTGGATGCAGCCCTGGGGCAGGAATGCAGGAATGCAGGGTTGGATGCAGCCCTGGGGCAGGAATGCAGGGTTGGATGCAGCCCTGGGGGCAGGAATGCAGGGTTGGATGCAGCCAGGGCAGGAATGCAGGGCTGGATGCAGCCCTGGGGCAGGAATGCAGGAATGCAGGGTTGGATGCAGCCCTGGGGCAGGAATGCAGGGCTGGATGCAGCCCTGGGGGCAGGAATGCAGGGCTGGATGCAGCCAGGGCAGGAATGCAGGGCTGGATGCAGCCCCAGGGCAGGAATGCAGGGCTGGATGCAGCCAGGGCAGGAATGCAGGGTTGGATGCAGCCCTGGGGGCAGGAATGCAGGGCTGGATGCAGCCCCAGGGCAGGAATGCAGGGCTGAATCCAGCCCAGGGGTGAGGAGCAGGGCTGTCACCTCTCTGGGGACACTGCAGAGTCACTGCTCCCCCGGGGCAGGAGGAGGCTGATGGTGACTGTGCCATACTGTGCCCAGGTGGCCAAGAGTGCCCAGGAGGTCCTGGCTCCTGTCAGGAGTGGTGTGGCCAGCAGGAGCAGCAGGGCAGTGTGAGGAATATGAATCCACAAACGCCAGAGGTTTATGTCCAAAAAAGGAGACAGAGGAGTCCTTTTACTTTATTCGAATAAAGGGAGAGGCCATGGGGTATTTTCCCTGGGGTCTCTCGAACTTTTGGAGCCTCTTGTTTATCCAGCCTCATTTCCCTCTCTCCTTCCCCACTGCCTGAGGTACTTGAGAGGTTCAGGCTCCCTGGAATGCCTAAGATTCCCCTTTAATGTATAATCCCCCCCATTAATGTTTAATTCTCACAGAATTTATGGGTTTTCCCCATTGTTTCTTTATCAGCAAACCTACAGTTTGTTTGTAAAGGCAAATATCTTCTTTCCCATTCATCCATTGGATGCGGAATCCTTCCCATTGTTCCTTTTGTCTCTCAGTGCTGGTTTTAGTTTTACCTACCAGCAGACCCACCCCTTGTTTGTAAAGACAAATCTGTCATTGCTCTCAGCAGGGACTGTCCCCACACCTCAGATCCTGGGTCAGCTCTGGGCCCCTCAGGACAGGAAGGTCATGAGGGGCTGGAGCGAGTCCAGAGAAGGGAACAGAGCTGGGGAAGGGTCTGGAGCCCCAGGAGAGGCTGAGGGAGCTGGGAAAGGAGCTCAGATGGAGCAAAGGAGGCTCAGGGGGGCCCTTGTAGCTCTGCACAGCTCCTGACAGGAGGGGATAGCCCAGGGGGGGTCAGTTTTGTCCCAGGTGACAAGTGACAGGACAGGAGGGAATGGCCTCAGGGTGCTCCAGGGTGGGTTTAGATTGGATATTAGGATTTATTTTTTTTTCCACTGAAAGGGTGGGACAGGCATTGGGTGCCCAGGGCAGTGGTGGAGTCCCCATCCCTGGAAGTGTCCAAAAACATGTGCTTGTGGCACCTGGGGACATGGTTTAGTGGTGGGCCTGGCAGGGCAGGGTTGATGGTTGGAGCTGATAGTCTTAGAGGGCTTTTCAAGATTAATTCCACAATTCCATGACACTGGCAGTGGCAGCTCAGGCCCTGCTCCCCATCTTGGGACAGTTTCTGTCACTGACACTGTGAACCTGTTCAACATTTCCTGGCTGACCTCAGTCATGGCCAGCTGCTCCTGAAAAGCAGCAAGTTTTCCCTGGGTTGCTTCAGTAGGAACAGGAGCAGGATGGGGAGCTGGCAGGAAGCTCAGGAAATGAGATTTTAGGGGTTGCTTTGCAGTTCTCAGCTGCTGAAGTCCAGCCTGGGGGGGTTGAGTGCCTCAGGAGCTGGGAAGGGCCTGGACTTTCTGATTTCACTCTTGGGTGGGTTCTGCGACAGCCAAGGGGAGATTTTTGTTTGCTGGAGCTCTAAGAGGTCAGGATGGGCTGAAGCTCAGGATCTGTGGCTCAGGAAACCTCTTGGAAAGAGGTCTGGAGTCACCCAGTGGACACAACTGCACCGAGCAGACACCGGGAGTGGCCCAGTCCTGAAGGGCTGGCTCGGGATCTGGCAATACTTTGATCATTCAAAAAAAACAGCCCTAAAAATTCCAGAGGAATCTTTGGGGTTCTTGGGCTGACTGGAGGTGGCCAGTGGTGACAGTGTGAGCAGGGACATCTCCAGCTGTGCTGTGGATGCTCAGAGGGAGCCCCAGGTTCCTGCAGAGGCAGCTCGGGATCCACCTGGCTTTGGGATGCTCATGGCAAGAGCCAGGAACGGGCTCGGATGCAAAACTGGGAACATCCCCCAGCCCTGGGAAGAGGGGTGAGGACAGTGGGGTTAGCTCAGGTGTCACCGAGGGGAGGTGTCCCCTGTGGCATGGGCTGGCTGTGCCACCTGAGCCCGGGGAACCTCCACAGCCAGGGAATCCCACAGGGGCTCAGGCTGAGCCCAGAGGAGGGGGACAGCTGCCTTGGGGTGACTGCAGCTGGCAGGGTCTGGCCTCATGTTGCCCCCCACCATGCTGAAGCCACTCAGTGTCCCCATGTCCCCATGTCCCCATGTCCCCATGTCCCCGTGTCCCCCTGCCCCGCCCAGCCGGTGCCTCCCGGGCGTGACGCTGCCCCTGGCACGAGCAAATCCTGATCTGGGTTTTGTTTCTTTGTCTCTCCCTCTCCTCCCTGCCCCTGCCTGCCCCCCAATCCCCCTCCCTGCAGGAGGTGTGCAGCGAGCTGTGGTGCCTGAGCAAAAGCAACCGCTGCATCACCAACAGCATCCCGGCGGCCGAGGGCACCATCTGCCAGACCAACACCATCGACAAGGGGGTAAGGCAGCCCTGGGCACTGCAGGGAGCTGCCAGCCGGGGCTTGGATCCCTTCTCCGGCAAAAAAACCGGGATTGTTGTTCTCTCTGGGTGTGGGGGGTTGGTTTGGGAGCAGCCAGCAGCCTGTCCAGCCCTGAGGGAGGCTGGGATGTGCCAGGGAGCCCAGAAATCACCCCAAAGCTCAGCTCAGAGCTCAGCTGGGGCAGGGCTGGGATGTGGGATATGGGATATGGGATATGGGATATGGGATATGGGATATGGAGTGTGGGATATGGGATATGGGATATGGGTTGTGAGATATGGGATATGGGGTATGGGATATGGGGATATGGGATATGGGATATGGGATATGGGATATGGGGTATGGAGTGTGGGATATGGGATATGGGATATGGGAATACGGGATATGGGATATGGAGTATGGAGTATGGGGTATGGGATATGGGGATATGGGGTATGGAGTGTGAGATATGGGATATGGGATATGGGAATATGGGATATGGGATACGGGATACGGAATATGTGAATATGGGGTATGGGAATATGGGATATGAGATATGGGATATGGAATATGGGAATATGGGATATGGGATATGGGATATGGGATATGGGATATGGGATATGGGATATGGGGTATGGAGTGTGAGATATGGGATATGGGATATGGGAATATGGGATATGGGATACGGGATACAGAATATGAGAATATGGGGTATGGGAATATGGGATATGAGATATGGGATATGGGATATGGGATATGGGATATGGGATATGGAATATGGGATATGGGATATGGGATATGGGATATGGGATATGGGATATGGGATATGGAATATGGAACATGGAATGGGAAATCCCTGCTCCAGCAAAGTCCTTCTTGGTGCCACCCCTGAGGCACAACAAGGTGACCTCAAGCCATGCCATGTCCTTAAATGAACCCCTTGTCCTCAGCTCTGCTGGATTCTCCTGGCTGCTCTGAGAACGGGGATTTTTTTCCCCCTGTTTTCCCAGATTTTTGCTTTCAGAGCAACTTGGGAACAACTGGCGATGATGCAAACCTTGGTTTTTCACCCTCAGCTGGGAGGGGAGGGCAGGATTTTCCCTGACCATGAATTTTGCCTGGATTGCTTCACTCCCTGCTCCTCCTACACCCATTTTCCCCAGTACAAAGTGAATGCAGGGCTCAAACAAAGAGCCTTTGCACGCTGGAGAGTGGCTGGGACAATGCAGAATCAGGGCTGGGACATTCCCCATTCCTCTAGAAGAAAAGTAATCCCCAGGAAACATTTCAGATCCTCGGGAAGCTGCAGATGCTGGTGTGCAGGGGAGACCATGGCTCTGAGAAATCCATGGTTCTTTGCAGACATTTTAGTTCTGCTGGGAATTGGGGCAGAGAGAGCTCCTGGGGCTGCACATCGCTCCTGCTGCACACTCACAGGGACCACAGCATTTTTTCCCTCCTAGTCACGACTTTTTTTCCCAGCTTTCCCCACTTTTAAACATCTCTTTTCCCCGACTTTGTAACTGCTTTTTAACCAGGGTACTCAAAAAGTGGGAAGGGAAGGGAAGGGAAGGGAAGGGAAGGGAAGGGAAGGGAAGGGAAGGGAAGGGAAGGGAAGGGAAGGGAAGGGAAGGGAAGGGAAGGGAAGGGAAGGGAAGGGAAGGGAAGGGAAGGGAAGGGAAGGGAAGGGAAGGGAAGGGAAGGGAAGGGAAGGGAAGGGCCCCCAGGACTCAGGCTGTGGGAATATTGTGGAGTATTCAGGCTGTGCCTGCAGAGCATCTCCTCACAAGGGATCCCCCTTTGGAGAGGCGCTGGTGCTCCCAGGGATGCTGAGCTGGGATTCCTGGGAAGTTTTTCCCAGCTGCCCATGCAGAGCTGGCTCAGGAGGAGCAGGGAGAGGCTGTGCCAGCAGCTCCAGGGTGGGTTCCCAGCCCCTGGAAGGAGCACACAGAGCTTTCTTCCTTCCTGGGATTATCTCAGCCCCCGGGGCTCCGTGTCCGGCACCGCGCCCGGAGAGCGGCTCTGGCACCGTCCCACCCCTGCCATGGCTGGGGACTCCAGGGCGTGTGGGACACGTGCCAGGCCTGAGGGAAATATTTCCTAGGCAAATTTCCATGAGCATCTGTCTCCCAGTAGGACGGGGACAGGCGGATTCTTTAAGGATCCTCAGCGGAACAATGACACAGCAAGGCTGACATTAAAATTTAAACTTTATTTGAACCCAAGCCCTGCACTGATCAGGATGTTTTGGACACACGATGCACAGCCTGAGCTCCCAGGACACACAAAACTCACTCTGTCCTGGCAGTGGTTGTGTCCATGTGCCCCAGGGATCCTGGCCCTGCCCGGCAGCAGCAGCTCCAAGATCACCTGGAACCCTGCCGAGGGCTTTTATAAGATGTGAGGTGTCGGGACCTCTTTTAAAGGAGAATCCCAGGCTGGTTTGGGTTGGGAAGGACCTTAAACCTCATCCAGTCCCACCCTGGCATGGGCAAGGACACCTTCCACAGCCCAGGCTCCTCCAAGCCCTGGAGAGTGGATGGGCACAAGGCCAGGGTGGGAATGTTCCTGCTCCCATTGGGTGTCCATGCAGAGAAATCGTGGAATTACAGGATGGTTTGGGTTGGAAGGGACATTAAAGATCCTCTCATTCCATCCCCTGCCATGGCAGGGACACCTCCCACTGTCCCAGGCTGCTCCAAGCCCTGTCCAGCCTGGCCTTGGACACTTGCAGGGATCCAGGGGCAGCCACAGCTGCTCTGGGAAACATGTGGGAAGTGACCCCCTGCCAGTGCCTGCCTGTCCCCCAGGACAGTGCCGCAGGGACCGGGGACACAGCTCCCATTGCCCCAAACGAGAGGCGAGCGCCCTTTGCCTTGGAAGATTTGGCTCCGAGGCTGGTGCAGCCCCAAGCTCAGATTCCTCAGGAGCAGAGAAAATCCCAGCCTTGAGCTGCCTCTATGCCCTGTGGGGGCTGTGGGAGCAGCAGCCCCCGTGCCCGGGGTGCCCCAAGCTCTGTGTCCCTGCAGTGGTGCTACAAGAGGGAGTGTGTGCCCTTCGGGACGCGGCCGGAGGGCGTGGACGGCGCCTGGGGCTCCTGGTCCTCCTGGGGCGAGTGCAGCCGGACGTGCGGCGGCGGCGTGAGCTCCTCCGTGCGCCACTGCGACAGCCCCAGGTACCCGCGGGGGTGGCCCTGGCACCGCGGCCCTGCAGGGTCCCCAACCGCTGGCCTTGTCACCGTGGCCCTGCAGTGTCCCCAACCACTGACCCTGCAGTGTCCCCAGCTGCTGGCCCTGCAGTGTCCCCAGCTGCTGGCCCTGTCACCATGGCCCTGCACTGTCCCCAACCAATGGCCCTGTCATCATAGCCGTGCAGTGCTCCCAGTCACTGGCCCTGTCACCACAGTGCTGCAGTGTCCTCAGCTGCTGGCCCTGTCACCATGGCCCTGCACTGTCCCCAACCAATGGCCCTGCAGTGTCCCCAGCTGCTGGCCCTGTCACCATGGCCCTGCAGTGTCCCCAACCACTGGCCCTGCAGTGTCCCCAGCTGCTGGCCCTGTCACCGTGGCCCTGCAGTGTCCCCAACTGCTGGCCCTGCAATGTCCCCAGCTGCTGCCCTGTCACCATGGCCCTGCAGTGTCCCCAGCCAGTGGCCCTGCAGTGTCCCCAGCTGCTGGCCCTGTTACCACGGCCCTGCAGTGTCCCCAGCTGCTGGCCCTGCAGTGTCCCCAACCACTGGCCCTGCAGTGTCCCCAGCTGCTGGCCCTGTCACCATGGCACTGCACTGTCCCCAACCAATGGCCCTGTCATCATAGCCGTGCAGTGCTCCCAGTCACTGGCCCTGTCACCGCTGTGCTGCAGTGTCCCCAGCTGCTGGGCCTATCACTGCAGCCCTGCAGTGTCCCCAACCACTGGTCCTGCAGTATCCCCAGCTGCTGGCCCTGTCACCGTGGCCCTGCAGTGTCCCCAACTGCTGGCCCTGCAATGTCCCCAGCTGCTGCCCTGTCACCATGGCCCTGCAGTGTCCCCAGCCAGTGGCCCTGCAGTGTCCCCAGCTGCTGGCCCTGTTACCACGGCCCTGCAGTGTCCCCAGCTGCTGGCCCTGCAGTGTCCCCAACCACTGGCCCTGCAGTGTCCCCAGCTGCTGGCCCTGTCACTGTGGCCCTGCAGTGTCCCCAGCCAGTGGCCCTGCAGTGTCCCCAGCCGCTGCACCACACCCCCAAACCCTCCGTGCAAAGCCCTCTGTGCACTCTGGGGGAGATTTTAGTGGACAGAGCAGGGTTGGGAAAAGCCACCTGAGGCAGCCACCCCAAGCTCCTCGGGGCAAAGACCTGCCCCAAAAGCAGTGCCTGGAGCTGTTCAACATCTCCTCCCCTCTCTGGCAGGCCCACCATCGGAGGGAAGTACTGCCTGGGAGAGAGGAAGCGCTACCGCTCCTGCAACACCGACGTGAGTGGGGCCGGGCCGGGCAGCGGGGCTGGGAGGGGTGGGAGGGAAGGAGGAGGGGGGATCAGCCCTGTCTGGGGGAGATCAGCCCTTTCCCAGTGGGATCAGCCCTGTCTGGGGGAGATCAGCCCTTTCCCAGTGGGATCAGCCCTGTCTGGGGGGATCAGCCCTTTCCCAGTGGGATCAGCCCTGTCTGGGGGGGATCAGCCCTTTCCCAGTGGGATCAGCCCTGCCTGGAGGGATCAGCCCTTTCCCAGTGGGATCAGCCCTGTCTGGGGAGGATCAGCCCTCTCCCAAAGGGATCAGCCCAGTCCAGGTTGGGATGAGCTCTGTCCCAGTGGGATGAGCCCTGTCCCAGTGGGATGAGCCCTGTCCCAGTGGGATGAGCTCTGTCCCAGTGGGATGAGCACTTTCTGGATGGGATGAGCTCTGTCAAGGGCAGATGAGCCCTCTCCAAGTGGGATCAGCCCTCTCCAGGTTGAGTGAGTGAGCCCTGTCTAGATGGGATGAGCCCTCTGTGGTTGGGATCAGCCCTGTCCGGGGGGGATCAGCCCTGTCCGGATTGGGATGAGCTCTGTCCCAGTGGGATGAGAACTTTCTGGATGGGATGAGCTCTGTCCAGGAGAGATGAGCCCTCTCCAAGTGGGATCAGCCCTCTCAGGTTGGGTTGAGCCCTCTCCAGGTTGAGTGAACCCTGTCTGGATGGGATGAGCCCTCTGTGGTTGGGATCAGCCCTGTCCAGGTGAGATGAGCCTTCCCAGGTTGGGATCAGCCCTGTCTGGATGGGATGAACCCTGTGCAGGTGGGATGAGCCCTCTGTGGTTGTTATCAGCCCCCTCCCGGTGGGATGAGCCCTCTCCACACAGGTGCGGGGTGCTCTGTGCAGCCCTGGGAGGAGGAGGAGGAGGAGGCTGGGCGGGGTGTGCCCGCAGCGATCCCACAGTGGGGAATTCCAGGCAGGACCAGGCAGGTGTGGGAGGCGGCTCCAGGGGCGGGTGGGCTGCAGGGATCTGCGGGGCTCGAGGATCCAGAGGGGCCCGAAGATAAGGAGGGAAGGGAGGGGAGGCAGAGGATTCCAGCTCTGCCAGGACAGCGCCTGCACAGCTGCTCAGGGCAGAGCAGCTCAGGAGAGGCTGGGCCAGACTCTGCTTCCCGGGGCTGAGGCTTAAACCTCAAAGATTTACAGGAAAAAACTGTGGTGAGGGGGTGCTCAGTGAAGCTTGGGGCCTGGGGAGTTGTAGCTTTAACACCCACGGGCTGCTGGTGAGGGAAACAGACGGGTCCTGGGCTTTGGTTGCTTCCCTGGGCTTTGCGCTTGGTTTTGAGGGATTGCTGCCCAGGGTCACACATCACTCAGAGACCCTGGGGCCCCTCCTCGTGTTCTGGGTCCTCAAATCGTGTTTGGCTTTGTGGGAGAGACTGTCCTGCCACCACCCTGGGGCAGTGTCAGGGCTGGTGTCCCTGTCCCCAAGGGGCTGGTGGCAATGCCCCATTGCCAGAGCTGGTGTCCCTGTCCCCAAGGGGCTGGTGGCAGTGCCCATTGCCAGGGCTGGTGTCCCTGTCCCCAAGGGGCTGTTGTCCCTGTCCTCGAGGGGCTGGTGGCAGTGCTTACTTACCAGGGCTGATGTCCCTGTCCCCAAGGGGCTAGTGGCAATGCCCATTGCCAGGGCTGGTGTCCCTGTCCTCGAGGGGCTGTTGTCCCTGTCCTCGAGGGACTGGTGGCAGTGCTTACTTTCCAGGGCTGATGTCCCTGTCCTCGAGGGGCTGGGTGGCAATGCCCAGCTGCCAGGGCTGGTGTCCCTGTCCTTGAGGGCCTGGTGGCAGTGCCCCATTGCCAGGGCTGGTGTCCCTGTCCCCAAGGGGCTGGTGCAAGTGCCCAGTTGCCAGGGCTGGTGGCAGTGCCCCATTGCCAGGGCTGGTGGCAGTGCCCTTGAGGGCCTGGTGGCAGTGCCCATTGCCAGGGCTGGTGTCCCTGTCCCCAAGGCCCTGGTGGCAGTGCCCATTGCCAGGGCTGGTGTCCCTGTCCCTGAGAGGGTGGTGGCAGTGCCCATTGCCAGGGCTGGTGTCCCTGTCCCCAAGGCCCTGGTGGCAGTGCCCATTGCCAGGGCTGGTGTCCCTGCCCTTGGGGCCCTGCTGGCAGTGCCTGGAGCAGCCCCTGCCCTCCTGGCAGCTGTGCCCCGCAGTGAGCAGGGGCTGTGTGCCCACAGGACTGCCCGCCGGGCTCGCAGGACTTCCGAGAGCTGCAGTGCGCCGAGTTCGACAACGTGCCCTTCCGAGGGAAGTACTACACCTGGAAAACCTACCGGGGAGGTGAGGCTGGGCCGGGGGCTGCTCGGGGCTTGGCTCGGTTTGGAAGGACAGGTGTCAGCCAGGGAAAAGCTGGAGCTTGCCTTGGAATGGAGAATGTAACCCACCCCTCCCTCTGAATTATTATCAATTGAAATGAAGGGGGTTTCGGGCAAAGGTGTGGGAATAGGAATAGCAGTTCTTTACTAGGAATAGTAAAATTAAAAATGTAGTGGTACAAAAAACACTGTCAGAGACAGAACATGACCTGACACCCTGTTGATCAGGGTGTTGGGAGCAGTGCAATCAAGTCCTCCTGCAGTGCCAGATGTGGTTCTGTTGGAGCAGAACCTGTAGGAGGGTCCAGTGGTGCTGAGATGGGTCTGGTCTCCCTCTGGGAATGCCATGCACACAAGGCTGCCCTTTGCTCTGAAACTCAGATTTTACCCAGGCAGGAATGCTGGGCTCCTCCCCTGGGTGGAGATCTCCCCATGGGCTGATGGAATTGTATCAGCCCTGCAGTGAGCCTGGATGGCCCATGAACAGCAGATGGAGGAGACAGGTGGGACCTGGAGGAAGGATGGGTCCTGGGAGGGATGAAGAACACAGCCCCAGCTGGTTTAACAGCTGCCCATGGACAGAAGACACCCACCCCCCTCTCCCCTGGAGTTATGAGATAAGGACAAACACCTCCTCACCTGGTTCCAACAGATGGGAACAGAATACATCTTGCATTGCAACCCAAGACAGGTTTGCCCTCCCCCTCTCTGCAGGGATGGGCCTCATGGTCCAAGGGGTCTGGGGACGTCTGGTCAGGATTTCCACAGTTCTGGTCCTGCACAGCCCTCTCTGTGCTGCTGGGATGTGCTGCCTGCCCTCAGGTGACAGTGACAGTGACAGTGCATCCCTCCAGGAACCTGCTGTGCCCCCATCCTGGGTCACCTCCCCCTGTGTGACCTTCACTGCTCTGCCACAGCCAGCCCCAGCTGCTCTGGAGCTGTCCTTTCCTCCAGGCTGCTTCCTCAGCTGCTGAGGGAGCAGAGGAAGAGAGACAAGAGAAGGGAGTGTCTGGTACATGATGAGGAGACAGAGCAGGGAGAGCTTCCTGAGCAGGAGAAGGGATGGGATCCAGTGGATCCCTCAAAGAGCAGCGTTTCCCTCTTCCCAAGGTCAGCCCTGGGTCCTGCAGAAAGAAGGCTCTGGTGAGGAGGAGGCTCTCTGGCAAAGATCTCTTAATAACGAGGAGGAACAGCTCATCTCCTCTGTGGAGTTAATGAACTGGACTGGGGAAATCCTTCCCAGCTGTGTAAACAAGCCCAGCTCCCAGCGGGGCTCCTGCAGCTGGAGCAGCTGTGCTGAGGCTGCAGGGGGCGGATCAATAAAAATGTAATAAAATCATGAGGCTGTAAAGCCACCCCAAGACCCCAGTGGATGCCAAGGTGGAAGACAACCCTGCCGGCTGGAGCTGCCCTGGCTCAGACCTCTCTCCTGCCCAGGCATGGCCCAGGGCTTGGCTGGCCAGCTGATCACCCTTGAGGTGTCATCTGACCCTGATAGGGATTTTTGGCTTTCACAAAGAGCCCCTTCCTCTCTCTCTCTGCTTCAGCTTCCTCTGCCATAAAATCAGTGTTGAAGCCTCTCCCCTGGCTGGGAGTGCTGGCAGTGAAAGGATCTGGGAGCTTCATCTCCTCTTCCCACCTTGGCCGTGGGCGGTACTCACAAGGAGCACTTTTGTTTTGTTTGTTCAGTGTCAAAGGGTGTCCCTGCTGTCCCCTGGGGTGGCCCAGGGAGGGACCATGGAGCAGGGAAGGACAAGGAGCTTCTTTGCACAAGTCTGGGCTCTCTCTCAGAACTGGGGAGACCTGGTTTGTGTCCAGTACCTACGAAGGGGGCTGGAAAGAAAGACAGAGAATTTTAGCAAGGCCTGGTGTGCCAGGACACAGGGAAGGGCTTCCCACTGCCAGGGGGCAGGGATGGATGGGAAAATGGGAAGGGATCCTTCCCTGTGAGGGTGGGCAGGCCCTGGCACAGGGTGCTCAGAGCAGCTGTGGCTGCCCCTGGATCCCTGGCAGTGCCCAAGGCCAGGCTGGGCAGGGCTTGGAGCAGCCTGGGACAGTGGGAGGTGTCCCTGCCATGGCAGGGGTGGCACTGGATGGGCTTTAGGGTCCCTTCCCACCTCTGTGACTCAGTGATTTCAGCAGCACAAGAACCTTCATCCTCACACACCTGGGGGGGTTTTGTGATCCTTGGTGGCATTTGGGTGTCAGAGGCATCCCTGGGGGAGGTGGGGACATCCCTTGCACCTCCACCTGCCCCTGGCATGGATCCCACCCCAGGGAAGGGCCCCTCCTGCCCTGCCCTTGCCACTGAAGTGCTGCTCCCCGTGTCCCCCTGGTGCCCAGGTGGCCCAGCCAGCCTGAGTGGCAGCCAGGACATGGTACCCATGCAGGGTCACCCCTCTCTCCCTCCTTCACTCTCCCTCTCCCTGCTCCTCTTCTGTGGGACCTTTAAGGGCAGGAATCCCCATGTGAAGGCTTTTCCCCAGGGAGCAGTGAGGAGAGCCCAGCAGGGATTCACCCCTGATGCCTTTCGGGGCTACTTAAAAAACAGAGGCCAGGCAAAATTAAGGGAATAAAAAGCAGTTTGTTTATATTTATTGAAGGACCTTCAGGTACATTTTGGGGCAGATAAACCCCCCAGGGGCTACACCCAAAAATGGACAGTGGGTATGGGCTTTTCACACTTTGATCAGTTTGGTCAATTTGCATATTGGGTGTTAATCCTCCAATTTCAGCTTCAGGTAATGAAGTCATTTACCCCAAAATTGCCCCCCCCCCCCCCGCAACTCGCTTCTGTTTACATTTCTCAGGGCATGAGGCAGTGAGGTGTCCTTAATTCCCAGGCCTGCAGAGGAACTGTTGTGTGTGACCAAAATGGGGAAGCAGCAGCTGACACTGAGTGTGGAGTTTGGAGTTACACACTAAAGAACTGCAGAGTTACAAATACAGGAAAAATATAAAAGCTAAAATCCTAAGGCACCATCCCACGTGGAGCAGTGTGGCTGTGGGACCTGAGTCCTGGACCCCAGGGGCAGCCCCTGCTCAGCAGCTGCTTCCCAGAGCTTCTCCAGGGGCTTGCCCAGGCATCCTGCTCCAGAAGATGCCTCCAAGCTGCTGAATTCCCCTCTCGTGTCTCCTCCTGTTCCTCCCTCTCCCAGCTTTGCTCTCTCTTCCCCCCAGCTGCACTCCCAGGCACAGCTGGGCCTCCCTCCCCTCCCTCTGCCCCTTTGATGTTCTGTGTTGAGTTTCCAGCTTTGCACATTCCCGTTCCTCCCATCCAAGGTGCTCCCCAGCTCTGGGACAGGGACCAGGGCCGTGGGTGGTGCCTCCAGGAGGTGCCACAGCCCAGGCACCTCTGCCAGGGTGCTGCTGGCTCTCCTGGGATGCTCAGCAAAGGCAGCAAACTCCACAAGCCACACCAGGGTTTGATGAAATGCAGTGGCAGGAGGCAGGGATGCTCTGCTGGACCCACATCCTGCCCCCAGGCTCTTTATCCAGATATCCAGGCCCTGTTCCTGGGGTGATGCCTTGGCAAAGGTTGCTGGAAAATATAGGAAATACAGACATTTCAGCTGTACCTTGAAGATCCTTCTCCTTCATCCTCAAGGCTGCTGTTGTCACCTTTGCTGGGAAGGATTTGGTATCACCAAGCTCAGGCAGAAAGGAATGGTTTCTCTGGCTCGGTAACTTGGTGGTTCTGCTTCTGGCAGCTGAAAAAAAAACCTTGGAAAGGTAACTCAGGGGCTGCTGCCTCAGTTTCCCTGTTGGTAAAGCAGGCAGAAGGGGTTTACCACTTGTAAAGTGCCAGGAGTGACCCAGATAAGAACAAATCACTTTGTTTCCTTCCCTGTCACATCCAGCCCACGTTCCCAGGCTGTGCAGGAGGGACAGTGCCCCCCCCAGGGGTCCCTGTCCAGCTCAAGGGCCTGGGTCCCTCCTCCAGGGGGAATCCTCTTGGTTTTCCACACCTTTCCTCTGCTTGGCTCCTTCCCCAGGGGGTGTCAAGGCCTGTTCCCTCAACTGCCTGGCCGAGGGCTTCAACTTCTACACGGAGCGGGCGGCGGCCGTGGTGGACGGGACCCCGTGCAGGCAGGACTCCAATGACATCTGTGTCAACGGGGAGTGCAAGGTGGGACAGCCCTGGGCATGGGGCAGGGACAGACCCCGGGGGGACAAGGAGAGACACCCAGGGGGGACAAGGACAGACCCCCAGGGGGGACAAGGACAGACCCCCAGGGGGGACAAGGACAGACCCTGGGCAGGGGCACAAGGACAGACCCCTAAGAGGGACAAGGACAGACACCTGGGGGCACAAGGAGAGACACCTGGGCAGGAGAGACAAGGACAGACCCCTAAGAGGGACAAGGACAGACACCCCGGCAGGCGAGTGTTGCCCTCAAACTGCTCACACAGACATGGGATGGGTGGAGGGTTAGGAGAGCTGGGGGTGCTCAGCTGGAGGAGAGAAGGCTCCAGGGAGAGCTCAGAGCCCCTGGCAGGGCCTGAAGGGGCTCCAGGAGAGCTGGAGAGGGACTGGGGACAAGGGCTGGAGGGACAGGACCCAGGGAATGGCTCCCAGTGCCAGAGGGCAGGGCTGGCTGGGAGATTGGGCAGGAATTGTTGGCTGTGAGGGTGGGCAGGCCCTGGCACAGGGTGCCCAGAGCAGCTGTGGCTGCCCCTGGATCCCTGGCAGTGCCCAAGGCCAGGCTGGACAGGGCTTGGAGCAGCCTGGCAGGGGGTAGAATGAGAGGATCTTTAATGTCCCTTCCAACCCAAACCATCCTGTAATTCCATGATTTCTCTGCCTGGACACCCAGTGGGGGCAGGAACATTCCCTGGCCTTGTGCCTGTCCCCTCTCCAGGCATTCCCTGCCCATGGATCTCTGCACTCCCAGCCTGTGCAGCCCCAGGCTCTTTGATGTTTCCCTTGCAATGGGTCTGGGGGGAGCTGTGGAAGTTGATTATAAGAAAGCCCAGGGGGAGTGGCCAACATCCCCCAGCAGGCAGACAGGCCGACAGACAGACAGACAGTGTGTCTGTCTGTCTCCCTTCCTGTATCTCTGGGATCTTTCTGTCTCCATGGAGCTGAACAGGCTGTGGAACAAAGGGGGATTGCACCCCAGGGAGCCACAGCTGTGCTGGTGACCCTTGTGCCACCCCACGGGCGGTGGCAGAGGGACAGAGGCCACCAGGACACGTGAGCTGCAGGGACAGGGCTTCCCTGGGGCTCCACACAGGCATCCCAACCTCTGCTTCATCCCAGGGTTCCTGCCTGGAGCCTCCCACCCTCCTGAGGAGAGGGCTGGCAGAGGTGACACTGCTGAGGTGTCCAGGGCAGCGAGGGGCCCTGGGGTGCTGCAGGGCAGGTGTGGGCAGGGCAGGGCAGGTGTGGGCAGGGCAGGTGTGGGCAGGGCAGGGCAGGTGTGGGCAGGGCAGGTGTGGGCAGGGCTGGGCAGGTGTGGGCAGGGCAGGTGTGGGCTGGGCAGGTGTGGGCAGGGCAGGTGTGGGGAGGGCAGGCCAGGTGTGGGCAGGGCAGGTGTGGGCAGGGCAGGGCAGGTGTGGGCAGGGCAATGTCGCTGTCGGACACAATCAATGAGACGCGGACTCGTGATTTCAGAAGGCTGATGCTCTGAAAAAGGGGCTGGTTTATTCTCAGAACCTATTTTTATACCTTTTTACAATGTGCCCACCTAAGAGGTGGGATCTGTTGAACCATTGGTCACACCAAGGGTCAACAAGCAAAGTCTCTCCTTAGGAGAGAAAAACAAGAGAGTTTACAAAGTGTGACCTTGTTTACCAGTTTAGGTCCCTGGGAAAGAACTTGAGAAAAACCCAAACATGACAGGCAGTGACTACAGGGCAGAGCAGGTGTGGGCAAGGCAGGTGTGGGCAGAGCAGGGCAGGGCAGGTGTGGGCTGTGCAGGTGTGGGCAGGGCTGGGCAGGGCAGGTGTGGGCTGGGCAGGTGTGGGCAGAGCAGGTGTGGGCAGGGCAGGTGTGGGCAGGGCAGGGCAGGTGTGGGCAGGGCAGGTGTGGGCAGGGCAGGTGTGGGCTGGGCAGGGCAGGACAGGGCTCACTCCTGCTGCTCCTCCCCGCAGCACGTGGGCTGTGACCGGGTGCTGGGCTCCGACTCCAAGGAGGACAAGTGCCGGGTGTGTGGGGGAGACGGCAGCTCCTGCGAGACCATTGAGGGCGTCTTCAACCACTCCCTGCCCGAGGGAGGTAGGGAACAAACGGCCCTGCTCACCCTCAAGTCACTCCTCGACCTCACCTGGCCCTGGGGACGGGCAGGGACATTACCCAGAGCAACATCCCGAGGGGTAGGACCAGGCCAGGAGGCAGCAAATCCCTTCTGTCCCCCAGCCAAGCTCTGACACAGAGCTCTGAGCTCCTTCCCCGCTCCCCAGCTCAGGCTGCCCTGGAGCCAGGGCTGATCCCAGCTCCACAGCACATCCTCAGCACAGCCAGTCCCATCACAAGGGCCCACAGTGCAAACCCACTCCGTTTCGGTGCCCCAAAAGCTTTTTCCATCATTTCCCCATGGATAAGGGGTTGGCTCACCCAGCCCAAGGCAGCCCTGGCTCTGGGGTTGGAAGTGAAGGTTGCCCCTCAGCAGCCCCTGCTTGTCCCACAGGTTATGAGGAGGTGATCCAGATCCCCAAGGGCTCCGTCCACATCGACATCCGGGAGCTGAACCTCTCCATCAACTACCTGGGTGAGACGGGGCTGGGGATGCTGAAATCCCAGCCAGGCACTGCCATTCCCTGGGATTAACAGGGTCTGGGAAAGGCTCGGCAAGGAGAACTCCCCACTGCAGCTGGGAATGTGGTGGGGGGGTGCCAGGGTGGGATTTGGGGGCAGGGGAAGGCAGCAGGGAAGTGTATCCCAGGCCAGGGTGGGATTTGGGGGCAGGGGAAGGCAGCAGGGCAGTGTGTCCCAGGCCAGGGTGGGATTTGGGGGCAGGGGAAGGCAGCAGGGCAGTGTGTCCCAGGCCACGGTGGGATTTGGGGGCAGGGGAAGGCAGCAGGGCAGTGTGTCCCAGGCCAGCGTCCCCCAGTGTCCCTGTCCTGTGTTAGCATCCCAACCCTGAGCAAACCCCGCATCCCGCAGTTCCTGGCACTGCCCGTGGCTCCCTGGCGTTCCCCCTCTGCCATCCTGGGCATTAGAAACGCTCACATTTTCCTGGGGCTTGGCTCTCCAGCCTTGCTCAGTGCCGCCTTCACAACGAGGATTTTCTTTCCCCTTTTTTCCTCCCTGCGCTCCGAGCGATGCAGGGCAGGGTGCTCAGCCTGCCTCGCTGCCGGGTGCCTGCAGGAGGAGGCAGCAGGATTCTCCTGGCAGCATCCCGCCCCTCCAGCTGCCTTTGCTGGGATCGGAGCTGCCCCCCTCCCTCCCTCCTTCCCTGCCCCGTGCCTGGGGACTTCTCGGATCTGGGTTTCTGCGCTCAGAGGAAACCACAGCCGCCAGGCTCTGCCACTCTGGGATCTCTCCTGGCATCCCAGACAGAGGGAGTATCCTCCCTGTCCCGAGGGCAGCGGTGCCCGGAGCCGCTCCCGCAGTGTCGGGCGGGAGAGAGGGAGGGAGGGACGGCGTGGGAATGCGGCGGGACAGAAGCGAGCGGTCCGATCCCCCTCTAGCGACTCTCCCCGGCAACCACAGCCCGGCTCCGGGCCTCAGGAGCTCCAGCAGCCCCAGGAGCTCCAGGAGCTCCAGCAGCCCCAGGAGCTCCAGCAGCTCAGGAGCTCCAGCAGCCCCGGTAGCCCCAGCAGCCCCAGCAGCTCCAGTAGCTCCAGTAGCTCCAGTAGCTCCAGCAGCCCCAGCAGCCCCAGCAGCCCCAGGCTCTCCAGCAGCCCCAGGAGCCCCAGCAGCCCCAGCAGCTCCAGTAGCTCCAGCAGCCCCAGGAGCCCCAGGAGCTCCAGCAGCCACCTCCCAGTTTGCACAGCTGGGTTTGAGCCTGGCTCCATCGTCCCCAGCCCTGAGCTCCCTGCACCCACAGGGCGGTGCTGGGCAGGCTGAGGCCGCACCCTGGGGACACCGGTCCCACCCTGCTGGTGGCTCTGTGTGACCCTGAGCCAGCCCCCAGCTGTGCCCTCCCCGTGGCTGCTGCCATCTCCCCTCTGAGGCCGGCAGGTGAGGAGCACCTGGCTGAAGCTGGCCCAGGTGCTTCCAGCCTTGGTGCTGAGCTCCCTCCCCGGTCCTGGCAGCGCTGCGAGGGGAGAGTGGTGAATATTTCATCAACGGGAAGCTCTCCATCGATCCCCCCCGGCGCTTCGACATCGCCGGCACCACCTTCCACTACAGGAGGTCCCCTGAGGAGCCCGAGTCCCTGGAGGCTTTGGGACCCACCAACGTCACCCTCTTTGTCATGGTTGGTAACCTCACACCCCTCCCGCTGTGCTCCTGGTCGGGCTGGAAGCACCGTGGTGGGGGTTGGAGCTGAGCAGCCCCTGGTGGGGCTGTTGGGAGTAAAGGGACACAGGGACCAGAGGTAAATTGGGCTAAAATTCACACAATCACAGAGTTAATGAGGTGGGAAAAGCCCCTTGAGAGCATCGAGTCCAACCTGTGCCCTGACACCGCCTCGCCAGCCAGGCCATGGCACAGAGTGCCACCTCTTTGGGTCACCCCAGGAGGGACAGGAGCCCACAGCCCCTGCCTTAGGAGGCCAGTGTTTTATCCACAGGGCACTCCCAGACCTCCCTCCCTCATCCCCAGCTCTCCCACCCTTATCTGTCAGGTTTGGGGATGATTCCACCCTTCAGTGCCCGGGAGCTCCTTCTCTGATCGAGCACCACTGTCACCACTGGTGGCTGCCCTGCCAGTTCTGGGAGGGGCTGGAAAGGGGCCAGGGGAAGATTCCAGCTGCCCTGGGTGTTGGAGGGGCTGTGGGATGGTCACTGGGTGGTCACTGTGGTGGCACTGATGTCCCCTGGGTGCCTTTCCCGCAGGTGCTGGTGCGGACGGAGCCGCAGGGGATCCGCTACAAGTTCAACGCTCCCGTGGGCAGGGACGGCTCCAGCCAGTACTCCTGGCACTACAGCCCATGGACCAAGTGCTCCGTGCTGTGTGCAGGGGGTGAGCTTCCGTGCTGGGCTGGGTGGGGGGGAAGGTGGGACCCCCCCCCCCCCGAGCTGTGTCTGGGCCTCTGGTGGGCTCTGAGGAGCTCTGGGGTCTCTACACGGCCCCACCCCTCCCTCAGCCAGGTGAGAGTTGTGTCAGGCAGTGCCAGGGCAAAGAACCTTGGTGCCATCTTCAGCTGGGCCACAGGTATGGGTGGAAGGACCTTAAAGATCAAATTTTTCCACGCCCTGCCATGGGCAGGGACACACTTCCCACTGTCCCAGGCTGCTCCAAGCCCTGTCCAGCCTGGCCTTGGGCACTGCCAGGGATCCAGGGGCAGCCACAGCTGCTCTGGGCACCCTGTGCCAGGGCCTGCCCACCCTCACAGCCAACAATTCCTGCCCAATCTCCCAGCCAGCCCTGCCCTCTGGCAGTGGGAGCCATTCCCCATGTCCTGTCCCTCCACCCCTTTATAAACCCATGTACTTGTGCAATGCATGCAATCACAGAGTGGCTTTAACTTGGGAGGGACCTTAAAGCCCATCCAGTGCCACTCCCTGCCATGGCAGGGACACCTCGCACTGCCCCAGGCTGCTCCAAGCCCTGTCCAGCCTGGCCTTGGGCACTGCCAGGGATGGAGCAAGGACAGGTCAGCCGATCACAACAGCCCCTGTGGCCTCAGGTCTGCAGTCTGTGAAGTGAAACACACCTGGTGCTGCCCTGAATCCTTGGACTGATTCCCCAGGGGATGGACAGACAGCTTTGGGCCATGTCTCAGGACTTTGCAGAGCCTGGCTGGGAGGGGCTGAGCTGCTATTCAGAAGAGAATCCCCAGTAATGTTCCCTGTTTGAAGCTCAAGCCTTGCCTTCCATGCCAGACATTGACCAAGCGTTGTCCTTCCTTGTCCCTGTTATTCCCCAAGTGCTGCCCAGGAAGGCCAGGGTCAGAACAGGTTCATTTGAGCATGAGATCCCCTGGCTAATGAGCTCTACAATCCCACAATCATCGGGGCTGGAAAACCCTCCAGGGCCACTGAGGCCAACCTGTGCCCGATGCCCACCTTGTCACCCAGAGTGCCACATCCAGGCACTGACATTGTCATTCCATAGCACGCATTTCTTCTGGAGGTGTCAGGGAAGCCCTTGGTTATGAATGGAGGAATAAGTTCAGGCTGGATGTGCAGGGACAAGTGGCTGCTGTGTCACTGGCACCCACAGCCTGGCCCTGCTCCAGCCTCAGCCTCCTCCTCCCCTTCCCCGTCTTGGTTTGGAAAGACAGGTATCAGCCAGGGAAAGCTGGAGTTTCCCTTGGAATGGGGAATGCAAACCCCTCACCCCCCCTGCCAAATTATAATTTTGCAATCAAGGGCTTTCAGGCAAAGATTTGGGAATAGGAATAACAGTTCTTTACTAGGAATATTAACAATACAAATGTAGTAGAAAAACAAAGCCACACAACCAAACCAGCAAACAAACAACAATCCTGGAAAACCCTGACAGAGTCAGAGCTACAACCTGACACCCTGTTGGTCAGGCTGTTGGGAGCAGTCCCAAAGTGAGTCCTCCTGGAGTAGCAGAGGTGTTTCTGGTGGAGCAGAGGTGATCCTGTAGAACAAGGGTCCAGTGGTGGTGAGATGGGGTCCAGTGATGGTGAGAAGGGTCCAGTCTTCCTCCAGGAATCCAGTGAAGCTGGATGCCTTCGTGTTCTAGTGATTCAGTTTTATCCAGGTAGGAATGGTTGGCTCCCCACACTGGGTGGAGCATCTCACAATGGGATGATGGAATGTGGATGTGTTAGTTTGGGGAGGTGTTAATGGCCCATTAGCAGAAAAATATCCCCCTGGAGGGAGGACCAGTGATGAAAGAGATAAGAAAAAAGCTGCCCCATCTGATTTTAACAGCTGGCCCATTATCAGAAGGCATCCACTCCCCCCTCCTCCCAGAGTTACAAGAGATAAAGAAAAACATCTCCCCAACTGCTTTTAAGAGATGAAATAGAATACACACCCCTGGCTCCACAACCCAAGACATCCCCCTTCCCCTCTTTTCCCTGGGCAGGCAGCCAGATCCAGTCCGTGGTGTGCAGGAAGCTCTCGGATGGCTCAACCGTCCCCAACCATTTCTGCAGCGCTGACACCAGAGTGCCCGAGCGGCAGAGGAGCTGCAACACCGAGCCCTGTCCCCCAGCGTGAGTACCTGGGGCACGGGCAGGGAGCCAGGGAGGAAACCAGCCTGGAGGAGAGGGAAATTCCCCCCCTGGCTGCCATTCCCCAGTCACAGCCCCCAGCGGTGACACTGCCTGGCTGGAGCAGCTCTGCTGGGGAAGGGGTCAGGGGGTTTCTCCTCTGTGTCCCAGAGGACAGTGAGTCCCTCAGGAATTGTCCCAGCCCCTCCCTGGCTCCCCTTCTGAAGGGGAAGGGCAGATGTGCAAGAGTTCTGTGGTTCAGCCAGAGCTGCCTGGGAGGCTGTGGCTGGAGTAGGACCAGGGCTGTGTGCTGGAGTGTGTGGGGACAAGCCCAGCCCAGCGTGCCCCTCCAAACTCTGCTGTTCACCCTTCTCCAGCTGGGCCATTGGGAACTGGTCCGAGTGCAGCCGGAGCTGCAACGAGGGCGTCCGGACCCGCAGCGTCTTCTGCAAGAGGAAGATCTCTGCCAGCGAGGAGAAAACCCTGGATGATGCCTCCTGCAGCCAGCCACGGCCAAAGATGCTGGAGCCCTGCAACAACCAAACGTGTCCTCCGGAGTGGGTGGCCCTGGACTGGTCAGAGGTGAGTGCCAGAGGAGGGACACGGAGCTGGGGAAGGGGCTGAGGAGGGGCTGAGGGCACTTGGCTCCTTCAGCTGGAGCAGAGGAGGCTGAGGGGAGGCTCCTCGGGGGCTGCAGCTCCTCCCCAGGGGAGGCGGAGGGGCAGGGGCTGAGCTCTGCTCTGGGACAGGGACAGGAGCCCAGGAAGGGCTGGAGCTGTGTCAGGGCTTGGGCTGGAGCTCAGGGAAAGGTTCTTCCCCCCGAGGGTGCTGGGGCACTGCCCAGGCTCCCCAGGGAATGGTCCCAGCCCCAAGGCTGCCAGAGCTGCAGGAGCCTTTGGGCAAGGCTCTCAGGGATGCTCAGGGTGGGATTGTTGGGGTCTGTGCAGAGCCAGGATCAACGATCCCTGTGGGATCCAGCTCAGGATATTCTGATCCTGTGATTGACATCGTCCCTCACATCTCCGAGGGCGCTGCTCCAGAGGGGGGACTGTGCCAACCCCTGGCCCTGGAGAGCGCAGTGTGGGAACGTTGTAGCTCAGCAATCAGGAAAAGGTGGGAGCAGCACGGGGGGAGCCAGAGCTGCCTCTGTCCCCTCCTTGCCCTGACCGTGTCCCCTGTCCCCGCAGTGCACCCCGAGCTGCGGGCCTGGCTTCCGCCACCGCATCGTCCTGTGCAAGAGCGGCGACCACAGCCTCACCCTGCCCACCTCCCAGTGCCACGAGCCCGCCAAGCCCCCCACCAGCATGAGGTGCAACCTGCGGCGCTGCCCCCCACCCCGCTGGGTCACCGGCGAGTGGGGAGAGGTAGGGACAGCCCTCCCCACTGCAGGAGAAGCCTCCCCAGCCCTTCACATCCTTTTACTGGCCAGCAGAGCCCTGTGTGGCCACCGTCACTGTCCAGCAGGACCCCGTGGCAGTGCTCTTTGCCCCCTGCTTGGCTCGTTTGTGACGGTGACCCAAGGGCAGGGCTGACCCTGGGAGTGTCCCAGGCCCCCAGAGAAGTCATTGTGGGTGGTTGGGGTCAGCAGGGCAGTGGCTGCAGAGGTGGGCTGGCCCTACTGCCAAGCAGAGCCACTGCTGATCCCCTCCCCAGAGCCCAGCGGGGTCACCCTGACCATCCTCCCTGCCCCCCAACAGCCCTCGAGCTGCAGGGTGGCATTTTGGGGTGCAGGAGGCCTGGGGAAGGCCAGTGATTTAGGGCCAGGTGAGGGCTCCTCCCTGAGCCCTGGAGAATCAAACCAAGCTTTTCTGGGATGCAGGGCCACAGCACTCAGTCATGCCAGGGAGTCCCTGCTGGGGAGGGAAGGGACAACCACCTCCAGCACCCTTTGCACCCCCTCACCCCCCATCTGTGCCCACGGCTGTCGTGTCCCTGAAGCCGTGGTGGCCACGGCAGCTCCTCTGTGCTGTCCCCTCAGTGCTCTGCCCAGTGTGGCCTCGGCCAGCAGAGAAGATCCGTCCAGTGCCTGGCTCACACCGGGCAGCCGTCCATGGAGTGCCTGGAGGCCCTGCAGCCCCCCGGGATGCAGCAGTGCGAGACCAAGTGCGAGTCGGGGCCCACGGACAACCCCGAAGGTGAGGGGTCTCTGGGGAGGGGACACGGGTCCCACTGGGGACAGGGAGGTTGGAGCCAGCACAGCACCAGCTGGGCTCTAGGGTGGGGAAAGCCCATCCCTGCAAGCGTCCCAGGCCAAGGGACCTGACCCAAGGGCAGGGCTGACCCTGGGAGTGTCCCAGGCCCCCAGAGAAGTCATTGAAGAGTCCCCGTGGGTGGCTGGGGGTCAGCAGGGCAGTGGCTGCAGAGGTGGGCTGGCCCTGCTGCCAAGCAGAGCCACTGCTGATCCCCCCAGAGCCCAGTGGGGTGACCCTGACCGTCTGTGCCAGGTTGGACACTGGGGCACCCTGGGGCCGTGGGAGGTGTCCCTGCCCATGCCACTGGATGGGCTTGAAGGGTCCTTCCAACCCAAATCACTCCATTGAAAATGTGGCCATTCTGTGGCTCTGGTCCCAGGCCAGCCTGGTCTGCCTTGACCATGAGAAATGAAGGAGCTACACCTTGAAAAACACAGGAACTGCACTTTGGCAAAGAGAGATTTTAATTAGTGAGGCCCTCAGCAGCTTCATCACAGCTGCATCTTTCAGCTTCCTGGCTAAAAACCCCGCCAGGACCTGCTGAGCCCGGCTGTGACCCTGCTCCCCCCGCTCTGTGTCCCCTGCAGAGTGCAAGGATGTCAACAAGGTGGCCTACTGCCCGCTCGTCCTCAAGTTCAAGTTCTGCAGCCGGACCTACTTCCGACAGATGTGCTGTAAAACCTGCCAGGGCCACTAGGACACAGCGGGACACAGCGGGAGCCCCGTGGCAAAACTGGAAGGCCAAAGCTACACCCCGAGGGCTGCCGAGCCGGGCCCTCCCTGCCCTGCCCGCCCTGGGAATCTCCCCTGGCTCCCACACAGGCTCTGCTCATGAGCTGGCGTCCCCCAAACCCGTCCCCAACAGACCCCCTTGGCCCCCGAGCTTCACCGTGGCAGGTTCCCAGTTAAACCACTGCAGCCCCAGTTGGATGAGCGCTGGGAGAGAGGGGGAGCTGGGCAGAGCTGGGACTTTACTTGAAATTCTGATGTTGTTATTTATTAGTAGCGGAGCCAGGTCCCGCAGGCGCCACTGAGGGAAGCGGCACCGCCGGCCCCGCTCCTGCCTCGTCCTGCTCCGTGTCCCCAGGGCACCATCACCACGGGGCTGCAGCACTCCCGGGGCTGCTGCCCTTCCTTCCCCCGGGATCCCAGGGGGCACAGGGAGGAGGGTTCAGGTGCCTCGGGGGGCTCGTGGCTCCTGGGTGATGATGGATGGAGAGGAGCCGCTGTGGGGAGTGGGGCTGGAGCAGGGGTTTTGTCTCCTTGGTTTGCACCCTGTCACCTCGGGACTGGCAGCAGGGGACAGGGGCAGGTCACCCCGGGAGCAGAGGGTGACACCAGTTTGACTGGGAGAGGGGGTTCTCCACGCTCCTGTAGTGACCAGCTCGGGTTGGGGCATTCCCCTATCAGCCCTTAACGCCCTTGGCACTTTTAGGACCGGTTTTTATCCCTTGAAGCACGAGCTGAGTGGGGGGCAGAGGCCTGCTCGGGGCTGCAGCCACCCCGTGGGCATCGAGGCTGTGCCAGGCTCAGGGAGCAAAGCAGAGGAGGATGCAGGACACGAATGCTCCTGTCACGGTGTCCCTGCCCAGAGATCACCTCAGCCTCTGCAGCGGCCTCACTTTAAAGGTGCTTGACTTCCAAAGGTGCTTTGCCTCTGAAAGGTGCTTTGCCTGGCCACGTGTGGCTGTGGCCTCGAGGTGCCAGTCCCAGTGCCACCCACTCCTCTGCCCACAGGAGGCCTCCAGTGATGGGAAAAGAGCAGGCTTGGAACTCCTCCAGGTCACCTCATGGCCAAACCTGGGCCAATTTCTCCACGGGCAACCTCGTGGAGGAGACCTGACTTCCAACTCTCCGAAGCGTGTGCCTTTCGTTAGCATTGTAATTGTCACTATTATGGTTATTTCCAGGCCTTTCCACATCACAGCGCTGGGAAAGCTTTGTCCAAAGCCGTGTTCTGTTCCCTTGGGGCCATCCCCACGGTGCAGGGAGGGGACAGCCCCTTTCCCCCCCGTGTGCTCCTCCCCCAGCTGTGTTTCTGTGTCCACCTGCTCCTCAGCCGATTGCAGCTTCTCTGGTGCTCAGCAAACCTCCTTTCTCTTCCTTCCTGGTGCCATGCTCCATGTGTTCTGACCTTTTTTGGGGTGAGGGGAGGGGGTGTTTTCACCGTTTTTGTATCGATATATATCTACTGACCAATGTTTAACATACTAACTCTGAGGAGGAGCGAGGTTAACGGCATGAATTATAATAAAGGAGTAGCTACCACCCCGGGCACAGCTCCTGCCCCCACTTGTGTTCCTCCAGCCCAGGGTTGGGTTTGGGCACCCACAGCACCGCAGTCCAACTCCAAAAGAAGGGGTTTGGAAGCAGGGGAGGGTTTTCCCTGGGGCCAGGGCAGGTTGGAGAGGTGGGGTGCCTCGGTTCCCTCACCCCTGAGTGCCCTGCCAGGCTGGCACTGAATCCTCAGGGGGGAAACTGAGGCCAGGACGAAGACAAAAGGAGCTCTCAGTCCCAGGAACAGTCCCACAGTTTAGTGCAGAACCTGCACCTTGGAGTCCTGAGGAGAGTGAGAGACCCAGCACATGGCTCAGGGTGGTTTTGTGTCCTTTGGGGAGGGGAGAGGGGAGGTGAGGGGTCAGTGGGGGCTGACCCAGGGGAGGTGAGGCACAGGTGGTGTCAGGTGAGGGGCCTGCAGGGGTTCCTGGGACAGGCAGTGCTGGACAACATTTTGTGTGGATTTGTATATATACAAACCCAAAACACCCAGTGCAAATATAACAAAAACTATTTTGTGCAGTGCAACAGTGGGGATTGACCCAGAGCTGCTGTAGGACACAGAGGAACAATGTCCACCATGGCACAGAGACCCCCCCAGTGTTGGTGCTCCTGGGCTGGGCCAACAGGGGAGGGGGGATCCTGCCCTGCTCAGGTGAGACCCCACCTGCAGAGCTGCCCCAGCCCTGGGGAGTAACAGCAGGAGGACCTGGAGCTGCTGGAGCCAGGCCAGAGGAGCCACAGAGCTGCTCCCAGGGCTGGAGCCCCTCTGCCCTGGGGACAGGCTGGGAGAGCTGGGGGTGCTCACCTGGAGGAGAGAAGGCTCCAGGGAGAGCTCAGAGCTCCTGGCAGGGCCTGAAGGGGCTCCAGGAGAGCTGCAGAGGGACTGGGGACAAGGGCTGGAGGGACAGGACCCAGGGAATGGCTCCCAGTGCCAGAGGGCAGGGCTGGCTGGGAGATTGGGCAGGAATTGTTGGCTGTGAGGGTGGGCAGGCCCTGGCACAAGGTGCCCAGAGCAGCTGTGGCTGCCCCTGGATCCCTGGCAGTGCCCAAGGCCAGGCTGGACAGGGCTGGGAGCAGCCTGGGACAGTGGGAGGTGTCCCTGCCATGGCAGGGGTGGCACTGGATGAGCTTTGAGGTCCCTTCCAACCCAAACCATCCTGTAACTCTGCAGGGGACAGTGGGGACAGGGTGACCAAGAACTCTCTCAGGCTTTGGCTTCCTGCAGCAACCCCGCTTTTCCCTGCACCTCAGGTGGGGCCTCTTATTTAAAAGACCTGGGAAAAAAAAAAAAAAAAAAAAAAAAAAAAAAAAAAAAAAAAAAAAAAAAAAAAAGCAGCAACCAAGAGCATCCTTCTCCTAAAACCACCTCCAAGCACTGAGTGACCACCTCTGCACAGGTGACATCCAACATCCGAGGGGAAAGGTCAGCGAGCATCCCTGGCGGGCTCTGCCCAGCATCCTCCCCCTCACCCAGCCCAGGGACACCGCAGCAGCAGCAGCAGCAGCAGCAGCAGCAGCAGAGGTGGGGACACCCTGGGCAGGGCCACCCTGAAGTGCCCTCCTGGCAGCGAAGCCGCCCTTGTCCTCCCCACCCCCCTCGAAGGGTTCAATTGAGGAAGTGGTGGGAGGGAAAGAAACTCGTCATCATCGTTGTCTGAGCAGAAAGGCAAACCCCCGAGTGCTCCGGGATGGCCCCGGGCCGCCGGTGACAGCAGCCCCGAGCAGCCCGGCCTGGGGAGGGACACAGGGACAGCATGGTGAGTGCCAGCAGGGCCCTCCCGGGGACCCACCCTGCTCCCCTCGGGGACCCCGGGGTGTCACCTCCTACTCCTGCCACCTCAGGGCCACCTCAGCCCTGCCCTCCCCTGCACCCAGCCTGGTCCCTTTGCTGCTTTGGGAGGTGCCAGGGACCTGTCCCTGTCCCTGCTGCAGAGGGGACGGTGTTCCCCAGCTTGGGGACAGGGCTGGCTGAGGCACCGGGGTGGCTGTGGGGTGCTGGTGTCCCCCAGGACAGGCTGGGGACCACCAGGGGATGGGGATGGGGCTGGGTCTGTGCTGACACAGAGAGGTTTGGATTTTGCTGTCGCTGCTGTGGCACCCACAGGACAAATTTGTGTTCCCTCTGGTGCTGCTGGTGGGGCAGAGTGTGGGGCAGGGGTGGCAGCCACGTGCCCCAGGCCAGGAGGGACCCTCTGGGTGTTGTGCCCATGGTCAGACCTTGCAGGGGACGGGGGCTGCAGGGAGGGCAGCAGCCACTTCTGGCAGCTGGTCTGGAGGCAGAAGAGGAAGATGAAAGCTCTCAAAATTAGGAAGATGCTCAGACATGGGGTAAGGGGCCACCACAGCTCTCAGCTCTGCTTCCTGTGTCCCTGGGGGTGATGCTGTCCCCAGCTATTTCCACCAGACAGGAAGGGGACAGTGGCCAGGCTGCAACTGAACCATCTCCCACCCACGCTTGTGGCTGTCACCTCCAACAGGCTGCTCAGATGCTGTCCCCAAAGACACTTACACTGTCCCCTCCTTGCCACCTGAAACAGTTCTGTGGCTTCCTGAGGGACAAAAGGACTCTGCAGCCGTGGCCCTGCCTCTGCCAGGGCCACCCCCAACCCCTGCCTGTGGCAGGGATGTGAGAAACCTGCTGCTGCTCTCGATGCTTCTGGCGGTTTTTAAGGTGTTGAGATGTTTCTGGGCTCGGTCTATCTCAGTTCCAAAGGTGCCACCTCGGTCTGTATCCGCTCCCTGCTCAGAGCTGCGTGCTTGTTTTGTGGTTTAGACCACAGCTTTGAAGAAAACACCGTGTTTTGTTAGTGCTGCCACAGGGCTGCTCCCCTCCCTGCCCAGAGATCCTGCCTGAGCACCAGGAGCATCCTGGCCCCGGGCACAGGGGTGGGGACAGTGCCTGTCCCACAGCTGGGGGTGCTGAGGGGCTCCTCATGTGTCCCCTGCCACCTTTGGAGCAAAGTCCCTCATGCTCAGGGGCTGCAGAGGGCACCTGGGAGGGGGAGGGGGGACAAGAGCTTCTCCCTGCTTGGTCCAGGTGCCCTCCCTGGGCAGCTTTGGCCTGGGGCAGGGGAGGGGACTGGACAGAGGGAACTGGACAGAGCAGGGGATGGAGAAACTGCTGCCCCAGAGCTCTGGGAGCAAATTCACTTGTGCTCCCACTCCCCACAGGGATGTCACCTGCAGCCCTATCCCATGGGAGCTCGCTGGGCACCGAGCTGGGGCGTCAAGGGATCCTAATTCCTCTTCATCCTGGTTTTACTCTGATTTTACCTGAATTTTTAGTGAGTCCTGGCCCTGCAAACCCTCTGTGAGCTGCTCAGGGAAGCCAGGCAGGAGCACCCAGAGCTCTGCAGATCCCCCAGGACAAACCCTTTCATTTACCACCTGTGAGCTGGTGCTTCCCTCACAGCTGGGCTGCACCAGGTGCCCCAGCAGAGCCAGGAAAGCCCCTGAGCTGGCCCAGAGGAAGAGGAGGTGAAGACACACTCAGCACAGACAACTCTGAGCACTTGTGTGGCCAAAGGTGAAGCTCTGGGTGTCAGCTCACAAACCTCAGTGCAGGAAATGTTCCTTTTCCTTAATTTGACCTCGATCAGCAGCCCAGGGTGCCTGTGCCAGCAGGTTTGGGGTGATGGGGATGAGCCACAGAGGTGTTTGGCTGCCCAGGGGCTCTTCCCACTCTTCTCCTCCCAAAGGCCAGGGTTTGGGGCAGGTTGGGGTGAAGTTGGGCAGCTCCTGGGGTCCCTGGCAGCTCCTGGGTGACACCACAGTGACCTGGAGAGGGTGGCTGAGCCTGCCTGGATTTCCTAGGGGATATTAGGATGAAGGCAAGAAAAATGCCCAGGAGGAGGAGGAGGAGGAGGAGGAGGAGGAGGAGGAGGAGGAGAAGCTCTCTGGGTGATTTCAGGCTGTGTGAGCAGCCCTGGATTCCCTGAGCTCCCTGAGCTGACTCAGCTCTGTGTACCCCAAAAAAAAGGTGGTGGGACAACCCAGCCAGAAACCCCTTCAGCAGCTACGTGGGCTTGACTTGAATTTGGGGTTTGGAGAGGGGGCACAGGGCATGTTTGGGGTTGCAGAGCCCAGTGAGGAGGGAGCTGGGCAGGTGAGCAGCACCTGATTGTGACAGACACCCCAGGGTGGCTGTGGGGGGCTGGGGACACCCAGCAGAAGTGAGAGGCTGCCAGGAGCCTGCAAAGGTGTCGGGATGCGGAGCCCTGAAATCTTGAGAGCCCGCAGGAAAATCAAGCAAAAAGGGGAAGAGAAGAAGAAAAGGGAAATGGAGAGAGGCCAGGGCTGATGGGGGAGAAGTGAAATCGGTGACAGGAGCACGGGGGGTGAAAGAGGAACTGCAGGCATGGGGAAAGAGGGGCCAGAGACCCGGCCCAACGGGGCGTCCCCTCCCGGGCACCGTGCCGGGGCCACACGGGCACCACAGCTGTGCCCAGCTTGTTTGTGGGGACAGGGAGGGCAAAGGGGAGGCCTCTGGGTGGTTTTTGCACGATGAGATCCCCCCCTCCCAGCCCAGGGCTGTGTTTACCCCACAAGGGCTGAAACCACAGCCCAGCTCTGCTGCTGCCCCAGGGCCCCCAGGGGACGGGGCTGGGTGGGTTGGGGACAGCTGGGCAGAGGGTGCTGGCATCTCCCTGGGCAGGAGGAAGGGGAACAGGGGCACGGTGCTGCAGGGAGGATGTGGGGGGTGCAGAGGATGCCACCACCACCCTTCCCCTGCCGTGTTCGGGCTCGTTATCAGTCTGTGCATCAGCTGCTCCATTAGCCCGGGTGAGGAGCAGGGGGGCTGGGGCAGGTCCTGTCTGCTCCTCCGAGGTGCCAGGAGGTGAGGAGGCATCCCGAGGGTTGGGACGAGTCCCAGAGCACTGAATCTTGAGCTCTGCGAGTTCCCAGCTCGGCCAAATCCCTCTCTTTGCACCGCGGGGTGCCTGGTTTGGAGCGACAGCCGAGCCGGGGAGCAGTCCCGGCTGCTGACAGCTCGGGGGCTCAGAGCCAGCCCTGGTGGCAGGAGGTGGCCCTGGCACAGGCGCTGTGTCCCTGTCCCTACCACAGGGCAGCAAGGAGCGCTTCCACTGGCAGAGCCACAATGTCAAGCAGAGCGGCGTGGACGACATGGTGCTGCTGTCCAAGATCTCCGAGGAGGCCATCGTGGAGAACCTCAAGAAGCGTTTCATGGATGATTTCATCTTCGTATCCTTCCCCCGGCCGTGGGGACAGGCACAGGGAGCAGCAGGGATGGGCTGCGAGGCTTTGTCAGGGCGTGGGACAAACCGGAGCTGCCCCAGCGCTGGCAGCGTGTGCTGTGCCCTGCGGGGACAGCACTGGGACAGGAATGTCGCCGTTCCCGAGCCGGGCTGCGCTCGGCTGAGGCACAACAACCAAACCCCCTGCCCTGCCAGGCTGCAGGACCCACTGTGCTCCTTCCTCTGCAGCCACCAAGCCCGGAGCAAAGCCCCTCACCCCCGCACGCCGGGGGACCGAGGTGGCAGCAGGGACCACACTGTCCCCTGTTGCTGTCACCCACCCCCAGCTACACCCACAGCACGTCCTGGCCGCTCCGAACCCCCCCCCCACAAATCCAGGCGAACCCTGGATGGAGCCGGAGCATCCCTGCGGGTGCCGGGACACTTGGGGACACCATCCCAGCGCAGGGGACACGGAGCTGCTCCAGCTCCGAGCTGGCGCCGCCGAGCACCGCAGGGACAGGGACCTGTCCCCGAGCACCGCAGGGACAGGGACGTGTCCGCAGGCACCGCAGGGACAGGGACGTGTCCCCGAGCACCGCAGGGACAGGGACCTGTCCCCGAGCACCGCAGGGACAGGGACGTGTCCCCAGCACCGCAGGGACAGGGACGTGTCCCCGAGCACCGCAGGGACAGGGACGTGTCCCCAAGCACCGCAGGGACAGGGACGTGTCCCCGAGCACCGCAGGGACAGGGACGTGTCCCCAAGCCCCGGCCTCGCTCAGCCCAGCCCTGCCCGGGGCCGTGGCCAGCTCGCTGCGCTGCTCCCCGGGGCTGGCCCTGCTGGGGGCACGGAGCGGAGCCCCGAGGGGCGCAGCGGGGCCCGGGGGGGCTGCCGGGGGTGGCCGCGGGGCTGAGGCCCCTGCGCGCTGCTCTCTTTCCCCTGGGGATGTGGCCCTGTCCTTACAAGGCGATGCTGCCCCGGCGGTGACTCAGCCCTGGGGCTTCACATGCTTTTGGGGTTGGCTTTTTGGGGGTTTTTGGTTTTTTTTTTAGAGGGGGAACAATACCCCACGCAGCCTCTCTCTTCCTTTTTTTTTTTTTTTTTTTTTTTTTTTTTCCCCGTGCTGCTGCACGCAGGGCTCCGCTCCAGTCATGACTCAACATCCCAAGCTTCTGCATTTCCCAGAAAAGCTCCCTCTCCCTGCCCTTTGGCCGCTCTCCCCCTGCCCCGCTGGCAGGTGGGACAGGACACAAACAGGACATCAAAGGTTTGGGATAACCCCACCCGCGCTGCTCCATCCCCAGCCTCCATCTCCTCACCCAGCTGCGGGCCCATCCCCATCCCGCTGCCGCACCATTTCCAGGTGCAGTTCCCTGCTTTTCCACGCCCCATCCCTCGGGGATGCTGCGGGAAAGGCAGCAGGGTGGGCAGGGAAAGGCAGGAGCCGCCGTTCCTCTCCTCTTCGTGCCTCAGTTTCCCTGGATGGGAAATCAGGATGGGCTCCTGCTGGAAAAGCCTCAAATGAAGCCTGAGCAGAGGGTGGAGGTGCTTCCAGGGGTGCTGGAGAAGCTTTTGGAGCCGATCCTCAGCCAGAGCAGGGAGCTGAGGGGTCCCTCCTGCACCCACCGCACTGCAGGGGACACTCAGGGCCCGAGGGGGCTCCGGGAGTGCCCCAGCTCCGGGCAGCAGAGCAGCTCTGCCCGTGCCAGGCTGGAAACCCTCGTGGCATTCCCGGTGCAGCTCCCAGGCCGTGGCAGGGACCCCATCACCACCTCCCTGCCCGCGGGGTGGGATCGGGCGGTGGGAGGGGGGCACATGGGAAGGACACACGGCCCTTGACCTGCTGCCCAGACCTACATCGGGCCCGTGCTGATCTCCGTGAACCCCTTCAAGCAGATGCCGTATTTCACCGACCGGGAGATCGAGCTGTACCAGGGCGCGGTGAGGCTGCCCCGGGGGCAATCTGGGGTTAATTCGGTGCAAACCCCCAGGGGCGTCCCCTGAGGGTCCCCACCCTCCACAGCCCCTTGGCTGCTGCAGGGGTCAGTGCTCCCAACAAGAGACCCGGCAGCAAATCCACATTCCTGGGGAATTCGGCTCAGAAACGCAGAGTAAAGAAACCCAAACATGGTAAAATGCAGCCGCAGCGGCTCTGCCCCAGCGAGCTTCCCGAGGAGGAGGGAAAAACACCAGGCAGGCTGCTGCTGAGCTGGTGTGTGTGGGAAGAGCCTGATTCCCATCCCTCTCAGAGTGAGGGGGATTTGGGGAGCTGGGGGTTGCTCTGTGCCCAGCATTGCTGTGCTTGTCCCTTGTTTGGGATCAGTGTGAAGAGGCTGGTTCTCCTGGGGACAGTGAGGGGGGTTTGGGGAGGGGGGCTGGGGGCTGCCCCGTGCTCAGCCCCGCTGTCCCTGCCCCCTGCTTAGGCCCAGTATGAAAATCCCCCCCATATCTACGCCCTGACTGACAACATGTACCGGAACATGCTGATCGACGGGGAGAACCAGTGTGTCATCATCAGGTACTGGGGGACACTGGGGCACAGCTGGGGTGTCACTGCCCCTGGGGACATCTGTCCCCACCAGCCCTTCTCCCCAGCCCAGGGTTTCTCAGAGGTGGCTGAAGGGTTGGCTCCTGGGCTCTGGGGTGTCTGGAGGGGCCCCCTGGGCCACAAGCACCAGGCAAGGCTGTGAGCAGGGAGGGACAGAACCTTGTGCAATGCAGCTCTGCAGGGCAGTGTTGCAAGGGAAATGGTCAGGATGTGGGGCAAGGCCGGAGACTTCCCTCTGAGCCTCTCAAGTCCCCCTCCTCCACTTCTAAATATGGTGACAAGAAATCCGACCCCTCCTGGAGCAGCTCCTGCCTGAGCCGTGCTCTGCTCACACTGATCCCCATCCAAGGGGATCCCCAAACTCGCTGTCATCCCCTGGTCCTGCTCCAGGACCCACCCCAAAGCCCCAGGGTGGGAGGCTCTGGTGGGGCCATCTCACAGCTCCCCTGCTTTGCCGTTTGCACAGCGGAGAAAGCGGAGCCGGGAAAACGGTGGCAGCAAAATACATCATGGGCTACATCTCCAAAGTGTCTGGGGGCGGGGAGAAAGTCCAGGTAGGTCTGTTGTCCCCCCTGCCACTCACCATCTCACCTCCCGAGTGATCCTCACCACCCTGGCCCCCAGTCCCCCTGCCTGATGGTGACACACGGAGCAGCCACTCCAGCACTGGGACATGCAAAGCCTCAGGTCTGTCCCCAAGGCTGGAGTGGGACACAGCTGAGCTGAGCCCTCTCCTCCTGTGTCCCCAGCACGTGAAGGACATCATCCTGCAGTCCAACCCACTGCTGGAGGCCTTTGGGAATGCCAAAACTGTCCGGAACAACAATTCCAGCCGCTTCGTAAGTCTCAGAGCAAGTGCAGGGGGTCAGTGCTGCAGCAGAACCACTGACCCAGCTGGCTTGGGGAGCTGACCTGTAAAGATCAAGTCCAGCCATTCCTCCAACACGGCCAAGGCCACCACTGGGCCGTGTCCTCAAGTGCCACATGCACAGAGCTTTTAAATCCCCCCAGGGATGGTGACTCCACCATAGTCTGTTTCATTGCCTGACCACCCTTTCAGTGAAGGAATTTTTCCTCATATCCAATCTAAATCTCCTCTGAGGCTGTTTCCTCTCCTCCTGTTGCCTGGGGGAAAAGACCAACCCCACTTGGCTCCAGCTTCCCTCTGGGCAGTTGAGGGAACGATGAGGCCTCCACAGAACCCAGAAACTCTTCAGCCAGGGGTTACACATCCCAGCAAAGCTCCTGGTGTGGTGGGAAGGGTTTGGGGGCAATGAGGAATCCCCTGGGGCAGGCCCATGGCTCTGAACGGGATCTGTGCCCGAGCAGGGAAAATACTTCGAGATCCAGTTCAGCCGGGGCGGAGAACCCGACGGGGGCAAGATCTCCAACTTCCTGCTGGAGAAGTCGCGCGTGGTGAGCCAGAACCAGTGCGAGCGCAACTTCCACATCTACTACCAGGTATGGGGGTGGCCTGGAGCCCCCAGGCTGCAGCAGGGGGGACCGGGAGCCAGGTAACCACAGCCCCCTGTCCCCCTCCCAGCTCATCCAAGGGGCATCCCAAGAGCAGCGGCAGAATTTGGGCATCATGAGCCCGGATTATTACTTCTACCTGAACCAGACAGACACCTACCAGGTGGAGGGCACAGATGACCGCAGCGACTTCCACGAGACCATGGTGAGTGTCTGGGAGGGAGGGAGGGAGGGAGGGGAGTCCCCAAGAGCTCTGGGGCTCAGGGGCTCTGTGCACCCCCAGAACGCCATGCAGGTCATCGGCATCGGCGGCGAGGACCAGCAGCTGGTGCTGCAGATCGTGGCAGGGATCCTGCACCTGGGCAACATCAGCTTCCGCGAGGAGGGCAACTACGCCCGGGTGGAGAACGCTGACTGTGAGTGGCCAAGTGGCTGCAGGGGACAGGTGGGGGTGGCAGCCACAGGGACCCTTGGGAAGGAGTGGCAAACTGGCTGTGTCACAAATCCCCTGGCAGGGGAGGGAAGCAGCACCAGCTCCTTCCCCGGGTTAGACATGGGGAAACTGAGGCAGCAAGCAAATGGCTCAGCCAGAGCTTGATTAGCCAGGGGACAGATGCCAGGTGTCACTTTGGGAGAGGAAGGACCCATCCCATGTCCCCTGTCGCTGTCCCACTGCTGTCCTTCACGCTTGGGTGGGGCTGCGGGTTTCAACCGTGGCTGGAGCCAGGTGGGGAGGACGCAGCCGTGACCAGCCCTGCTCTGCCCAGCCCTGGCCTTCCCTGCCTACCTGCTGGGGGTCGACCAGGAGCGCCTCAAGGAGAAGGTCACCAGCAGGAAAATGGACAGCAAGTGGGGCGGCCGCTCCGAGTCCATCACCGTCACCCTCAACGTGGAGCAGGCGGCCTACACCCGGGACGCCCTGGCCAAGGGGCTCTATGCCCGCGTCTTCGACTTCCTTGTGGAGGTGTGTGGGGATCCTCAGAGGGGATGGGCACCCCCTGCCCCAGGAGACAGCCAGTCCCACCGCCCTGAGCCCACCCTGTCCCGTCTGTCCCCGCAGTCCATCAACCGGGCGATGCAGAAGCCGTACGAGGAGTACAGCGTGGGCGTGCTGGACATCTACGGCTTCGAGATATTCCAGGTGTGTGTGGCTGGGCTCTGGGAGCCCGGCTGGGAATGTCCTGCCCTGCTCCCACAGCAAGCACAGCACCTGGATCAGCTGGCCTGGAGAGGGGTCCCTGGAGTAGCACCCAAGTGCTGCTGGTTGGGGTTCCCCCCATGAGCCAGAGGAGCAGAAGATAACTCAGCACCATTTTCTCTTCCATCTTTCATGCAGAAAAATGGCTTTGAGCAGTTCTGCATTAACTTTGTGAACGAGAAGCTGCAGCAGATCTTCATCGAGCTGACTCTGAAGGCAGAGCAGGTACAGGGGGCTGGGCTGGGGGCTGGGGGGCTGTGCCAGCACCTCAATTCCTGCACCCCCCTCCTCCCCAGACCAGAGCTGGAGCAGGGGGTCTGCAGCACATCCCAGGGGCTCAGGGCCCACCCAGCTCTCCCTGTGCTTCCCCAGGACGAATATGTGCAGGAGGGGATCAAGTGGACGCAGATCCAGTACTTCAACAACAAGGTGGTGTGTGACCTGATAGAGAACAAGCTGGTGAGTGGGGTCCCCTCTGCTGGGGAGGCTTTTTGGGGAGCAGAGGCACCCAGGGGCAGGGCCTGGGTGGGTTGTTGTTGGTAAAAGCTGGTCCTGCCAAGCAGCAGAGAATCCCAGACTGGTTTGGGTTAGCAGGAACTTTAGACCATCTTGTCCCACTCCTTGCCACCGGCAGGGACATTTCCACGATCCCAGGGTGCTCCAAGTCCCATCCAGCCTGGCCTTGGGCACTTCCAGCACCCATGGGAGGGCACCAGCTCTAAGCTGTGGCTCAGCATGAAGCAGCTGTGACCAGGTGCAGGATTGGACCCTGCCTCACCCATGGCTTCCCTTTCCCTGTGGCAGAACCCTCCCGGGATCATGAGTGTCCTGGATGACGTGTGTGCCACCATGCACGCCACGGGCGAGGGCGCCGACCAGACCCTGCTGCAGAAGCTGCAGGCGGCCGTGGGCACCCACGAGCACTTCAACAGCTGGAGCTCGGGCTTTGTCATCCACCACTACGCTGGCAAGGTGGGTAGGGCACCCCAAAGCCCACACCCTGCACCCCACAGCCCCACCCACCACAGCTGAGGTCCCCTGCTGTCCCCAGGTGTCCTATGACGTGGACGGCTTCTGCGAGCGCAACCGGGACGTGCTTTTCACCGACCTGATCGAGCTCATGCAGAGCAGTGAATTGTGAGTCTGGCACCTGGGGCACCCCAAAAGGGCTGGGGGAAAGGGCAGAGTCCTCAACATCCACATCTTAAAGTCTGGTCCTGCCTTTGTGGGCATCACAGCTTGGGGTGCTCAGTCCTGTACGGCCCCATGGGCACCGGGGGCATCCCAGGGTTGCAGGGCTGGGAAGAGTGGGATCATCCACCAGCTCTGCTCCTGCTCCTGGTCCTGCTGCTCCTGCTCCTGTCCCAGCTCCTGCTCCTGCTCCTGTCCCAGCTGCTGCTCCTGCTCCAGCTGCTCCTGCCCCAGCTCCTGCTGCTCCTGCTGCTCCTGCTCCTGCCCCAGCTCTTGCTCCTGCTGCTCCTCCTGCTCCTCCTGCTCCTCCTGCTGCTCCTGCCCCTGCTCCTGCTACTCCTGCTCCTGCCCCAGCTCCTGCTACTCCTGCTCCTACCCCTGCTACTCCTGCTCCTGCCCCAGCTCCTGCTCCTGCCCCAGCTCCTGCCCCAGCTCCTGCTCCTGGGTGTGGTCAGGGAGGAGGGTCTCAGCCCCACAGCAGAGGATTTCCCAGCAGCAGAAGGCAGAGCTGGAGCTGGCCCCAGCCCAGGCCATGCTGGGGAGCCTGGGGAGCCTGGCAGCTCTCACCTGGGGACTGTCACCTCCCTTCCAGCGGTTTCATCCGGATGCTTTTCCCAGAAAAGCTTGACTCTGACAAAAAGGGACGACCGACCACAGCGGGCTCCAAAATCAAGGTGTGTCCCATGGGCTGCAGAGCAGCAGCTGCCCCTGGGGCGGTGGCTGGGGCGGTGCTCCCACCACCCCCTTTGATGCTACAGAGGTCGATCCTTGCACCAGAAACAGGCCAACGACCTGGTGAACACGCTCATGAAGTGCACCCCACACTACATCCGCTGCATCAAACCCAACGAGACCAAGAAACCCCGGGACTGGGAGGAGAACAGGTAACAGGGAGCCCACAGAGCCCAGGGAACCAGACCTGGCCAGGGAGATGTGGCCAGGACCAGCCTCCCTCCAAGAGCTGCAGCCCTGGGCTGGTCCATCCGAGCTGTCCACAAACCCAGGGAGGCACAAGGAGCGTGTGGGACACATTGTCCTCTTTAGGTGGACCTTTAGGTGCCCTCCTAACCTGTCATGCCACATTGTCCCTCCCTGCTGCACAGGGTGAAGCACCAGGTGGAGTACCTGGGGCTGAAGGAGAACATCCGTGTGCGCCGGGCAGGGTTCGCCTACCGCCGCCTCTTCCACAAATTCCTGCAACGGTGAGCGGCCACTGGCACAGGGCTGGCAGATCCCACAGCACCTGGGCAGGAGGGGATTCCTCCCTGGGAGGGTGGGGAGGCCCTGGCACAGCTTCACAGGTGAAGAGAGCTGGAGGTGTTCAACTTGGAGAAGAGAAGGTTCAGCAAAACCTCAGAGCCCCTTCCAGGGACTAAAGAGAGCTGAAGAGGGACGTGGGACAAGGGATGGAGGGACAGGACACAGGGAATGGCTTCCCACTGCCAGAGGGCAGGGCTGGATGGGAGATGGGGAAGGAATTGTTCCCCGTGAGGGTGCCCAGAGCAGCTGTGGCTGCCCCTGGATCCCTGGCAGTGCCCAAAGCCAGGCTGGACAGGGCTTGGAGCAGCCTGGGACAGTGGAAAGGGGTTTGGAACAAGATGGGCTTTAAGGTCCCTTCCAAGCCAAACTCTTGTGGGTTCTGTGACCCTGATCTCCCCCCGCAGCTACGCCATCCTCACCCCCGAGACGTGGCCATCGTGGCGCGGGGACGAGCGCCAAGGGGTGCAGCACCTGCTGCGCTCGGTCAACATGGACCCAGACCAGTACCAGATGGGCCAGAGCAAGGTGTTCGTCAAGAACCCCGAGTCGGTGGGTGGCCCTGACCCCTGGGGTGCAGCAGTGAGCTTTTTAGATGGTGCAGCTATATCCCAACAAGAGTCTCCTGTGGAAAAGCCACTTGGGGGGAATTCAGGCAAAGCAACCAAGCTCACACACCTCACACACCACGGCGAGCTCAGCAAGGGGAGGCAAGAAGGGCCTTTGGATGATCAGTTCCAGCCAGGTTTATTCCAGGCACCGAAGGGAAATCAGGAACAAAGAGCTTGCCCTGTGCTGTGCACAGGCCTGAACAGGGGTCAGGAACCAATGGTCTGAGGGCACGGGGGCAATACAAAGGCTAAGGCAAAAGGTCACTGACCTGTAGGGAAGATGGAGCCGGCCACCAGGGATACCAACAGGGAAACAGGGAAAGGAGAAACCACGAGAACCAGGGGCATGGGGAGAGGAGAGACTGGGGCAGAGCACGGTGTGCAAGGCACCGTGGGGAAGGACTTTCTTTCAGCCTAGGCAGGGATGACTCTGTGGTCCATCCTCCCAAGGCAAGACCCTGGGAATTCCCCCGAGGGGTTCGAGGGACTCCACACTGGGGGACACTGCCCGTGGCTGGGGAGGGTTTGGGGGTGTCCTGGCTCAGCACTGCCTGTCCCTCCCAGCTCTTCCTGCTCGAGGAGATGCGGGAGAGGAAGTTTGACAGCTTCGCGCGGGTGATCCAGAAGGCGTGGCGCCGGCACATCGCCATCCGCAAATACGAGCAGATGAGAGAGGAGGGTAAGGCTGGGCAGGGGCAGGGACAGGGACAGGGGCAGGGACAGGGACAGTGCCACCCCCACAGCCCTTCCTTCCTTTCACTGGAACAGCCCAGCTGCCAGAGCAGCAGCCTGGCTCCTAATCATGGCACTAATGGTGATTCGGTGATGGAGGAACTGGCCCATGAGTTGTTGGGAGTCTTTTCCCACTCTGGAAGGACAGCAGAGATTTCCTGCTCCTATTTCCAGCCCTTGGATCCTTGCACTGTCTGACTCTGCACTTCACAGCCTGCAGAGAGATGGAGGGGAGTGGTTGGGAGTCAGGGTTCTCAAAAGGATGGGACAAGCCACTGATCCCTGCCTGACACCATCATGGGGTCATGGTTCCCACCCTCCCAAGCACGCAGGAAAAATCAAAAGAGGAAAGAAAACCCAAAAAACAGCTGGGTCCATCCCTCCCTCCCACAGCACGAGATTTATTGAAGGCAATTAATGGGTTTCAAAGGCAGCCAAGCTCCAGCAGCTGGGATCCCTCCCACGGCATAAAACAAGCCCCACTTTTGCTGCCACGATCCGTGTGACAGCTCCCACGGCTGGTTTGGGGGGTGCTCTGAGCCACCAGCACAGAGCCACATCAACCTGCACCTCTCTGGGGTCCCTCCCAGCCGCCAGCATCCTCTACAACTTCAAGGAGAGGCGGAGGAACAGCATCAACAGGAATTTCGTGGGGGATTACCTGGGCATGGAGGAGCGGCCGGAGCTGCGCCAGTTCCTGGCCAAGCGGGAGCGCATCGACTTCGCCGACTCCATCACCAAATACGACCGGAGGTTCAAGGTACAAGGACACACCTGGGGCTGGGCACAGGCCAGGCTGCAGCTCCTGGTGGCTTCCCTTGGGTGGGATGTGTGTGTGTGGGGGGGGTGGGGGGGGTTTGTGCCCCCCAGCAAAACCCCCGACTCCCTTCTCCTGCCCTTTCCCAGCCCATCAAGTGGGATTTCATCCTCACCCCCAAGTACTTCTACCTGATCGGGCGGGAGAAGGTGAAGAAGGGGCCTGAGAAGGGGCAGATCAAGGAGGTGCTCAAGAAGAAGGTGGAGCTGCAGGCGGTGAGCGGCGTCTCGCTGAGGTGTGTCCCTTACCAGGGGCTCTGCACGGGGCGTCCCCATGGCTGGGCTTCCCCCCTCACCTCCAGCAGCCTCTCCATGCCCTGGTGCTCCCCATCCCTCATCCATGGGGGGCATCCAGCCCTGAGGAGGAGGCTCCCTGCAGGTGTTTTGCAGAAGCCAGGGAGTTTTCCAGCTAAATCGCCCTCCAAATTTCCTTGGGGATGGCCCCAAGCCCAGCGGGGTCCCCAGATCCCCAGCTGGCACCAGCCGTGGTGGGGTTCACACCCCTGGTTGCTCCCCCAGCACCAGGCAGGACGACTTCTTCATCCTCCACGAGAACGACGCCGACAATTTCTTGGAGTCCATCTTCAAGACGGAGCTGATCAGCCTCCTGTGCAAACGCTTCGAGGAGCTCACCCGCTCCAAGCTGCCCCTCTCCTTCAAGGACACGTAAGGAGGGAGGCCAGGAGAGGTGACAAAGCAGGACAGGGTCCTGTCACCGCAGTCTCATGGCTTCTCTCGCCCCCAGACTACAGTTTCGGGTGAAGAAGGAGGGCTGGGGCGGCGGTGGCACCCGCAACGTCACCTTCATCAGAGGACAGGGCGACGTGGCCGCCCTCAAAGCTGGAGGCAAAACCCTTACGGTCAGCATCGGGGATGGGCTCCCCAGGAATGCCAGTGAGTGCCAGGGCACCGGCGGGTGGCACAGGGGGGACACAGGAGCGCTGGGGTCACCAGGCACAGCTGGAGGCCTGGGAGCATTGGGGTGAGCTGGGTGTACCCTGTGGGGTTTGTGTCTCTCCCGGGAAGGACCCATTTCTGCTCTGCTGATGGGGCAGCACGGGGACCTCTGGGGAACAGGGTACAAATGGGAGGACAGCCCCTACAGCTGGCTCTGAGGACTGTCACCTAACGGGGGGCTTGTGTCCCCCCAGAGCCCACAAGGAAGGGGGCAGCACAGGGCAGAGGTGGCAGCAGGCATCCAGCACCTTCCCGAAGCGCCCCACCAGCACCCAGAGGTGAGGAGGGGAGACCAAGGTGGGGGACACCCGGGGGTGCAGGCTGTGCGTGGCCCCCCTGTAATGCACCCTGCTGGGACGGGGTGTTCCAGGAGCCTGCAGGAACGGGGGCCCCCAGATCTCCCGCGGCGATGGCTGGGCCCAGAGGGACACCTACAAGATGCCCCAGAAGCAGACGCGGGGCCCCCCGGCCGCGGCTCTTCCCGCCCGCAGCGCCGGGCACCAGCACAAGGCACGGCCCCCATCCGAGCACAACATGGACTTCCTCAACGTGCCTGACCAGGGCGTGGCCGGGTAGGTCCAGTCCCACCTCCCTCTCCCTGCCCCACCCTCCTCTCCCACTGCCATCAGCGCTGGGAGATGCTTTCCCCTCCGAGGAGGGGACCAGAGTGGGACAATCTGGCTTTGCTGGTAGGACACATCTCCCAGGCTCTTGTGCATCCCAGTTCTCCCAGTCCTTGCACTGGGAGCACCCACCTGCAGGCACAGAGCACCCATGGGTGTGGGACAGCAGGATGGGCAGCTCATCCTGCCCCAGTTCCTCCACTGGGAGCAACCAACTGTGCTGCAGGCACAGAGCATCCCATGGATGGGGGACAGAGGGTTGGACAGCTCATCCTGCCCCAGTTCCCCCAGTCCCTGCACTGGAAGCACAGAGAATCTGCAGGCACAGAGCATCCCATGGGTGGGGGACAGCAGCATGGACAGCTCATCCTGCTCAAATCCTCCCAGTCCCTGCACTGGGAGAATCCACCTGCAGGCACAGAGCACTTCAGGGTGGACAGGAGGGTGCAGCTCATCCTGTCTCAGTTCCCTGCACTAGGAGTACCCAGCTGTGCTGCAGGCACAGAATGGGTCTCATGGGTGTGGGACGGCAGGATGGGCAGGAGGGAGCAGCACATCCTGCCTCAGTTCCCCCCAGTCCCTGCACTGGGAGAATCCACCTGCAGGCACAGAGCACCTCAGGGTGGGCAAGAGGGTGCAGCTCATCCTTGTCTCAGTTCCCCCACTCCCTGAACTGGGAGCACAGAGAATCTGCAGGCACAGAGCATCCCATGGGTGTGGGACAGCAGTATGGGCAGGAGGGTGCAGCTCATCCTGCCCCAGTCCCTGCACTGGGAGCACCCAGCTGTGCTGCAGGCACAGAGCATCCCACGGGTGAGGTGAGGGGCAGCAGGATGGGCAGGAGGGAGCAGCACAGCCCAGCCCAGGCCCTGCTGCCCTCCCAGGCTGCATCCCTGCCGCCCCTCAGGGTGCAGCGCCGGCGCAGTGTGGGCCAGCGCCCGCCCCCGGCCCGGCGCCCCAAGCCCCTGCCCAAGGCGGAGGGGCCGCGGTGCCGGGCGCTCTACCAGTACATGGGGCAGGACGTGGACGAGCTCAGCTTCAACGTGGGGGACGTCATTGACATCCTGATGGAAGGTACCAGGCTCCTGCCCTGCCCAGCTCTTCTCCCTGCCCTGCTGGCACCACACCTGACTTTTTGTCTCCTTCCCAGATGCCTCTGGCTGGTGGAAAGGCCGGCTGCACGGCAAGGAAGGGCTTTTCCCTGGGAATTACGTGCAGAAGATCTGAGCTGGAGGAAAAGGTCGAGGTCACCACCCTCCCAGCCCACCTCCAGAGGCTGCGCCCAAGGTGCCGGGGTGGCTCCAATGGAGTTTTTCCTCCACTGCTGGCACAGAGTGAGCGCTTCCTCAGGAGCCCCCCGGACTGTGCTGGTGCCGAGCACTGGATCCCACAGCCCCTTCAGCTGCAGGCACCCCTGCAGCAAGGACTTGGCTGCTTTTTCCTACCCCGGGAGTGAACCTTCTCCAGGGTGTGAATACAATCACTGTCAATAATTACGGTAAATAACCAGACTCAGCAAACTCAGATGTTCAGTTTGGGGGTTGTATTTCACCCTGGTGCCTGTTCCCACTGTGGCTGTGACAAAAGCTGTGGTGTGGGCAGACACAGAGCAGAGGCAGCCCCAGTTCCTCCCACAACGAACCCTCCAGAAAAGGCTGAACACACAAACCAGCTCCTGCAGGGATGCAGCTCCTGCAGGGATCCAGCTCCTGCAGGGATCCAGCTCCTGCAGGGATGCAGCTCGGGCATCTCCACGTCCCGGTGACTCTGGATCGCTCAGCACAGCCGAGGCAGAACGGCACCAGGGTGCTGTCACCAGGCCCTGCTTCCCCACAGGAAAAACTCCAAGGATCTCTCAGAGAAAGCCCACGCAGCTGTCACAGCTTTTCCCGGCGGTGCTCAGAGGGGCAGGGGGGTCTCACCCGTGTGGGGCAGGATCGATGCTTGGGCTGGCAGCCGCGATCCTGGGCTGTGCCGGCTCCGGGGCCATCCCAAAGGCCAGGCCAGGGGGACAGCTGGGGGGCTGAGCCCCAGCCGGGGCTGCTCCAGGAGGTTTTCAGCCGGGAGAGCGATGAACAGGGCCCGAACGCCCGGCCCGGGCCCGCCCTGCCCCGCCCGGCCCTGCGCCGGAGGAAGTGACGGCAGCGCGGCCCCACAGAGCCCGGCCGCCTCACGGCCCGGCCCGGCCCTTCCTCCCTGAGCCCACAGCACAGCCCTCCTCTTCCTCCCTGAGCCCACACAGCACAGCCCTCCTCTTCCTCCTTGAGCCCAGAGTCCAGCCCTTCCTCCCTGAGCCCACAGCACAGCCCTCCTCTTCTTCCTTTCCTGACCCCACAGAGCCTGGCCCGCGCCTCACGGCCCGGCACAGCCCTTCCTCCCTAATCCCACAGCCCAGCCCTCCTCTTCTTCCCTGAGCCCAGAGCCCAGCCCTCCTCCCTGAGCCCACAGCACAGCCCAGCCCTTCCTCCCTGAGCCCACACAGCACAGCCCTCCTCTTTCTCCTTCCCTGACCCCACAGAGCCCGGCCCGCCTCACGGCCCGGCCCGGCCCTTCCTCCCTCATCCCACAGCCCAGCCCTCCTCTTCCTCCCTAATCCCACACCTCAGCCCTCCTCTTCCTCCCTCCCCGATGCCACAGAGCCCAGCCCTCCTCTTCCTCCTTAATCCCACAGAGCCCGGCCCGAGCCTCACAGCCCGGCCCAGCCCTTCTTCACTCCTTGATCCCACAGAGCCCGTTTTGAGCCTCACAGCCCAGCCCTCCTCTTCCTCCCTAATCCTGCACCTCAGCCCTCCTCTTCCTCCCTAATCCCACAGCCCAGCCCTTCCTCCCTAATCCCACATCCCAGCCCTCCTCTTCCTCCTTAATCCCATAGAGCCCGACCTCAGCCTTACAGCCCAGCCCTCCTCTTCCTCCCTAATCCCACAGCCGAGCCTTCCTCCCTCCCAGATCCCACAGAGCCCGGCCTCAGCCTTACAGCCCAGCCCTCCTCTTCCTCCCTCCCTCCCTCCCTGCCGAGCCCCCCGGGAGCTGCTCCCATGTCACACAGACCTCCCCAGCTCAGTTTTGGGGCTCCCGCGGTGTCCAGGGGCCCCTGTGTCCTCCAGGGTGGGATTGACAGAGGGCACAGCCCCACCGGGATAGGAAATTCCCCACAGAATTGCGAGTTCCTCACAGCCCCACACTGAAAATTGTGGCTTCACCCCTCCTCCTCCCCCCATGATGGGGTTTTTTTCAGCCCCTGAAGTCCTTGGGGTGATTTTTCCTGTAAATCACAGCTTTTTAGGAGTCCTTGCACTGCAGACTGCAAGGGAGGGGAGGTGGTGTCTCATTTTATTTTAATGAAAAATAATGGCTTTGGAAACTCTGGGGATTTAGGAAACTCCGGGGATTTAGGAAACTCCTTCCTGCACCTTCCAGCCCTGCCTGGGGGCCGGGGGACTGGGAATGGGGGGCAGTGGGTGCTGTCAGTGGGATGGTCCTGCTCAGCCCTGCAGGGAGCTGGGCCAGCTCAGGCTCTCCCTGGGGTGCTCCAGAGGGCTCCGGGCGCTCCAAAGAGCTCCAGGGGCTCCCAGGGGCTTGGGGGGGTCTCTCAGGGGCTTCTGTTGCTGTGAGGATGCTGGAGGGTCCAAGGGGCCTGGGCTGCTCCTCAGGACGCACAGGAGCTGGAGGGTGTTCCAGGAGTGCGGGGTGTTCCCAGCACCCTGGGGTGCTCAGAGGGCCCTGGGATGCTCCAAAGGATCCAGGACTTCCCACAGGGCTCAGGCTCTGAGCACCCCAGGGTGCTCTGAAGCCCCCCGGACACCGCAAAGCCACGGGATGCTCTGAGGGCTCCAAGATGCTGCAAAGCCCCCAAAAAACTCCAGAAGCCTCAGGATGCTCCATGATCCCTGTGCCTGGAATGCTCCAAAGCCCCTGGGGCACTCGGCAGACTCCCTTGGATGCTCCCTGGATGTTCCAAAAGCCCTGGGATGCTCCAAAGGCCTCCGGGATGCTCAAGCCCCTGGGATGCTCTGAGCCCCCGGGATGTTCTGAGCCCCTGACAGGATCCCAGACCCCAGGATGCTCCAAGGGCCCTGGGATGCTCCAAAAACCCAGGATACGCCGATGCCTTTCCCACTCCAGGATGTTTCAAGACCCCCCAGGATGCTCCAAAACCCCCGGGATGCTCCAAACCCCCGGGATGCTCCAAAACCCCCGGGATGCTCCAAAACGCCCGGGATGCTCCAAAATCCCCGGGATGCTCCAAAACCCCCGGGATGCTCCAAACCCCTGGGATGCTCCAAAACCCCCGGGATGCTCCAAAACCCCTGGGATGCTCCAAACCCCTGGGATGCTCCAAAACCCCCGGGATGCTCCAAAACCCCTGGGATGCTCCAAACCCCCGGGATGCTCCAAAACGCCCGGGATGCTCGAGCTGCCCGCAGACTCTGGGATGCGGGATGCGGAGAATCTCCCGGGAAAAGCAGCCGAGGGTGGGGGTGGGGGCGGAACGGGGCGGGGCCGGGTCCCCCCCCGCCCCGAGGCCCCCGCCCGCCCTTCCGCACGTTCCTTCCTCCCCCCCCGTCATCCTCCTCCTCCTCCTCCTCCTCCCCCCGCTCTCGCGACAGCTCCGCACAGAAAATGGCCCCGCGGCCGCCCCGCCGCTGATGCGCGACCCGGGCGGCGCCGGCCCCGCCGCAGCCCCGGTACGGCCGGGAGGGAGCGGGAGGGACCGGGAGGGACCGGGATCGGGGAGCGGACCGGCACCGGGGATGGACTGGCACAGAGGGATGCGCGGACAGCGGGGGATTTACCGGCACCGGGGATTTACCGGCACCGGCGGGGGTGGACCGGCACCGGGACCGTATGGGCACCGGGGATGTAGCGGTACCGGGGGTACCCCGGCAGCGGGGGTGTGCTGGTACCGGGAAGGGAGCACTGGCACCGGGGGATGTACCGGGCCAGGGGTGTACCGGCACCCGAGCTGGATCGGTACCAGGGATGAACCAGCACCGGGGCTGTGCCGGTGTCGGGGCTGTACCGGTATCGGGGGATGAACCGGCACCGGGAGCTGTCCTGGGGCTGGACCAGCACCGGGGCTGGAGCTGCACTGGGACCACAGCGGTACCGGGGCTGTGCGGGGAGCCGGGACCTGAACCAGCCCCGGGGCTGCTGCCCACGGAGGGCTCCGGGTCACCGGGGCGCTGCCCACGGCGTGCGGGGCCCTGGGGGTGCTCCCGGGGCTGTCACTGCCCCTGGACTTGTAGCCATGGGTGTCTGGCCCGTGGGGTCACCGCTTGTGGGGCTGACAGGGAGCCACGGGAGCCCCCAGCCCCGGGGTTTGGCAGGTGTGTGGCCCCTGGGAACAGCGGGATGCCCCCTGACATCCCGGCTGCACCTGCCGGGATCTCCCCGTGCTCCCTCCACCCGCACACAGCTGTCAGTCGCTTTGTCGCTGTCACAGCCGCGGGCTCCTGGCCTTGGCCGTGCTGTGAACTTGCCCTGGCTCAGCTTTGTCCAGGCTCGGTGGGGGAAGCTCCAACATCCCCAGGTGCCTCCTGAAGGGAAAGTGGGGTTTTTTCTCTCAGCTGCAGAGCTGAGGTAGCCGGGTGGATGGGCCATCCACGGGCAGGCAGGTAAAGGTGGGCACCAGGGTGGTGTGGGAATGTGGGGAAACGGCAGCAGGGCTTGGAGCACTCTGGGGGGTCGTGGGGACCCCCAGGCTTCCCCCCCTGAGAGGGAAGAGGGGCCTGGGCTGAGCTGCCCCGGTGGCCACACGGGGATGTGACAGCGAGGCCGGCCCCTCTGGGTGCCCACCTGTCTCTGGGTTCGGGGTGGGCTCCTCAGGCTCTCCGGGCAGGTTCTGAGGTGGAAAGCAGAGAGGGGCAGCACCCGGGGCAGCACCTTTGCTCCAGCCCGTGCCGGGATTGGGGCATCCACCTTGCGTTGGGGCGCCTGGAGCATCCTCCCCGCGGCATCCCCCGGCTCTCTGGGGGCTGCCCGCGGTATCTGAAGGCTCCAGGAGAATCCGCGGGGTGTGTTTTGGTTTTCGGGCTGTGGATCTGGCGGCACGGGCAGGAGCTGAGCCGCTGGCACCGCCGGCGCTGCCTCCCCCGGCGCTCAGCGGTCACATGAGCCCCTTGTTCGCAGCCTTTGTCTCATCTCCTGCGCCAGGAGCCGCCTTCGGGGGGAGCCTCCTCATCCTCGGGCCTCAGAGCGCGCACAGAGATGCTCAAATCGGATTATTTGTCCCATTTATCCTCCCGGGGTGGGTTGAGAAAAGTCTCGGGATTGTGGATAAAGCCCCCGGATGGTTTGAGCGGGGGATGAGCTGTGTTAATTATTCACTGAATCAGCAGCACAGCCTGCTCGGGGTGACCGTCAGCTGCAAACATCCTGCCCACCCTCACGGCTGGCAGCCCCTGGCAGGATTTGGGGGGTCCCTGTTCACCCCCCAGGGGCTGGGATGTGGGAGTTTGGTGCCAGCAGCTTTTTTGGGGAGGCTGGAGCTGTGGCAGGAGAACCCTGGGGACAATGACAGTGACAGTGGTGGCTCAAGGATGGGGGGTGCCAGGGCAGGTTTGCTGTGCCTTGAAGGGGATCCTGCAGTTTGAGAGAATTTTTTTTGGCTGCAGTTGCTGTGGGCAGGATGCTGGTGATGCCTGGGGGGGATGTTTGGGGGCTTTGGGGACCACCCTGGGGCAGGAGATGTCACTGTTGGACACGAAGGAAAGACACAGACTCGTGATTCAGTGGTCACATCTTGGGGGGAGTCATATCTCCGGGGGGGGGTCCTGTCCCTGAGGGAGTCGTGTCACCAGGGGGGTCACATCTCTGGGGGGGTCACATCTCTGAGGGTGTCACATCTCTGGTGACCACGGGAGGTCACTGGGGATGGGGACAGTGGCAGGCCAGCAGCACCTGGGCTGGGGTGTCACGCTCAGAGCTGCAGAGCAGACGGTTCTGGAGGAGGAGAAGTGTTGGCCACCATCCCGTGGGAGGTGACAAATGGCAGCAAGATGATCCAGGTGCCACCTGCTCTCCAAAACCCAGTCCTGGGCTGGGCACAGGGTGATGCTGCAGTGCTGCCACCGTGTCCTCTGCCGTGTCACCCCTGGGGACACTTGGCCACAAGCCGAGTGTCCATCCCTCCTGCCCTCAGGGGAGCTGCTCAAGAGGCGTTTTCCCAGCTTTTCCATAGGGAAAAGAAAAATCAGCTTACAAGGCATCACTGGGATGGAGAGCAGCATCTGTGATCCCAGAGGGGCAGGACAGAGGTTCCAACTTCCCAAGGCACTGCTGGGTCTGACCCTGCAGCTGCAGGAGCTCCCTGTCCCCTGCTGCAATTTCCTGATTGCTTGGAAAAACTTCCCTGTGCTGCCCTTCGGGCTCACCTGGAGGCTGTGGGTACCAGGGGTGCTGAGCCCAGGCTGTGCCACCCAGCTGTGATCCAGAGAGGCATTTCCAGCAGGGCAGCAGGAATTCTGGCTCCCTGCAGTCTCAGTGGTTCCAGGAAAGGCCCTGGCAGCTCCGACACTCCAGGGTTGGGCTCCAAAATGTGGCAGTGCCACAGGGACACTGCCCAGGGGCTGGGCAGGCAGGCACTGCCCTGCCTCGACCTTTTCAGCATTGTCTCCCCATAAAAGAAGATGTCCAAGACATTTTTTGTCTCCCACCAAACCCCTCATTTCTACCAAACAAAGCTCCATCAAAGCTGCCAGGAGCTTCCCGTGTTTACCCCCTGTCCTGCAGGGATGGAGATGGAGCATCCCCTCCATCCAGGGCTGGATTTTCCCCCTGGGCCATCACCAGCCCCAACCCTGCCCCAAATTCCCTGCTCCATGGCCAACCCCCCTCCATGGTTGGCTGATTCCATCCCGTGGCCACTGGGCTGAGGAAACAACAACAAAAACAACAACAACAACAAAAAAAGCCCCACAACCTGCAGACAAAGCTGGGAGCCCAGGGGCAGCCACAGGAATAATCCCCCGTGGATTTTCCCCCTTTTCCCTGATTGATTTCCCGCTGGGCTGCGATCCCGGCGTGCCGGCTGCTGCAGGAACAGCTGCTAAGCCTGGCTTGGCTGGGCTGAGCCCCTCTGGGCGAGACCCCCTGGAGCCAAAAGCTGGGAAAATGCCTCTGGAGCAGATGTTAATGGGAAGCATGGGGTGCCCCAGCCAGCAGAGCTGATCTCCAGGGAGATTTCCCAAGGAGTTATTGAGCTCTTGGGGAAACATTGCCCACTGCCCACTTCACAGCCCCAGCGCTGATATTATTGCTGTTATTATTGTCATTATCATCAATATCATAATTATCAGTGTTATTATAACTATCTGTACCCTTTTATCCTTTTTATTTTATCCTTTTGTCCTTATTTTCATCATTGCTTGTTATTTATTAGCATGATTATTGCTGTTATTATCATCATCATTTTTCTCTCGCACTCCAACATTAAGACACTACAGAGAAATCCCCCGAACTGGAGGGGATTTTCCAGATGATTTTCTGGGAATTTAAGTTTGGCTTCTCCATGTGGGAGCCTCGTGCCAAGGCACAACGAGGCCAAGCCAACCTCATTTTGGGCAGGAACTGTCCAGTCTCCATCTCTGACAGCTCCCAGTCTCTCAGTGGGACCTGCTGCTCCTCCTGGCTGGAAAACCCTTTGGAATTCTGAGGGCAGCACCCAGCGAGCCCCCCAGCCCTGGCAGCAGGAGGCTGGAGCAGCTGCAGCATCCCTGCTTTGGCTGTGCCTTGGAGGGCATCCTGCAGTTTGGGGAAAATTTTTTTTGGCTGCAGTTGCTGTGGGCAGGATGCTGGTGATGCCTGGGGGGGATGTTTGGGGGCTTTGGGGACCACCCTGGGGCAGGAGATGTCACTGTTGGACACGAAGGAAAGACACAGACTCGTGATTCAGAAGGCTGATGCTCTAAAAAAGGGGCTGGTTTATTCTCAGAACCTGTTTTTATACCTTTTTACAATGTGCCCACCTAAGAGGTGGGATCCTTTGAACCATTGGTCACACCAAGGGTCAACAAGCAAGGTCCCTCCTTAGGAGAGAAATGTGACAAACAAGAGAGTTTACAAAGTGTGACCTTGTTTAGCAGTTTAGATCCCTGGGAAAGAACTTGAGAAAAACCCAAACATGACAGGCAGTGACTACAAGGAGAGGCAGGGACAGGGACAGGGACAGGGACAGGGACAGGGACAGGGACAGGGACAGGGACAGGGACAGCTCGGGGTTCTGTGCAGCCACCATCTCCTGCCGGCTCAGCCCTGGGTGGGAGGCTCAGACCACGGGGCACCGAGGAGGAGGAGGAGGAGGAGAAAAAAAAGAGGAAGAGGAGCAGCAGGAGGAGGGAGGCCCGATGGCCCCGGGCTGGGATCTGACCTCCCTGCCTTGCTCCCGGTGCAGCATCGCCGGGAGGAGCCGCCGTGTCCCTCTGCCCCTGCCCAGCCCCGGCCAGGCCATGAAGACGGAGAAGGAGGAGGCTGCGGCCGCCTTCTCCCTGCGGGGGAAACTCGGCACGGAGGGGGCAGGTGAGTGCCCTCGGGGGGTGCTGAGAGGGGGCAGGTGAGTGCCCTCACTGGGCAGGGGGCAGGTGAGTGCCCTCACTGGGCAGGTGAGTGCCCTCGGGGGCAGGTGAGTGCCCTCACTGGGCAGGGGGCAGGTGAGTGCCCTCACTGGGCAGGTGAGTGCCCTCAGGGGGCAGGTGAGTGCCCTCGGGGGGTGCTGAGAGGGGGCAGGAGCAGGGGGGAAACATTTGCTCCTGTGGCTGGGAGGTCCCTCAGGCTGAATCTGCCCCCCTGTCGCACACAACAGAAGAACAAGCAAATCAATCAGGGAAAAGGGGAAAATCCACGGGGGATTATTGCTGTGGCTGCCCCTGGGCTCCCAGCTTTGTCTGCAGGTTGTGGGGCTTTTTTTGTTGTTGTTTTTGTTGTTGTTTCCTCAGCCCTTCGGGATGGAATCAGCCAACCATGCAGGGGGGTTGGCCATGGAGCAGGGAATTTGGGGCAGGGTTGGGGCTGGTGATGGCCCAGGGGGAAAATTCAGCCCTGGATGGAGGGGATGCTCCATCTCCAAGAACAAGGAAATGACACTCACATGTTGAGATGTTTAAGGTAGAAAAAAAAGGCAGTTTATTTACAGACTTTAACATTTGTAGAGTTTTAGCAGTGACTGTAGATTGAGGAAGAAAATCTTCCTGTTTAACTACACTGGGCAATCCAACAGTCCATTAACAGTCTTTTCTTTATGAGAAGAATGTCGCTGTTGGACATGAAAGAAAGACAGGGACTCATGATTTCAGAAGGCTGATGCTCTAAAAAAGGGGCCGGTTTATTCTCAGCACCTATTTTTATACCTTTTTACAATGTGCCCACCTAAGAGGTGGGATCCTTTGAACCATTGGTCACACCAAGGGTCAACAAGCAAAGTCCCTCCTTAGGAGAGAAATGTGACAAACAAGAGAGTTTACAAAGTGTGACCTTGTTTAGCAGTTTAGGTCCCTGGGAAAGAACTTGAGAAAACCCAAACATGACAGGCAGTGACTACAGAAGAATGTAAACGTGGTTATAGTGTTACAGTAACAAGAAAGTTGTTCGTGTAAAATTGTGTCTAATTTCATTGCAAGAAGTAAACACAAAAAGCTAAAACAAAACTTTTAAAAAAAGCTTCTTAAAAAAAAAAAAACCAGAAGAGAACAGCAAAAACCCAAACAACATACCCTCCACCCATGGGGACATGCCCAGGTGTGCCAGGGTGCACAGATGGCATCACCCAGCCTTCACCTTCACACCTCAGCTTCCCCTAGAGCAAAGCCCCTGGCAGCCCTGGAGGGGCTCCAGCCTCTCCAGCCAGACCCCATGTCCCTGTTTGGGAGGGATGGGGAGGGCAGAGGGGTGGTTTGGCAGGGCCGAGCCTCACCACCTCTCCCCGCAGGCTGCAGTGACCCGGCCCTGCCCGGTGCCCCGGGGCCGGGAAGCGGAGGGACCCCGGCCCCGGAGCTGCGGCCGCTGAAGCGCAGAGCCGTGCCAGGTGAGGCCAGCCCCGCCCCGGGGAGGGGACGGGACAGCCACCGCCCGGGCAGGGACGAGGCCGACGGCTCTGTGTCCTTGCAGGGAAACACTACCAGTGCTCCAGCTACGGCTGCAAACTGGCCTTCCTCAGCATGCAGGAGCTGATGGACCACCTGAGGGTGCACTACAGACCCACGCAGTCCCTCGAGGGTAAGGCCAGGACACCTCGTGTGCTCTTTTTTTTTGGCTGGGAGGGGGCAGAGCAGGGCTGAGAGCAGCTGGGGGTGGGGGCAGCGGGGGAGGTGCTGCAGGCTGGGAATTAAAGGTGCTGGGAATTAAAGGTGCTGGGAATTAGAGGTTGGCTTATCCATGTGGGAGTCTCGTGCCAATGGCCAACGTCATTTTGGGCAGGAGCTGTCCCCACGTGCCCATCATCAGCTCCCAGTCTCTCAGGGGGACCTGCTGGCTGGAAAACCCTTTGGAATTCTGAGGGTGCCAGCCCTGGCAGCAGGAGGCTGGAGCAGCTGCAGCAGTCCCTGCCTCCCCTGTGCCTTGGAGGGGATCCTGCAGTTTGGGGGGATTTTTTTTGGCTGCAGTTGCTGCGGGCTGGACACGAGCAGGACAGAGGGGCTGTTCCCGGCTGGGCGGCCGGTGCTGAAATCTCCCTCTGAATTCCTCTGCCCAGGCAAAACCTTCCACTGCCCCACCCTGGGCTGCACCGAGACCTTCCCCAGCATGCAGGAGCTGATGGCCCACATGAAGGTGCACTACAAACCCAACCGCTACTTCAAGTGAGTGCCGCTGCTCCCCGTCCCCACCGCGGCCCCTCGGGGCACACCCGGGCCGGGCCGGGCCGGGGGCGGTGCCGGGGGAGCAGCATCGCCTCTGACGGCGCTTTCCCCGCCCTTTGGCTCAGGTGCGAGAACTGCCTGCTGCGCTTCCGCACGCACCGCTCCCTCTTCAAGCACCTGCACGTCTGCTCCGACAGCGCCAGCGGCCCCGCGCCGCCCCCCAAGCCCGACAAGCCCGTCCTGCCTCCCGCTACCTCCGCCCCGGAGAAGGAGCCCCCGGCCAAGCCCCCCGAGGGGCTGCCCAAGCTGCCGAGCGCTCTGCGGCCCCCGGAGAAGGAAGCGCCGGCGGCGGGCGCGGACACTGCCCCGGCGGCGCTGCCCACGGCGCTGCCCGAGCTGCCCGGCTCGCTGGAGCCGCTGCCGCTGGTGTCGCCGGCCCCTCACCCCTTCCCGCTGCTGGAGCCCGGCCTGTTCGGGCCCCCGTCCTTGACTCGGTTCTCGGGGCCACCCCCGTCCTCGGTGCCCGGGCCGTTCCTGCCCTACGTGCCCCCCTCGCCCTACGGGCTGGCGCAGCCCCCGGCTCAGCACCGCCTGCGGCCCTTCCTGCCGGGCCACGGCCCCCCCAGCGTCTCCAACGCCGTCTGGAAGAAAAGCCAAGGTGAGCGCGCCGAGCCGTTCGGGGCAAACGTTCTTCTGCTCCCGCCTTGACCAGCAGCAGCTCCCCAGGAGGACCCGCCGCCACCCAGCCGAGGATCCGGCCCCCTCCTCCCCCTCCGGCCCGGCCACCTCCCCCCAAAGCCCCGTCCCACCCGTGCCACCCCTTCTGTGATGTTCGATTGGGCAAAGCACCGGCGACCACCAAAAAAAAAAAAAAAAAAAAAAAAAAAAAACCACCAAATTCTCCCGGCCCTGCTGCTCCCCGGCGTGCTGGGGGTGCGAGGCGGGGGGGCCGGGCCAGGCCTGCCCTCCCACGTGTCCCCCCCCAGGGGAGGGGAAGACCTAATGCTTGTCTTGCCCCTCGATTCCCTCCGCAGGTGTGAGTGTCAGCCCACTCCTCCCATGCTTTGGCTCAGGAGTGACTCCAGGTTAGTTCGGCACCTCCTGGGTGGGGGCTGCTTTCTGTCGCTGGGGGGTTTGGGGGGCGGCGGGGGGGGCACAGGGGACGGGAGAGGCCCCAGGGGCGCTGCCGTGCTCCCCGGGGAGCAGCGCGGGAGGGCGGCTCCCTCCTTTCCGGGAGCCCCGCGGAGAGGGGACGCGGCCCAGGTGGGCTCCGAGGCGGGGGGGTTGCCGGCTGCACCCCCCCCCAAAACCCCCCAGCCTGGCCCTGAGGGCAGAAGCAGCAGCAGGAGCAGCAGCAGCTGCCTGGGCGTCAGTGCCCCCAGTGCCGAGCCCAGGCTGGAACCCGCCGTGCCCTTTGCTCCGGGGCCGCGGGGCGCAGCCCGGCTCCCGGATTCGGGGTTCTTCCCTTGGGAAGGGAACCTCTGAGCGTGTGGGGCTCGGAGCGAGGGGGGCTCCAGCCCCCACAGCCCCGCGGCACCACCCGAGTCCGCGCGATTCCCGGCGGCGATTCCCGGCGGCGGCGATCCCGGGGCGGTGGATCCCCGTGCTTCCCTGCCCGCCCGTCCTTGCAGGGCACTCCTCCAACAGCCGCATCGTCTGGGAGCACACGCGGGGCCGCTACAGCTGCACGCAGTGCCCCTTCTCGGCCGCCTCCCGCGAGGAGATGACCCTGCACATCGAGGACCACCGCAAGAACCCCCCGCCCCCGCGCCTGGAGGCCGAGATGGGTACGGGAGGGACCCCCGGGGATGGATGGGCTCCCTGCCCCGCAGGGATCAGACACGTCCTGCTCCCTCTGTCCTGGCACAGCCTGGCCGGGTTCCAGGGCCTGCTGCTTCCCCAGCCTGCAGCAGTGCCCTGGGGCGGGTTGTGTGCCCTCCCTGTGCCCCCCGTGCAATGTCCTTGGGGGGGTCTGTGTGTCCTCCCTGTGCCTTTGGCCCCTGCAGTGCCCCTGGGGTCTGTGTGCCCCCCCAGTGCCATCTCCATGTCCCCCAACCCCTGTGTGCCCTGGAGGGGTCCAGGTGCTTGCCCTCCCTGTGCCCCCAGCCCCTGCAATGACCTTGGGGGGGGGGTCTTTATGCCCTCCCTGTGCCCTCCCTGTGCCCCCTGCAACGCCCTGGAGGGTCTCTGTCCCCTCCCTGTGCCCTCCCTGTGCCCCCTGCAATGCCCCTGGGGGTCTGTGTGCCCCCCCTGTGCCCTCCCTGTGCCCCCTGCAATGCCCCTGGGGGTCTCTGTGCCCTCCCTGTGCCCATCCTGTGCCCCCAGCCCTTGCAATGCCCCTGGGGGGGGTCTGTGTGCCCTCCCCCCGAGGTGCTGACCGTTCTCTTCCCTCTCCCCGCAGATTTCGGGGTGGGCCTCTCCCCGTTCCACACCAAGCTGCCGCCGGAGATGGAGAACTCCCTGTACTCCCAGCTTTGATGGCCTCGGCTCCCGCGGGACTCTCCAGCGCCTCCCCGTCCCTGCCCCGAGCCGGGCGGGGGGCACAGCACAGCCCCTGCCCCTCTGCTGGGACAGGCACCCCTCCCTGGGGGCAGGAGCACCCCCAGCCCAGCCCAGCCCGGAGGGGCCGATGTTTCCCCTGGAATTTCTCCCCTTTTTGTTTTCGGGGACTCTCCAGCAGCCGGCAGCCCTGTATCTCCCTCCCCTAAAGGTTTTTGTTGCTTCAGCCCCCGGGGGCTCTGCGGGGAGCCCGGTAGGTTCTCAGGAGTTAGTGGACTTCTCTGGAATGAGATCTCGGAATAATAAATGGGAATTGTACAGGAGTGGCGGCCGGGAGAGGCTCTGTGGGTCCCCGTGGTGGGGCAGGGGGAGCGGGGCTGGCACTGAGGAGCCCCCCAAGGCCAAAGGAGAAGGACGTGGGGGCACGGGGGGGGGGGTGACCCTGTGCTCCCGGGCTGGCCCTGCCAGGGGCTGGCTTGGGGAAGGAGAATGGGAAGTGCTTGGGGAGGGGGAAGGTCTGAGGAGGGGGAAGGGACGCTCCGTGCTCCCCCTGCCCCCTTCCAGCACATCCCAGAGCTGCAGGGCTCCTGAGCAGCAGGGCTGGAGCCTCTGCCAGAGCCCCCCAGCAACCAGGCCAGCGTGGGACCCCAGCCCCGGGCAGCCTCGGTGCCTGTCCCGGCCCTGCTGCAGGCAGAGGTGTCGGGAGGAGGCCATGGAATGGCAGAGCAGCCACTGGGAGGGGCAGGGGCCCAGGTGCCCAGCCCGGAGGGGCTGCACCCCCTGCACCCCCCGTGGGAGCTCCCTGGGGCTGCCCCAGTCCCGCTCTGCCGGTCCCAGCCCAGCGGGGTGAAAAGTTTGCTGCAAACTGGTTTGAGGGGAGGCGAGCTGGGACCTGCTGGTGCCCAGGCCTGCCCTGGCTGGGAGCGAGGGATGGGAGCGATGGAACAGCCAGCACCCCCTGCTCTGCTGCTGCCAGCCCCGGGAGGGGGCACCAACACCGGGATGGGGCTCAGAGAGGCCCAAAGGCCACCTGGGCAGGGTGGGCATCCATTCCTCCTGCTGCTGCCATCCCTTCCTTCTCCTGCTGCCATCCCTTCCTTCTCCTGCCATCCCTTCCTCCTCCCTGCTGTCATTCCTTCCTCCTCCTCCTGTCCTTCTGCGATCCCTTCCTCCTGCTGCCATCCCTGCACAGGGTCAGCAGCACCCTGGGGATGCCCCAGCTCCCTCCTGCAGCCCCCCCCGAGCTGGGACTGTGCCCTCCCCAGCCCAGCCCGGTCCCCTCGGGCCCTGAGCAGGAGGATGGACACCCTGAAGTGTCCCTGAGCTGCTGAGACCCGAGCAGTGACAGCTCCTCACAGAGCCAGCACGGGGTGGCCACGGAGCCCCTGAGGGGAGGGACCCCGAGGTCCCAAAGCGGGGCAGGGGGCACAGCTCAGCCCTCGTGCCCAGCTGGCACAGGAAGGTGCCCTGGCCCCCAGCCCACCCCAAAAGGCAGCAGGGAGACCCTTCCCAAGCTCTCCCTGGCCCTGGATCCGGCTCTGCCCCCTCCAAGGGCAGCACTGACCCATGGGGGTCCTGCAGACCCCATCGTGATGGGACCCCACCCCACAGCAGAGCCCCCCCTCTGTCCCCACCAGCCCAGGCTGAGCCAAACCCAGCCCTCCTGGGGACAGGGACAGTCCCTGCTCCCCGGAGAAACCCAAACCTGCCCCAGAGCCCCACTCCGAGCATTCCTGGCTGTTCCCAAGGCAGAGGCAGCCAAGACAAGCTCCATTGCAATGGATTTTTAAAAACTGAAGTCTTTATTAAAGTTTTATCCAAATTTTGTAACAAAAGATACAAAAGGGCTGGAGATCCTTATTTCTGGGACTAGTCTGACCAATCAAAACCTGACAGTTACTAGGCTAATATAAAATCCATACAATCTGCTAAAAATGCAGGGAAAAAAAAATTAGAAGTAACTGCTGCTCTGACTTTTTTTTTTCCTTTCTTTTTTTTTTTTCTTTTTTTTTTTTCTTTTTTTTTTTTTTAATTCCTTAAAACATTTATAAGTTACTCAGTTTGCATTTTACAGGATTAGTTCTTCTCCGAATGGTCACAGCCGACTGTACAATGCAAGAGGACACCAGCGAGAGAGGGAAAGCGGCAGGAGCGGGATGTGCTGCCGAGCACACCCCACCCACAGCCCCGCTGGGAGGGCAGGGCTGGAGCCTCGGCCCCGGGGGCACACGGAGCTCCCGGAGCACGCAGCGGGAATGCCACAAAGTGCCAGTGCTTGTCTGCACCCCTGGGCAGCAGCACAGCGCTGTCCCCACCCCACAGCATCCCCCTCAGCTCTTTTCTCTCTCTCTCTCCCCCACCCCGGGCCCTTCTCCCAAGGGATGCGCTGGGCTGGACACCTCTGGGATGAGAGGGAAGGTGGGAATGGGGTTGGGAATGCTGCACCTGGCTGGGTTCCCCCCCAAATCCTCCCTCCAGGCACCTCGGGGTGGCAGCCCCGGAGCGGGGACACCAGCGGGGAGCTGGAGCTCTGCTCCGTGCTGGGAACACGGGAGGAGGAGGAGGAGGAGGAGGAGGAGGAGGAGGAGGAGGAGGAGGAGGAGGAGGAGGAGGATGCCCAGGCCAGGCTGGCACCGGGGGCCTGCGCAGAGGTGGCACTGGCTGGCAGAAGGACCCTGAGAATTTACAGGCTAACACGGTCTGCAGGAGCATCACAGTGATGGTGGCTGCACGGGGTGCACAGTGTGAAATGGAGGCGGATGGAGGAGCAGTATCCCCTCACCTGCATTCCCTATCCCTTCCCAAAGGTGCTGCAGGGCACCTGGAGAGGCCACAAAAACCCCCCCTGGCCTGGGACATCATCCCAAGGGAGGGTTCTTAGCTGGCCAACGGGAAAAATGTTCCAGTTTATATATATAAAAAAAAATAAAATAGGAAAGCAAGTGCAGGGCTACTGCAAGGTGCATCAGCAGAGGTACCAGGTCATGCAAGCAGCCCCTCCCTCCCCCCCAAAACCCCAGGCACGCCCCCTCCCCAGCACTAAAGCATCTTCAAGCATGTCCAGAGATCACATCACTGTGGTTTCAGATCTGAGACACCCTCAGGGATGGTCCCGAGTCCAGGGAGATGAACCAGACTGTGCAGCCGAGGTGGCTCCAAAAGCGTCTTCAGAGCCCCGGGCTGAGGGCACGAGGGTGGCAAAGGCCTTCTGTGCTGGCAGGGTGTGAGCTGGAGCTCTGGGTCCAGTGTGGCACAGCTGATTTCGGACACACAGATACCCCTAAGGGGGAGATTTGTTTTTTTCTCTCTTTTTTTTGTGATTTTTTTTTTTTGGTGATTTTTTTTTGTGATTTTTTTGTTTGTTTGTTTGTTTTGCAAGCTGCTGCACAAACCACCGAACGGAGAAAAGCCTTTGGTCATGAGAGAGTTGTGAGAAAAAAAGTGAGCCTTGTATGGAAGATTCCCCTGAATGCCTACAGTATTCTAAATCTTAAAAAAATATATTGTGGACGCTGCAGCCATACAAAGGGGGGAGGAGGAGGAGTGGGAGACAGGGATTTACAGTCTCACACAGACACAACGGGGAGGTTAAGACAAGCACAGTCAGAGTCTGTAAAACTGATTGGCTCGCTGGGATCAGTCATCCTCATCATCCTCTTCGTCCTCTGCATCTTCCTCTCCTTCATCCTCTAGACTTCGTTTTCTCTTCTCCCCGCACCGATGGTCTGCAAAGAGAGGGGAGGATTCACTCTTCCAGCCCAGCCCAGGGAACAGCAGCTGAGTGTGGAGCTGGGAGCGAGCACGGCACAGACTGACATCACTCGGGAGCAGATCCACCCTGCCCTGCCCCTCGTGGAAAAGCCTGGCCTGACATGAGACACCAACAACTTTCTCTGCCCTCCAAGCACCCTGTGTAACAGCTGAAAAGGGGATTTTTTTGCTGTTGTTGTTGTTGAGCACGGGCAAAACCACAGCATCTGCAGAATTCAGGCACTCCTGACCAAGCCCATGGCCCCCTGTGCTGGCACTGCTGAGGTCTCAGATCCTGGGTCAGCTCTGGGCCCCTCAGGACAGGAAGGGCACTGAGGGGCTGGAGCGAGTCCAGAGAAGGGAACAGAGCTGGGAAGGGGCTGGAGCTCCAGGAGAGGCTGAGGGAGCTGGGGAAGGGGCTCAGCCTGGAGAAAAGGAGGCTCAGGGGAGCCCTTGTGGCTCTGCACAGCTCCTGCCAGGAGGGGACAGCCCAGGGGGGTCAGTTTTCTCACAGGTAACAAGTGACAGGTAAGAGGAAATGGCCTCGAGTTGCACCAGATGAGGTTTAGATGGGATACTGGGAAAAACTCCCCCAAGGAGAAGGATTATCAGGCACTGGAACAGGCTGCCCAGGGCAGTGGTGGAATCACCATCCCTGGAAATGTCCAAAAAAGTGTGGATGTGGCACTTGGACTCAGCATTAGAAGAATGACCCAACCTTAACAATTCCATGATTCATCCAAGATTGTTTGAGTTCACAGCAGCCACAATATTCTGTCAGTTTTCATGGGGGTGTTTATGTTTGTTACAACCAGAGGAGTCTGGCCCCAAGCTCAGCTCTAAGCTGATGAGAGGGGAACGTGTCCCCAAGAGATTCCCTCACGCCCTCCTGTGCCAGAAGCCCTGCTCCTGCACGGTCCACCAGTTCCCAGAAATGCTTTTCTAAGCAACTGACCTCTCACATTTTCCAGAATTACCCAGCATGGTTGGAATTTGGAGGTCCTGAAACCCTTGTCCCTCCCTGTGTGACCCCTGGTGATGACACTGCTCAGTACCAGCTTGGGCAGAAAAGCTGCAGCAACAACAGCCCTGCACTGAGGCTGGGGAAGCTCCAAAACCACCAAATATTTGACTGTTGAGGGAGCTCTGCAAGAAATTGGATTGTTAGGACTCAACTCACCCTCCTCAGCTTCATCTTCTTCATCCTCCTCACCATCTTCCTCCTCATCTTCCTCCTGGAGTGAAAAGGAGAGGCTTTGTTGCAAGAACCACAATCCCATGGGCATAACCCCAGTCCTCCCTCCTCTCTCCCACCCCACTGAAGCCTCAGGGTGGCAGGGGAAGCTGTTGGTTCTCCAAGAGCTCCTCACATCCCCACGGATGGGGCTGCATGGGATCCCTCACTCAGGGCCAGGCCAAGACTGAACTGGGAAACTCTCTGGAGTTTTTGACTCTCAGGAGTCCAGAGTGCAGGGAAAGAGCCAGAGTGGGTGGCAAACTCCTCAGAGCTGCCCCCACAGACGCTCCTGTGACACCTGGGTCACCAGACAAGGGACAAACGCCTGAGCTGGTGCTGAACCAGTGACAGTCTCACCTCATCATCTACTCCATCCTCCTCTTCTTCACCTTCCAGGTCATCATCTTCATCTTCCTCGTCATCAATGACTTCTTCATCCAAATCGTCCTCCTCCTCATCATCCTCCTCTTCCTCACCTTCTACCAAAAGGGGGAGGGAGGGAAGTGCCCCAATTCCCAACTCCAGACACCCCTCACCCCTCAGTGCTGTGTGAGCAGCAGGCAGGGCTCACAGAGGATGAGGAGGGACAGCCCCCAGCCCTGTCACCTCCCAGCCCTGGGGGTACCCACCCAGCCCCTCCTCCAGGGGAGCTGGAGCCCACCCAGAAGTGGAAAAGGGGTCGTTGCCCAGCAGGAAAACCAGGAGGGGAAAAAACAAAACTCCTCACCTTCCCCATTCTCATAATCATCTTCCAGTGCATCCCCATCTGCTTCAGGGTCTGAGTCAGGGGCTTCCTGCTCGTCAGCATCAAAGCCATCCAGGTAGGTGAGCTGGGGCAGGAGGGCGAAGACGCTCTCCCGGTAGTTGATGAGCATCGTCACCTCGCAGTTGAACAGGTCCAGACTGTGGAGGTTTGGCAACTTTTTCTGCAAAAAGCAATTCGTTAAGATGACTTACAGCACAGTCTGAGGATCAGGCAGCCAAGGCAGGGTGGCTGGGGCACTGCCCAGGCCCAGCACAGAAGTGGCTCTGCCCCACACGCTCCTCGGATGGACAGGAGTCACTGCTCCTGCTCATTGTGATTGTGGGCACAGAAAATTTCTGTCCAGCTCCTCTGTCCTGGCTTTCCTTTCTGGAACAAACTCTCTGTGTATTTGCAAATCTTTCCTTCTTCTGAACAGGCCCAGCAAGCTCAGGAGTAGCTGAGCTGGACTCATCCTGCTCAAAATATCAGGCAGAACAGCAAGGCAGAGCTCAGGGAGAGCTGCAGCCTGGGTGCCCTTGGCACAGCCCAGCTCAGGCCATCACACCGGGCACCACGCCAAGGAAAGGAGGAGCAGAACAATCCCAAATTCCCTCTGGAGGGAATGGATGGACAAAACAGCCAATGAGACAAATGCCCTGTGCCAGACCTTTCAGGTGTCCCTCACAGCAAGAGCCTTCCTGGGGCAGCTCAGATGGAGCCTCAGAGGCTTCTCCAGCCTCCCTGATCACTGTGGGAATGGGAGAGGGGGGCCTGCAGTGCTGTGACAGCAGAACCTTCAGACTGATGTGACAGATGCCCTCACTGGTGTCCAGTTACCTCATTCCATGACACCCCAGGTGCCACCTACCTCCAACTGCCTCCGACCCTTTCCCGGTCCCTTCTCAGATGGGCACTGAGCATCCACAGTTTTACTCATCCAGCCCCATTTCATGCTTCTTTTAGCACCTGGCTGCTGCTTTTCCAGACTGAGGAGCCATTAACTACTGGCCCAGCCTCAAACTGGGATCAAATCTGTTCCCATCAGAACCACGAAGTGCTGTTGGAACAGTTACCAAGACTGTTGGATTCCTGCTGCACAGACCCACTCCCCCAAAGGAAACCTCATCCCTGGGATGCCAGCACAGCCTCCACTCACCAAGGGCTCCAGGGTATTGATGTCTTTGATCTTGTTGCCGCTGAGGTTCAAGTGTGTTAGGTTGGGAGTTTTCTCTGCTAGAACTTCAAGGCCACCAGAAATCCTATTATCACTCAGCTCCAGCTGAAGGGAGGGAATATCACATGGTCACCAAGTGTTTCAAGCTCGTGATACAGGGAAGGAAATTGCCCTGAGATCCGGGCTACAGTGAGCACCCAAATTTCAGCTCGCAGAGCAGCAAGTCAAGTCTGCCCTTAAAACCCCTGTCCCACAGGGACACAGCACTGCCAGCCACCCCCATGCTGGTAAGTGCTCCAAAATCCAAAATATTTATGGTGCCATGAACCTTCTGACAGCAGCAGAAGAGCAAAAAAGCAAGAGAGGAAGGGCACTAAACACCTGAACAGCTCAGAAGGGTTTTGTTGCACATTAAAACCGACCCCTCTCACTTGCTCAGAGAGTAAAGGGCAAAACTCAAGGGCCTTTTCCTGGCAAACACAGGAGAACCAAGGGCCACCAGGGGCAGGAGAGCCAAGGGCCACCAGGGGCGGGAGAACCAGGGGCCACCAGGGGCGGGAGAGCCAAGGGCCACCAGGGGCAGCAGAAGGCCAAGGGCCACCAGGGGCAGGAGAACCAAGGGCCACCAGGGGCAGGAGAGCCAAGGGCCACCAGGGGCAGGAGAGCCAAGGGCCACCAGGGGCGGCAGGAGAGCCAAGGGCCACCAGGGGCAGCAGGAGGCCAAGGGCCACCAGGGGCAGCAGGAGGCCAAGGGCCACCAGGGGCAGCAGGAGGCCAAGGGCCACCAGGGGCAGCAGGAGGCCAAGGGCTGCTGGAGATGGGGCCAGAGCCCTGACTCACCTTCCGCAGCTTGTTGAGTTTGGGGAGGTTGGACACAGACAGCAGGTTGATGTTGATCATGCTGAGGAACTCCAGGTTCTCAAAGTCTGAGGAGAGCCCGACCACCTTGCCATCCTCTGAGCGACAGTTATCCAGGACCAGCTCCTTCACCTGCACGGGGACACCCACAGCTGTCACCACACCTGCCACAGCCACCCCCGGGCCCCTCGAGGTGACATCACCAACACATCCAGAGCACGGCCGTGCCTTGAGTTCCTGCTCGTTCAAATTTAAGACTTTCAAGCCAAATAACTTTTGGTGACAGCCCCTCACTGTAGATGGGGTTTCACCCTCTAAGCACAAGCCACCAACACGCTCCTGCTGTCCCCACCGAGGTCCCCATCCTCCAGGAAGCAGCAGGCCGGGGTCTGGAGCCACGAGGTCACATCCCAATGCTCCCAGCACACAAGGCATCAATAAAGCTTTCAGAGTCACGCTTCAGGCTCTGCTAACAAGGGGCCAAACGAGGTCAGCTGGGTTTGTCCCCTCCCACTTTGTCCCCCACACCACTGGGGTGCCAGAAAACCTGTCCCCAGAGGCCTGACCTCCCTGTGACGGTGTCCAGTGAGGTGACACAGGCGCCTGGGCAGGGCTCAGCACATGAGCTCAACCTCAGGCTGGTGACACAAGACCTCTGATGGCATCAGACACTGTGCCCAGCACGGATTCCATATCCAGGAACCTTTAGGACCAGCCAGGAATTCAGCACGTGAAGGGATCAACCCCCCCGTGCCACCAGGCACCAGCACAGAACTGCTGCCCCCCAACACCTGGGGGGAAACATCCCTGTCCCCCCCCTCAGACACAGCCCCAGCTCTCACAAACCACTTCCAAAACCTGCTTTTACCCCACACATTCTTGACAGCGAGATGCAAAAATGAGCCTTGGCCAGGAGGCTCGTGGTGCTCTCCAAATCCCTCCTTCGCAGCACTCCCATTTTCCCTCTCCTGCTCACATCAACTATTAGGGAGTCATTTCAAAACCACTCTGCCTTCCCGGAGGGAAAGTCTGGGGGCTGCTGTGCCATCTTTGCCACCTTCACAGCACAGAATGAATAATCGCTTCAAACTCCTCGAGTGGCATCGCTGATGGGGGGAGGGTTGAGCTGAGGCTCTGCAGAAGTTTTGGAGCCGAGTGTGTTTTGCTCCCAACACGCCAGAAAAGGCTCCAACCAAACTGAGACTGTCACCGAGGTGCATGTAAAGGTGGCAAAGGCCAGTCCTGGGGCGGGGGCTGCTGCTGCGTTGTGCGGGCACAGAGGTGAGCCTGAACTCCCCCAGGATCATGGAATCCAGGAATGGTTTGGGGTGGAAGGGACCTCAAAGCCCATCCAGTGCCACCCCCTGCCCTGGCAGGGACACCTCCCACTGTCCCAGGCTGCTCCCAGCCCTGTCCAGCCTGGCCTTGGGCACTGCCAGGGATCCAGGGGCAGCCACAGCTGCTCTGGGTGACCCGTGCCTAACCCAGCCAAGCCCAGCTTAACCCCAGGCCGGGCCCTTTCTGCCGGCGCAGGACGCGCTGCAGTTACAGCAGCTCCCGGGACACGCAGGGAGGGCCACTCTGACCCCGCTGGCTCTGCAGCTCCTGGCCTCACTCCACGGGGACCAGGCGCTCGCAGCTCCTCCTGCCCAGCCGCTCTGCTCCTGCAAATCCCCGGGCCGTGCACGGAGCCGCTCGAATCTCCTCGCAAAGGCCCCGCTCCGCGCCCGTTCCCCCCGCGGCCCGCAGGTGCCACGACACCGAGTGTCCCCGGGGCCGGGCAGGGACCCGCCACGGCCCAGCGGGGACGGGGAGATCCGGGGAGAGGGGATGGGGAGATCCAGGGAAAGCGCAGCAGAGAGATCCGGGAAAAGGGAAGAACCAGGAAGGGGCGGCCGGAGGGAAAGAGCCGGGGATGAGGCGGCCCCGGAGCGCTGGGCCCGGCCCCGCGGCCGCCAGCGGATGGAACCGGGCGGCCCCAGCGGCACCGAAGGGTTCAGCTCTGCAGCCCCCGAGCCGTTCCCCGAGCGGAGGAGCCCGCAGGAGCCGCTCCGGGCCGCTCCGGGCCCCGCTAAGGCGGTAACATGGCCGGGCCGCCATGGCCGCGCGGGGCCGCCCCGGGCCGGGCCCGCTGACTCGGCGCTGTGGGGCCCGGCCCGGCCCTGCCCCGCTGCCCGCCGCGCTGCCCTCCCCCGCGCCCCTCCGCGGGCCGGGCCGGGCGGGCCGGGCCCCGCCGCCGCCTCAGCGCGGCCCCGCTGCGGGCGGGCCCCGCCGCGCACGTGCGCGCCGCCATGCCGGGGCTGCGGGCCGGGCGGGAGCGCTCCCGCCGCCGCCGCCGCGCCCCGCGCCCGCCACAACCGCCCCATCCCCGCCCCGCCCAACCCGCCCGGTGCCCGCCGTGCGGGACACCGCACCGCGGGCCGCTCTCCCACCGCCAAACCCCCCCCTCCCTCCCCCCCGCAGCACGTGCCGCCCGCTCCCCGCTCGCCGTCGCCGCCGCCGCACCTCGCTCGGCTTCTTGTTGCGCAGCTCCAGCGTCAAGCGCTTCTCCATCTCCATGCTCCCGCCGCTCCGCTCCGCCGGGCCCGAGCCGCGCTGCGCTCCCGGTGCCGCTCCCCCGCTGCCGCTCCCGCCCCCGCCCGCGCGCGCCGCCGCCCGGCGCAGGAAGAGGCGCCAACGGCAACAAAGGCGCGCGCGCCGCGCCCCCCCCGCCACAGCCCGCGCGCGGCAGCGCCCCCTGCCGGCACCGCCCCCCCCCTCCGCCACGGCACCGCCCCGGGGACCCGGGTTCGAGTCCCGGCACCGCGCGGCCGCGACCCCCGCGCCCTGTGCCCGCCGGCGGCACCGCCTGCCAGGCGCATTCCCGTCTGTTCCCATCTGCAGGCCCACATTCCGAGCCTCAGATGGTGTGTTCCAGTTTTCAGCAGGGTGTTCCAAACTCCAGAGCCTCATTCCTGTCCCCAGGCACCGTGTTCCAGTCTCCAGCACCCTGTTCCCACCCTCAAGAACCATGATTCCTTCTCCAGAGCCACTTTAATGTCTCCAGAGCCATGGTCCCACCTCCAGAGCCACATTCCCATCCTCAAGCACCCTGCTCCCACTGCCAGACAATGTGTTCCAGTCTCCAGAGCCACATTTCCACCCCCAGGCGATGTGTTCCAGTCCTCAGTGCTGTGTTCCCATCCTCAAGCACCACGGTTCCTCCTCCAGAGCCACATTCCCATCCTCAGGTAGCACAGTTCCTTCTCCAGCACCGTGTTCCCATCTTCAGAGCCGTGTTCCCACCCCCACCCCAGGCACTGTTTCCATCTCCAGTGCCTCATCCCTCTCCTCAGTCACTGTGTTCCCATCCCCAGGCACTGTGTTCCAGTCTCCAGCACAGTGTTCCCATCCTCAACCTCCACAACAACAATCCCATGCCCAGGTACAATGGTTCCTTCTCCAGCAGCTTGTTTCCATCTCCAGAGCCACATTCCCACCCCCAGGTGCTGCATTTCCAATCTCCAGCACCATGTTCCACTCTCCAGCACCGTGTTCCCATCCTCAAGAGCCATGATTCCTTTTGCAGGGCCATTTTCCCATGCCCAGGCACCACAGTTCCCTCTCCAGAGCCACATTCCCATCCTCAAGCACTGTGTTCCTGTCTCCAGCACCCTGTTCCCACCCTCAGGCATCATCATTCCTTCTCCAGAGCCACACTGCCATTCCCAGATGCCGTGGTTCCATCTCCAGAGCCGTGTTCCCACCCTCAGGCACAGTGTTCCCATCCCCAGGCACTGTGTTCCAGTCTCCAGAGCCACATTCCCAACTCCAGGCACCGTGTTCCAGTCCCCAAGGACTATTCCCTTCCCCAGGCACCACAGTCCCTTCTCCAGCTCCACGCTCCCACCCCCAGGTGCCTCTGGCAATCTCCTGACTCCTGAGGGTGCAGCCAGGTGGGGGTCAGGCTCCTCTCCTGAGCCCAAGGAGGCACAGGACAGGAGGAAAGGGCCTCAAGCTGCTCCAGGGGGTGTTTAGGTTGGAGATGAGGAGAAATTCCCTCAGAGACAGGATGGTCAGGCACTGGCACAGCTGCCCAGGGCAGAGCTGGAGTCACCATCTCTGGGAGTGATCCAACAACGTGTGGATGTGGCACTTGGGGACATGGGTTAGTGGTGGCCTTGGCAGTGCTGGGGTGATGATCCCAGAGGGATCCGTGATCCCAGAGGGCTTTTCCAACCTCAACAATTCTCAGATTCCACATTTCCATCCTCAGTGCCACATTCCCATCCTCAGGGCCACCTTCCCACCCCCAGTGCCCCATTCCTGTCCCCAGTGCCCCATTCCTGTCCCCAATGCCATGTTCCTGTCCCCAGTGCCATGTTCCTGTCCCCCTGCCCGGCCCCTGTCCCAGCCCATCCCTGTGCCTGCCCTCGGGCCGGGCTGATAAGGGCAGGGCGTTGGCCGGGCTCTGGGCTGAGGGAAGGAGGAGATAACAGCGGGAACTCCCCCCGTCAGTCCCCGCGGGGCTGGGATGATGTTTTTGATGTTTTTCCCTTCCCTGGTGTGACAGCAGCACACAGAGCCCTGGGCCAGCCACCAGCTCCAGAGCCTGGAATGCTGCTGGTGTCAGCACAGGGCCGGCAGGGCGGTCACTGCCCGTGGGCCAGGAGGTGGCCTTGGGCCCTGCTGTCCTTCCAGGGGGTGACAGAAGTGCTGGGATGCCCTGCAGGGCTGGGGAAGGTTCCCCCCTCACGACACAGGGCCGCCAGTTCCAGGGAGCCCAGAGAGGAGGAGGATTCCTGCAGGGTTTGGGCACTGCTGCCTGCCCCTGCCTTCAAAATTGCTGAGAAGGGAGCCAGAGAAATCTCTCTGATCCACGACCAAGGCTCCAAGTAAACAGGAACACGAGGGCTCCCAGGCCAGGCCCCATGGTCCCTCATTGTCCCCTCTGGCAGAGGGCCACCAGCCTGCCTTGTATGGCAGGAAATGGCTTTGAGGGCCACTGGGGGTCATTTCTGCCACTCGGCTCAAGTGCCAGCCTGCGCTCACTGGGAGGAGCAGAACGTGCAGCAGAGGGGCTCAGCTCCAAAGGGACCAAACCCACTCTTTTTCAGAGCAGATAAGGGGTATCTCCGTGTAGAAAAATTGGCTTTGATGCATTTTTGGCAGCTCTGTGACTTCTCTCGCTGAGCACAGCTCGGTCTCTCCAGCCAGAGAGCTCCCAGCCAGCTCCCCCTCTTTGGGGTGGCCCTCAGGAGACACCAAAAGCACCCAGCCCTGGGGCTGTGTGGGGTGGGGCAGAGGGGATGGAGGATGGGATGAGTTTTGGGGGGCACTGAAGGAGCAGGAGAGCAGCCCAAGGCTGGAGTAAGGACAACCTCTGAGTGCCCTGCCCGGCTCAGTCACATCCCCTGGGTGATGCAGGGAAGGGGTTTGGAATCACGGAAATTTTTTTAGGTTGGAAAAGAGCTTTAAGATCGTCTAATCTAACCATAAGGTCAAGGCCAGGTTGGAGGGGGCTTGGAGCAGCCCGGGACAGCAGGAGGTGTCCCTGCCATGGCACTGGATGGACTTTAATGTCCCTTCCCATCCAAACCATCCCTTGATTCGATGATCCTACAACCATCGAGCCCGGCCAAAGCCGGGTGGCTCGGGGTGTCCCGGGCTCCTCCGGCCCTTTTCAGCCCCACCAAACCCTGCTCCTGGGGGGAAAGGCAGGTCCCAGCACCCCAGGGCTCCCCGGCTCCCCGCTCCCGGCCCCGGGCAGGGGCAGCGCCGGGCGGGAGATGCTCGGAGCCATCCCCGCTCGCTGATCTGCATTTGTTTTAAGGCTCTTTCATGTCCCCTCTGAGGCTCGTTTCCTGTCCTTTGTAGCAAACAATGGCCTGTCCCCCCCTCCCCGCCCGGGCCGGGGTGGCTTTATCTCCCCTCCCCTGGGCCGCGCTCCCTCGGGAGCTGAGCTTTCTCTTTGCCTTCCAATAAAACCCCTGCTCTGCTTTCCCCCGAATGGATTTTAAAGCTGCGGCTTGCGGGGGATGTCTGGGGGATGCATTCGCAGGGCTCTCGGCTCCCTGCGCTCGGGCCGGTAATTCACTGCGCGGGTGACAGCGCTGCCAGGCTGCACTGCAACTGCTGACAGGGCTTGAAATTCAGCTCTGGAGCTTTTCAAGCAAGCTGCAACACAGATGCCGGGGAAAAAAAAAAACGTATTATCTGTCTGTTATACAACACAGTATCACCGGCCTGCGTTTTACAGCGTTTAACTGCTTCGTTCCCGGCCCGGTGCCTCCTCAGAGTCCCCAAGGAGCTCTGGCTGTGGCACCGGGAGCTGCTCAGCGCGGCTGCCCTGCCCTCAAAACAGCCACAGGGATCCCCCTGATGCAGATCCCCAGCAGCCAGGAGAGCTGGGGGTGCTCACCTGGAGGAGAGAAGGCTCCAGGGAGAGCTCAGAGCCCCTGGCAGGGCCTGAAGGGGCTCCAGGAGAGCTGGAGAGGGACTGGGAACAAGGGCTGGAGGGACAGGACCCAGGGAATGGCTCCCAGTGCCAGAGGGCAGGGCTGGCTGGGAGATTGGGCAGGAATTGTTGGCTGTGAGGGTGGGCAGGCCCTGGCACAGGGTGCCCAGAGCAGCTGTGGCTGCCCCTGGATCCCTGGCAGTGCCCAAGGCCAGGCTGGGCAGGGCTTGGAGCAGCCTGGGGCAGTGGGAGGTGTCCCTGCCCATGGCAGGGCTGGGATCTGGAACAGGGTGGTCTCCAGGGACCCTTCCAACCCAAAGCATTCTGTGATTCCATGATAAGGCAGTTTGCTCCAGAGACCCTGGGGGCAGTTTGGGAATGGGCAGTGGATGTGCAGTGATCTGCAGAGCTGCAGGATGGCATCAGCTTCACTGAAGATTTACAGGCCAATAGGGAATCTGCTGGGATACCAAAAAAACCCCAAGCAGTTCCCTCATGCACCCCAACCACTCCCAAGGAGGAGGCAAACCAGGTTCATGCAGGCCCTGGCAGCCCTTAGAAGAAACTGGTAGAATCCTGGACTGGTTTGGAGTGGAAGGGACCTTAAAGATCATTTAGTTACAACTTCCATGAGTTCTGTTTGTTCATTTCTCTGGTGGAAATCAGGGATCTAAAACTCAGGGTCTCTCCTTTCCCCTGTATCCTGGGTTCCCCCAAACCCCACACCATCCTTCCGCCCCCGGGTCCCGATCTGCCCTCTCCCCCTGCCCGGGGTGCTCCCTTTTCCCCCATATCCCAGGTCCCTCACCTCCTGCTGTACCCTGATCTCTTCTCCTCCCCCTGAACCCTGGGTCTCCCTCTCCGACATACCCCAGATCCCTTTCCCCATATTCCAATCCCTCTCCACCCCCATACCCCAATCCCTCTCTCACCCTGTACTCCAACCCCCCTTTCCCCCATATCCTGATCCTCCTCTCTCCCCATACCCCAAATCCCTTCTCATCCTCCTGTGCTTCAATCCCCCCTTCCCTGTACCCCAGTCCCATCTTGTCCCTCCACACCCAGATCCCTTTTCCCCATGTACCCCAATCTCCCTCTCCCCCTCTCCCCTTGTACCCCAATCCCCCCCTTTCTCCCCCATAGTTCAATCCCTCCCTCCAATCCTCCCTCTGCCCCTGTACCCCAATCTCCCCTTTCCTCCCGTAACTGAGTCCCCTCCTTCCCCCTGCACCCTGATCACCCTCTCCTCAGGCACCCTGATCCCCACTCTCCCTCTGTACCCCGATCCCTCCTTTCCCCCATATCCCAATCCCCCCTCTCCCCTCACATCCCAACCCTCCTCTTCCCCTGTACCGCAATCCTCCCTTCCCATACCCCGATCCTCCTCTTCTGTACCCCAATCCCCCTGTACCCCAATCCCTGTTCCCTGTACCCAAATCCCCTTTCCCCGTACCCCAATCCCTGTTTCCCGTTCCCCAATCCCCAATCCCCAATCCCCGTTCCCCAATCCCCGTTCCCCGTACCCCAATCCCCATAACCCATTCCCCAATCCCCAATCCCCGTTCCCCAATCCCCAATCCCCGTTCCCCAATCCCCATACCCCATTCCCCAATTCCCGTACCCCAATCCCCAATCCCAGTTCCCCATTCCCCATTCCCCGTTCCCCAATCCCTGTTTCCCATACCCCAATCCCCATTCCCCAATCCCCGTTCCCCAATCCCCAATCCCCATTCCCCATTCCCCGTACCCCATTCCCCAATCCCCAATCCCCAATCCCCAATCCCCAATCCCCATTCCCCATACCCCATTCCCCGTACCCCATTCCCCGTACCCCATTCCCCAATTCCCGTTCCCCAATCCCCTTTCCCGTTCTCCGGCTGCACCGCGGCCCCGTTACCCGCAGGGGGCAGCATCGGCCCGGCCATGGGGCCGTGGGGGTGCCCGGGGGGTCCGGGGGGACCCCGGGGTGGGGCGGTGGGAGCAGAGGACACCCCAGGGCAGGAGGGGACCGAGCACGGCCGGGCCCCGAGCTGACCCCGGCCACGGTGTCCGGGGCTGGGATGACGCGGCTGCTCCCGACCCGGCTCTGCCGGGGGAGGATGTGCCACCTCCGGGAGGCTTTTTGTGACTCGGGACAAGGGTTTGGGTGGCACCAGGGTTCCTCCAGGCACTTGGCGGAAGGGTCCGAAACGGGAGCATTAACCCAGCAACACCACGGACACCGCCAAGCCCCGGCCCCAAGTGTCACATCCACGCTGCTTTTGGGCATCTCCGGGGATGGGGACCCCACCAGTGCCCTGGCAGCTGTGCCGCTGCCCTGGCAGCTGTGCCACTGCCTGACCGCCCTTCCCGTGAAGGAATTTCTCCCGATATCCGATCTAAACCTCCCCTGGCCCAGCCTGAGGCTGTTCCCTCTCCTCCTGTCCATCCCCTGGGAGCAGAGCCCGACCCCCCCGGCTGTCCCCTCCTGGCAGGAGCTGTGCAGAGCCACAAGGGCCCCCCTGAGCCTCCTTTGCTCCAGGCTGAGCCCCTTCCCCAGCTCCCTCAGCCTCTCCTGGGGCTTCAGACCCTTCCCAGTTCTGTTCCCTTCTCTGGACTCGCTCCATCCCCTCAGTGTCCTTCCTGAGGTCCCAAACTGTCCCCAGGAGTTGAGCAGCCTCAGCAGTGCCAGCACAGGGGACAGTCCCTGCCCTGGGCCTGCTGGCCACACTCCTGAGCCACGCCAGGTGCTCCCCTGGGCACAGCCGGCTCCTGTTCAGCCTCTGCCTCTCTGCCCTGCAGTAATTAGCGCTGCTCTGCAGTAATTAGCGCTGCTCTGCAGTAATTAGCTGTGGATTCTGGCATCCCTCTGCCGGGTAACCATGAAACAACAGGCAGCCCCTGGCTGGGAGCAGATCTGGAGGCACCTGGCAGATCCCAGCCTGCTGGGAAGCCGAGGCCGGGATTGATCCAGAGGCCGGGCCCGGCTGCTCCCGGACAGCCCAGCCCCACCAGAGCCACTGCCTCGGGCAAAGAGGCTGGGAACGGCTCTGGCTACAGCCCCAGGGAGACACAGCACAGCAGGGATGTGCCTGGGGTGGGATTTGGGGAGCCAGGGCTGCCTTAGGGCGCTGTCCCCACCGCACCTGCACACGGAGCTGTCACCTCCAGCTGCCCCCAGCGCCTCCCTGGCTGGCTGCAAGACTTGGTAAAAATTAATTCCTGATTTTACAGTGTCCCCCCAGCTCAGCCAGACCAAGCAGGAACACCAGGAACAACCACAAGGTTGGTTCTCCCAAGCTCTTGGGAGTTGCCAGCGTGTTTTTGTGCTTGGTAAGGCTTCGTGCTCTCCACTTTGGTCCTGAACCTGTGGAGACACAAGCACATACCCTTTGCTCCAGGTTATTACTGAAACTGCACCTTTCATTTGTCCTGTTTCTGGGTTTTGATCGAAGCTAAAGGATTTTCTTTCAATTTTGCTTGTGTGCTATTGGAAAAAAAAAAAGCCTAATAATTGGGTTCAGCTCTGCAAAAGAGCTATTTTAAAAATTTAAAACGTATAAGGCTTTATTTAAGAGGTGTTGCCTCTGCCTCCCTGTTTGCAAGACTTGGTAAAAAATTAATTCCTGATTTTACAGTGCCCCCCAGCTCAGCCAGACCAAGCAGTGACACCAGGAACAACCACAAGGGCAATTCCTGCTTGGCACTGCCGAGGGGTTCTGGATCCCCTGCAAAGGAACCAACACCCAGAGAGGCCACAGAGAAACCACCTGTCCCAAGGAGCCTACACAGGTGGGAAATGAACTCCAGGCTGTTATAAATGCAGATTTTGGAGCTGGCTTTTTGCAAATATTGAGATGAATGTTATAATGTAAGAAGGTTGTACTGTATTTCCTTTTATTTGTGGAATTTAAAAATGTAATATTTTCAGATTGTAACAAAATAGAGATGGGGGTTGTTTTGGTTTTTTTTTTAACTCCTCGACTAGATAGAAGACAGAAGGGACATCTGGAGTTCCTGAACTAAAGATTTTGGATAAGGAACAATTGAGCCTTTGAGAGTTTGAATCTTTGGAAGACAGATTTACAACATACATCTAGACTGCGTGGAGTCCCACAGATAAACTGCGTGCTTAGGGGGTCTTGAAACCAAAACGAATATTTGAATCATGCATCAGCTTATTTAAATATGTAACACCAAGGCTTTTAAATACCAAGAAATTTGGAATGGGCAGTGTTGTTGCTTTGCACCTTCAGCTGAGAGCTATCTTCTTCTGTCTCCTTGTTGTCTATTTTTATTCTATTTTATTTTTATTAAACTTATAAATTAATATAAAAAGGTGAAACGTCATTTTTCACAAGGTGCCTCAGACCCCAAGGTTAGGTTTAACCCCCCCTGATTAGGGTTAAAGAACACTGCATCTGCTGGGGTGGCGTTTCCAGGGGCCCCAGGAGCACCAAAGAGCACTTCAGCCCAGGATGAGAACACAGTCAAGCCAACAGGCAGGAGGTCTGTGTCTGTAGGGTCCTCAAATGTCACCACTTTGGGGTTTCCAGCTCACAAATGAGGGTTTGAAGCAGCATTCCCACCCCTGTTGGAATATCCATGTCTTACCCCTGCACCACTTTCCTGGCCCTGGATTGTGCTTCAGCTGCATCAGGTCCCAGTCAGTTCATGACATTTCTGCTCAGCGTGGCTATGGACAGCTGAACCCTGAGGGTTTTTTTCCCTTCTCTGGCCTGGGTTTGTACTAGTCTGGAGAATTTCTGGGAACAAGTAGGAAAAAAAATCAGGATTTCTCTGTTTGCTCCCACAGCACTGCTCAGTCAGAGCTGCACTTGCCCCTAATTCACAGAGTTTGTGCTAGTATCCTGTTTTTTTGCAGGAGTGGAATCCCACAGATAAACTGTATGCTTAGGGGGGTCTTGAAACCGAAATGAATATTTGAATCATGCATCAGCTTATTTAAATATGTAACACCAAGACTTCTAAATTGGAGTGAGAGCATCCCTGGGCCAGCTGGAGCTCCTCCTCATCACCTCTGTGGTCCCAGGGCACGAGGGGGCTGCAGTGCTCTGCTCCCTGCCTGCAACTGAGATCCCAGGACATGAAAACAAGATTTGGGAAACGTCTGTCTTTGGGAAAGAGTGCCACAGGGAGAGGCAGGCTGTGGGTGGGATGGCTCCCTCTCCCAGTTCCCATTCCAGTTTCCCAGTCTCAGCAACAGGGGAGATAGGCACGGGCTCAGCCTGGAGGCCAGGGCAGCCTCCTCCTCCTCTGTCACCAGCCTTGTGCAAGCCTCTCGCCCTCCCTCCGAGGGTGTGGGAGAATTCCTGGCAGGCAGGAGCTGCTCGGGGTCCAGCTGGGCTTGGGAAACAGCTCCAGGAGCACGGGAGAGCCCCCAGGCTCCCTCCTGCACCCTCTCTAGTCTCCCACATCCAGCCTCTCTTGCTTGCCTCCAGAGCTGGGATGGGGTGGCCAGATCCTCCTCAGGGCTGATTTGACAGCCCGGAGCTGTTTTGGTGCCAAACTCCCTCCTGATGCAAGCAGGAAGCCAAGGGAGTTGCAGCAGCCAGGGGTTATTTTGGGCCCTTCAGCTTCACCTCAGAGTTGCCTGAAGACTCAAACTCTTGGGATTAGTTGGTTTTATTAGTTGGAGATGGGTTTTAGTTCCTGCAGGGAGAGGCAGGAATTAAAAGAGTAACAAGGTAGCGAAGAATTGGGAAGTTATTAAATGAAGAAAGGAAAACATCTCCGCAGGTGAGGGCTGGTGAGGGCCAGGGTGGATGTTCAATAAAAGGAATATTCCCAAACATCTTCTCCAAAATGTTTGGTCCCTCAGACACCTGGCTGCCCATCAGATTGTACCAGGGGAGGTTCAAATTGGGTATTGGGAAAAAAACCCTTTGTGGAAAGAGTGTTCAGGCACTGGAACAGGCTGTCCCAGGAAGTGGTGGAGCTGCTGTGGCTGAAAGTGTTCAAAACCCCTGTGGGGGTGGCACCTGGGGACAAGGCTTAACGATGGCCTTGCCAGTGCTGGGTTGATGGTTGATGGCCTTGGAGGAGCCCAGGGATTCTGTGATTCCATGTTTGGTGATTCCCTCTCACAGCCCTGAGAGACTGGGCACAAGTTTGCCAACAGATCAGCGCTGGGACAACCCTGGAAATGGCATCAGGGCCTCCCTGTGGAATGTGCACAGAGGGGGAATGTCCAGGGACACTCCTGCACCTCCCTGCCCCTCTCAGGCTTTGCCAGCTCAGGTGACAAACTCTCCCAAGAGGTTTTTCCAGTGGCTCTTCAAAGTGTCACCATGTCCCTGGTCCAGCAGCCTCTCTGTGCCCTCACACCAAACTTCTGTTTCCAATAGAGAGACACTTGGGACTGGGGAAAAAATCCTTCCTTGTGAGGGTGGTGGGGCCCTGGCACAGGTTGCCCAGGGTATCAGGGTTGTGGCTGCCCCTGGATCCCTGGAAATGTCCAAGGCCAGGCTGGATGGGGCTTGGAGCAGCCTGGGATTGTGGAAGATGTCCCTGCCCATGGCAGGGGGTGGCACTGGATGCTTCTCAGGGTCCTTTCCAATCTAAACCATTCTGAGATTCTAAGAGGAGGTACTTTTCCAGCCAGCACCTAATTAAACCTAATTAAACTCTTGTTGCTGTAGAATTTGACCACAAAAGTAACCTTTAAAAGACTCAGATAAACATGGGCAGGACTGGCCTGTCCTGACTGAGTAATTGTGATGGCCCAGGACCTCCAGCTAAGGAAGGATTAAAGCACTGACCACCAGAAGATGGGGCAGGAGGCAAACCCGTGTCTGCCTTCTTAGGAATTCCCTAAGCTTCTAATTCCCCTTCCTGAAGCAGAGGCAGCAGGGGAGCAGGGAGCACAGAGGGGCCAGGGGTCTCCTTGAGAGCTCAGAGACAGCCCTGCATGAAGGAGTCTCTGCTTCCCAGGGCTGGTTGCAGACTTTGCTATCAAATCTCTCCCAGGACTTGCACAAACCGCCGGGGTCTCCTGCCAAAGCTTTGCGCCACTCGGGGCAGGACTGTGGCGTGGGACAGCTCAGCTCCCTGCTCTGAGCTGCTGCCAGGGCCCTGCCAGCTGGGATGGGGAGCTGCAGCCTCAGCCCCAGCAAAAAGGAACTTTCTCTGCATTCCCCTTCCATCTTCACATCTCCTCAGAGTTAACACTGCAGCAAATGTTCCATCCTGGGAGGGTTCAAGGTCAGGAGCAACCTGGAGTAGTGGAAGGTGTCCCTGCCCATGGGAATCCCTCCAACTCAAACTCTTCTAGGATTTTATGAAATGAGAGTGACGAGTTGCTGGCTGGAGGGTTTGGTTTGGCGAGAGGAGCCCCCCTGCTCTGTGGCTGCTAAATCCAAACCCCTCTGGGACTCCAGGCAGCCCCGTGGCTGAGAAAGCCCTGGCTGTGCTGTGCATGGCCAAGGTGCTTCTTCTCCCTCCTGATTTAGCTGTTTTCATCTACAAGAAGGGGGGAGTGGGGCAGGTCCCGCTCAGCCCCTGCAGGTCCAGCAGCTCCTGGTGAGTTACACAAGCAGAAGCCTCTCTGCACACCTCGAGGTGCTGGAGGCACATGTGACAGATGACAGCGCTGGGAGAACGTCCTTTAATCACTGCTGTTCTCACTGTCACCATCAGCAATTACAGCATTTGCTTTAAACCTGTCTGGGCTTCCAAACAAGCCCGGGGTGGTCAGATTGACAAAGCCTCCTGGGCTGCCTGGAATGGCATCCTGCCTGGAGCACAGGCTGCCTGGGAGATTGCTCAGTGCTGAGGGATGGCTGGGGAATCTCTCCTGGACCCTGAGACCAACCCTGTGGGGCCTGACAAGGCTTGTGCCCCGTCCCTGTGGAGGCTGACTTGCACAAGGTGTTGCACAGAGCAGGTGTTTCAGGCACTGGAGGCTCCAAAGCCACACCTGGCGTGGGGTGCTCCTGGCTTTGCTGCTGCTGCTGGTTTTTGGTTGCCTGGAGCCCCTGCCCTGCCTGGTGAGGAAACACAGAGATATTTCCAGCTCTGCAGAAGGGAAAGGAGTGGGGACATTGCTCCTGAGGGATTGCGAGGCAGCAATGGAGGCAAAATGCTCCCGAGGCTCATCCAGCATTAGCACATCTCCTGCTGCTCTTGTTGTTTCTTCCTGACCACAATTTGTTAAACAGCTTCCCAGGCAGGCAGGGGACAGATTCCTGCCCTTGGAGCCAGGAAGGAGAGGGATTATCTGACTGTTCAGCTTTAGCAAGGCTCCCAGGTCACCTGCCTGTGTTTTTAATACCTGGAAGCAGGAAATTGCAGCGCTGGAGCTGAAGTACCAAAAGCTAAGGATGGCAGTGGGGTGGAGCCTGTCCAGGCAGCTCCAGGGCCTTCCTGGGCATGGACAGATTGCTGCAGCAGGGCAACAAGGAGCCAAAATGCCTGATTTCCCTTCCTGACTCGCCCTAACCCTCAGTGTGAGAATGGAGCAAAGTCATTTGTCTCCATCCACCCCAGGGCTCTGACTCACTCGTGCTGAGCCAACAGCAGTGGGAATGTGGGATGCCAGCACTCCCACCTCATCCTCCCTGCCCTGCTTTTGCTGCCCCTCTGCCCACAGCAGCCAGAGCAATAAATAAACACACGTGGCCCTGAACCACAGGTGCAATTGGTATCTCTTGAAAAAAATCCCTCGTCTGTAGCAGTTTGGGTGGAAATCTCCATCCAAGGTGCCACAGGACAAAGCAGGTAGGACCTGCCTCGAGTTAAGCAACTGGATCCTCCCAAAGTCACCTGCCAGAGTCCCCTCTTCTCAGTTTTTGGTGGCAGCAGCAGCAGAACTGCCTGCCCAGCACGGCTTGTGGGCACACAGCTATAAAACCCTGGCAGCTGGGCCCTGAGGCTGCTGGTCCAACTCCTGTGAGGTCTCTGCTCTGTCCCTCAACTTGGACAGAGGGACACCCTGGGATGGTGGAAGGTGTCCCTGCCTGTGACAGGGGGTGGCACTGGATGGCCTTTAAGGTCCCTCTCAACTGAAACCACCTGGGATTCTGTGGCTCACTGTCTGCTCTCAGCTGTCCCAGTGAGAGCCTCAGCACCCTCAGTGCCTGCCCCAGGGATGGCAGAGAGGAAAAGGAGCTGGGATGAGGCTGTCCAGGTGAACCCTGTCCTGTGTCACAAAGCCTGGGACATTGCCTGGGATGTGGGGCCATGCAAGAGTGCCAGGGAGCAGGAGGGGAGCACTGGAGGGGACAGGACAGTCCCTGAGGAATGCTACATGTCCCTGACCCTCACAGAGCTGAGCTGAGCTGTCTCCTGTCAGGAGCCAGGTGGGGAGAGGCAGCAGGGCTCAGCAAGGAGGTGAGGACTCCAGGGAGGCTCTGAGAGAAAGAAGTTTCAGATACAGGGAGGATCAGAATCACAGAGTCCTTAAGGCTGGAAAAACCTTCAAGATGATCAAGTCCAACCATCAGCCCAGCACCACCACTGAGCTCATCACTGACCCATGTCCCCACGTGCCACATCCACACTGCCTCTGAGCACCTCTAGGGATGGTGACTCCACCACTGCCCTGGGCAGCCCATTCCAATGCTTTACAATCTTTCTGTGAAAAAATTTCCAACCTAAACCTCTCCTGGAGCAACTTGAGGCTGTTTCCTCTTGTCCTGCTGATTGTTGCCTGGGAGCAGCCGACCCCCCTGGCTGCCCTCTCCCCTCAGGGAGTTGTGCAGAGCCAGAAGGGCCCCCCTGAGCCTCCTTTTCTCCAGGCTGAGCCCCTTTCCCAGCTCCCTCAGGTGCTCCTGGAGCTCCAGCCCCTTCCCAGCTCTGTTCCCATCTCTGAACAAGTTCCAGCCCCTCAGTGTTCTTCTTGTCATGAGGAACCCAAATCTGCCCCAGGATTTGAGGTGGGGCCTCAGCAATGCCAACACTGGAGGAGTCTCTGTGTTACTCTCATGAGGCCCAGAAGCTTCACCCTGTGCCCCCTGGGCACCCTCCTGTCCCCAGCCCACCCCTGTGACAGCATCCCCAGCATCCCCAGCATCCCAGGCCCTGCTGACCACAGGCAGGAGGATGTAAACATTAGCAGGAGTTTGGAGTGAGGACTCAGCAGGAAACCAAGCTCTCTTTATGACCCAGTTATTGATGAATCAGGGGAGATGCAGAGCTGTGACACCCTCCCCAGTTATTTACCCACTGCATGGCACAGGATGTATCAGGGATGCTTGGACACTTCACTCACCCCCAAAGATGCCAGAGGTTTTGGGTTGGGAAAACTCATTCTTTTCAAAGGTGTGCACACAGACCAGGCATCACCTGTGTGGGTTCTTCTTCCCAAATCCATCTCTGCCACCTTCCTGCCTCTCTTCCCAATGGCATGGGCAAGCCAGCACTTGTTTCTCACTGAGATTCCCTGCAGAACTGGGGAGCTCCTTTCAGCCTGGGAGCTCGGTCTCCTGCTTGCAGAGTCCACTGACAGTTCCAGGTGAACAAAAAGCAAATCCATCCTAGACTCTCTCACCATCCAGGGGTGGGAGCAGCTCTCTGGGATCCCCCTCAGAGCCTCTGCTCCAAGTCTGTCCTAGCAGGACACCACAATGGACTTGGTGGCACGTAACGGAGGCTCCCCCATGGTGCAATACCAGCTGCTGCTGCTGCAGTGGTTAATTACCCTCATTTCCAAACCCAGGTGGATTTGTGAGGCTTTTGTAAGCCCTGGCACAGCCCAGGTCTCTTAGGGATGCTCCTTTTGTAGGAGTAGCAAAATAAATGGCTGAGCTTCCCAAAGAGCTTCTCCCCATGGCAAAGGCTTGGTCTCTACTCTTCAGGAAGGACAGGGACAGGGACAGGGACAGGGACAGGGACAGGGACAGGGACAGGGACAGGGACACTTTAGAGCTTGGTCTCACCCTGCCTGTGGTGTCTCCACCAGGAAGCAGTGGCCAAATAATAAGTTTCATGTTTAAGAAAACAACATATTTCTCTCAATTCTACACGGAAGGAAAAAAATGTTGTTTTGGGGGGGAAAGGCTTAATTGCTGCCAAATTTCTCAAATGCCTGAATGAGGTCTGGGAGGAAAATATTTGCAAAGCAGTCAACCAAAGGTGTCCTGATAGTTCTTTAACTAAATAACAAAATAAACCGGTTAGAAGAAGTGAGATTTGATAACAACATTCTTTTTGATAATAAAACAGCGTTTGGGGGAACAGTTTGAGAAGCGGCTTAAATTCAAATCCTGAAATAGGCAGCATCACCTTGCCCCACGCTTTTTTGGTGAAAATTCTTGTATTTTTCCCCATGTGCAGGGCAGTTTGTGTGGATGTTCCCTCCCCTGGGAGAAGCAGGGCCAGGACCAGGTGCGTGCGCCTGCGCAGGGAACCTGCCTGGGGGCACACGGATGATTTCAGGCTGCATTTCCACCCCGCTCTTCCAACCCTTCCAGCTCACGCTTCCCTGCCCTGCCTCCTTGCCCCTGCCCATCTGGGGGCACGGATATAAACCCCTCCAGCCAATATGTTTCCTGTGGGGGCCCAGGTTTGCCTGGAGGGTGCACATGGCCCCTGTCCCATCCCAACCCTTTCCCTAGGGACGGAGCGAGGGGATTTTCTGGCGGCTGCTGGTGGTGAGCTCACACTGTGGGCACTCCTTCGGAGCTAGAGCGGCAGGGCAGGTTGCTGCTCCGGCTTTGCTGGAAACCTTGGAGCTCCCGGAGCGTGTGGAAGCAGTGCTGGTCCATTCAGGGATCACAGGTAAGCCAGGCTGGGAGGAGACATCAGCACCCAGTGCTGGGCACTCCATCACTGCTTCCATTTTTCTGTTCCTTCTTCTTCTTCTTCTTCTGCTTCTGCTTCTGCTTCTTCTTTTCTTCTTCTTCTTCTGCTTCTTCTTCTGTTTCTGTTTCTTCTTCTTCTTTTCTTCTTCTTCTTCTTCTTCTTCTGTCTCTGTTTCTTCTTCTTCTTCTTCTGTTTCTTCTTCTTCTTCTTCTGTTTCTTCTTCTGCTTCTCTTTCTTCTTCTTCTTCTTCTTCTTCTTCTGCTTCTTCTTCTGCTTCTTCTTCTGTTTCTGTTTCTTCTTCTTCTTCTTCTGCTTCTTCTTCTTCCTCTGCTGCTTCTTCTGCTTCTGTCTCTCCATCCCTTCACCATCTCTCAACTGACATCTCTTGAACCACGAGGTGAGATTTGCCACCCTGGGTCTGGTTGTTTTTTCACCTTGCATCGCTGTAGAGGCGATGAGGGATGAGGAGAGAGTCCCTGCAGTGTGAGGGAGCACATGGAAACCCAGGAGCGCGAAGAGTCAGCCCTCAAACCCTTCTGCCACCTGTTTGCCTCCTGTAGCTGTGCTCTGAGCTGCTCTGGGAAGCAGCCAGGCTGGATTAAGGAGTTAACTGTGGAGGTTCACCCTCGAGTCGGTCTGTCTGGTCAGAGCAGGAGCTGCACAAGAGCTCGTTCGTGTTGTGTTCCACTCCTGTGTTTTCTCCCTTTGAACTGCTTGGGAAGGGAGGCAGAGGAAGCTGTGGGAGTCCCATCCTGCTGCACACCCAGGGGATTGCTGGACATGGTGGTGGCTCAGCTCACCCCACTGCAAATGGGGAGTTTCTCCTCAAGAACATCATCAACTGATGAGTGGGCTTGAGACAAAATTCCCTTCCCTGCATTAGAGTGAAAAGGTTTTCAAAGAGAAGCAAAGAAAGCTGCTTGCCACCAGTGCCTCTGGCGCTCAGAGATGCCACTGAGGCAGGGTCACCTTGGTACCTGCCTGGTGTCACCCCAAACCTGCTCACTCTGCAGGGCTGGAGCAGCACAGGTGGCTGGGTTAGTCCCACACCACACCCAGGGACCAAACTGCTCAGCTCCAGGGAATTTCTGTATCTGTTTTGTTCCAAAAATCCAGCTACCATGCTTCCAGATGCCTCTAATGTTGGCACCTGTCTTCAGAAACAGCTCTAAAGTTTCAAAACAGAAACAGCTCTAAGTCAAAGATCTGAAAAAAAAAATATGGCAAATAGGAAACTTCTGATCAAAATAGGATCAGAACTGCTTTTTTAAATTAATGAAAGTGTGCTGGGAAACAATGAGGACAGGAAAGCTTTTAACATGGGGAAAAAAAAAAAAACTAAGCAGAAGGTTAGACTTGCTTTTTGTTTGGAGCCCCATTTGTAGCTGCAGTGCTACCAGAGGTTGGGTCTGGCAGTGGAGAACCCGCTGGAGGTGTCAGACTCTGATCCCTTTCACTGGCAAACCAGGGTGGAGATTGCCTGGGAGTGCACTCCAAGTGAAATCCAAATCAGAGAGGAGAGGCACCTCCCAGTGCTCCCAGGGCCCCAGGACTCTGGTAGTGCCCAGGGTCTGTGCTGGTGCTCCGGGGCTGAGCCGAGTTCCAGCCCTCGGGAAGATGCTGAGGAACGACGGAGGAGAACAGAGCCAATGAGCACCAACCTCTGTAGGGTTGTCCACTCCCCAGAGGTAGCTCAGAGAGCACAGGGAAGTCCTCCTGGCAGGAAGGTCTGAGTCACAAAGAAAGTGAGGAGAAGGGAGAAGACGAGGTGACAAGGACTGGAATGAAATGGGGAAGCGTTGTGCCGCAGCAGCACCTGAGGAGAGATGTTAATGCCATGGATTGGTGACCATTCTCAGAGTCCAAGAGCATTTTCTGGGACGATTTGCAACTCCTGCAGCGAGGGGAGAGAGGAACTACTGTGCAGTAGGATGTGTGTTGGGAAGAGGATGAGTCCTTAGCAGCCGGGTAAGGCGCTGTGCTGGGCTGGCTGGTGCCACAGGTGTGAGGAGTGGGGTCCCCTTTGGGCAGGTGCAGCTCTCTCCTCCCCTGTGCCCATCACTAACCTGCCCCTCTCCTTTTCCCCCAGGTGCCTGAGACGATGCCGAGCATATTCTCCTACCAGAGTGCCGAGGTGGATTGGTGTGAGAGCAACTTCGTGCGCTCGGCGGTGATCGCCGAGTACTACAACACCGTGAGTGCTGGGGGAGGCTGGGGCCGGCTCCAGGCACCCAGGAGCTGCTTTTGGGATCCAGGCAGGACAGGACATCCCTGTTTTCTTTCCTTCTCCTCACTCCTTTGAACTTCCTGCTGCTGGAGGGTGCTGGGATTGGGGAGCATTTTCTGAGCTTCAGGTAAATCACGGGGCTTTCGTTGCTTGCAACGGTGGCTCCCCAAAAAGTGCCGGGGTCAGGGGCGCTTCTGGGGTGTGTGTGTGGGGTTGACTCCCAGTGAGAAAACTCTGGCAGAGCTCCTTTGCAGCCCAGATCTGTGAGATCCTGTTATACCAGTCCTGCAGCTCGGCTGCCAACCGGGGTAAGTCCCACACAGGGCTCATGTATTCCAGCGAAATGTACAGGAGTGGCAAAAACGAGAGGCAGCACTTCCATGAACCGTGTCAGGCAGGTTGGGAACACGGAACTCGGCGCAGAGGGAAGCTGCTGCCTGAGCCAGTTTCACCTCCTGTGATCCTTTTCTCACCCAGTGCCAGTGCCTTGGCTGCAGCATGGCTGGAGCATCCATAGCTGCCTGCAGAGGGCTGGGAGATAAGCGGCCTCTCCAAGCATGTCCTGCTCCCTCAGAGCAATTAAAGGCTCCCAGGGGTGTGAGGCATGTGGATTTACAGCCTTCCACAGGCCTTGTTTACGACTTTTGGCAATTACTGTCTAACACTAGGAGATCTTGTTCTCATTGAAATGGCTCTTCCTCTTTTTTTTTTTTTTTTTTTTTAAAGCATTTCCTGGTTTTAATAAATTACCTGTAATAACGATAATTCCCCAGCCCGAGTTCTGGGGGCTCTAATTGCCCAGCCAGGGTCTCAGAGGAAGGGGCTGTGTACAGTCACTGCTCTTTGAGGTGCTCAACAAAGAAATATCTGCCAGTCCAGACCGAATCCTGCTTCCCTGTGGCACCCAGCTGGGTGTTTTGTGCTGTTTGCTGTTTACTGCTGCTGCTGCATGGGCTCAGAGGTGCAGAGCAGGGCATAACAAGCAAGGAGGTACAGAAATCACTCAATACTCACATCAGCATCTCAGCTGTTAGGGCTTGGAACAACCTACTTCAGTGGAACATATCCCTGCACGTGGCAAGGGGTGGAAGGACATGATCTTTACGGTCCCTTCCAACCCAAACCATTCTAAAAGCAGCTGGAAGTGCTCAAAGCATCTGTGTTTGAGAGAGTCACTGCTAACACTGGAGAGGGGCTGATTTCCACCAAGAGCACAAAGCCTGCAAGTGAAGGTTTTGGTTTTGGTGTGAATTCCTTCCAGGAGATAAATTTGCCTCATGTCCTAGTTTGGTACCTAAGGCAGCATTTTTTAAACACAGCTTTGGGGCTGAGATACCATTTACAGCCAGGCTGGCAAAGTGGCTCGGAACCCTTATCACACCAACAACTATCTCAGGAGCTCTTCAAAAGCACTTCAGTGTCTGACTCCTCTGCTGGACACCAGCTGGTGTGGCCAGATGCATGACTAATTCTTGTAGACCCTCTAATTCCCATAAAACATTAACTCTCAGCTGCCTGGGTCGTTTTGTGGCACAGGTCTCTAAATTCTGTGGCTGCTCCTGAAAATCTCACCCAGGTGCCCAGTCCTGGAGGGAGGTCTCTGCTAGCCACAGCCACGTCCCAGGTTTCCATAGCACACACTGGGCTTGTTGGGATGAATTCTCACTGTGTGGGACTCAGGCACAGTGAGGAAAGCCTCTGCAATGCATATTTCAATGCAGATAAAAACGAGTGTGATACTGAGGGACAGAGGGATGTGGACAAGCAAATCCTGCAGGGTTTTTTTTCCCAGCGGTTGGACTTGCCCTTGTTCTCCTCTGTATGACACTGGGCACGTCTTCCTCAGCAGAGATGGAGCTCTCTGTGGTCCCTGCACTGATGTCCTTTTTGCCAGGCTCAGGAGATCAGCAGAGTGCCTGTGCAGGAAGGCAGGGAAACAGTTCTGCTTTAGGATGTGACTCCTGAGCAGCAGGAATTTAACTCTCCCACATCAGCTGCCTGCCTTAGGCTGGCTGGTGCCCTCCTGTCCAGACAAGGGGTGGCAGAGGAGCAAACCCTCCTAAAATCTGCCATTACCTGAGCACCTGACAACAGCTCCAAGGCTGTGCTGGGCTCAGGGCCAGACCCTGTCACCAAAAGTGGGCAGGAACATCACTGACATGGGGATCACCCCTGCCTCAGCAGCACAGCCTGGCTGGCACTGCCTGGGTCCCATCGTCAGCTGGCACTGCCTGGGTCTCACCTCCTGCAGCAGCACAGGGACCCCCCCTTCCTGCTCTGGGATGTCCCCCAGGATCAGGCTCCCTGTGATGGAGCAGAGATCACAGAAATCTGACCAGGCTGAGATCTGTTGCTATCCCTGCTGGCTGCATCCTGCAGATCCAGCTGGGGCTCAGAGCACCGTCCCAGGTGTGATCCTAACAACCTGCACCTTCTCTTCTTCTCACTATTCGTTTGTTCCCTATATTCAGGTTGCTGCCTCTCTGCAGCGAGCGTTACTGCCCTGAATTAATTCGACCAATATTTACCTCAGTGTCAGTTTTCTGGACTTTTAGGCTAGCTGGGAACCCAGCCACCTCCTAACCATGCCTCCTGGATCACTAAATCAGCAGGGTTTCCTGGTGGAGCATCCTTTTCAGTGTCTTCCTCCCAGCCCTGCCCTGGCCTGGAGCGGAGCTGTTTTGTGCCAGCAGCAGCAAAATGTGCTGCTGGGGATTGCTCTGTGCCAGCCACACTCTCTCAGGCCTGCTTGGCTTCCATGCTTTTTATTAGAAATAAGCACCAGGGGTATGAGAAAAAGAATGTAAACAGTACCTTGAAGTACCTAGTAATACATGGTGGCTCATGGCTGGATGCAGTTCAGCAACAAAGCTCTATTTATAGTGACTCAGTGACCCAGAAATTTATTGTCTTCTGGCTGCTCGGGGGAGAGCAGGATTGTGCTCCAGGAGGGTCATCAGTCAGGGATTTGTCTTTCCACCCTCGTTTCTTTGCTGAAATGACTGATCCAGGATGCTGGTAATGACACCCACGTCCTCAGCAGAGCCTCTTTGCAGCAGCTCTGATGCTGCTCACACCCAGAGCTCCTGGATGCTCCACTGAGTGGTGAAATAAAGGGTGCAGATCTACCAGAGAAGGGCTCAGTGGCAGTGGCAGGGCTGTGTGGGGTGTCCTGGCCCTCTCACATTCTCACTAATCCCACGGCTCTCTTGCCTGCCCAGGAAGTTGTGCTCAGCAGCAGGGCCCAGGAGGCTGCAAACACTCCCCAAGGTGCTGCTTCCTGCCCCAAAGCACCAGCATTGTGGTGTCAGGACCTGCAGCCTCACCCCCTGCAACACAGGTCTGGCTTTAGGAACTTGCTGCACAGGTCTGGAGAGCCTCAGAGCTGTTCACTTCTGTCTCTGGCCCCGTGGGCTCCCCTGTCAGCTAAAGCTGGTTCACTGTGAGTGAGAACGAACTCCCTGCCACGAGTCCTGCAGGAACCTCCTTCCTCTGCAGAAAGTGCCTGGCTGGAGTGAGGAGCAGCCTCTGCTGCCATGGCACTGCTGCTGTGCTTAAACCAGCAGCTCCTGCCTCAATCCATAGCAGAGGTTGAGCTCACCTGTCACAGATGAAGGTTCTGTCACTCTGTCTCAGGCTGGAGTTGCAGAAGTTGGGGTCTTCCCAGTGATCCTATTAACTCCAGGATTAGGGCTGTGCTGCTGATCACAGCCTCGCCTCTCTCCTAGGAAGAAAAGCAAACAGTTGGGCTCAGCTGAGGCAGCTGGAGCAATAACTCACACTTATTGGGGAGTGGGACAGGCTGGGAGCTCAGGCAGGGGGTCTCTCGCTTGTCCTGTCACAGCTCGGCTCCATCACCACCCCCTTATCTCCCTGACATCCCGGGCAGAGGGAGCTGGTGCCTCCTGGCCAGTGTGAGCAGAGAGGCTGAAATAGAAACTGTGCTAGGAGGTCCCAGCCTGAGCAGAAACGCCAGAAAAACTTCTAATGGGTGTCCTGGGAGCAAAACCCTCCTAAACTACATCTGAGATGGAGCTTGCCACATCCTAGAGGGAGGACAGAAAGTCAGCATTTACAAATCAGGGCTTGGAGCCAACGAGTGATGAAAACCCCGTGTCCCCCACGGGGGTGGGAGCTGTCCCCTAAGCTCCCAGCTTAGCTGCTCTGCAAGGAATCCCGTTTATCTTCTTGACCCCATTGGCAAGGTTCCCCTGGTTATCCCTCCTCTCTGCTATCTGATCTTGCACATCCCCCGTCCCGAATTAATGAAGTGATAACACAGCTATCATGTAATTAATGGCACTGTTGCAATGCCCGATGCTCAGGGATCCAGAGCTCTCCTCTCCCGAATTTCCTCACTGAGGTGCGTGCTGGCACTTGCACTCTCCTGCCTTTTCTCCAAGCGTTTTCCCTCTCCTCGTTATCCCTGCTTGCCTTCCAAAAGCCTCCTTAATCATTTCAGGGGAAAAGAAATGTTTGAAGAGTGGTTGTTGCTTGAGCACATGGTTTGATTTCTCAGTCGTTATGGTTTGATTTCTCAGTCGTTTGTGAACAATTTGACCTCGAGGGTGCAAGTGGGAGCAGCACTTCTCTTTTCATGGCTGGGATGGGAATTGGCCTGGATTTGGCTCTAAGCACCTGTGGAAAACCGATCCATTCGGCCTGAGAACTGCTGTTAATGGGAGCATCAACTTGTCTCCTGGAAGCCTTAGGGAAAATCAAGATGAATCTCCGGTGTTTAAGGGAATAGAGATCTCACATTAGGCGTGAATTGTGCTTCCCTCCGGGATAGGAGAGGGTGTGTTCCAGAGAGATGACAACATCCCAGTGATTTGCAGCCTTGTTACCATAAACTGGGATCCCAGGGGACACCACGAGCCCAGCACCGATTTTGCAATTTACCTGGTGCTGCTGAGGCGGGGGGGAGACTCCAGCTGTGGATGCCAAATTCCAGGCCCGGGGTCTGGGTCAGCATGGAGCTGGAAGATGAAAGGAAAAGGATTGTTAGGCTGAGATAAAAGTCACCCTGGTGCTTTGCCAAATGGCGCTTGAGCAGATGGCTCCAGAGCCCCAAAGAGCTGTCTGGCAGGTAAATGCAGCACCACAATCCCAACCTTTCATAAGCAAAAACCATTTTCCGTGGGGAGGCCGTGCTTCCCAGTGATATCCCTTCCCTGAGCTAGCAAAGTCAGGTGAAAAAGGAAGGGTAGGGACCCACAGAGAGTAATTAAATTAGTTCAGATTTCCCTCCCCTGTGCTGCAGGGTGGAGCAGGCCTGGCCCAGCAGACGGGTCCAGGCTTTGGGCACTCGCTGCTCATCCCCAGCTCCCACATTTTGCCCATCAGCATCTCCTCTCTCTGAAGCACTGGCACCTCCAGCCAGTCCAGCAAGAGGCTGAGCCCCAGCATCAGCCCCTGCTCCCCAGACTGATCAAAGTCCATCAAAGAAGGAATTTTGCAGAGTTGGAAACCAGAGCAGAATAATTCCTCTGTGTTCATTTGCCAGGTGTGTTTAGAGGAGGTTTATGACCTCATGTAATTACCAGTGTCCAGAACACCTCCCTCCCCAGGCCAAGTGGCTTCACACCTGACACCACAGGATGTCACCTCAGTCCTGCCTGTCCCCACCTACTGATGTCCTGCTCATCCTGCTGCTCTCCACCACACCCACTCCCAGCTCAGGATGTTTTGCTGACCGTGGCTTGCTTGTGCTGGCCGAGCTCCTCACACCCTTCCAGCCACTCACAGGGGAGTCACTGCTGGCTGGAAGGGTCAGGAGCCATCCAGGCAGCTCCTGGAGGCTCTGGGTTGACACGAGAGGGAGGAGCTGCTTGGAGACACTGGGCAGCTGAAGATAACCCAGCACCGCCCAGAAGGGACACAACAGCTCACTCTGGGCTTGCTGGCCCCAGAGGGAGGGCAGAGGTGTCTGCAGCCACTGCTGCCACAGCAAGAGCTGCCCTTCCAGTTCCAGCCTGGCTTCTGCAGACACACCTCTGTCCTCTCCCTGTGCCAAGAGCAACCCCTGCTTCCACACGAGGCTCTCTGCTGGAGATCAGGACCCTCCTGACACACAGAGATGCTGAGGCACCTGGTGGGATGGGGATTGCCCAGGAGCTGAGTGTGCCTCTTGTTTTTCAGATCAGCAATGTGAGCTTCTTCGTGCTGTCTCCAGCGCTGCTGTACCTGAACAGGCAGTACTGCCAGAAGAAGGCTGTGCCCCTCTACTTTGTCTCGGGGCTGCTCCTCCTTGTAGGTGGGTGCCAGTGTTGTGGGCAGACCAGACAGGTTGCCAGACTACCCAACATGAGACCTTTGGAGGGTTTCACTGGCCAAAGCACAGGGAAAACTCGGGTGGGCACCCAAGCAGCCAGGTCTGTTGGAAGCCTGCAGCCCATGATTCCTGCCAGCTGTGGATATGCAGCTTCCAGCCCTGTAATTCCCCGTGGTGTGACTGGGCTGACTCAGTCCAGCCCCCCTGAAAACCCAAATCCATGCCCTGCTTTTCAGGAATGGTGTGTCTTCAGGAATGGCTCTCCAGGGGCTTGTGGGAGGATGGAGCTTTGTCATCTCAGGGTGCCCTTGCTCCTTGCAGGTGTCTTCTCCATGTACTTCCACATGACCCTGAGCTACGTGGGACAGCTCTTGGATGAGCTCTCCATCCTCTGGACGCTGGCTGTGGCTTATTCCTTCTGGTACCCACAGGCTTACTTCCCCAAGTGCATCAAGACCAGGTATGGCACAGAGGGACATGGGGCAGGCTCTGGGGGGAGGGATGGGACACTGACACTGAGGTGTAGTGACCCACAGATCACCCAGTTCCCCTGCAAGGGGTCAGCTCTGGGGTCACTGAAGGGCTTTAGGACCAGGCCCTCCCTCTTTTGGTGCTGACAGAGGAAAAGTCAAAACCCTCCTGTGCTGGGCTCCTCTCAGCTGGAGCTGTTCATGTTTGTGTCACCGCAGAGGAAACTTTGCATGGAGAATTTCAAAATTAATTAGGAAATGAAACGTTCCTGAACATTAACATTCAATTACTCACACTGTCAATCTGTTCCAGCATCCTCTATCATCCACAGAGAGCTTTCCCTCAAGGCTGAGGGGGTTTCCCATAGGACAAGGTGGTTCCATCCCTCATTTCAGGGAGGGCTGGCTGGGCTGGAGGAGCCCAGCAGAAAGGATGGGGCCACTGGGAGGGCACGGACCAGCAGAAATGGGAACCCGGCAGGGCTTTACTCACAGGATGTCACCTCCTGGCTGGAGCCCACTGAGCCAGCCCAGTTCCTTGCAAAGACCTGCTCCAAGTCTGCTCTTCCCATGCCGAGCAGGAGGTCACCAGGAGTTCACCGTGGAGACGCGGCTGGGAGAGAGGGAAGGGACTTGGGAAGGGATTTGCATGTGAAAGGCCCCTCTGAGCCCTATTGTTGCTCAGGGAGCCCAAATCGGTGTTTGCACAGTCCTGCCTGGCAGCTCCTCGCTGTGCAGAGCTCGCTGCCTTTGCCTCATCCCTGGCACCACCACGAAAGAGCAGGAGCTGCCTCCTGGGCTGTGCTCCGGGGCTGTCCCAGACCCACTGGGGGCTGTCACAGACCCACTGGGGGCTGTCACAGACCCACTGGGGGCTGCCACCTCAGCCTTCCTGCCAGGACCCCACAGACTCTGAGCTCAGCCACCTGCAAACAGATGAGGGGTGCTGGAGAATCTTTTCCCCTCTCAGGACAGGAGCAGGACCTTTCCTATCCTTACCCTCCCCTCCTGTGAGCCCTGGGGGCGCTGACACTCACTCCCAATTCCCCTCAGGAGGCATTTCTTCTGGCTGACTGGGATCACCACCGTCATCAGCACCTTGATGTCTTTTGTCAAGCCGACCCTCAACGCCTACGCGCTCAACTGCATCGCCTTCCACCTGCTGTACATGACCTGGAGGGAGCTCAAGAAGTAAGGAGGAGGCTCAGGGGTTACCTGCAGCTCCAGCTGTGCTCCTGTTGGGTGAAACCCAAGTCTTGACCGGCCACATGTACCAGGGAGAGGCCAGGCAGAGGCCCAGGCAGGGCTGTGGGCAGTGGGATACAAGAAGGGCACCTGGCCCAGGTGGCCACACAGAATGGGGACAACCCACAGGACAGTGCTGGAGTCATAATCCCTGGAAGTTTCCAAAAAACCTGTAGATGTAGCATTTGAGGACAGGGGTTTGTGCTGAACATGGTGGTGGTGCTGGGTTAACAGTTGGACACGATGATCTTACAGGTCTTTCCCAACCTTTACAGTTCCATGAGTCCATAATTCATCCCCCTCAGCTGCCATCTCTGCAGCTCCTTCCCCTTTTTGGGGCATTTGGGAACTAGTGTGGGGCTGGGAGAACCCACCAGGGTCTAGAGAGAAAGACAGGAGTGCTTTGGCATCTCCCAGCATCATCCTCACACCCAGAAAGTCAGAAATCCCCTCCCCAGAGCCACACTTCTCCAGTTCCTGCGGAATTCTGAGGAATACCCTCACAGAAGGAGCCTGCTGGGGTTTGCCCTGCTGCATGTGCAGGCAGGAACCAGCCCTCTTTAAGACTCCCTTTCCTTCCAACATGATGACTCTGCTGTGTCTCCCAGGTGCAATGACAAACGGGTTCACCGGATGGCCGCGGTCATGGTGATGTGGTGGGCACTGGCCATCACCAGCTGGATCAGTGACCGGTGGCTCTGCTGGCTCTGGCAGGCCATCAACTTCCCCTACTTCCACAGCTTCTGGTAAGGGCTCCAGGAACCCCAGCCCCAAACATTCCCACAGCAGAGAAACAGCAGCTGAGATGAAACACTCAGCTGCATTATTTCCCCACTCTCTCCCCCTTTCCTGTCACTATGGGTGCTTCTCCTCACTCAGCCCAAGGATTCAGCCCTAACCACTGTTTAATGTCCCCTTCCTCCTCCACACCAGCCAAGCACTGTTTTGCAGGTGAAATGGTTCCAGAAGTCCTTCCAGGTGGGCAGCTGGCTCTCAAAGGGCTGCTCCCAGGGTGGCTGTGAAGTGCAGTGTCCCTGGGGTTACTTTAGCAGCCAAACTGAAAGGCAGGGCTTTGTTTGGACCTGACATTTCAGTGCCTGCCCAGGTGGGGCTGCACGTGCTGCACACTCAGCTCCATCCTCACAAAGCACTGGGATGGCTGGGACAGACAATGCAGCCAGGAAATGGGGAATGCTTGGAAGGAGCTCCCCTATGTCACCCCAGCCCCTCTGCACCAGGAATTGTCCCCAGCCCAGCTCACAGAGCTCTGCCAGGATTGCCCTGTAGGCACAAACCCTGCAGGAGCCACGCTCCCTGCAGCCCTCGTGGGACCTCTGAGGGCTGCAGCCTCAGGGTGACCACGCCAGCAGGCAAAGATCCCTCCCTCTGTCCAACAGACGTTTCTGTTCTTCTCGGCAGGCACGTGCTGATAGCCATGTCCCTGCTGTACTGCTGCCCGCTGGTCATTTACTTCGACGTCAGCTACGAGATGCCCTCGTTCAAGCCAAAGCTGGAATACTGGCCCAGCGACTCGTGGCCTGTAGTGGTGCCCTACGTCACCCTGGAGGAACCCCACAAGCAGTGCTAGAGCTGAGTGCCCTCAGGCCTCCCTGGGGCACGGGGTGTGCGATGCTCACACGGGGGAACATCTCGGTTGTGCTCCTCCTGCTCCTCAGGCAGGGGCAGTGTGGTAGCAGAGGGAGCAGCTGAGGCCTCGTGATGCTGGGCATGAAGCAAGGTGGGAGCCCACAGGTGCCTTGGAAGGCTCTGCTCAGACTGGTGCTCAGGGAGCTGGAGATTTCCTCCAGCAGATCCCCACGAGGAGGGGAGGGACACGGTGCTGCTTCTGTGTCCTCTGTGTTAGTCAAGCACCAGCACCCCTTGCTGACAAGGGCACAGCGGAGAACACTGAAGCCAAACTGGTGACAGCTGGGTTTGTTGGGGCTGCTCTAATTGTTATTATTAACTCTATTTATTGATGTATGTGGTCTTACTCAGGACAGCTGTGCATTAAAGCTGTGGACACTGACTTGTACTGAAGCCCATTTTTTTCCCCTTTGACTGTACCACATCCTCTCATCTGCCAGTCACCCCCATAGAGACAGGGGGGCCAAAGCTCCCTCTGACCCCCAGGGAGGGCTGTTTATAAAGAGAAATCCTGGGTGACAGCCTGAGAGAGGCTCTGCTGGCCCAGGTCCTGGGGTGCCTTGCCCCAGGCTCTTCCCCTTCCTCAAACCCCAGTGGCCCTGGTTCCTCCCCAGCTCTGAGTCTCCAAAGGCCACAAAAATAACTTGGAGACTCCTCTGATTTCTGGAAGAGCTGTCTTGGGGCAGGATGAGATAAGGAGCCAGGATGGTCAAAGCTGGCTGAGGGAGGGGATTGTCCCTCTCTGCTCTGCCCTGGGGCAGCCTCACCCCCAGTGCTGGGGGCACCTTGGGCACCACGAGATCAGAAGGATCCAAAGCTGTTGGAGAGTGTCCAGAGGAGGGACACGGAGCTGGGGAAGGGGCTGAGGAGGGGCTGAGGGCACTTGGCTCGTTCAGCTGGAGCAGAGGAGGCTGAGGGGAGGCTCCTCGGGGGCTGCAGCTCCTCCCCAGGGGAGGCGGAGGGGCAGGGGCTGAGCTCTGCTCTGGGACAGGGACAGGAGCCCAGGAGGGGCTGGAGCTGTGTCAGGGCTTGGGCTGGAGCTCAGGGAAAGGTTCTTCCCCCCGAGGGTGCTGGGGCACTGCCCAGGCTCCCCAGGGAATGGTCCCAGCCCCAAGGCTGCCAGAGCTGCAGGAGCCTTTGGCCAAGGCTCTCAGGGATGCTCAGGGTGGGATTGTTGGGGGGTCTCTGCAGGGACAGGGGCTGGACTGATGATCCCTGAGGGTCCCTTCCAGCTCAGGATATTCTGTGATTCTGTGATTCTGTGATATTAGATAAAAATGTCATTACCTTTGCAAGAAAAAAGAGATCCAAAACCTCAGAGAAGGACAGTACTGTGCTTTCCAGGTCCTCCCCACTGTTGCTCTCACAGCCACGGGACACTCTCCTGTCCCCTAATCCTTGCTGCTCACAGTGACAAGCTGAGCCTTGTGGTGGGTCTGGGTCCTGGCCCAGCCTGCAGGGACTGTCACTGGGAGCACCAAGGCTGCCAGGTGGCTGAGGCTGGCTCCCTGCAACGCAGCCACACCAAGGTAATGTCACTCCAGTGACCATTTTTGTGCCCCTGCGAGTAAAGGAACAGCGGGAGCACTCTGGATTTTATCCCTGAGGAGAAGGTGATGGGCAGTGTCTTCTGCCGTGGCCGCGGCTGCCTCGTGGCTCCCTCTGCAATGGTCCCCAGGGCCACTAGATGGCAAATTTGGCTCATGAACCCCGAGCAATATTTCATCCTGGGAGAGGGATGCCCTGCCATGGACTGGCCTCCCAGGCCCGATCCCTCTGTTCTCTCCATCCCCAAGCACTGGGGTCAGACACCTCTCCTCCAGCACGGCCACCCCTCCTACACCTGCACAAGGAGCAGAGCACTGGCCACTCGCATCTGCAGCCCTGTCTGCCCGTCCTGGTGCCCATCATCTCCTCTCTTTCCCTCTTTGTCTCCCCCTGCGTGCCACCACTCCCACCTCTCCCCTCATCACCCCGTCTCCCTTTCGCTGACCCTCCCTTGCCGCTCTCCCCCCTCCTCACCCTTTCCCCGGCCCATCACATTCTTCCCCAGCCTATTAATAACTTCTGGGCAATTGCACCGGGTCCCCGCTGGGCCCGGCCCCGCCGCCGCCGCTGCCCCGCGCAGCCACTGAACGCGCCGGCAGCAAGTTCAAAAGTGCAGCGGGGCTTTCACAGCCCCCAGCCCCGTCAGGGGGTGGAGGAGGCCGCTTCCAAAGAAAAGGCGGCGTTGCCAGGGAGCCCCTGGCACAGGAAAAGGGGGTCACCTTCACCTCCGGCAGGACCCGCCGAGATGGACAAGCGCCAGCAGCCCCGCGGGCCGGAGATGCTGAGAGCGGCCGGGGGGATGAAGGGCTGGGCCGGGGGCGAGCGGGGCTAATTGGCCACCTCCGGCCACCGAGCCCCGGTGGGATGCTCGGCCCGGTGGCCAAATTCCCCCGTGCAGTATGGAAATAAGGGAGGTGTCCCCGGCGCTGCCGCCGGGAGAACAATGTTGCTGCAGTTGAGTGACTGTAACAGGCCCCGATGACAGCCGGGGCCGCGTTAAAAATGCCTATTCAAGCAGATCAAGACATTGAGAGGCCTCGTGGGGATCTGAAAACCCTCGGGGATTTCTGGATGAGGCCAGAAGCTGAATCCCCAGCCCTGGGAACCTGGGAGGGAAGAAAAAAAAAAAAAAAAAAAAAAAAAAAAAAAAAAAAAAAGAGAGAGAGAAAAGAAAAGAAAGCCACAAAGCAGCTTTAAAAGGGCGGCAGCGCCCGAGGCTGGGCCTCCTGCTCCGAGAGAGCTGCAGCCCGAGAAAGCAAAGCAGCCCCCAAAAGCAGCTTGTGATGGTGGTCTGGGCATCCCCAGGGCTGCACAGAGGCCGAGTTTGCACCTTCAAAGTGCCCCCGAGCTGCTGGGGGTGCTCTGTCCCTCCTGCCAGGGAGCCACGGCTGCAGTCTGTGGGGCAGAGCTGACAAACAACCCTGAAAACTGTCCAGGGGTACGAAGGGATGGCCAGAAGAGTGAATGGGGAACTCCTCAGGGGGTGAGAGGCAGCAGTGGCTCCTTCTCTGGAGCCTGGGGAGTTGTGGGGGCTCCCCGTGGCCCGGGATCCCTGGGGGGACCTGCAAACCCCTGTGCTCAGGGGGCTGGGACTGGCCAAAAAGAAACCTCTCCTTACTTTGGCCACATCATTCCCCTGCTTTGGTTCTCCACGTGGCTGCATAAACCACAAAAAAAAAGAGAGGCAAGGAGCGGGAATGAGGAAGAGGATGGAGGCTGCTGCTGTCAGCTGATGCCAGATTAAAGGGCTTGGGAAACAACAGCATCAGTTGAGCCTATTTGGTGCAATTGCAAAACAAATGAAAGAAAAACGTTGATAAGGCACCAGTCCTGCAGCATCAAGGATTAACATTTACCTGTTCTGCTGCACCAGTTGCCTCCCGCTGTTTCAGATCCCCGGGATTTGGCTGGCAGACTGGAAACTTTTCTTCAAGGCAGAGTGATTTATCTGTAAAAGATATTGCACATTCACAGACCTGCATAAATAATGCAAAAGTAATTAATAATAACTCAGTCCCCGCTCTTAACAATGCCAGGAAAAGAAATTGCTTCACTGGAGTGTCGCTTATGCCTTTTGGAAAAGATCTTTATTTGCTAAAGTGCCTCGGAGAGAAAGGACAGGGTAGTTTTGAAACAGGGAATGGATGTCACACAGTCCTGGGATTTTAGTGTCAGCCTGGCAATCTTCAGGATTGATTTAAAGAACCTTCTGCTGGAGTCATGTGAAACCAACGTTGATTCAGCTTAGATTTTATGTTTAGTTTTAATCTTCCACGTCTGCAGTCAAAAGTTTGAGACCCTGAACACAAAGGGCTGAGAAACCCAGGAAGGAAAGAGATAAGCTCCAAGAATTATTACTTATAAAAGTCTTGTCCTTTCAACTCTCCCTGTAAGTTTTGAGGTTTGACACAGGATTTCCAGCTTGGGGTCTGGCAGTCCTGTCCCACCCACTTCACAACTGCTAGGAAAGATACTCTATTTTTTTTCCCCTCATTGTTTTCCCTACATCCTTGCTGTCCACTTTTCTTAGAAGACAAAATTAACCATAAATGCCAGGATTTCATAGATATTGATGGCTGTTCTGGAAAGGTTGAAGCTGTTATGCCCTGACTAGCTGACAGGGAACATTGTCTCTATATTCCAGGGAATGCTCTGTCACTGCTTTTGCAGGGTGTCGAGGCCCCTGCCTGTGTCCTTCCCTCTGAGCTGCACTCACAGCCAGGCCTGGCTTTGACCAGGGATCACAGAGAAGTGGGGAAGGAGAAGCACAGCCATTACCTGGGCAAATAAACCAGCTGACCGAAAAATGAGGTTTTAATCAAAAGATCAAATCATCTCTTCAGCTGTTTCTCTAAACCCCCGTGGTTTGGTTCCACTTGGGAAGACATTCTCACTGCTGCTGGCAGTGAAGAAAAACAAGCAGCTCCCCTCTGTCTGGCAAAGTGGTTTGAATAACTTCAGCTCTCCACTAATGGCTGCTATCAAAATACCTAAAATGGAAGGATTAATTTTACTGTGCCTTCCCATTACAGCTCGAAAGGTGGTTTCAATTAGGGTCGGCCTCCACTTCTTTTTTTGTTCACTTTCTATGAACATTAAGCCACTTCTGCCCCTATTCATGAGCTCGGTTCTGCAGAGGTTCCTCACAGATGTGTTCAGACATAAAACTGGATGGTACCGAAATGTCACACTTTGCTTCTTTGGCACAAATATTTAACAAAAGGTGAAGATTTACCTGAAATGCTGAAATATTCAACATGAAGTCGTGCGTGGGATTATAAATTTCACAATTTGCTGTAGATGCTGCATTTATTTAGATAGGCCTTCAACAAGAGACCAGCTGTCTCAGCTCCCTGAAATGTTTAAGCATATGTTTAATTTTAAGAATGTGAATACTTCCATTGATAGCAATGGCACTTATGCTTAAGAATATATTTTGCTGAGCTGAAGCAAGGAATAGTGCCATGTAATGCCAATAAAGTGCAAATTGCAATATCTCACTAAGTGCTTTCTGGGACCAATTTAAAAATTAATCAATGAAGATCTGTCGTGTGAAAACGCAGGAATTAATATATGTGAGATTTTGCTGTTTGCTATCCTAATATTGCCAAGCATTAACATCCACCAGAGCACTGACAAGTGAAATCAAACCCAAATCTGTGAAACAGAGCAAAAATGGCAACAAGTTGCATGTGTTGCTCATCATGAATCATCCTATCAGGCTCCACGATTTACCCATGTAACATTAAATAACATGTACCATCCTCACAGGCAGACACTGTTATAGATTAATTCCAATTAAGATTTGGAATTGGATGATCTTTAAGATCCCTTCCAAGACAAATGCTCTCGGGGTGGGATTGTTGGGGTGTGTGTGCAGGGCCAGGAGTGGGACTCACGATCCTTGTGATCCAATCTGAGACATTCTGTGATTCTCTGACTCTTAGTGATTAAAGCATCATAGAGCAAAGGGTCAGCAATAACATTATTTTCCTCTCTCTGCCTCTTTCCCTCCACAAAACTTTTTTACGAGGATCAGACAAAAAATTTCCAGGCACAAACACTTCAGCCATTTGTATTTGCCCTCACAATTTTACTCCTCACAAGTTCAACACCCCTGTGACCTACAGAGACCTGGGCCATGCCCCTCTTCCCCTGGGATGGTGTCACCAAATAAATAACTCTATGTCCATATGCAAATGATTGCTGTTTTCAAGCTGTTCCCCAGCGACCCCACACACTGCCCAGACGGTGCAGGAATATGTTCCCCACATATGTCAGATGTTTCATGACACATTTCACACGTATTTAAAATAAATCTCCTGGCCTATAAAAATGCCCAGGCACCCGAACCAAGCGGGTCTGCACCTGCAATGCTTGCAGAGTGCAATTCCAAAACTGCAAAAAACGGGTCCAAATTGATGGTATCCTTCATCCAGCTGGAATATTGATGGTTTATAACTTTATGACACTCATGGGAGGGTATTACCTGGCTTATTTGATGGCTGAGTAACAAAGGGGAAGAATTTGTTACGGATCTGCCTCCACAGTGACAGCTCTGAATCCTCCCCGTGTTGGTCAAATCACTGTTTGCCACACGTGTTTGCCACTTTATATTCCAGCCTGACTCCCTTGAAACTGCCCTGGCTGCGCTTTTATGCAACAAAATCCAGCTCCAGGGTGTTCGAGATGTGCCACGCTGCTAAAAAATGGCTTTGCTGCAATCAGGGGCACTCCTGTCTCACAGGTAACGATGGCACTGATAAAAGCTGGAGTTTCAGTGGGCTGAATTTCAGCACGGCAGGGCCAGCCAAATGCCCTGAGTCACACAGCAGGTTGGCATAGCCCCCACTGCAGCACGGGGCACTATCTGAGCTGTATCTAACCAGGTACCTGAGCCAGGGAGGCCAGGGGTCATTTGCATACAATTTGCATGTGTGGCAACCCCTCCTGCAGTTGCTGTACAGACAGGCAAAAGCTCTTTTTACACCATTCCAGAAAAACAGTTCAGCGGGAATCTGTCATGGGAGCAGCTGACCCAGAATCCACCAAAAAAAACCCAACAACTCTGAAAGTCTTAATGATTTCATACAATCACAGAATCAATCACAACGGTTCAGATCACTGAGTCCAACCACCAACCCAGCAGCACCATCACTTAAACCATGTCCCTGGGGGCCACATCCACAGGTTTTTTGAAGACTTGCAGCAATGGTGACTCCATCACTGCCCTGGGCAGCCCATTCCAACATTTTACAACCCTTTCTGTGAGGATATTTTCCCAATATCCAACCTAAACCTCCCCTGGACCAGCTTGAGGCTGGTTTTTGTCCTGTCCCTTGTTCCCTGGAGCAGAGCCCAACCCCTACAAGGCTGCACCCTCCTCTCAGGGAGTTGTGGAGAACCAGAAGGTCCCCCCTGAGCCTCCTTTCCTCCAGATTGAGGCTTGGAGTGCTACAGGCTCTGAAAAACAGCTCCAGGAGCTCTGGCTTTGTCTCACAACGTGCTCTGAGTACAGAGAGCATCACACATCACGGGGCTGGGAATGCCAGCGGCTCTCAAACCACCAGGCTGAATTACTGGGGTTGGAAACAGCAGAAACACTAGTCCCAAGAGGAAAAGGCTCCACACAGCATGAGAAGGGCTCAGGATGCTCAGAACCAGGGCAAGCAGGAGTGTGCAGCCACTGGACTGCCACCTTAGAGCCCTGGGAAACTCCAAACACTGGGAGGGCCTTGGGAGAGGTTCTCTCTCAGTGTATTTGTAGAATCATGAGATGGTTTGGGTTAGAAGGGACTTTAAAGCCCACCCAGTCCCACCCCTGACATGGGCAGGGACAGCTTCTACTATCCCAGGTGGTTCCAAGCCCCACCCAGCCTGGATTTGGACACTTCCAGGGATGGGGCTGCTCCAGGCAATGTGGGACAGCAATCCCTACTCACTTTTTGGGCTCCTCAATCCAGAACACAACTCAGAACAGCCTCTTTGGTGCTTGTCAGACTTCCCTACTGATCTCCTTCTGTCATGTTCTGTTTTTCAAGCTATTTTTTCCCCTCATCTGGTATTTCTCAGTGGCCTAAAGGTTACCCTGCTGAGGGTGACAGTCCTCAGTCACAAGGTGGCCTCTCTCTCAGCATGCAGATGGGCACCTTTCAAAGCCTTTGGCAGCATCCACAAGCAGCCCTGTGCAGAGCAGACACCGATTTCAGCAGCAGATCTCCCTCCCTCCTATTGTCCCAGGATTGTGTTTGCTCCAGTGGCCACATGAGGTGCCTGGGCCCGTCTTCTCCAGCTGTCCTTGTGCCAGCAGTGTGTATTCAGCCTGGGACAAATCCAGCTGGTGAAATTCTGCCTGTGGCAGGTCTGGCGAGCTCTGGCAGCACCAGGCTGTTACATCACTTGGCCAGAGCTGACCTCTGCCTGCAGAGCACAAGGGGAAGGTGCCCTCACCTCAACAGCCAGCGCAGAGGATTGATGGGTGTCACTTCAGCAGCCCATTGTGACGGCCAAGCTCACCTTTGGTGTTAATGAGGCCCCTTCATTAACAGCCTGGAGCAGAGGGGTCAGGGGCTGAATAGTGACAGGCTCCTTTCTCCCCCAGCAAGCTGGTGCTGCTCATTCAGAACTGGGTCACGTTGGCGGGGCAGCTCGAGGACGCTTGTGCTGCCCAAGTTGCATCTGCAAGGGACGTGATGTGTTTGGGACTATTCATCTGGCTCTTTTCACCAGCACTAAATGCCCAGAAAGAATAAAATAAATTCTCATTGTGTTCCCGCTTACTAAGAAAATTTTCCCTCTTCCTTCTGGTTTGGAGGGTTATTGTACATTTAAATCCTTCTGCATTTTTCAGTAGCTATAGCTATGCTATAATTTAGATTTTCCTCGGGCACAAAAGAACGTAGTTAAGCTAAAGTATATTACAGTGTGGGTTGGGGTTTTTTTTTACAAAGTCCTTCATTAATAAGGAACTAAAGAATTTCCAAGCTGTCTGTAATTTTTCCCAGATGCAGCTAGTAGTTGCTAGGAGTATCTTTTTGGCAATCAGAGTTTTTGGTTATTAACAATCTGGGCTGTTGCTACACTACACCAGTGTTAAATATGTTCTGTGAACGCTGCAGTGTGGAGTGTGAACTGCAGAAGGGGAAGGCAGACAACAGGCAAAAGAAAATCGTTTTTTTAGAAGAATAAACACTGCTGGGGTTCACAGCTGATTGAAACAGGCACGGAATTCTCTGCAGGGATCCCGGTGTTGATTAACAAACCAGGAGGTGGCGTGGCTGCAGCCCTCACTCACCCCTCACCCACAGCTTCTGTCACCCTGAGGTGACCCTGTGCCAGACACAGAGCAGAGCAGCACCCAGGTGCCCCCAGAGAAACCAAATCCTCCCTCAGCTTCAGGTTCAGGACATTCTCAGAGGCTGCACACAAGGCTGTGGTTGGCAAAGCCTTGGTCCACATCAGGAGAAAGAGCTCTGCTGGCCCTTCTTACTTAACCATCACCGAGTCCGGGTTTCAGCTGCAGATTTGCTCATCATGGGAACACCACAGAGCACTTGGCTCACAGGATGTGCTTGCAGAAGTGGGTGAAGGCCACTGCAATAATTTTGCAGCTCTAAGAGAAGGCAGTGAAGTCACTGACATCCAGAACATGAGGATCTTTCCACTCAAGCACGTTGCACACACAAAGTGGAAGAGTGAATTTTCTCAGAGAAACCCTGCTCAACTGTGAGGTTTGTGTCCTAATCTTTAAATCCTTTAGAGCCATTACAAGATGATAATTTTTCTGCACTGCCTGATTCTTTCCATGCTGGAACCAGCCTTGCTTGTTCCCTCTCTGGCTGGTGTCCAAGCCACTCAGAGCCCAGACTGACCACAGAAGTCGTGGTCTTCAGTGCAAGGGTGGAAGCAGGGAAGGCTGCAACTAAATTAGTAATGAGAAAATAATAATGAATGATGAAAAACAGTGAAACAAACTTGTTTCTCCAGAGACAGGAAGGGCAAGCCACAAGCACAGACATACAAAACCATGACAGGGACTTGCAGTCAATATACAGTTGATGTACAGCCCACCACAAAGTGAGGGATGCTAAACCCACAGGAAAGAACTTTTGCTGAAAAATTAGCAATTTAGGCATCTTGGGCTGCATGAGGATGGTCTGGAGGGGCTGCTGGGGAGGGTGGGGGGCTGTGTGTGTGTTTGAGCAGGTCAGTGCTGTGTTCCTGCAGAGAAAGGGAGCCAGGGGAGGGATGAGGGGCAGTTCTGTCTGCAGTTTTCTGCTCCTCAGATCACCCCAAGAGCTGGGGTGGGCTCTGCCAGGGCTCTGCCAGTCTGGTGACTGGGGGGACACCTGAGGATGGGCTGCTCCATCAGGACTTTCCCCACTGGGGCACCAGGACTCATCTGCTCTCAACACCCCGGCTGTTCCTCCTTTGCTCACACTCGCCAGGAGCAGCCACGTTCGGCCTGTCAGGCATCCGTGGTGTGCACAGGCAGGAGAGAGAAGGAACGTGTTGTCCTTTCCCAGGGCTGGAACCTGGGAAAACACACCCGAAATCTTTCCCATCCTTGGCCAAGGCAGGGATAAGTGCAGTGCAAAGTCTTTTTTCCACTTTATTTTCCATCATCCCCAACTCTCACGGGACAGAACCAGCCCTTGGCATGGTCCCCTACCATGGGCCAAGCCAGATTAAACACACACCTTTCACTCCAAGACAAGGATCTTTGAGGCAAGACTCTGGAAAGAAAAATATAAAAAAAAAAAGAAACCACCCAAACAAAAATGAAGGAGAGCTGTCGTGTCTCATTTGCATATTTGAATATGCAAATGGGGGCTGTTTCTTATCCATTGGCATTGGCCCTACTGTAGATGGCAGCAGCACAGCGGATCTCTGCCAGCATCCAGTGCCACAAAGAAAGACGCTAATTGGATTTGCAGACGCTTATTGCAAAGCCCAGAAGTTGCTGGAATAGGTATAAAGAACCAGGAGCTCAGCCCACGGCTGCCTCGGGTGCGAAGGCACTCGGCTGACAGCTCGTTAGCTTGAGATCTCCCTGCAAAATTAGGAGTTTGGAGAAGCCTGGATGGCTGCTGGCTCCGGCGTCCCCAGCACCTGAAACTCCCAAAGAGCCTGGCAAATTTTCTACCCTTGGCTGTGATTTTTTTTTTTTCCCCTCTTTTTGAGGGGAGCTTGAAAAGAAAATCGGGGTAGGTTGATCAGTGGTTGTGCTGGAAACGGTTCAGGCTAGGAAGTGCTAGCAGAGCAAAGGCTGGTTCTAGGAATTTCTCTCCTTGAGTGTTTTCGCAGTTGAATGTAAAGAGCCACCCCAGCACATTTTAAATTAATCCGTTCACGCCACTTCATCGAATATCCCGAGCTGGAAGGGATCCACAGGGATCAGCAAAGTCCAGCTCCAAACTGCTTGTCCCAGCAGAGAGGGCTTGGAGCACCAGGTGGTGCTTACCCCAAATGGGACTCATCAAATCGTTCAGTAAAAATGTGGTTTAATGCCCAATTATTGGGCTGCCAGAGTGCATGTGGAAGCTGGGGCACCTGGCTCTGGGTTTCCCCTCTTGGAAGTGTCCAAGTTCTTGCTCAGATCCTGCCCCTGAAAGCTGGAGGAGTGACCTGTGTCCAAACCAGAAATGGGATGGCAGCTGTGTCCTGCACTGGGAGAGCACAAAAACAACCATTAACACCAGGCTGGGCAGAAATAAAGGCACGGAAAAATTGCCATTGAGGGAAATTAAAACAAAAAGCAAATTCTAACGATGCTTCAGAGGAAGTAACGGGCAATTTTTCAAGAAAAAGCTCAGGGTCTGGTGTGTCTGAACAACATCTCTTGCACAAGGTGGAAATTCAGCAGAGCAAGAGCAAACTTGGGAAAGATGAAGACATTCCCAGGAAATACTCAGCCCTGGGGGCACGTAACCACCGAGGGCTGTGATGAGGCTCTGAGTGAATAGCCAAGATGGGGAGGTAGAAAATAAAAAAAAAGATTTAGACCCAAGAGTCACGTGCATGGGAATAATGTTCACAATTAAAGATATCAATGAGAACTCCCAGAGAAAGAGGCCCTTTCTCAATGGAGAAGAAAAGGGACTGTCCAAGGAGATGTCTCTTGGGACTGCATCAGACAGAAACACGGAAAATGAAAACCGGGGCACTTAAAGGAACCCAAATCAGGCTCTTTTTTTTGTTGTTGTTGTTGTTAACTGAAGCGATTAAGCATTCTGCTTCGCTAATATCCTCTATCAGGTTGATGAGGTAAAGTGGCTCTTTAGAACGATTTGGGAACCGATTAATCCTCGCCTGTGGCGATCAGTCAGCGACACACGGAGTTATTGGCTAACACGGGGGTTTTTCTGCTGCCTCGCAGAGATCAACAAACCATCTGAAACAAGAAAGTTGCACGGAGGAAAAAAACTCCTGAGCGAGTTTGCTGGGAAACAGTCACCAAATAGAATTTGTAAAGATCAGTCCCGCGTTCCTTTTAGGGCTGGCAAAATTGAGAGCTATAACTTGTCACTTAAAAGTCTTAAAAAAAAAAAAAAGGGTAAAACTCTCCCCGGGAAGAAGAAAGAAGGGGGAGAGGGGGAAGGAAGGCGGGAAGGGAACTGCGGGGGAATGAGGGACAAAGGGGAGAAATGAGGGAAGTGAAGGGGAAATGCGAACCGAGAGGAAATGGGGGAGACTGAGGGGAAGAATGAGGGGAAAATGAGGGAGATCGAGGGGGGAAAGAAGAGAAACTGAGGGGAAAATGAGGGAGATCGAGGGGGAAAATAAGAGAAACTGAGGGGAAAATGAGGGAGAGTAAGAGGAAACTGAGGGGCAAAATTAATGGGACTGAGGGAAATGAGGGTGACCAAGAGGAAATGTGTGAGACTGAGGGGGAAAATCTGTGAGATGGAGGGGAAAAAGAGAAAAACATAAAATGAGGGTGACTGAGGGAAAAAAAAAACAAACGAGGAAGACCAAAGGGAAAAGGAGATAAACAGAGGGAAATGAGGGAGACTTGGGGGAAAAATGTGTGAGACAAGGGGAAAATGGAAACTTAAGAGGAAATGTGGGAGATTGAGGGGAAAAGCAAAACAAGTGAGGGGGGAAATGAGAAAAATTGAGGGAAAAATGAGAGAGAGTGGGGGGAAAGGAGAGAAACTGAAAGAAAATGAGATTGAGGGGAAAAAATGAGAGAAAATGTGGGATACTGCAAGGAAAATAGAAACTGAGGGGGAAATGAGGGAGACTGAGGGGAAAAGGAGAAAATGAGGAGGGAATGAGAGAAACTGAAAGAAAATGAGGGAGGCCAAGGGAAAAAAGAGGGAAAGGAAAAAAATAGAAAAAAAAGGTGAGACAAGAAGGGGAAAATGGAAACTGAGATAAAAGGTGGGAGATTGATGTGAGAAATGGGGAAGACTGAGAGGAAAAGGATAGAAATGGAAAGAAAATGAGAATGTGGGCAATTGAAACGAGGGAGAGCAAAAGAAAGATGAGGGGGAACAAGGGAGAATAAAGGGGTAAGGGAAAACGGGGGAGAACAAGAGCAAATGAGAGAAACTGAGGGGAAATGAGACACGGGCAGGAGGAAAAGGGGAGCACTGAGGGAAAATGAAAGACAGCGAGGGGGAAAATGAGACGGGGGAACGTGAGGGAGAGACGGGAGAGAAAAAAGGCGCAGGAAGGAGAGAGGCTACGGAGAACAAGGAGAGCCCTGCCCGGCCAGCCCGGGCTGCCGAGCCCACCGCATCGGGACCTGCGGCTTCCCTGGTTTCCCCTTGCTCCCACCTCATTTGTGTCGGGAATTAACACACCGTCGGGGAAACGTGGACCGAGGGCGGGATGGGAAGAGAAGGGGCGGGATGGCGCGGCCGGGAGCGCACGGCGAGGCCCATACGCCTGGTCCCAGTGTTGGTTGTGCACTAAGAGGAACATCGCGGAAGACAGAACCGGAGATAGCAACGGGACGGCAGCACACACGAAGCGCCCGCCGCATCGCCCCACACGGGCCTGGGGGGGCGGCCGGACCCCGCTCCCGCCCCCCGCCTGACCCACAGCGCTGGCCCCGCCCACAGACCCGCCTACTCTGCGGCTCTCTCACCGCTCATTGGTGGATACGCCCGTCCATCACGGGGAGGGGGCGGGGCCGAGACCCGCGGCGTGCGGCGCGCGGGCATTGGCGGCGCGCGGGGGCCGCTGTGGCGCTGAGGCGGTTTCCGGTTCCGCGGGGCGGGCGCGGGGCTGGCGCTGCCTGTGAGTGACACACAATGAGGCGGGCGGCGGGGCCGTGAGGGGCCGCGACCGAGCAGGCGGCGGCCGAGGCGGTGGGGAGGGGGGTGGGGGGGAACGGACAGAGCGGCTTCGCTCGTGGACAGAGCGGGGGAAGAGATTCTCTCCCCCCCGCCCCGCCGACCGGGCAGCGAAACCGCCGCGGCGGCGGGAGCCAGCGAGCGGGGCCCGCGGCGCTGCTGTGCCCAGCCATGGACAATCAGGTGAGGGGAGCGGCCGCGCCGCGCTGCCGGAGGGGTGGGGCGGTGCCACCCCCCCTTCAGAGAGGGGGGCACGTAGGGGAGGGACCCCCGGGGAGGGGGCCCTGAATGGGGGGGGCGCCCCCGTCCTAGAGAAGGGGGGGCTGGGGGGCATCGCCCCCCTTTGGGGAGGCATATCCCCTCCTCACACCCTCTTTGGAGGGGGGCATACTTTTTCCATGGCTTTCGTTTGGGGGGGTACATGTCCTCCCTGCAGTCTTTAAGGGGCACACCTCCTCCTCAACCCTTTTTGGGGGGCACATCTCGTCAGTCCTATTTGGGGGGCACACCTCCTCATTTCCCACAGCCTGTTGCAAGGACATATCTCTCCAATCCCGTTTGGGCGGCACACGTCCTCCTCACACCCCTTTGTGGGGTCACATCTCCTCCCTACACCCCCTATTTAGGGGGCACGTCTCCTTCTCACACCCTTTTGGGGGTGGCAGATCCCCTCAATCTGATTTGGGGGGGGTCACACCTCCTTCCCACCCGTTGTTTGGAGAGGGTGCAGACCTTCTCCCCACTCCCCTTTTGGGGGACACATCTCCTAAATCCCATTTGGGGGTGTACACCTCCTCCCTCCCACACCGTTTGCGCGGGCACATCTCCTCCCCAATCCCATTTGGGTGGTCACACATCCTCCACATCCCCCATTCGGGGGACACACCTCCTCCGCACACCCCTTTGGTGGGGGGGGGGATACATCATCTCCCCAGTCCCATTTGGGGGGCACATCACACCCCTCATTTGATGGGGTCTCCTCCTTCCCACCTTGCATTTGGGGATCACATCGCCTCCCTAATCCCATTGAGGGGGGGACACCTCCCCACACCCTTCTGGGGGGGTGGGTTCAGCCCTCTCCCCTCCGTGGGCGGCCGCTGCAGCCTCGCCCGCGGCGGGGGGTGTGAGCAGCATTTCCCGCAAATTCCTGCCTGGGATTATTGCCGGGGAGGGAGGTGCCGGCTGGGCGACCCCCCCCCTTCGCCCCCAAGCCGCGCCGGAAAGGGTTAATACCACCGGGAAGGATTAATGCCACCGGGAGAGTCCCTGCGGGTCCGAGGGGTTCCAGGATGCGTGCGGGAAGTTTACCTGAGGTGATGTGGATGGGGAGCCTTTTGTGTGCGGGGAGCGGGTAACAGGTACCTCCCGGGCTGAGGTTCGGAACGAGCCCCGCTATCCCGGATAATCACCCGGAGCAGCGGGAATGGGAGCTGCTGATGGCTTTCAGGCAATTAGCACATCAAACAAAAACCAGAGCAGCCTTCAGAATGTTTATTGAGAAGTTGAAAGCAGGCTCCTTTGTATTATTACAAATTGTTTGAATAGGATCCTGATTTCCCTTTGTTGAGAGACACGCTTGGAAAAAAAGGGAAAAAACCCTCCATTTTCAGCGGAGCAACTTTGGATGCTGGTTATGTTGGGAGATCTTATTTTCAAATGTGTTTCAACTTCTGGCTTAATTCACAGCGATTGTTAATTGGAGCAGGGTGTGAGGAGTGCAGCAAGTACAACTTTCACTCTCAGTTAAACAGTTCTCTTTTATGTTTAATTTCGTTGTCTTCCACACAGCCCCATCTGGTTCTCAGCTCCAATTTCTCAGCCGTTTCAACTCGGAAAGGCAGATTTTGTAGCCTGACAGTCATTTGCACTTCTCAGGAGAGGGGTAGTAACTGGCAACAGTAGCAGGATTTAAAGGGTAATTATGGAATCGATAACGTGAGGCTGCGGCACAGCCTGGCTCAGGGGATGTGAACACTGTGGGAAGCATCCCAGATAAAGCAGGCCTGCAGGCACACTCCAGTGTGAGCTCAGGATTTCGGCAGGCTGGCTCCACATAATGCTTCTGCAGCGTTGGAGGGATTGCTGTGCTCGGAGAGAAGCACACCTTGCCTTTCTTCTCAGCCCTTAATGCGACATGAAAGAACAGCCGGCCCTGGGCCTTGCTTCTTAGCGCAGGAGCGAGGTGGAGCTGCTGTGGATAAGCCTTAAGAACAGGAAAAAATGGCCTGCCAAGAGAACTTGCAGAGGAAGGTATCCTAAAGAAATGCTCTAGCAATAATGGCGAAGGAATTAATTAGATGAGTTTGTCCCCGAGCCTTGGGATTGATGTGTTGGGTGGCTGAAGGTATTTTGCTGTAAGGATTTAAACTGCCTGAAAGAGTGTGTTAAGGCTTACGGTTGAAATTGGAACTGGACTGCAATTTGGGAGGTCAGGCTTTGATGCCTGGTGCCCTGCAGACCTCCTGTGAGAGCTTTTTACAAAGACAAGAAGGCTGAGATGGAGTCACTTGTGCTTTTTCAGCAAGTATTCACCATGCTCTGGAAAAAATCTCGGGCTGGAGATGCAAAATATTTTTTGAGCATTAATTGTGATCACACCTCTTGCTGCAGTTTGTCAGGGGGAAAATAAGGATGATACTTTTCCTAAACATTTGTCTGGAGCTCAGGAAGCTTTCTCTTTCCCTGCTCATTGTCTAACATGCCCTTGGTTTGGCTCCAGGTCAACATGTAATATAGGTAATGACAAATAATGCTGCCTCTCCTGATGGTAATTGGGACTTGCTAGGAAGAGTAAGGCACTTATTTTCAAGCCTGAAGTGAAGAATAGGGTAAGGACTAAAACCAGCCCCTTTTTCTATGAGCCTCCTGGTGCTGAAGCTGGATTTTGGTAGGTTTAGTTTGTAATCACTGCTGCTGCTCTGGTTTGTGTAACAAATGTGCACAAAAGTTGGGTACCTTGAGTGTTATTCTCTGCCTACAAATGTGGCTCTAAGATTTCCTTGATTTATCTTGTGTCAGAAGCCCATTTGCCTTTTCTCTGTTACATCTGTTTAATTAATTTCATTTCTGCTGGCTGTGAAGTCTGCAATACTATGTGCATTTTCACCATTAATTTCATTTGGTTTTTAAGGCACTTGATGGGATTTTTGTGCTTTGAGCCAGACATAGAATACACCTTCTCTGTTACTCAGTGATCAGCGTAGGATTCAGGAGTGCAAATCAGAATTAGGTCAGTTTAGTGCTGGACATTGTACAGGCTGATATGTTAACTTGGTCTTTGAAAGATAATAAAATATATTTAGAACCATACAGGAAACATAATTTTTCTTCTGGTGAGTGATATATTCTAGAGAATATCATAAACCACCAATTCATGATCTGATTTTTCCTGTTTCAAGATGAGTTTTCTGTCAGTGCTGTGAATTCTGTAAGCTGTGAACATCAAGTTCTGTCTCTGACACTTTCTAGAAATAAAGATTCCTCAATTAGGACTTTGCTGACAATTTAACTGATAAGTGAGGCAGAGAAGCCGATCCCTCTTGCAGAGCTGCTTTCTCTGCGGTGTTAATATTAGGAAGAAAATAGGTATGAAATGGTGCTGGGAGCTATTTCTGTGCCAGCCTTGCCGTCGAGAGCAGCGGTTTGCAGTCTGAGGCTGAGCCCCGCATGGGCGCTGTTGTGTTCCCTGGCGGATCCAGCGCCTCGCAGCCGGGTTTGTGTTCTCTCTGCTCACGCTCCTGCCTCTGTCCCCACGCAGTGCACGGTGCAGGTGAAGCTGGAGCTGGGGCACCGGGCCCAGCTGCGCAAGAAGCCGACCACGGAAGGGTTCACCCATGACTGGATGGTGTTCGTGCGGGGCCCGGAGCAGTGCGACATCCAGCACTTCGTGGAGCGCGTCGTCTTCCGGCTGCACGAGAGCTTCCCAAAACCCAAGCGAGGTCAGAGGGGTTGGACGTGGTTTATCTCTATGAAAGAGCATTTTGCAAGTCGAGGTTGTGTTGAAGTGTCACTTTTCTGTGAAATATCTCCTTAAAGAGGAGCGAAATGTCCGTTGCGTGCACTCCGGCTTTAACCTTTCCCCACTGTGTTTGAGGAAGGTCAGGGAGAATGGGACCTTTCTTCTGCTGAAAGGGCAGGAGGTGAGCTGCTTTCTCCTCTTATTTAAGCATTACTATGTGCAGGTTCTCAAGACACAAGTGACAGCAGAAGATAATTCATGTTACACAATGGGAAAGATGGGTTTGATTTGTTAGAATTCGCCAGCAAAAGCTGGAAGCACATGAGAGATGCTCCAGTACTGGGCTCAGATGTGTACTGAGTATGGAGAGTTTTGCAGATTCTTGCAATTTCTAGTCTCAGGTGCCTGTTCACATAGCCTTAACCCAGCAGAAATCAATGCTGCCATGGGGTGATGGTGTCTTTGCTGTACATTCCCCCTGCAAGCCTGGTGCAGTCATTGTGGTTGGGTTGGAGTGTTATTTTCTGACTCTGTAGCAAAATGAACCTTATTCTTGGCATGGGGCAGCAGGAGCTCATGAGGCTGAGGTAGAGCAGCAGGAATTGCCCTTCTTGGGGGTAATGCAGTTACATCTGTGTAGGATTGTGTAACTGAAGCTGCAGCATTAGTGCTTTAAGAAATACAAGCTGCCCGTGAGAATTAGTGTACTGTGCATTCTTGGAAATGCTGCTTGGGGAGCAGGACACTCAGAGTGCCTTAGGACAATCTGGGACATTGGGTATTTTTGGGAGTCCACGATGGAAAGGAACTGAGAAGTGCTCAGCATTCACAAGGGTGTGACTCTGCTCTGATATTTCCTTCAGACATATCTGCTAAAACTGATGTATGATAAGCAGGTGCAGAGCTGAAAGCTGATTTATAGAATAAAAATGCAATCTGTGGGTTATGATTCTTGTCTTCTGGTGTAATTAATTTATTACAAATAACTGTGTTGGGATTGTACATAGAATCCTGAAATGGTTTGGATTGGAAGGGCCCTAAAAGTCCATCCTATTCCACCCCCTGCCATGGGCAGGGACACCTCCCACTATCCCAGGTTGCTCCTGTCTCTGTCCAGCCTGGCCTTGGACACTGCCAGGGATCCAGGGGCAGCCACAGCTGCTCTGGGCACCCTGTGCCAGGGCCTCCCCACCCTCACAGGGAGGAATTCTTTCCCAGTAACCCATCTCACCCTGCCCTCTGGCAGTATAAAGCCATGGCCTTTGCTCAGTCAGTTGCTGTATCATCTGCCTTTACAGGGGTATTTTTTTCCCAGTCCCTGGGTTTTCCATGCTTCCTTAAGCTTGCTCCTAATGCCAGCGTGCCTTTGACCAAGGCGTGTCTGGGTTGTACCTAAATACTGTGAAAGTTGCCTCTCCTGTCCCTGAGTTTGTTTGAAGGGTTTCTTCAGATGGTGCCCTCTTGGAGCAGATCCTGGTGCTGAAGGTGGGCTCGTGCTGCTGGCAGATTGCTCTTGGAGCCCTTGGAATTTGTCAGAATAGAGTGGCAGAGGAACAAAGGCTGCTTGGCACATAGGCTTAAGATTCCTGCTGCCATATTGGCACTGCTCTTTGGTTTGGGGTTTTTCCCTCTAAACGACAGGGTTCTTACATGAAATTCAAGTTAAAGCAAGTCTAGAGGTTTTTGTTATTTTTAGTGATGCCCTTTTTTCTCAGTTGCATTTGGAGTGCTGCTTTCCAGCACCTTAATGATGGTAGAAGTGCTTAGAGCTGGGTGGGGATAATACAGCTACATTAAAGGAAAATAATTTGTGTGCTTTTAGGTTTGATGTACTGTTCCCTAATCATATTAATTACTTGGAATTCTTAAGAGAAACTCAAAAGATTTGCACTGAATTCCTCCAATTACCTAATTGACTTTATTTACATATATTGTAGTGCATAAATTATATGCAAGTGCATCCGGTTCCTGAGAGGGAGAATATCTGTGTGGGTCTCATGTTTCTTCTGGCAGCTGCTGTGTGCTGCTAGATCATGGCTGAAGAAATGATCCTGGAATCCTTCAAATTGGATATCCTGGAATGGATAATAAGAAGGATTCAGGAGGCTGAACCCACACCAGATAGCGGGACAGGGGGAACTGAGGTAGGGACATGCAGATTAATTTCTGAGAAGCAATTAACTTTTCTAATTGCTGTTTCTGAAGTAAGCAGCTCTGACCTTAGCAGCAAACTGGTTCACCTTCCTCCTCGTGTTTCCTTGTGTGTGAAATAAATAGCAGCGCTCACCTGCCCTTCAGGTTTGTTCACCTGTGGGGGAAGCAGCAGTCTGGAGCGTGGCTGTTACCCAACTATGAGCACTGAGGAGTGCAGGGGAGTGTTTCAAGGAAAAAATAATCACCTGCTTGTGTGTGGTAGTGTTTTGATTCAGAAATATGGGCATCAAAGTTTACCTTTCTGTGCTGTTCCACCTTTTGGGTCTTGGCCTTGCCATGCCAGGCACTTGGAGCTGGCAGTTTGCATTGTTGTGGGACTGCCCAGAAATGTAATTGTATCTCAGTGCACAGGAGTGGAAGGATCTCAGTGAGACCCGGGCCTGCAGTGTTTTATGTTTCCGTTCCATGGGAGGAGCTAAGAACAGATTTCATGTTCTTAACTAAGCCTGTGGCCACCATCTTATTCTGTGTGGGTTTTTCCACAAAGGTCAGTGTTTTAATTGTGCCCTGAGTCGTCAGAGGCCCAGTTCTCCTCTTTCAGCTCCTTTTTGGCTCGGATAAAGTTGTGCTGAATTCCAAGTTCACATTTATTTGTTCTCTTTCAGTGTGCAAGGAGCCCCCCTACAAGGTGGAGGAGTCTGGCTACGCTGGCTTCATTATGCCCATTGAAGTGCACTTCAAAAACAAGGTAGAATCTGATTTCTGGTCTTCTAATTGTTTTGAGCTGTGCCAGAGCCTGAAACTGCCTGACAGAAAGACTCTAAATTATGTGACTGTTTTATGTGTGTGTTTTTTATTAGTCTAATAAATAGAATTTAACTGGGAGTTGGAAGCTCCTGCCAGACTTCAAAAGAAAGCTTTTGGCAGAAATGGAATTGCATAGAAAGGTGATACCAGGACAGTGGATGGTCCTGGAGATTCTGAGCCGAGATTGCACCACTTGTAGCTTCTTTAGCATGGAGGATATTAAAGCAACTTGAATTTTTTTATGTACATATGGAAGTAAATAAACATAAACCACTTATACTATAAATATTTGTAAACACTGTGTTGATTTTCAATATATTAAAATATCTGCTTTTGAACTTGCAAGCTTATTAAATTTAACTGTATAGGTATGAAATCTGCAGAGGCCCAAGACAAACATTTGCATGTGTAGCACAAGTATTTAGAGCTGTATTAAAGATATCCTTGTTCTAACTCAGTGCTCTTCCAGAAAGAAAACACTAAATATTTTAAGTCTTAAGATGCATTGCCAGCAGGTATATGAAAGTTAAAATTTGGATTTATTGCTTGCTTTAAGTCTACCACAGAGGTCACATGCTGTAGGTTATGAAAACAGGGAATTGGGCACTTGTGTTCATATTACCTCAGTTTCAGTTAAATTGTTTTGTTAAACATGAATAATGGATGTTTCTGGGTTTGATTACTGCTTAAATAATAAAATAAAAACTAATGTTTTGCTTATGATTCCTAAGAGGGACCTGAGGTAAACTAAACCAAAAATGTTGAGCCACATCCCTGTAATCTGTGCTCTCCCACCCCCTCAGCTCTCCAAACACTGGCCCTTACCCCAGGTGTGTTGACAGCAGACCACATGTAACAGCCTCATTCTATTTAGCTTCCCATCCTCCTTTCCCTGTCCCTCCCACAAACATCTGTCTGCTGTCCCCACTCCAGCCCAGGATACTCTCCTGGCAGTGTCACTTTGTGAATAATCAGCATTTGGGGTTGGGTTCTTGGCCTACCACATTGCTCTCACCCCACTTTATGGCTTGGAGGAATAAGCCAGATAATGGGACTGAGCCACTGAAGACAGAGTGCCCTGCTAAACCTGGGAATGTTTTGCCCACAAATTGTTTTTGGGTGGGTAGGGAAAGCCAAAAGGCTGGGGAGAAGAATGGCAGGCAGGGGCTGGGGGGGGGGTCAACGTTGTTGACAAAAGCAGCTTTTTTGGCAGACACTGAAAACTACGACTCGAGTGCAGCAAAAACACCTCAAAAGCTTGAAAGTAGTTCTACTTCTGGTGGCTTTTCTGAGGTTTTAGATAGGAATCAGAAAATTCTCCATCTGCACTAAATGTTGGCTTAAGTCAGATCCAAAATCCTTTACACTCCTGACCAAAAAATGTGAACTTCTCCAGGCTGATTCCTTAAGAGTGGAACCTCTAATGCCTGGGAGCGGTGAACTGTGTTTTAGTTCTACCCTTTCCTTTTATTTTCCCTTGCTTTCTTCACCCAACCATTCCCCACTCTTTCCTTTTCTCTGCAGCTCTGCAATGGTTTTGTTCACAAACCCTCAGATCTCCCTCATTTTTGTGTCTTTTTTGTAGGTGCTCATGTTTGCTGTGACTGCCAATTGCATTCCTGTGTTTTCTTTTCCCTCTGTCCCTCATACTCCTGTGTTCCTCATGGAATATGGAGCTGGCAGCTTTTCTGACTGGAACTTGCTTTCACACCCACTGGGGTCATCACTCCTCATTGTTTCTCCATGCACGTGACTGCAGAGTTGTTCCCCAGCACTGAGCAGAGAGGTGGCTTTTATAAATAAGGGAAATAGGTGGGCTCTGTTCTCCCTGGAAACAATGGAAGGAGCTGTTAATTTAGGAGAAGGCTCGTTGTTCCTGACATTTTGGTCTTCAGAAACATGACAAATAAATAGTTGCAGACTTGTTTTCAAACCTACAGATCTTCAAAACACTCATTTTTGCCCTGTCTTTTAGCTGCATGCTTTCTGGAGAAGTTCTTTTCCATTTTTAAGCTGATTAACAAATTGCTAATTAAGGAGTTTCAGGCAGCACCTCTCATTATTTAATTGGGGCAAGTGGTGGTTGAGGGAAAAGGTGGAAAATGTTCCATCTTCCAGCACGTCATTGGAACAAAGACATGTTTTCAGATTCAGCCATGAACTAACTTAGGATTGCAGGGAGCTCAGAAGCTGCTGCTGAGGGGGTGAGCAGGGACAGGAGCCCAGGAAGGGCTGGAGCTGTGTCAGGGCTTGGGCTGGAGCTCAGGGAAAGGTTCTTCCCCCCGAGGGTGCTGGGGCACTGCCCAGGCTCCCCAGGGAATGGTCCCAGCCCCAAGGCTGCCAGAGCTGCAGGAGCCTTTGGCCAAGGCTCTCAGGGATGCTCAGGGTGGGATTGTTGGGGGGGTCTGTGCAGGGACAGGGTTGGATTGATGATCTCTGGAGATCCTTTCCAGCTCAGGATGTTCTGGGATTCTATGTGAAGAGTTGGGCTGCTCTGTCCACCACTACCCAGTGATGATGGCATCTGGGAATTTTAAGAGCTCTGATCATTTTCAGTAAGTGGAGTTGAAGGAAGTGTAAGAGGTAAATACTTTACAAAAACAGAAGTGCAAGGACTGGGATATAGTAAAAATTAAAAAGATAGGCAAAGAGGAGGAGGAGGAGTGGCAAAGGTTTAGGATACAGCCTGTGTACTTCTGAATTAAAGAAGATGGTGTTAAAACACCAAATAAATCAAAGTCTTCATTACTTCAAGACTTTGTCCTCACTCTGGTCTGTGTGAACCTGTTGACACTAGTGGGGATCAGCTGGTGTGTGTGCAGCAGATATTGTGAATTGATTACAGCATTTGGGGCTCATCCTTGAGTAATTCCCTTCAAATAGATGGTATGGATTGGTTCTGGGATTGGGGAGAAAAGGCTCTTTGGAGGTGACTGGGCAGGGGAGCTGGGTGGGTTTTGTGGCCATATGTTCCTCGCATTCTGACACATTTTTGTTGATGTGTGTCTCAGCTGAAACCAGACTTGCAGAGGCTTTGGGATTTGTTTATCGATGCATGTTTAGCTTTGTGAAGGTGAGAAGAGAAAGGATTTAAAGAAGGAGTGAGACAATCTGTGGAGATTGATCTTTGCCTTGGTTGGCTGAAATGGTTTTTTTTCCACAGTTTAAGCCTCCTTTCTTAGCCGTTTCCTTTCCCTGTTCTGATTTGTTACTGGGATGACAAATCCTGCCTGTCAGAGCCCAAGTGCTCTTTGCTTTGGCTAGAGAAATACCAACCTGTGCTCTGGGAAGGAGCAGCTTTACTAAGAACTGTTTTAATGAACTTCATCAGGGATTTTCTAAGCAACTTGGCATAAAATTGCCCGTTGACTCTTTGTGTTGGAGGACTCCCTTTTTGTTATCATTGTTGTGTGTTTGGAGCAGCAGGCTCGGTGCTCTTGGTGCCTTTTTGTCAGATAGGGAAGTGTCAGCAGAGTGTGAAAAAGGTGTAAGAGCCTGTTCTTATCCTTTGTGAGCATTGCTGGCCTGTGTTTGTCCTTCCTGTGCTGCAATCCAGCTCCTCCATGAGTAGATGCTTTCTCAGGGCTGGTATTTGAATTGCAGAATATAAATTGTGAATATTGCAGTGCGCCTGGGCAGTTGGGGGCTCTGAGCAGACACAGGACTCGTCGTCTCCTTTAACACTGGCAGAGCCTTTGCTGCTGTAACTGATCCTGAAAAACAAATGGCAGGGGCTCAGCAGGTTGATTGATAAAGCTTTTGAAAGTCGAGTTGGCTAATGACAGCAGATCATTTGGACTGGAAATGTTAGTGTGCTATTTTTGTTTTGAAATCCTTTGTGTTCCTGTAACGAGGGCTGCTGTGAGTGGCTTCTGGTGCTCGAATCGATACAAACCGGGTACAACAAATGCGTTGCTGTTTTTCTCCTGCTCATCCCCTTCCCTCTCCCCCTCAATTTCAACAGTCTGGAGGCTTTTTTTTTTCATTGTTGTCTCCAAATAAATCTCTTCTAGTGGTACACGTTGTAATCTGAAGGCTGTAATACAGGTCTGGCTTTGGTATTCATTCCCTGTGACATTTTTTGCATCCTAATCAAATTAGATCAATCCTCCCCACAAAGCTAAAGGTCTAGTAGATTTTCATGTTATTCTGATATAAGGCAGATGATATTAATGCAACATGGATAAGATGTTGTATTAAAGTCTCTTTAAAGATGCTACCTCCTAATTTTAGTGCTAGAGATAAAAGCCTTCCAGGATTTACATAATGGATACATGGAACTTGGGTTTTTCCTATTAGCGAGAAGGAGATAAGCAAAGAAAGCAGGGAAATGCGTTTGATTTTTCCAGTGAGGTTCAAAAGAAAAATATGCATATTTTACCCCTTCTGCAACCTTAGTAGAGGTGATAGAGAAAACAAATAGAGAAATATCGGAAAAGGGGAAAATTATTTGTGTATCAAAGTAGGAACTCCGTGGAGACATTGTAGGTGGGCTGCACATATGGCAGGGGAGGTGAAACAGGATCAGCTGCAACTGGTGTCATCAGGCCTGGGAAATACTCCTGGGGAAGGCTGGGGCAAGTGTTGGCCAGGGAATGCTTCTAAGGAAGGTTGAAGAGCCTGTGTTTGCATGAGACATTTGATTTTACTGAAATTGCCATTTGGGGCAGGATGTGTGGAGAGGCGGAGTAGCTTTAACCTGTTGGAGTTTACTCAGTGTTGCTGAAACCTGGGGAAGGAGGAGTGAAACTTGTCCTTTTGTCTGCCCTTTGAGAGAAACATTTTAGCTCAGTCCTGTACCATCTTCCTTCCCAAACCTGCAGCAATTCCTTTTGTCCTGCTGCTGCTGACCGGGGAATCTTTGCTTTTACCTTTTTTCTGTCAGAAATTAGGATGGATTATCAATTTACCCATTCTTATATCTGAGCAGGGCCAAAACCTGTGTGTTTGAGTAGCCATTCAGTGTGACACATCCATAGACACCTCCATATGCTGAAAATACATATATATATTTTTATATATATATATTTGCAGTGTGTGGCAAGGCTGTGTTTGCAAAGACAGAAGCTTTATCAGCCATGCCAGCTTCATATCATGTATTTGTAAGAGTTAGTAGATTATTAAGTGCTTGTCCTGGAGTAGTGAGTAGATAAAGAGATATATTTACAGTAATCTATGTTATTTATATTCATATATTTATTGTACTCAGTATAAATATATATATAATAAAAATATATTAGGAAAATCTAATTTTTAAACAACATAATAAGAGTCTGATGGAGGAAAGTCCTAAATGCTTAGCCCTGGAGAATCTCCTAAAAGATAAGGGTGGTTCATGGATTCCTGAGTGGAACATAAGGCTGATTATTTCAAAATCTGAATATTGGGCTATTCCCTTTCCAGTGCCCTGTCTGGAAGCTGCTCCAGGACCAGTCAGACGGGTTGTACCAGCCTGGGAAGGGGTTTCATTTCTCCAGACGTTCCGGATAAATGCCTCTGTCAGGCTGGATCTATGGCAAAAAGGAAGTGGTGTTAGATGTTATAGTTATTGAATAACCATGAGCCTGCTTCCTTGGTGTGCTAGATTTTTGTAGATAATTTTGTTTTATGGCTTTCTAAAAGTGATTTATGAGCTTTATGCGCACGCTACCAGTGAAATTCTTTTGATTTGTGTTAAGTGGCAAAGGGCACACCCTGCCTTAAAAACAAGACAAGGAAATTTTAACAAAAGACTTTTAAAAATTCCTCCTCTTACAAAAAGTGCCAAAAGAACTTTAACCCATTACTTCAGAACTCAAAGGAAAAATAAAGCAGCTTCAGAGCTCGTAACAACGCAGTGGCAGGCCATGCAGACAGGAAGCAGTAAAAATAAAACCTAATGTACCCAGCTCAGGAGATTGGAGGTGGAATAGGGGGATTCACTGGATGAAGGGAAGTTTACAGCAGCTGCAAATAAAAGCCCTGGCTTTGTGGTGCTCACTTGTAGTTTACTTCTCTGGCATCCTGGGATTTAAGGGGCAGATGCAAAGTGAGGTTCTGAGGTGCCTTGCTGAGACATCCCTGCACCAGCTTAACCATTTCATGGCTAAATGCACCACTGAATTTGAATCTGAACAATTCATATCTGCCAATTAGAAATGGATTTGACCGCCGCTTTTTAAAGCTTTTCTTGGATGTAGGGCCCTTTAGAAAAGCTTATGGTCTTGGGAGCAGCAAAGTATCTTCCCTTGTCAGATTTTCTGATAAGACATCAAGGAATATCAGATGTCTGATATTAGGTGGAATTACCTAAGAGCAAAGCTTGGCTTGTGTCTGTAGTTGCTACTGAAGCAGGAGTACATGAAGGATGTGTAGGGTTGTCTGTACCAAAGTTTGTAGGGTGAGAAAGAACCTACTCTGGGTTGCAGCTCCCAGCAGCAGGATGTGTGGATCCCAACATGTTATTGAGAAAGGCTTTGAAGTGTGGCACTGTCGACTCAGCCTGGCTTTCCATTTAAAATTAGAGGATGGGTAGGTCTGGGTCAATTGAGAGAGATTTTTCCTTGGGTTTCTCCCCCCGCCCTTCTTCCTCTTGATGGTTGTTTGGGGGGAAGAACCTTTTAGGGAGGACCGGATGGATTAAGCTTTGGAGTGGCCTGAGCTGTAATCATTAGCTGGGCAGTGAGGGCAGTAAAGGAAAGAATGTTTATTTGCAGCTTTTTGCTTTGAGACTTTTGTGGTGGTTCTTTTAGGAGTGCTGTAATCTCAACTATTCACTGGGGGGGGTGGGGGGCTCCTTATGGCCTGGGGGATACAAAGGAGATTTTAATGATCAGGACTCTCTGCTGGGGCTCATTCCCAGGGCAGTTGTGATCTCTGAGCTGGAGGAATATCACACTGAAAAACTGCCTTAATTCTACAAAAATACAACAGACACACGATAAATATTCCAGTGCTTGTGAAAAAAGCACCAGAAAATGAGGATACTCAAGGTGAGAGGGAAAGGGATGTGCTGCCTCTCTCCTGCTCGGAAAGCAAATGGGCAAATGACAAAGCAGAGCTGGTAATGGGATGGCAAAACATCTCCTGACCAAAGCCTGCGCTTGCTGATAGAGCCAAGATTATTTACTCTGTTGTAAACCAGGGAAAGCATTTTAGAAGCCATTATTAGGCCATATTTGGATTTCTATTCATCCTTCATTTCAGTTTATTAGGCTTTGAGGGACCCTGTGCAGCTGCTGTTTGAACTGCAGCGAGCGCACACGCAGAGCTCGCTAATGATTCCGTTAATGAGAACGGGCATGGAAAACAGGCAAATGACAGGGCAGTGTATTTTGCAAGGGTTTTTCTTTTTCCTCCCATCTCTCTGTTTTAGTAAACCGCTTTCAGGAGCATGGGGATTCTTCAGAACTTTCCCAAAAGAGGGTCTGAAGACCTGGCATTGGCAGTATGTTAATCTAAGACTCTTCTCTGTGTCTGTTGATGCCTGTTTGAAGATCCAAGACCTCGACTCCTAGATGAGCTCAGGGTAGTGACTTTGATGTAAACCAGGTGTAGCTACCACCCTTTGTATTGTTAGAGGTGTCGTTTGTCCAAGGAAAGGCCTCTGGAGCAAACAGCAGGAGCTGGGGTGGTCTGAAGCTGTTTCAACCTATTTTCAGCAAATGTAATGGCTGGGGCTGGGAGCCTGCAGTGCCTGTTCCCATCCAACAATGCCACTGCACCAGGAAATCGAGCTGCTGGATGGGAATTCTGGAAAAGACTGCTGTGCAGCTGCTCGGTGCTGCGCAGGGAATGAGGCACGTGGGATGCATTCATGGAAATGCGCAGGGCACTGCCGGCCTTGCTGGGCTTCCCAGCAGAGCCTCTCTTGCCACACTGAATTTCCAGCTTGGAAATGCAAACTGCAAGAAACACCAGGCAGAGTCCTGTCGGTATTGGTAATACACAAGAAGAGTATTTGCAATTTTGGGGGGGAAGAGGGGGATTTCTTCCATTCTGTGCTGCAGACGCAGCAGGTGGAACAGAGGCAGTGAGGCGCAGATGATCCCCCCACCACGCATACAAACTCCGGATTGCTTGGGTGAAAGTGCCCTTGGAAAGTTCAAAAGCCTGGGATATCTTCCCATTCAGGCCCTGCAATATGCATATTGAAAAGGATTTTACAAACCAAGCCATCCTTTTCCCATTGCGTTTAATCTTTTCTCGGTGCCCGCAGAGATCCTGGGAGTTCAGAAGTTGTTCCTTCTCTCAAAAAGGATTATGCTTTTCTTAATATTGATACTTAGAGTTGCTTCCCAAAGGAGATAGGATCTGAATTTTGGTGAAAACAGTAGTGCATAAAGCTTGTGAGTCTGCTTTTCTGGAGAGATTTGAACAGCTTTAAGTGGACAATTTTCAGTCACAATCTCTGTCCGTGCGTTGCTTTTGCAGTGAGAAGCCTCGTGCCTGAGTTCCTGATGAACAATGTTAACCTCAAGCACACATAGTTTAATTTCCAACTCTCTGATGTCATGGTGAAAAACTCCATGAGTGCAACACTTGGTGGTTTATTTGGGATTTTCAGGAGTGACTGTTTGGATCCCCAGACTTAGTGTGCTTGCCAAGCTTCTTCCGGTTTCCCAAAGCCTTTCTTGTTTTCAGGAGGAGCCCAAAAAGGTTTGTTTCACATATGACCTGTTCCTAAATCTGGAGGGGAACCCACCTGTGAACCACCTTCGTTGTGAGAAACTGACTTTCAACAACCCCACCAAGGAATTCAGGCGCAAACTCATCAGGGCTGGAGGGGTAAGTGCCCAGTTTGGGATCCTAAAAGCAATGGCCTTGTTTTGCTCTGAGGTTTCTTTAAGCCCAGCAAGCTTCAAGCAATTTTCTACATTCATTTAAAAGCTGACCCAGCCAGTTTTGACTCGTGGTTATAGGGCTTCAGCACTTGCAGCAGAACAGATCTGTTGTTGGTGCATGATTGGTGACACTTCATTTGTCAATTTAAATGTGAGCATTAATATCAAAGCAGAGAACCCCTCTGGAAAGTGAGATGTGCTGTGGATGTTGCAGGCTGTCAGTCAGGCAGCTGCAGTTACCTTGTGACCTTCCTGGTGCCAGGAGCTGGGTCAGCACAGAAGAGCTCAAGGGAAGAGAGAGGCTTTCAAACCATTCCTTATTAATTTTATTTTTTAGCTTAATAGTTAGTGCTTCCTGGTCAATAAATAACCTCTAAACCTGGCATCTGCTACTTGTGGCTTAGATAATAAAAAAAAAGAAAAAAAAAGAAAGATTAGACAATATAGAGTGAAAACAGGTGTGTGGGGGGAAATAGATACTCTCTAGAAGGCCCATGGGTTGCTACAGTAGCTACATCTTGGCAGGGCATGGAATAACATGAGCTTTAAGGCCCCTTCCAATCCAAATCACTCCATGATTCCTGTTCCTCAGTGTGCCAGTGCTTTCCTGTACTGGGCAGAGAGAGGAGGGTGCTCATTTCAGCCCCTCATTTCAGAGGATGGCTGGATCATCTGCTTTCTAGGATTTTCACACTATGGTATTTTGGTCCTTGTGTACTGAGGTGTTTCAGCTGTTAATCACCTTTGATGCCCTTTCCCTGGTGGCAGTATTCCACAGAATTATCCTGACAATGTAGGGAAGGTAAGGGAATTGTTCCATGGAGCTCAGTGCTTGGTGTTAAGATTTTCTGAAGGGAGACACCCAAGTCCTGGTTTTTTTTTTCCTTTTTCCCCTGAAAGAGTGAGTTCAGCTTCTCTTAAACCAAGGAAGCCATGCTCATTCCTTCCAGATTTATCTCCCTACCCTTTTTCAGGGGAAGAGCATTTGCAGCAGAACACACAGTTCTTGTCCAGAGCTTTATTGCCTGCCTGTGCTCAGAATATTGGCATTCCCTTTGGGAAAGGCACTCGATATTGCATCGCTGCCTTTCAGTTTTTGTGGGTTTAATATTCTGTATTTGAGGAGTTGCCTTGAAACTGAGCATTCCATAGACAATATCTTTTTATGGCCTTTAAGCAGGCGAGGAAAAAAACATTGAAAAGATGAATAATAGTGTGTTAATTGAGCAAGTGGCTTAACATAATCATGTGTTAATAGTTAATAGTCCGTGAGACTTTGCACAGACATAATTTCCCTCCTCTTTATTCCCAGGTAATGGTGATGCCAGAAGGAGCAGAGACTGTTTCAAGGCCGAGTCCTGATTATCCAATGCTGCCCACGATACCTCTCTCTGCCTTCTCTGATCCCAAGAAGACCAAACCCTCCCATGGGTCAAAGGTCAGTGCAGCACACGTTTGGGTCAGCCTGAGGTGAGGGAGTCTTTCAGGCCAGGCTGCTGAGAGCTTGTTCAGCAGCTGTTCCTGGCTGCTGCTAATTCTGAACCCTCTTGTACTCTGCAGTTCAGTAGTTAATGGTCTGGAACTTCCCAGCCTTTAGGAGGCTTTTTTATGATCTGATAGACTTCTCTCCAGGGAAGTTTTGAAAAGAAAATTAAATGTGCAAGACTGGGAATTTTTGGTGAATCGTATCTTCCTTAAAGGCGGATGAAATCCTCTCTGATTGTTCTGGTTGTGTCCTCGATGCTGAGGATGGATTCTGTGGCTCTCTCACTGTCTGCCATGCCCAGCTGCTCTCTGAGTCCCTGCACCTCTTGGCAGGAAGGCTGAGTGGAAAGTCAGCCCTTCCTCTGTCCTCAGGGCAGTGCTGGAGAGAACATCAAGTACGCTTCACTTGGTCCAACGGGTGCTTTCCAGATTGGATGTTTGCCTCCAGCAGTAGCCAGGTCCTGAGACTTCCAAAGAACCTCAAGTTTTTTCTTTTTTTCCCTTATGTACTGAAGCTATTTCTGTATAATCCTACATGGGAGAAACAATCCCCAAGCAATGTGTTTTGGAGCAGATTACATGCACTTTATCAGCCTGAACAGTCACAGGTATTAACAACAATTCATTTTCCAGTGTAATTTAATTCTGATAGCTGTGTTCTTCAGGGCTCTAAACACTCTGGCACTTCAGTTATGCCTTCTGATGTTATGGAACAGAGTGAAGATGACTTACCTGTTAGTAGCTGATTTAATTTTGGTCAGGAATTAAGCACTGGAAAACACAGCAGAGAAATAAAGGGCTTTGAGACGAGCTCTGGTGAAAATTGCCAGTTGCTAAAGAGACAACATTCTCCTGCTTCCCTTCCTCCAGGGTGCCCTGAGAGGTGCATCCGTCTTTGCATTCAGGCTAAGCCTGAATTAAACATCTGTAGATGTTTCTAGACCTTTGACAGACCCTGGAAAGGAGCAGAATATGTTTCATCCTTTCCTAAATGTTGAAGTGCTCACTGCCAGTGTGTGTGCAGCAGCTTGAGGGTGGTGTGGATGTTTACCTGGGCATGTGGGTGTGGATTTCTGCACGGAACAAACGCTGTCACGTGATTTATGAGGATGTGTTTTATCATTCTGTGCAGAGCTGCAGTTTCATACCCAGCTTGCATGTTTCTGTTGCTGAATTTTAGGATGCAAACAAGGAAAGTAGCAAAGCATCCAAGCCACATAAAGTAACCAAGGAGCACAGGGAGAGGCCCAGGAAAGACTCTGAGAGCAAAAACTCCTCCAAAGACCTTGAGAGAGAACAGAACAAGCCTTTGAAGGACTCCTCCAGAAAACCAACTGAGAACAAACTGCCTAAGGAGGAGAAGGCACCTCCAAAAGCTGCTTTCAAGGAACCAAAACTGGCCGTGAAGGAGACCAAACTGGAGAACACCTCTCCAAAGGGGGGGCCACAGCCGGAGTTAAAGTCTTCCAGCAAGAGGCCCTCCAACGTGGAGTCACCAAAGCCTAGTGCCAAAAAACAAAAAAAGAGTAGCTCCAAAGGGGTAAAGAATATCCTGGGGACATCTCCCAGAACCTCGTCTTCCTCATACCCAGAGAAGAAACAAACCAAGGAGAAGATGAATGCCAAAGTGGAAAAGGTAAAATCTGAGAGCGAGGCCAAGGAGATCAAAAAGCCCGTGGAAATGGAGGAGTCAAACTCAGAGGATGAAACTTCTTTCAAGTCAGAGGTGAGTAGGGATTTATTCTTTACCAGTTTGGAAGGATGATATTAAATCCCTGCCTGAAAAAGATGTTAAAAATAATCTCTTAGGGAAGATGGAGCAGCAGATTGGTAAATGCTTAGACTGGGTTGCATCTCAAATAAAATTCTTCTTTGAAACTCCAGCTGATATTAAATGTTGCTCCTGTGTGGTTTAGCTCCTGTTTCAAACACAAACTTCTCTTGAGATTTATCTGCAGGCAGTTACCTAAAAGTCACAGTTTAAGGTTATGCTCCCTCATTCATCCCTTGCAGGGACACTTTCTGCTCATGGGTAGTGTTTTAGAGAGTTATCTTATTTCAGAAAAGGAGGAAATCATCTCCATTTTGGTAACAAAAAAAAACCCCCAGTATTAAATGTAAATAAAACCCCTCTTCCTGCCATGGCCTGTAAGAAATGTGCCATTGGCTGAAGCTCAAAATACAACCACATGCCACTAAATCTAAATAAGTTGTGTTGTGAAACATAAAACAAATTATGTTCTTGTACTACTATTTTTAAAAGCTGTCTAAATATTTTTTTCCTTTTTACAACTGAGAACATTCCTCATCCTCTGTTTTCTAAAAAATGTTTTCCAAAAGAAGGCAAAAAAAATGCAAGAAGGGACAGACAAATCCAAACTCTTGCTACTTTTCACTTGTATATTTGTTATAAAGAAGCCATGTATCTTGCAGTAGGGTTCACAGGACAATGTCCTGGGAATTCTGGAACTGGTTCCTCCTGACTGCTTTAAGAAAGGTTTATTTTATTAAGGTGAATTTTCTAGGGACAATTTGTATTATGATTTAATCAGCTTAGTGATACAGCAAATACGGATATGTTTGTCAGGAAAGGGTTTTTCGTCTGCAGGATTCCCAGTAGAAAGTTGAAAGTGTTAATTCCACTCTGCAGGGCAATCACATCCCTTGGAAGTGTCCAAGGCCAGGCTGGACAGGGCTCAGAGCACCCTGGGATAGGGAAGGTGTCCCTGCAGGGGGTGGCACAAGATGAGTTTTAAGGTCCCTCCCCACCCAAACCATTCTGGGATTTTATGACTTTATTTCCCAGGTGGATTAAATCCATTAAGTGCACATTAAGAAGAGGCAGTTCCTCTCCCCTTTTAGCCTTTTACTCAAAGTGCAGCAGTGTTCAGCAAGCTCCACATTTCAATTCCAGGCACCCAGCCCTCCCTGCAAACCTGTGACTGTGCTGATCCTGGAGGGTCCTTCCTTGTCCCCGAGGTGTCCCCATCCCCTGTTGGTCCCAGCAGAGTGAGCTGGTGGTGCTGCCAGGCTGTCCCTGGAACCACAGCCTGTGACAGTGGCGCTCAGCATCTGCTGCAGCCTGTCCTGCCCAGTGTCCTCCCTGGCTCCTGTTGGGTGCTGGACAGCGGGATCTGGGGACACTCTGGGGTCTGGGGACACTCGGTGTGACAGGCAGGGAGTGGTGGCAGCTCCCCTCACAGCAGCTGAGGTTCCTGTGGAACCTGAGCCCCAGGGTGCAGCTGCACCAGAGCACCCGGTCCTTGTGCACCCTGGGGGGATCTCCCTGCTCCCAGCACTGCTGCTTGGTGCCCCAGGGTTCCTCCTGGCACAGCTCTGTGTGGGGACGTGTGGGAGCCACATCACTGAGCTGGAGGTGGACCAGGGCCCGGAAACTCTTAAATCAGCTCTGCTGCTGCAGCCAGGGGATTGTGCAACAGCTCCGGGGCTGCAGCTCCACGGTGGCTCCCAGCTGACATCTTTACAGGCTGCTGTGCAGAGCAGCAGCCCTGCTCCCATTTGTGCTCCTGGCCTGGGAGCTCAGAGGGGGACTCTGCAGAGGGATGAAGGAGTTTCTTCTGCTATTTCAGCTTCTGCTGGAAATTACTTAGCCTTTATTCCTTCTTTTTTTTCTTTTTTTTAACCTTTTTTTTTCCCCCTCCCCTCAAGTGCAGTTCCCTGAGCTGGCCCCATGCTTGGCTGCCTCGTTGCTGACAAAAGGGAGCAGCAGGGATGGGAGGCAGCGTTGCTTTTTGCCATTGTCGGCGTTGCTTTGGTCACATCCCGGTGACAGTCACTGAGCACACGGAGCGTGTCCAGCTGCATCCTCCTCTGCCTCAAAGAGCTGATGGCATTAATGGCAAAAGGAGAGATGGGCTTTCTCCAACAACTGCTGCTTAGCTCCTGTGAAGTCATTTGAAGGGAAGACCTGCAGATGACCAGGAATGAGGGGTGTAGGATTAGAGCTGTGGGTCAGATGCAAGAGCTGTACTCCATTAGCTTGAAAATATTCAGAAATTCCCACAATGGTTTGTGTTGGAAGGGACCTTAAATATCACTCAGTTCCATCCCCTGCCATGGGTCAGGGGCACCTTCCACTATCCCAGGGTGCTCCAAGCCCCATCCAGCCTGGCCTTGGACATGTCCAGGGATCCAGGGGCAGCCACAGCTGCTCTGGACAACCTGTTCTCTTTGCTCTCCACATCCGTGTTGGAATTCCCCTCAACAGCCAGGGCTGCTGCAGTGTGCCAATAGACCTGATACTGGAATTGTTAAATTATTCCCCTTTGCTCCTGAACCTTTCCCATTTTTGACACATTTCCCCCCCTTCTTACGGTGAAACAATGAAACTCTTGCTAATACTTGGGTGACAGTGTGGCCAGCAGGAGCAGGACAGGGATTGTCCTTCTGTGCTGGGCACTGCTGAGGCCACACCTCAGGTGCTGTGTCCAGTTCCGGGCCCTCAGGACAGGAAGGGCACTGAGGGGCTGGAGCGAGTTCAGGGAAGGGAACAGAGCTGGGGAAGGGGCTGGAGCCCCAGGAGAGGCTGAAGGAGCTGGGAAGGGGCTCAGCCTGGAGCAAAGGAGGCTCAGGGGGGCCCTTGTGGCTCTGCACAGCTCCTGCCAGGAGGGGACAGCTGGGGGGGTCGGGCTCTGCTCCCAGGGGACAGGGACAGGAGGAGAGGGAACGGCCCCAGGCTGGGCCAGGGGAGGTCAGGTTGGACACCAGGAAGAATTCCTACATGGAAAAGGTGCTCAGCAATCAAAAGAGGCTGCCCAGGGAGATTGGGAGTCCCCAGCCCTGGAGGTGTCCGAGGAAGGCCTGGACGTGGCGCTCAGTGCTCTGGGCTGGGGACAAGATGGGCACAGGCAGGAGGGAGGCATTCTGTGAGGAATTATAAAAACGGAATCTTGGAGGAAAAAGTTCTGCTGCCACTTTCACTTACCAATTGCCAAAGCTGCCAGTGTGCCTCTTTGTGCCTGTCTCAAGGTTTTTATAGTATTAACCCTTCTTGTGTCAAAATTATTTATCAATGGGTGTATGTGATTCTTCCAGCATCAGGATTTGGCAGCAGCAGTAGTAAGCAGATTTCTAGGAATGAAACAGTGAAACTGAAATGCTGATTTCCAGGGAATTACTTTTAAGAAGGCAAGATATTACAGTACTCTGAGAATCTTTAAAGTAGAACCCGCCTGAGTACCAAAAACAAGCCCAACATTTTAAGGGGATTTTAGGAGCTGTTTGGGGGCAGAGGGAGTTGCTGTGGCCTCTTCTGCCCTCTGGCGGTCCCCAAGGCTATTGCAGGTGAGTCCTGCAATAATTCCGGATTTACATTAAAATGTCCCAGTCTCACCCAAATTTCCTTCCTGGATGCTGCTGTTACCAGTAGTTCATTTACTCTTCACTCACTCTTACTGCACAGGATACTCCTGCTATTTCTGCCAAGTGCTGACAGAGCTGGGGTCACAAGGGTTGAGCTGGTGTTTTGTTATGTTTTTACAGTTAAGTGGAGCCAGTACAGTGCATCACTCAAACTGGTGTAGAAACAACTTGGTTTAGGATATTACAATAATTTAGAATTAATTTTGGAGTCATGTGAGCTAGTTGGGATAAATGTCTCCATGTCTGTGAGGAAAGGGGTGGAGAACTGGGATTCATTGGAGAAATGTTTCTCATTGGAGACATCCTTGTGGCCTTCCAGTGCCTGAAGGAGCCTGCAGGAAAGAAAAACTGTTTATAAGGAGTAGAGGATCAGGACACAGGGAATGGCTTCCACTGCCAGAGGACAGGCATGGATGGGATGTTGGGAAGGAATTGTTCTCTGGGAGGGTGGGCAGGCCCTGGCACAGGGTGCCCAGAGCAGCTGTGGCTGCCCCTGGATCCCTGGCAGTGCCCAAGGCCAGGCTGGGCAGGGCTTGGAGCAGCCTGGGACAGTGGTTTGGGTTAAATCATCTTCAGGGTCCTTTCCAACCCAATCCGTTCCATGACTCTGTGATCCCCTGGTCAGTGATCAGTCCGAGATCCAAGGGAACCTTGGTGGGTACAAGAAATACACTTTTTAAGAGGGTTTGGGTAGTTGTGGGTTCTGTGTTGGTCATCTGTCACATTTCAAAGTCAGGGCTTTCATTTAAATGTTTTTCAGATGCTCCATATCATCATTTGGAGGGTTTGAATCTCATGGTGTGCAGGGTTTGATGGGAGTCCTTGGTGTTGCTCCCAGGAGTGCTGAGCTATATCCTGCCAGACTTCCATAAATGTTTTTATTCACCTCACTTTTTGGGGTTTTTTTCTGTAACCCCAAGAACCCCATCAGTGATGGGTGTTGCTGTAGAGTGCTCAGATGCTGCTGCCTCACAGTGCTTTGTGCTCTAGTTTTCTGGATTAGAAAGATTAAGATTCTTTTTCTTTTGTTTCCCTTTTATGGGGGGTTAAGTCTGTCCAGTCCAGCCCTTCCAACTCCAGCTCCAGCTCCGACTCCAGCTCTGACTCTGATTTCGAGCCATCTCAGAACCACAGTCAAGGTGTGTTGCAAGAAATAGTTTGTTAGAACCTTCCTTGTGTAACCTTAAAAGACTCAAGAGAATTAAATCTGCTTTCCCAGCACTATAATAATAGTTTCTTGCATGCAGTCATGTGTTGGAGCTGTGATGCTTCAGCAAGAAAAGGCAATAATGTTATAACATCATGAACAAGTATTTTTCTTCTCTTGGCAGCTAATTTATGAGTAGGGAATCCCTCTGGGTTTGGTTCTTTCCCTTTTGGCTTTGGTTTCTGCCTCAGTTTATAGATGTGTTGCTGCTGCCTGATCTGTAGAATCACCAGAACAGTTCTCCTCCAATCTCATCTATGTTTTATTAAAAATTATAAATGTGCCATTCATCACTTTGCCAGTGTGTAACAGCTCCTTTCTCAGATCCCTCCACTGATAACCCAGAGAGGGAGACTGGCAACAATAAATGTTCCAAGTGCAGCAAATGCTGTGCTGCTCCTGTCTCCAGTGACATTTAAATCAGCTCCACACACATGAAAAATGTGTCCTTTTGTTCTCATTTGGGATGGGAGGGGGAGGATTTGGGAGGGGAGGGAGCTGTAAAGTTTGTCAGCTCTGCTTTATCCCCAGCCTGGGACAGGGTGTCCCTGGCAGTCAGGATGTGTCTCTGTGCAGATGCTGGGTAGGGTGGGGTTGTGCTGGAGCTGAATTCCCTTCTCCCACCTGGCCCAGGCCCCCTGCGCTCCATGGTGGAGGATCTGCAGTCGGAGGAGTCGGATGATGACGACAGCTCCTCGGGGGAGGAGGCAGCAGTCAAAGCAAACCCCGTCAGCCGGGATTCCAGGTGGTAACAAATCCGGAACAGAGGTGCTGGGCTGGCCCTTTGCCCTCTGCATTTGGGATTTTGGGGTGCTCTCCCTTTGGAGGGAGGAATCACGGGGCTGTGTGTGGGAGGGGAGGAAGGGTGGATGTGTGGGGTCACTCAGCATGGGGTGGGCACACAGAGCTGGTGACAGCAGCCTTGGCTGAAGAGCACAAGGAGGGGAAGGCACTGCGAGGTGCTGAGCTGAGCTGGCAGGTGTCAGTGACTTGACCTCCTTCAAACAGTCACCCAGCTGTGACCCTCAGATCTCTGCAGAGCTGCTGGAGTGTGACACCTTTGATCTGCAGTGATGAGGGACGTGTGGGGGACAGGCAGAGTGTGCTGCTCTGGCTGCCTGGACTGACAGGGCTCAGGGGTCACTCTCTGCCCACCATGCCTTGGCTGCTGCACTCCTCTGGACTCAGTGACAGCTGTTTCCTGCTCCAGGCCCTGGAAAGAGTTGAACTTCATCCTTCTTCCCTCAGGAACTGCTGCTACAGCCCAAACCTGGGGTCTCAGTGAATACTTGGACCTGAGTGCTTGGCCCAGAGAACAGCTGCACGTTCAAAATGCTGCTGGTGGTTACCTAAACAAACACCCATTCTTACACTTGTCATCATCAATGAAACAAGAATGGAGAGACTTTGAAGGGTATTTTTGTAGACCTTTAGGGGATAACCAATTTAGTTATAGAATATTTGCCATATCTGTAGGGCCAAAGGAGAATGAGAATAAATTGGAAATCTTAGAGGTTACACCAGCTGCAACACTAAATGCATTTTTTGCCTGCGGAGGTGTCAGTGAGCTTCTCTTGCAGATATTTTTGTAACATTGGGAGCAATTCCTGGAGTTGCTGTTTGTGACAGGAAGTGGTGCTTAGTTGTTCTAGGGGGCTTGGTATGCCAGAGTTGAACTGCCACCTGCAATGTGTCACCTAAAGCTCCCTGCTCTGGGAATGACATCAGCTGGGAAAAAAAGGGATTCTTGGAATCCCCAGCAACCCATTCCCCCAGCCAGTGCAGTAGTCTGTGGTAAAGACGAGAATTTCACTCAGCTCTGTGTGGCTCAGCTGGCAGCTGATGAGTTTGCTGCTGCCTGGTGGTGCTCATTCTCTGCTGGTGGTTTTTCAGACTGAGCCTCAGTGACAGTGACAGTGACAACAGCGCCGACTCGTGCCCGCCCAGCCGGGAGCCGCCTCCTGGGCAGAAGCTGCCCCCAGCAAACAACAAGGTCTGAAATCCCACCTTCCCACAGCTCTGCTTCCCACCTCCCCTGCTCCCTGCCTTGGGAATTCCCACCTGCACCAAATTTTCCCTATTCTTGTCCTCAGCAGACAGGTGATTCTTCCCTTTCCAGCTGCTGTGACACCCCTGTGTTTCCTCAGCTCATTTTGGTCCTAATTTTGTTGTTGGTTTCTTTTCCCCTCAGGCATCTGGAAGGAAAAGCCCAGAGTCTTGTAACAAGCCAGAGAAGATCCTGAAGAAGGGGACATATGACAAGGTGTGTCCTGTGGAGAGGCATCTAGCATGAGGGCCTGGAGTGCCAGGACACAGGGAATGGCTCCCAGTGCCAGAGGGCAGGGCTGGATGGGAGACTGGGCAGGAATTGTTCCCTGGGAGGGTGGGCAGGCCCTGGCACAGCTGTGGATCCAAGGCCAGGTTGGACAGGGCTTGCAGCAGCCTGGGCCAGTGGGAGGTGTCCCTTGATGGGCTTTAAGGTCCTTCCAACCCCAACCATTCCAGGATTCTGTGATTGAGGAGCTGAGCGTCACAGAGCAGTTGGGCCTCACTGTGCACAAAGCCACCTGAATCAGCCCAGCCTGGTCATTGTTCTGTCTCAGCAGGGTAAAAGCTTGAGTTTAACAAAGAACAGATGTTGAAAGGACAGACTTTAGAGAGTGACACTGCAGAAATTTTGTACATTAAATAGCTGGAGCCCCAGGTGGTGTTCATAGGCAAAATGTTGAAATTGTTGTATTTGTTTGCCCTTTGTCTGAACCAATGGCCTGATCACTGCTGCAGTGCTGGGGCACTTCATTAAAGGGCAGTTTCATCTGGATTTGATCTTACAAATTGGAGATTATTTGATGCTCTGCTCTGCAGGTTTAGTTGCAACCTTTGTTAGTTGAATGAAATTCCCTCCGTCCTTGCCTCCAAGGAGGGCTGAGCAGTGGCCATTCTGTGATTCACTGATCCTGTGAATCAGTTTTGCTGATACAGACCTGTTATTGGCTGCCTAAAAAATCCTAAAATTAAGAAAAGAACTTAAATTAAGGAAAAAACCAAACCACTGTAAGAACAATGAACATGTTGAGCCTGTGAACAGTCCTTCATTTCCTGTTGTGGTTTAGGTGAAACTACCTGGGAATACAGTGGACTCCAAGAATTTTTCTTTACCTAAATGCATATCATTGCTCAGCAGATTGCTGGGGTTTTGCTCACTGATGCACGTGATGTTTTCAGGTAATTTGGAGTTAGTTAGGAGAACCCACTGATGAGGAGCTCACACTGAGGTTCACCAAGGTGAACTTCACTGAGGTCCTTAAAGGTTCTGCCCCATTCTTGGAGCTGATTACAGGTGTGGGTGTCATTAAATTTAAAAAAAAAATGGCCTTCAGAGCACTTGTGTTTAAGGGAAGTCCTCGCTCCCCCAGTACTTGAGAAGGAGGAGGAGGCAGTAAAAAAGTAGGGGAAAAATTGGGAATGTCTGAAAGGGCCTCAAGTTCTTGTGATCCTCACTGGGGAGCTCCCTTTGGCAGCCTTCAGACCCTGCAGGTGCCCATGTTTGTGTTCCAGGCCTACACGGATGAGCTGGTGGAGCTCCACAGGCGGCTGATGGCGCTACGGGAGCGCAACGTGCTCCAGCAGGTACAGCCCTTGGCCCTCTGCCCCTGGCATCTGCGTGTCCAGGGCCTCAGCCAGGCCCTTCCACAGAGCTTCTGCTCAGCTTGGAGAGCAGAAATACAGAGAAAAAAAATAAAATCAGCTGTGCAGGCCATGGTTTTGTTTGAAATGGTGTAGAGGAGTGTGGTGTGGGCATCTTCCTTCTGCTATCGTGGTAGCAATCCCAAAGCTGGGATCTCCTGGTCTGACTGACAGCTTCCTCTGACTGACAGCTCCTCCTGAGGGGCTGAGCTCTGCTCTGGGACAGGGACAGGAGCCCAGGAAGGGCTGGAGCTGTGTCAGGGTTGGGCTGGAGCTCAGGGAAAGGTTCTTCCCCCCGAGGGTGCTGGGGCACTGCCCAGGCTCCCCAGGGAATGGTCCCAGCCCCAAGGCTGCCAGAGCTGCAGGAGCCTTTGGCCAAGGCTCTCAGGGATGCTCAGGGTGGGATTGTTGGGGGGTCTGTGCAGGGACAGAGGCTGGGCTGATGACCCCTGAGGGTCCCTTCCAGCTCAGAATGTTCTGTTATTTTATGATTAAAAGGAAACGTGCCCACATCACTGTCCAGACTGAGGTAGTCAGGCAGGCAGGGGGAGCTGGTTTGCTTTTTTGGGAAGAGGATTCCCATTCCTGTTGTGAGCCCCTCCAAGGGGTGGGAGAGCCTGGCTGGGCTCTGTGTACCCACTGCCCTCTGTGCTGTGCTTACATCCATCTCCCTGTGTCCAGATCGTGAATCTCATTGAGGAAACTGGGCATTTCAACGTCACCAACACAACCTTTGACTTTGACCTCTTCTCCCTGGATGAGACGACCGTCCGCAAGCTGCAGAGCTACCTGGAGGCCGTGGCCACATGACGCTGGGCCTGGGAAGCTGGCTCTGCTCTTCAACCAGAGATCCCCTCCTTTGGTACCAGGAAACCATCCCACAGAACTAGGCCTTCTTATCCTCCTGCCTCACCCGAAGAAGCACTGCCTTAGAGAACAGCCATGCTCTAGGAATGCTCAGCCAGCTGCACTTTTCTTGTAGGCTTCAAACCAGCGCCCGCCTTGCTGAGCCTGTCCCCCCCGGCTTCGCGGGCCAGGCCCCGAGCAGAGCAGGCGCGCTGCACTTAGGCTGCACAGCGCGACCTTCTCGGTTTCCCTTCGAGCAACTGCGTTTCAAGAGCACATTTTCCAGGCATCTCTGAGCTTTGAAGAAGCGTGGATGCTGTTCCCTTCCCCTGGAGCTCGGCACCAGCCTGTGGAGAGCTCCAGAACCGGAGCCCTCCCGCTCTGCCCCGTGCCATGTGGGTGACATCGGCTTTGACAGAGCTGGCCGGGACACTGGGGACACAGGAGGCTGCTCCCCGGGGTCCTGCTGGTCTGCAGGAGGGGGATGGATTCCAGCTGCATTCCAGCTGGGATCACACACTGTTTCAGTGACCTGGCTCCTGGTGGGGACAGGACCCGCAGCTCCCTGCAGGGACACTCTGTGCTCGGTGAGGAGGCCTCTGGAACCTGCTGTCTCCTGCTGGGGTTTGGAGATGTCTTGTTTGTTGATCTGAGCTCCTAAACAAAGTCCCACTCCTTTCAGTCTGCTTTAACTGTAATAGGACTCCAAAACTGTAAGCTGTATATTTTATATATATATATTATATATATGTATGTACTGTATGTATAAGAAGGGCCTAGTTGGGTCTTATGATCTTAAGGGTGTGTTTTTCTGTTGTTTTTTTATGGCTCTGGCAGGGGAAGGCGCTTAATAAGATTTGACTCGTTTGTTCAATGCCTCTTGTGGACAATTTGTAGTGTAAGGAAGCTGGACAGCAACCTCCAGGCATCCCGTGCTCCAGAAGGGGCTCACCCATCGTCTTTCCATTTGTCAGTGTTTGATAACTTTGCCAAAACATGTGATTGGTTTTGTTCTGTGTTCTCAAAGAGGAATCTCCTTACAGTGGCCCCTATAGTAGTGGCTGTACTTTGGGAAAACCAAAACAAGGGAGAACTTAAATCTTTGGACACACCTGGGAGACGCTGATGTAAAACACCAAGTGGAGTTGGGTTTGTTCCCTCCTCCCTCTCCCACCCCGCTGCCTGTGCAGGAGAAGGCAGGAAACAGAAACACTAATGCAGCCCCTTGCCTAGATTTCTAGTTAAACTAGTATTGACCTCCAAGTGTTGTCCAGGTGGGCCTGGGGAAATCCCAGCGCCTTCCTCGAAGCTGTGTTACACTCCTGGTCCCTAAATTCAGTATTTGCCCAGGAATTGCTGTTTTTCCTGAGGGCTGTGGGAAGCTTTTGCCAAATGTCCCTGGGGCACAGGCGGTGTGGGAGCAGCGGTGCTGGGGAGCCCCTCTGCTCAGGGAGGGTCGCACCGCTCCAGGTTTGCTGTCCCTTGTTTTGGGTTCCCCCTTTCTTTATCATGGAAATGTTGCAACTAATCAACTGAAGTGGCAATATGATGATAAGCTTGTTTGAGTTGGGTCATGTTGACCCGATTCCCATTAATTTTGTCCTTGTACCACCTTTCATGTGTCGTGTGTGTGTGTATATATATATATATGTGTGTGTATATATATATATATGGAAGTTCAAGCTCATGCCAGGTGCAAACCCTGTCACGCCAGTGATCTCAGCTGTTTTCTTTCTTGCTGGACGATGCCAGGGCTGGATGGAAAGGCCAGAGAAGGTGGAGGGCAGGGGGCAGAGGAGGAGGTGGCAGCAGGACACCCACGGTGGAGACTGGTGGTCACAGCTGCTGGGTGGGCACTGCGAGCTCCTCGTGTCTCTGTGGGGCTGTGCTGGGGGAGGCAGCTCTGGGGTGGGCTTGGGGACACTGTCCCACCCCCAGAGCAGTGTGGGGGGCTGGGCTCTCCCGAGGGCTTTGCTGCCCTCTCTGCCCAGGTCACTCCTCCCACAGCTCTGCTCCCAGCACTTCCAGACTGTCACAGCCTCCAGAGCTGCCCCTCAAGGGACTGGAGGTGCCACCCTGCCCCTGCCCCTGCTCACAGCCCCCAGCCAGTCCCAGAACACGCCTGGGGGGCTGGTCCTGAGCCTGGCTGGAAGCACCGCGGCCGTGGCATCGTCCTGTCCTGGAAGTGACATTGTTGGTGAAGTCTGCTGAGCATTGATAGGGATTTTGTTTGGTTTTTATAAGAAGAATTTTACACATGGATTTTTTTAGACTGTTTATAATCCCCCTGAAAACCCCAAGTAGGATTGTTCCCCAGCAATAGTTCCTCTCCATTGTGTGCACATGCTGATTTGTTACTAAAAGGTTTTTTGCAAGTACTTAGTTGTTCTACAGAGTTGATGTTTTTGGGGTATGTGGTAGCGTCGGGGAGCACAGGAGGGGTGACTCTGCAAACAAGGAATGGTCACATTTGGGCCTCATCTTGTGTCCCCTTGCAGTTCCCTGTGTAGATTCCCTCTAGGCTGGCTGAACGCTGTGCTGAACATGCCGTGTACAGGTTTTTGTGGATAAAGTGTTTGTTCTTGTGTCACTCTTGAGAGCATGGATGGATTATTGTACTCTAGGAAGGAGGGGGCAGTGCTGCTGTGGGCATTGCTTCAGGTCCTCGAGGATGTGTAGTAGCTTGCGTTGTTAAAAAAAAAGGAAGAAAAAAAAAAAAAAGAATCCCAAATTGACTTGTAGCCATAATGGTTTTTCCAAGGAAAATGGACAGGACTCTGTTACTTTTCTGTGTCCTTCGTGGTGGTGCTGCTGGCACAGACAGGTGCTGGGCAGCCCGGGGGCTTCCCGAGTTGGAATTGCGTTGGAGGTGGGATCAGGACTCGGCTCCTCCTCCTTGGCCGTCGGATGAGAGGGCGAGGAGGCTCGGGAGCGTTTCCCTGGGTCCTGCTCTGTTAAGCCTTGAGGCTTGCATTACTGACATGTACGATTAAAAAGGTTTCAAAGGAGAGGAGAGGAGAGGAGAGGAAGGCTGGCAGCAAAGCCCGGCTGAGGCGTTTGGGCCACGGAGGGAGCGAGGCTGGCTGAGGTCAGGCTGAATCCATGGAAGTGCAATGACTCTGCCACCCGTGGGATCGTGGGGTGCGGTGGGAGCATCAGAACGAGCCGAGCAATTGATGCAACAATCCAGAAGCAGTTTTTATTTTCTGTCAGATCTTGGACCGTGTTTGATGGTGAGAGAGGTTTCGACGTCCCCTGCAGAGGGGCCTCTCCAGGAGCAGGGGTTCTGCTCCGGTTCCACAGTTTTCCTTGGGGATGTGCTGGGGCCGGCTCTGCTCGCGTGAGGCTCCTCCCTGCTCGCCCAGGTGATGCTGTGACACCCCTGCTGCACCTGGGACAGCTCTTATTTAGTGCTCAAAGGACCCAAATCGGTGTTGTTTTCCTGGGGCGTGGAATAGCCATCAAAAACTGACAAGATGAGTTTGCACTCCTAAAGAAAAATGTAAGTACTTCAACTTCTAGAGAATTTTTAATTGTATTTCTGCCTAGAGCCGAGGTATTAAATACCTCAGCACCTGAGGATTTTAAAAGTTGTGTTGGGAGAAAGTTCTTCACTCAGCTGGAAGAAATGCAGCTGAGCCAAGACTAACTGCAAGATTAAAAAAAAATGAAAAAACCACAAAAAAACTCATGTTTGTAATACGTTACAGGATTGTTTGTCCTGAATTTTAAACTTTTTGTTAAATTTGTGGAACTATGGAGGAATTTTCTAGAAAAAGTGAAATAAAGTAAGATGGAAAAGTAACACTTGGGAGTGTTTTTCAGTTGTGTTGTTTCTCCAGGGGTGGCACTGTGGCTTTCCCAAAACCTCCCCTCGTGGTACAGGTAACACTGTGGGGGCTGGGAGGGGAAAAGCCAAGGAAAAGGGAATTATTTTAATCATGGGGTGGCTCCAAATGTCCCCAAAGCCATCAGAGCTCTGTTCAGGTGAGGGTCCCTGCCCTTGGAGCAGGGCTTTGCCTGGGGCAGCTCCCAGGGGATTTGGGGGGTACCAGGCCGTGCCAGACCTTGGCACAAGGACAGAGCCCTGGCACTGTGCCCAGCACAGGTTAAGGGTGGGACTGTCCCTCCCTGCCCCTGAGGGAGTGTCCTGTGTTCCTGGAGGCCCAGGGAGCAGCTCCAGCCCTGGGAATGTCCCAGGCCCAGCCCAGGCCAGGCCCTGCTCCATCCCAGCAATGAGTGAGAGCTCAGAGACACAAACGGAGTTTATTTCACATTCCTCTGCAGGCACCTGGACACACGCACAGGCACAGGATGAGCTGCAGTTCCAGTTGCTCATTCCCACCCTTCACTGACCCCACGCAGAGGCAGTTTTGGGTTTAACCCACCCTGAGCCCAGCCCCGCTGTGAGAGCAGCACTGAGCAGCTCCCAGTGCTCCTCCTTTCCATGGGAAATGGTGCTGGGAGCCAGGGCTGGGCTGCTCTGGTTTGAAATGAGCCAGGGCACAGGCAGCCCTGCAGCTGCTGGGGCTGGGCAGCCTGGGCTGAGCCCTGCAGAGCCTGCAGCAGAGAGCACCAGCAGCTCCTGGGTGCAGGTGCCACCTCCAGCTTTGCAGGTGGGGGAGTCTGTGAATTCACCATGGCCTGGGCTGCTTGATCACAGCAGGAGAAGCAGCCTGGGCTCCCAGCACCATCTCCTCTCTCACAGCTACAGAGCCCACCCACCCTCCACCCTGGAGCTCCCCACTTCAGACACAACAACGTTTCTGGATTGTAAGACACAGATTTCACACATTGTACACAGCCTTATAAATAATCCCCGGAGTAAATCACTTCCCAGAATACCAGCCATGGATACAACTTCAACAATACAATTTATGGCTTCATTATAACTCAAAAAGGTAAAACAAACTCAAAATATTGCACAGACAAACCCAGTTCATGTGAGGTTCCACCTCCACTGCTGTGTGTAGTCACTCAGCATTTGTCATCTCGGACAGAAATAGTTTGTGAGGAAGGAGATTTAAAATTATATGGATGCCAACAGCATGCAGGGAAACGTGCAGCAGGGAGTGAGGACACTGCTGGAAAATGAAATCTGCCTTTCTCCCTTAGCAGGAAAAGGGCAGCTCCTGATTTGCAGCTCCTGTTTTACATTCATCTCAGGAAAAGAAAACTTTGGTTAGAACGTAACACATCACGTGGATTTCAGGTAAACGTTGTACCGCCCTTATAAAAACGGAAATAAAAAACAAAAAGCTGAGATATTTGGTGCCCTGAGATTGGGATATCTCAGCAGGAGACACAAGGACACAGGAGAACATGGGCAGGACCCTGCTCACCACACTGCAGGGCAGGACATGGACAGCAAAGCGACGCCGCGGGGCTGCCTGAAGGCCGAGCCTCTTTATTTCACCAGGATCCAGGGAATCCGTGCTGGGCAGCTGGGAGTGTCCTGGGGGCTGTCCCAGCCCAGGGCTCTATGTCCGGCTCGAGGGCTCCCCCGAGGGGGTTTCGAGGTTCGTGTAAAACTGAGCGATTTGCTGCTGGTACTTCTGAGCCACCACCGGCCTCTTCAGCTTCATGGTGGGGCCTGTGGGGGAGCAGCACAGGGTTAATGGGGAGGGAGGGAACCCCTGGGAGCACCCAGCAGGCCTGGGGGGAAGCAGGGCTGGAGGGGAAAGGCAGAACACAGGAACAGGGAGCGGTTCTAAGTTTCTCTTTGGGTTTAATAGAATCTCCCTCCCTTCCCCTGTGAGCCAAAGCAGCACCCAGAGGGCTGGAGCTGTGTCAGGGCTTGGGCTGGAGCTCAGGGAAAGGTTCTTCCCCCCCGAGGGTGCTGGGGCACTGCCCAGGCTCCCCAGGGAATGGTCCCAGCCCCAAGGCTGCCAGAGCTGCAGGAGCCTTTGGCCAAGGCTCTCAGGGATGCTCAGGGTGGGATTGCTGGGGGGTCTGTGCAGGGACAGGGGCTGATGACCCCAAGGGTCCCTTCCAGCTCAGGATGTTCCATAACTCTGCAAGGGGCGTCAGAGCAGAAGGGGAAGTGCTGCTCCACTTGGTGCTGCTGGGCAGAAGTGGGAATTCACCCCAGTTCATCCCACCCCAAACTGCCACACAAAACAGCCACAGTGAGGAAAGGCTCTGGGGAAGCTCTGTGCATGGGGGGTTGAGGTTGTGTTGATGTTCAATAGCCAGGGAAGGGGCACAGGGCAAACCCCAGACACCATCCCCAAAACTCACCAAGCTCTCCACCAAAGAGGGAGAAATCCTTCTCCAGCAGGACCCACTTCTGCACTCTCTGGGCATTGGACACGGCTCCCTCATTGACAGCAGAGATCCCTTTCTGGATGGCCCCATAGACGGCCTTGTCTTTGCTGCTGATGATTTCTGAGACCTTGGTGGCCTTGCTGCCCAGCTTCTGACAGAATTCCAGAGCTTCTGGAGTGAGGTCATCTCCGGGCTCGCCCGTTTCTGCATCCACAACGCACTGCAGGCCAGGCCACAGCAGGTAACTGAGCACTGCTGAGCACCTGAGCCCTCTGCACCAAGGAGCCCCCAGCCCTGGGAGGGTTCCTGGGCCCCTTCCCCAGCCCACTCCAAGCCCACTGGCCCTCAGCTCTCACCCAACCCCCAGCTGCCAATGGAAACCTGGGACAAAACAGAGATAAACCCCTCAGATCTCTGCCTGCTCAGGAGCCACCAGGGTACAGAGCTCACCTGGCAAATTCCTCCTGTGCTACCCAAAGTTAATCAACTTTTTCCAGACCTTTTCTGGAGCACAGTTTACTTCCCTGCACTGTGCAGCAGCAGTCTTGGAAGTCACACACAGCACTCAACCATGGCAAGTGCAGCAGGGTCACCTCCAGGGCCTGGCTCAGGTCTCCTGCCCCAGGCCAAGGCTGCTGGCCTCAGTCTCACTAAGGAGCAATCCCCACTCTGACAGTCAGCACAGCCCACCATGGATGTGCCCTGAACAAAGAAATCCCTGACAGTTTTTTACCTCCCAGACTGCTCTGGGAGAGACTGGAACAGGTGAGGAGAGCAGAAGGGTTTTCTTTTCCAGCCTCACTTTTGGGTCTTTTCCTTTTGTTTCTTCCTGCCCTCTGTGGCACAGAAAAAGCTGTGGGGATGGCCTGATGGTCTGAGCAAGTGCCAACTCTGAGCTTTCAGCTGCTTTTTGCAGCTCAGCTACAGCCAACTGTGCTCTGGGCTCCTGTCTCCACAAGACACTAAAAATGTGTAACAACTCCTCCTCCCTGGAATGAATCAGATTCAGCAGCACAGGTGGTGGATCCCCATCCTGTTTTCCATTACCTTTAGTGTCAGGAGCATAGAGAGGAATTTGGCTTTGTCTCCAACCAACATGGCATTGCTGATGATGGGAACAGCACTCTTGACAGCGTCCTCGATGGGAACAGGAGGGATGTTCTCACCTCCTGCAGTGATGATGAGCTCTGGAAAACAATCAAATCCTGATTAATGCTTGGAGCTTCTCCCCTTCCCACAATCTGAAACAACTCAACTGCTCCTTTGTGTCTGTGAGTCTGTGTCAGCAGAGCTGGAGGAGGCAGCACACCAGGACTGGGAAAGTCACAGGGTGACCATCCCCTAAAGTGTTCAAAAATGTGGGGATGTGGTTTAGTGGTGGCCTTGGGGATGCTGTACTCAATGATCTCAAAGGGCTTTTCCAGCCTCAGTGCTGATCCCATGGCCCCAGCAGGCCTGGAGAGAGGAGCAGGAGCAGGAGCCAAAGCTGCCTTGGTGCTCCAGGGGTGTTTGCAGTCTGGCAATGCAGGGTGAGCCCCTTGGCACCCTGGCACAGACCCCTGGGCCTCTAAGGCACCTAAGTTGGCACCCAAACAGTCAGAAATGGAAGTGAAAGGAGGTTCCTGTGTGCTGCAGAGCAGAGGGGAGCCCCCTTTCTCAAGCTCCTCTTCCTTAGAGTGGCCCTCACATGAGCCCCTCTCTCTTTTCCAGGGCTGAAGGCCTCAGTGACATTGGCTTTGTCTCGGGTTGCCCAAACTGCTGTCCCAAGAGCCACATTGCTGCAAGGCACTTGCACAACAGTTAAGCTGCTGTTTTCCTTGGAGGTCACCCAGCAAAGCTCCTGAAACTGAGGGAGCTGCTGGTAAAAGAAGCCCACAAAGCATTCACTGCACTGGTGCTGAAATCAGAGGGCTTCTCCCTCACTCTGCAAACACACCTTGGCTCCAGAGGCCACCTCCTCCTCCACACCCCTCAGCCACATTCATGTGCAGACTCCAGGAGGATTTAAATATTCTTCTGTGCAAGTCAGAACCACACAACCAGCAGAGCCTCCCCTGTACCAGGGGAGGTTTAAGTTGGATATTGGGAAAAATTTCTTCACTGCTCAGCATTGGAACAGGCTGCCCAGGGCAGTGGTGGAGTCCCCATCCCTGGAGGGATTTTAAAGGATGTGGAAGCTGGGCATGTGGGTTAGTTGGGCTCCATGAGGCCTTTCCCAACATTAACAACTCACTGATTCCACAGTGCTGCAAAGCATCAAGATAAAGCTGGGGGATGTGTCACCTTTAATTCTGCCTGTGATGAAGAGGAATCCATCCTTGTCGTGCTTGCCCAGGTCCCCCGAGTGCAGCCAGCCATCCTCATCGATGGCCTCTTTGGTTTTGTCCTCCATGCCCAGGTAGCCCATGAAGACATGCCTGCCTGAGAAGCAGATCTCCCCAATGCCATCCCCATCTGGTTCATGGATCAGGGTGTGGCAGCCTGCCAGCTCCTTCCCACAGCTGAAACACAGCACAGACCAAGGGTTGGTTTATTTTAAACTGGATTCAAGCAGAGGTTGCTGCAGCACCTCTCAAGCTGAAGGGTTTGAACAAGGCCCAGCAGCTTTTCAGCACAACAGCTCCAGCAAAGAGCTTCAAAGGCATCTGCTCGTGTAAGGGCAGCTGCAGAAAGAGTTGTTATTGCAGAGAACAGTGCTCACACACCTGCTGGTTTGCACTCATTGTTCTCAACACCTGAGCTTTCAATGAGCAGATTTATGTCCTCAGCAGCAAACTTTCACTGTGCAGACTGAACCAGCCATTCAAAGACACCCTGCACCCTTCAGTCATTTGCCAGTAAAGTGAAGGGTAGGTTGGAGTTACCAATTCTTCCTTCATCCCACCAGCCCCTCACTTCTTCCCCAGCTCCCACAGAACTCAGCCAAGGTAAATTCATGTATTCCTGCTGTTGCTGCTGCCCTTGGCAGATCTCTTCACCTGTGAAGTGGCTCCCCAGTGACCTTTTAGTGGCAGCAATGCTCTGGGCATGAGCTGCACCAGGAGAGATGGATGTGCCAGAGGCAGAACCCCCCCCTCCCCTCTGCTCCCAGGAAGGTGATGCTCACCTGCCGAGCTTGAAGGTGTGAGGTAGGGAGATGGTGTGAGGCCCAGAGCTCTCACTCATCCCATAGAGCTCCAGCACGGGAATGTTCAGGCTCAGGAAGAACTCCAGGGTCTCTCTGGTGATGGGAGCAGCCCCCGAGTAGCACTTGGTGCAGCGGTCCAGCCCGATGGCCTTGCGCACCTTCCTGTACACCAGCTGCCTGGCCAGGCGGAAATTCACCGGCACCTCGGAGCACCTGCACCAGGGAAACGGGCACACCTACAACTCCTGCCCCTTCCTCCTTTTACCTTCACCCTCCTTTAGTTCATCCAATAAAATAATGGATTATTTCCCCCACTCCAGCCCTTGCTGCTCCCCCTCGGCTGCAAGTGCCACTGGCCTGTCACACGGGGTACAACCCTGGATGGAATAACCCCTGATCTGACAGTAAAGCTCATCAGCATCCCTGAAATGCAGCTCATAATTACCCATTCATCCTCTTCAGGTTGGTCTGCAGCCCCACTCCCTTGGCCCACGATGCCACTCTCCTTCGGAGCGCTGAGGCTTTCATGCCCACAGCTTTCATTTTCTCTTCCATTTTTTCCCAGACACGAGGAACTCCCAAAAAAGCAGTTGGCCTCACTTCCCGCAGGGTCTCCACCAAGCTGCCCTGAGAGAAGCAGGATTTAATGCAGTTTTTAGAAGTGATTCACTGCAGGCTTCAGGTCAGTACTGGTCACTAGCAAAAACTTGGGAGTCTGCCATCAGTTTTGAGAAATTGTTTGTTTTTTGGAGCACTACCAAGAGAGGGGAACCCCTGAGGCATTCCAGTGGGAATTAGGAAGGGAGCAAGGGTCGACGCTTCCAGTGCCAGTGCTGACACAAGAATCCTTTACTCAGGACTCAGGTTTAGCTGGTGCAATGTGGGCAGAGCAAACACAAGGCTGTTGCTCAACCAGTTCCTGATGTGGCACCAGGTGTCAGGTGAGAACTCAGCAGCTCCCAGTTGTGAAGTGCTGGCTCAGCCTCTCCCAGTTTGTGACCGAGTCAAAAGCTGAAGGTCAGGCTCCAGCCAAACCAACAGGGGCAGTTGGTCAGTGGGCAAAGTAAACCCACTCAGGAAAGCTGACAGAAGCACGAGATAACACCGCCTTGTTTCAAGCACCCACCCCAGCTCAAGCAGGTGGATGGGTGTAACTTTATTATCTTGGTGGTTTTTTTGGTTTTTTTTACCTTCAATGCATCTGGTTGGGCAAAGTAAACTTGCACTCCGAAGGTCATGGCTGCCCAAATGTCACACATCTGAGCAGCGATGTGGCTGAGGGGCAGGTAGCTGATGGTCTCCTCCTGCCTGTTGCGGGCATCGCTCAGCATGATGAAGCGCCCGGCCACCGCCGCCGTCCACGTCAGCTGCAACAGGAACCCACAGGGGCTTCAGGGCAGGGACAGCACAGAGCACACAAGGCACAGCACAGCTACAGCTTCCTGGGATCTCAACAGCAGGGCTTGGATCCTTCAGCTGGAGCAGAGGAGGCTGAGGGGAGGCTCCTCGGGGGCTGCAGCTCCTCCCCAGGGGAGGCGGAGGGGCAGGGGCTGAGCTCTGCTCTGGGACAGGGACAGGAGCCCAGGAAGGGCTGGAGCTGTGTCAGGGCTTGGGCTGGAGCTCAGGGAAAGGTTCTTCCCCCCGAGGGTGCTGGGGCACTGCCCAGGCTCCCCAGGGAATGGTCCCAGCCCCAAGGCTGCCAGAGCTGCAGGAGCCTTTGGCCAAGGCTCTCAGGGATGCTCAGGGTGGGATTGTTTGGGGGTCTGAGCAGGGACAGGGGCTGGGTTTGATCCCTGTGGGATCCAGCTCAGGATATTCTGCTGGGGTGGCACTGGGCACTCACATTGTCGTGGCTGAGCATGACACCCTTGGGCTGGCCCGTGGTGCCCGAGGTGTAGATGAGGGTGCAGCACTGGTTGGGTTTCTGGGATGTGATGATCCCTTGGAGCCGCGAGTCCGGCACGTCCCTGCCCAGCTCCATGAACTCCCTCCACTGCAGAGAACAGAAGAGCTCAGGCCCTTTGCAAGGCATCATCCACAAGGTACCATCCTTTGCTATACACCAAGAGAAGGAGGCTGCTCTCCCTGTCCAGTCCTCTGGAGGAGGCTGTAAATCCACACTGTCACCCCACAGTGTTTTCTGGCTGACACAGGGAGAAGCAGAAGGGACAAAGATCCACCCCCAGCAGCTTTACAGCTCTGTAGCAACTCCCTGGAGTAACTGTGAGGCCCCAGGGTATCTGGCAAAGGTCAGGAAGCTCACAGCCCCCTCACAGCATGGATTATCCAGGTTGCACAACAGCAGACACCTCCTGCCCACCACAGCCAACACGAGCTCAGGGGATCACAGAACTCCAGGCTGGTTTGGGTTGGAAGGGACCTTAAAGACCATCTCCTTCCAAGGGTCTGCCATGGACAGGGATGTCACCCACCAGATGTGTAAGGCCCCACGGCAGGTCACAGGTATTTGCAGCCATCAGCTGAACACAACCAGGACTTAGAAGCTGTGCAGAAGCCCAGGACTTACTGAGTATAGATTTGGTCTCTTCTCTTTGATCTCCTCCCCATACTGGACAATGGCCTTCAGATGAGGTAGTCTGTCTTTAATCTGTGTTAAGAAGGGAGATTTGTGAGAAGGAGCAAATGCTGCTTGTCCCTCCCAGGCCTCTGTAACCCCACTTAGCACACTCCCCATATTTGCCACTTTATGTAAAGTCAGGAGAATCCCATCTGTGCTCCTGAAAGAATGGGTTTGCCTCACTAGAAACAGTCATCATTTCAGCTGGGATGTTGCCAGACAACTTAGAGGATGCTCAGTTGTTCATTTTGGCTTCTCCTATTTTAAGCCTGAGGATTTTAAGTGAAAGCACCACTTAACCTCTTGTGAGACAGTGCCAGCTCAGCTGGCTGGAGCAGGGAGCACACCAAGGAGTTCTCCTCTGCTCCCAGCCCAGCACTCCCCTCAGGTAATGCCCTCCCATGGCATTTTACCCTCCCACATCTGTCAGCATGCTGCTGTAACCCCCAGCCATGTAAAAAACTTAATTACTTCTAAGATTTTCTGCAGCTGTTTATGGTTTTCCACCACTATAACGTTGGCACTGCAGTTCTCTGCCACGTAATGACAGGCCTCAGGAGAGTTTGTAGTGTAGATCCCAACAGCAAGTCCCCTGGAAAAGGCAAAAAAAAAAAACCAAGAAAAGCAAAACAGAGAGTTAGAGGACAAGCAGAGTTGCTGGCAAAGTTCAGACCATTTCAGAGAAAAAAATTTTAAGAAGAATATCCCATAAAATGACAACAAAGAGGGGAGGACTTAATTCCAAGAGGAAAGATTCTCTTCTGGGGCGTGGGAAATGTCAAGAGCAGTGCAAGGGACCAAAATATCTCATGTAAAAGGCAGATATCACAATTCAGCCATGGGATTCTCTGGCATTTCCCACCATATTTTAATCACTGTGTACATAAGAATGCTTTTTGGATCAACCTCTGGTCATCTTACTTTGAGAGAAGCAGATAGCTAAAAAAAAAGAATTTAATTTTTGTCTCATTATTCATTATTAAATAGTTCAGCTTCTACCCACCCTCATTAAACCTAAGTCTAAGCAAATGGGTTTGGGGTTTTTTTCAGTTTGTTTGACTGGGGTTTTCATCAAAACCTGCCTCTCTTGTGAATACTGCAGTCACTCTCTGCCTGCCAAAGCAAAATGCATGGCAAGAAACAAGAGTCTTACCCTGCAAGGATAGCTCCAATGTCAGCAATGAACCACTCTGCAGAATTAAATCCCAGGATGCCCACTCCATGGAAACGCTCCAGCCCCAGCTGTAAACAAGAGATGGCATTACAGCAGCCTGGCTTCTCCTTTGGACACGGCTCAGGGTTCACTGGCAGCTCTCTGCTGAGCACAGCACTCAGGGAGGAGCTCACACTCTTACATGGGGTAACTCCCACTGAGAAACTCCCCAGGAGCCAAGGTGGAACCAGTGGAAGTTTCACATCCCACTGTAAGTGGGCAGGAAAATAGGGATTTGCTGAGGTCTGCCCTTGGAAAGACTGGGATTCACTAACAGGAACATAAACCTGCAAGCCAGGGAGTTACCAGCTCCCCTTGGGCTGGGAATGAGGAGGTGACAGGTGAAGTCATTCAACACCTCCTGGGACATTTGGTACAAGTTGGGAATGTCAGATACCAATAATGGCCAGAGCAACAAGCTCCAGTGGCAGTCACACTTGGCTGTGAAACTCCAGCTCTTGGAGTCCCAGCCTTTAATTCCCTCAGCCAGACTCTGGTTTTGTCCCAGAGTGTAAGATCCCACCACAGGAGTAAAACCAGGCTGGCCTTCACTTGAAGAGATAGGACTTGATCCCAACACCAAAAACAGGGAGTGTTGGTTTCTGTCTCCCAGTCCAATCCCAGCAGCACAAGGAAAAGGCTGGGCCATGTGGGACATTTAAGTCTGGCTTTTAAGCATCCCTTTAAGTATTTTTCTCTAAAAGGATGAACCTTTCCGTGCCTCTGGAGAGGCAGTGTCCAGGTTTGCCATACACCTCAAACACCTCACTTTAAATGTTTCCTTACATGCTTCTTTCTTGGTTAAATGGGGAAGGAACTGTCAAAAAAAATTAAATACCAAGGTGTCCATAGCATGTTCAGGTACTTCCCTGTCATTCTAAGACTCATCTGCACTCAGGGAGTTTGCAGGTTTAAGACAGACTTGACTGCAGCCATTCCAGCACTTAAATGAGTGAACATTAAACTTGACTTTTTACACTGTGGCAGGAAAAGGGAGTACAGTTTTAAATTAAAAGGAGAGAGATTTACATAAGATATTCTTGGCTGTGAGGGTGGGCAGGCCCTGGCACAGGGTGCCCAGAGCAGCTGTGGCTGCCCCTGGATCCCTGGCAGTGCCCAAGGCCAGGCTGGACAGGGCTTGGAGCAGCCTGGGACAGTGGGAGGTGTCCCTGCCATGGCAAGGGTGACACTGGATGGGATTTAATGCCCCTCCAACCCAAGCCATGCTGTTTTTAGCATTCTGTGAATATGCACAAAGAGAACTCAACAAACTCTTACCTTCAGGAAGCTTTTGGCTGCCTTCCAGCACTCATCATAGTACATCTTGTAGGTCAGCTTTACCCACCGGCCCCCTTTTTTGGATGCAAGGGCGTAGTAGTGGCTGTACTTGCTGACACTTTCCTGCAGGAGCTGGTGCACAGTCTTGGGGGCCTCGCTGCCAAAGCCCTGCTCCTCCATCCTCAGCCTGACCTCTCCATCACGGCGTGTCGTCCACACACTGGAGCCAGGAGGGGAGGAGGCTGATTTGAAAGGAAAAGTGTTCAGCATCTTAGATTTAGAAGTTTCCTGGCTGCCACAACAGCAACAGAAATACAAGTATGGAGCACATGAAAGCAAATGCTGTTACACCCCCTCCCACACCCCTTTTCTGACCCTTTCTTCATGGCAATTTGGCCATGTGACCCCCAGTATTTTAGACTAGAAGCCTCTAGGGCACTTTCAAATTTTGTTAAACACTTCCCACTTACATCCCCTCTAACCTGCTCTGCTGCCCTAAGGCTCTTGTACTGGTAAGGTGAAAGTTTCATGCATCTTACACTCTGCTATTTTTAATTTTTTTTCTTTTAAGGAGGACTGAAAGCAGGACACTGGTACCTGGCAGATGAGCACCAGGCACTGACACTGCCTATTTAATCCCTGAAGCAGAGCTGTGCTTTAAAGTCTGAGTTCCAGACACTTCTGCACAATCCATCCTGCAACCTGAGCTGCTTCTTCCATTGTCATGGTTTGACAAATCCCCCTCTCATTGCAATTTCAGCATCCCATAGCCCCCAAAGCTCTATTCACTCACCTTTGGCACTGAGTGAGTTCTCCTGATATTTCTTCATCTTGGAATCTTCCCCTGGCTCACTGTTGTGTGGCTCAGCAGTTCTGCAAGGCACAAGGGATTATCCTGGATGGAAGCACTGAGGGCTGCCTGCCACAGGCAGGTTTGCTCCATCCCTTAATGTCACTCAGTCCTTGGATGCCAAAGTGATTCCTGATGTTCTGCAGGTGACTTTATTCATTCACTACCCTGCAGGGCCCCAGCAATGGAGCAGGCCCCTCTGAGTGTGCAAGCTCTGCCTGTGCTGCTTTTTGAACACATGAGTGCTGTCCTAATTGCAGCTTTCATTGCAGACAAGCTGCAGCAGAATGCATAAACATCATCCCCAAAACAGCCATCATTGAATTCCTAAAGGCTGCTCCAGGTGCCTCAAACAAAGAGTCTGCAGCTGGGAGGAGGAGGAGGAGAAGGGGGGCAGGAAGGGACACTTGGATCTGGAACTCATCTCCTGTCTGCAGCATGAGTCCAGCAACAGGGGAGGCTCTGGGGACACTCTGGTGTCACCCCATGGGGAAACCCACAGAGATTTCCTGCAAAAGAGCAGGAAATTGATTTAACAGGAAATCTTGTCCTTAGGTATTCCTATTAAAGCCAGTGCTCCCACCAGATGCTCGGTAAGAAAGGGAAACAGGCTCATCCCTGTGTGTTTCAGCCACGCTCCTCCCAGCTGAGTTGTCCTTTCACTTTCAGCCCTGCAGGAGCTGGTGAAGCACCACTTGCCTGCTTGCAAATCTGTTCTTATTCCATCCCTTTCCGAGCTGGACTGTCTCACAGCCCTAACGAGGAGGGTAAGGGATAATCAAGCCTCATGTCCCACTTGAGAGCAGGAGCTGGAAGCCAGACCAGTGAGATTTGGGAATCCCACCCTCCAGGCAGGCAGCTGTTGCTTTGCTCCCTGCCCTGGGCAATGCCCAGCACTGAGCTCTGAGTTTTAGCTGATTCAAGACTACACTGCAGAGACCCAAACTTTCCATCCTGCCTTGCCCTACCGGGCCCTTTGCCTCAGCCCATCACTCAGGTTTCTCCAGGCCGGTGTTTTCCCTTCCTCACAGCAACACCTGCAGCACAACCCCAGGCTCTCCCAGCAGGGCCCTGACATCACAATAACCCCAACACTGCAGGGGCAGCTGTGGGGCAGAGAGGGGCCCTGACTCTGCTGATCACAGTCACACTGCACACAGGTGAGAGCTCCTCTGGGCCCACACAAACTCCTCAGCCTAAGCCAGGCAGGGCTCCCACCAAGTCCCACCTTTTATTTCCTTTCTACCAGGCCAGAGACAAGGCAATCCAGCACAGGCACTGTGAATTGTAAGGGGTAAGGGGGAAATCTCTCCCCTCTAACCTACATTTATTCTGAATTTCTAGGGAACAGTCAACTATGACTGCTTTGGGCGTATGAGGAGGTTTAAGGCCCAGGGAAGATCTGACGTGGCTGATCCCATGTCCTGATCTAAAGCAGAACTGCTTCTCTGAACCAATCTGCAAGCCAGCAACCAGGGCTGAGTAAATAATTTCTTTATTTCCCCCAAGGGGATTGTAAGATGTTCCCATCCCCATGCTTCTTCCTCATTATCGAGTACATTTTTCAGCACAAATTAATCCTCAGTTGTAATAGTTCTGCACCATTTCTCCACCAGCTTTTATGATCAAAGCATGCAAATGACCCAGTAATATGAGCAGAAAAGCCCCAGCTATTTCCCTCGAAGTCAGTCAAGTCTTTTTCCCCCCCTTATGACATGTAATTCAATGCAGCCCCAAAAAATTTAGGTAAAGAGGTTTCAGTCAGCTAGATCCCATAATGCTGTGGTGAGTTACAGACCCTAATCTGCTCTTCAGTAAATCCAAGCAGCTTCTCACCAGCAGGAGTTTGAGATCAGTGCAGGTACTGCACATGAGCTGCTCCCTGCAGAGGCAGGGCTCTTCCAAAATCATTTTAATTAATCAAAGTGAGCACGGCAGAATAAAAGCCACAGATACAGGTCACAGCAGGGTGGATAAAACCCTAAATCAGACAAACCTGGGCGAAGAGTCGAGCAGCACATCTCCCCGTGACACCTCGCCGTTGCCTTGAAGAGCCGGACTGCAGCAAGTCACGGAGACTGGTTCTGCCAGTGCCATCCTCGCCTCTGACTCACACAGCACCGTCCCTGCGAAAAAAAAAAACAGCTCTGAAAAATTAAAACACAGCCAGAACGTCACAGCAAAGCAGCTCCGTGACGCCAGCGAGGCCACCCCGAGGCGGCACGACTCCAGCCCGCCTACATCTGCACGGAACACGGGAAATTCTGACACCGGGCTCACTGCAAAACCCCACGGCAGAACCAGCGGGACACCCGCAGCTCCCCAGGAGCACCACCAGCCTGAACAACTTCAGTTCCAGGCTCCCTTTGCCCCAAAGGGGCTGGCAGCCCACCCCGACCCCTCCAGCCTCACCACGCATCACCCGTCCCGCAGCCTCCCCTCCGCAGCCGCTCCGCACCGGCGCCGAGCACGACGTGTAAAATATCCTTTATTTTTAAACTAGCGCCCAGGAGGCAGATCTGGAGCATCTTATGTCATGTGCTGCCGCCTCGCAATTGGAAGCGGCTCGTCACCCCACACCGCCGCCTCTTAAGGAGGCTCCGGCCCCACGCCTGCCCCGGCACACCGGGGATTTCGGCTCCCTCCGGGGGGACACAGCCCTGGGACACCTCACATGGGCTCTGCTCTCATCAAAATAAGCGTTTTGCAGCTGGTTTGGGGTGGGGTGGTTTTTTTTGTTGTTTTTCTCTCTTTTTTTTTTTTTTTGGTGGCTCCCACGCTGCTTTCAGCACTTTGTCTTGGAGGATTTCATCGCCTAAACGAAGTGCTTTCTAAACACTGATTTTATGATTTTATTTAAGGTTTGCACTCATCAAAAACCTTTGATGCTTACGAGTCGCCAGGCTGAGCTTTAATTGTTTCAAGGGATTTCAAGCTGATCGGGAACGAATCCCATTAACCTTGATCTCTCTAAGAAGTGGATTTCAAGCTGCTGTTTTGTACCTGGCGTTTGACAGACGCGTTTATAAAATCGTGCGACGCGAGGGGGGCACGCTCGTGTCCATGAGGGACAGGAGCGAAAGAATCTTTTAATGCCATCAATCCAACCCCGCCCGCTGCAGCCTCCTGCCTCTGCCGGGGGGGGAAAGCCACGCCGGGCAGAGCTCAGGGCCGTCCCCCTTTCCGCTTACTCATTGCGCAAAGGACACGTTGCTGCTCACGCCACGCTCCGCTGCAGCCTGCCAGTCACCGCGCCAGAAATAGTTTAATTCATGAGCAGCGAGAGCGGGATGTCTGCAAAAAAAAAAAAAAATCCCAAAAAAGCCCATCTCTGAAGCGCCCGCGTAACTGGCAGGCGCTGTTCTGGGGGCTGGAGGGATGTGGGAGATGATGGGGTTGGATCTGCAGCCCGGTGCTGGGAGCAGCCACTCGGAGCTGCCCAGAGCCACCCAGGGTGCCACCCGAGCTGTCCCCACGGCCTCTCTTGCTCAGGGAAAACCCCAGCGGAGCCCAGGAGGGAAGGACGGCAGCAGCTGCCATCACTCCTGACCCCATTTCGCAATGCTGCTGCCACTGTCCTTCCCAGCACCCCACAGCGAGGGGCTCAGGGCACCCCGTGTCCCTCAGGGAGGCTTTGGCCTCTGCACTAATTACAGCGTTTCTCTTCCAGCTCTGCATTAGTGCAGCAAGGAAGTTTCGAGGGAAAGCGTGAGGTGTTGGCACTCCTGCTGCCAGGGAATCATGGTTTGGGTGGGAAGGGACCTTAAAGCCCATCCCATTCCACCCCCTGCCATGGCAGGGACACCTTTCACTGTCCCAGGCTGCTCCAAACCCATCCAGCCTGGCCTTGGGCACTGCCAGGGATCCAGGGGCAGCCACAGCTGCTCTGGGCACCCTGTGCCAGGGCCTGCCCACCCTCACAGCCAACAATTCCTGCCCAATCTCCCAGCCAGCCCTGCCCTCTGGCACTGGGAGCCATTCCCCCAGCACTCCAGACCCTTTCAAACAGTCTCCCTCTCTGTCTCACATTTTCTTGCAGGCTCCCTTCAGTTCCTGGAAGGTTACAATGAGGTCACCCCAAAGCTTCTCTTCTCCAGGCTGAACAATCCCAATTCTCTCATCCTTCCCTCCCAGCAGAGGTGTTCCATCCCTCCAAGTTTCATTTCCATGGTTGGCTTTCTGCATCACCTTCAGTCACCCAAGAGGGAAAGGCTCTTCCCAGCGGAGACCATCCCTGAGTTGTGCACAACCCAGACTGCACTCACACCATGAGCTGAAGTGTAACCTGATGGTGCAGCTTCCCAAAACAGACAAGCATTTTATTCAACAAATTCAGGTTAGAAGCAAATATTTCCCAACATACACAGGCCCTCCCCAGCCTTGCTCAGCACTGCAGCTCGGGCCTTCCCTCCCTGATGCTCACTTACAAATACACACCTTCCAGGGTTAGGAGGGGATCATCTTTAAGAGCCTTTCCAACACAACAAAAAAATTTTCATGGTTCACTAGAGCCAGGTGTAACTCTTGGATACCAAATGCTCCCACCCCACGCTGTTCCCTGAGGAATCAGCAGACCATGATGGACCACAGTGTTCGGGAACATGCAGGACACACTCCCAAACAAAAAACCTGCGGAAAGAAACCTCCCTTTTAATTAAACCTGTCTGACTCCTTAAAGCATTTAAATAAAAACGCCTTTCTGCTCTGAGGGAGCACCGTGACCCAGAAGAACTGGAAATGGGGTGTTTCTTTGGAACCACCACGGGGCTTCACGGACAAACCAGAACAAAGGTCTGAGAACGCGCAAACTCGTGACACCGAAGGGGGTAGGAGTGGAGTTTCCATATCTAACAGGCTTTGGACACACCTTTACCTAAAACACACAGAGCTTCAACAACACCAGTTCGAATTCAAATTACCGAGCACTTATCAGCCACTTGACATTTTCAAGCACGGCCCCACTCAGGCTTCCTGTGGCTGATTTCTTTTAACCGGTGAAGGCACCACATCCGCTCTGCTCCCGACCAGAGCAGCTCCAGGCAATTGCCACATCACCATCAGAACCGAAACTTGGGACTTTTTGTTCCCTTCAAAGACTTGCTAGGTGAGGAAACAAAAGCTGAGCAACCCGCTCTTCTTCCTCTTCGATAAACTCCGTTTTTAGGAGAGGCAGGGACAAAAGCTTCCTGAGCACTAAAAGTTTTGTCCTGACCGCACCACTGACCACAGGAGCTGGGCAGTCACCCCGTGCCCTCTGCAGCTTTATCAGCCAGGAGCAACTGAGTTATGTGGATCCACTGACCCTAACCCTTAAAAATAAATTAATAAATAAATCAAGATGCACTGTTGGACTCCAGCTTGAACAAGCAAGACCCAGGGAGGGCAGGAGATGGTGGAGCTGCCACCAGACCACAGGCTCTGGGAACGGGAGGCCTGGACATCAGGGCCAGAACTGCCCAGTGCTTGTGCTGGTGGTGCTGCTCAGCAGGTGCCCTCCTGAATGACCACAGGCGCTGGGCAGTCCCCGTGCCCTCAGGATCTCCTAGGAGGGGAGAAACCAGGAGGAAAAGTAACTTCAGCCTGTTAGGATGACGAGCGGCTGTCACGACTGCTGACAGACACCTGATCCACCGCAGCACCTTCAGAGCCGAGCTTTTGGCCGCAGAAAGCTGCCCACTGAGCACGGCTCGGTCAGCAGGCAGGCACACAACTCTCCCATCTCAGGCGCACTGCTCCTCCCGGGCACGGTTTCAGGTGAATCCCCCAGCAGGAGGCTGCGCCGAGCTCCTCTTTCCCCGGGTGCTGCTTCAGCACACACGGAGCAGGGGAGCGCAGGGCTGTGTTTGCACCTGAGCTCCTGCCGGCTCCCACACACGGCTTTGTGTCCCCCGGCAGCACAGCGGGGCACGGGAGCGTCCCCAGGAGCACCTGGGGCACGCAGAGCATCCCCCAAACTCTCAGGTCGCCTCACGGAGCATCCCAGATTCTGAGGTCACTCAAAGCACCCCCCCAAAACTCTGAGGTCGCCTCAAGGAGCATTCCAAATTCTGAGGTCACTCAAAGCACCCCCCCAAAACTCTCAGGTCGCCTCACGGAGCATCCCAAATTCTGAGGTCACTCAAAGCACCCCCCCCAAAACTCTGAGGTCACTCAAAGCACACCCCCCCCAAACTGAGGTCGCCTCACGGAGCATCCCTGACCCCTCAGGTACCTCTTCATAGAGCACTCCCAACTCTGAGGTCACCTCGTGGAGCATCTCGAACTCTCAGGTCACCTCACAGATCATTCCCACCTCTCAGGGCACCTCACGGTCCCCTCACGATGGGTTCCTGGACAGCCCAGGGGAAGGGACATCCCTTCTCCTCAGACCCCCTCCCGCCCTGACCGGCGACGGCGGGAAACTCCTCCCCACACACACACACAGCTCACCCTGCGTTCATTTAACCAAAAAAACCACCAAGAATTTCCCCCCGCGCTGCCCGGACACCCACACCCACAAACGGGACATCACGGGAAGCATCCGCCGGGGTGGCCAACCCCACAGCGGAACCCCCGCGGTGGGCGGGCATCCCACAGACACCAGGTGTGGCTGGGGACACCCAGAGGGGCTGCGTGGAGCTGGGACCCCCCTCCCTCCCTCAGCCCCGGGCCGGGCCGGGCTTTAGGACCGCGCGTTACCTCCGGGCCCGGCGGGCACGCGCAGCCCCTCAGCAGCTCCCGCGCGCCGCCGGGACCGCGCCTTTTACAGCGCTCGCGCGCGGGGGGGGAGGGCGGGGCCAGACACTCTTTGCTCCGCCCACCCCGCCCTTTCGGAACACCTCATTGGGCGACTCGGCGGTGGGCAGAGACGAAGCCACGCCCCCTGCGCTGGGGAGAGGCGCACCGCCGCGCGATTGGAGGACGCACCTGTCAATAACAATAAGGCCACGCCCCCTGCCGGCGGGTTACCCGTGGTCAATGACCGGCGCGGTGTCCGGGACACCGGGAATGGGCTGTGCCAAACACCGGGATTCGGCTGTGCCAAACACCGGGAATGGGCTGTGCCAAACACCGGGATTCGGCTGTGCCAAACACCGGGAACGCGCAGTGCCAAACACCGGGAATGCGCAGTGCCAAACACCGGGATTCGGCTGTGCCAAACACCGGGATTCGGCTGTGCCAAACACCGGGTTCGGCTGTGCCAAACACTGGGAATGCACTGTGCCAAACACCGGGAATGGCCTGTGCCAAACACCGGGATTCGGCTGTGCCAAACACCGGGATTCGGCTGTGCCAAACACCGGGATTGCGCAGTGCCAAACACCGGGAATGGCCTGTGCCAAACACCGGGATTCGGCTGTGCCAAACACCAGGAATGCGCAGTGCCAAACACCCGGAATGGCCTGTGCCAAACACCGGGATTCGGCTGTGCCAAACACCGGGAATGCGCAGTGCCAAACACGGGGAATGGGCTGTGCTAAACACTGGGATTCGGCTGTGCCAAACACCGGGATTCGGCTGTTCCCAACACCGGGATTCGGCTGTGCCAAACACTGGGAATGGGCTGTGCCAAACACCGGGAATGGCCTGTGCCAAACACCGGGAATGCGCAGTGCCAAGCACCGGGAATGGGCTGTGCCAAACACTGGGATTCGGCTGTGCCAAACACCGGGATTCGGCTGTGCCAAACACCGGGATTCGGCTGTGCCCAACACCGGGAATGGGCTGTGCCAAACACTGGGAATGGGCTGTGCCAAACACTGGGATTCGGCTGTGCCAAACACCGGGATTCGGCTGTGCCCAACACCGGGAATGGGCTGTGCCAAACACCGGGAATGGGCTGTGCCAAACACTGGGAATGGGCTGTGCCGGACACCAGGAATGGGCTGTGCCAAACACCGGGAATGTGATGTGCCAAACACCGGGAATGGGCTGCTGCCGGGCCGGGGGTGCAGCCCAAACCCTGGCCAGGCTGTGCTGGATCGGGTTGAAGCTCTGGAGCACCCAGGGTGCTGCAGAGGTGTGGGCTGACCCAGCAGAAGATTTTGGGGAAGGGAGGCAAATAGTCCAAATCCTTCTGAAAGCTGGTTTTTTTTTGGTTTGTGGTTTTTTTTTGTTTGTTTGTTTTTTTGTTTTTGTTTTTTTTTGTGTTTTTTTTGTTTGTTTTTTTTTTGTTTGTTTTTTGTTTGTTTTTTTTTGTTTTTTTTTGTTTGTTTGTTTGTTTTTTTTTTTTCCCTAAAATAAAGCGAGGTTAAGGGCAAGATTCAATAGGACAAGAGGAAATGGCCTCAAGTTGCACCAGGGGAGGTTTATGTTGGACATCAGGGAAAAAATCTTCACGGAAAAGGCTGTAAATCGTTGGAACAGGCTGTGCAGGGCAGTGGTGGAGTCACAATCCCTGGAAAAGCTAAAAAACCACATGGATGTGCCTCTGGGGGACACAACTTAGTGGTGACCGTGGGTTGATAGTCGGATTTGGCCTTAGAGGTCCTTTTCAGCCTTAAGGATTCTGTGAAAAAGATTTTCAGGTAGAGCCCTGAGCAGCAACAACCCTTTGACCAAACGAAACAGGAGATGGTTCATGAAGAAGCTCTTGGGCCATTCTGGACAGGACAAGACGTAAAATGGGGGAACAGTCCAACCTGGAGCAGAAATCTCTGGGGAAGAATCAGAGCGGGGCTTTTAGATTTAGGGCTACAGGGGGTGAGAGGCCCCTGCAGTCCAGGGAGCAGCAGTGTGGGGGCTGGCAGAGCACAGCCCTGAACAAACCAGCCCCGTGCTGTTGTTTTCCAAGCAGCACAAGCCAAGGGCACGGGCTGGACCTGCTGAGCAGCACCACAAGCACTGGGCAGTTCTGGCCCTGATGTCCAGGCCCCCCATTCCCAGAACCTGTGGTCTGGTGGCAGCTCCACCATCTCCTGCCCTCCCTGGGTCTTGCTTGTTCAAGCTGGACTCCAACAGTGCACCTTGATTTATTTATTAATTTATTTTTAAGGGTTATGGTCAGTGGATCCATGTAACCGTTCTCAGTTGCTCCTGGCTGATAAAGCTGCAGAAAAGCCAGGATTTTGTGTATCCTGTCAGGAAAACAGCTGTATCTGTGAAATGAATTATTGCTGCTATTTTCCTGCTGCAGACCAAGAATTCCAAGCCATTTTCCCCCCCCCGTGAATTCTTCTCTGCCTCCTCCCACTGCCCAGAGACTTTCTCCATTCACACAGGGAGGGGAGGGCTCGCAGGGCTCAGCTGATGAGCAAACCTAAGGAATATGCAATCAGGGAAGCTCCTGTCAGAAGGTCAGGCTGCAGCTGGAGCAGCGGCAGGGCCAGAGGACAGAGCAGTGCAGGGGATACTGCAGCTGTAAAACAGCAGCAGCAGAGCAGCACAGGGGGGCCAGGGCAGCCTCGGGAGCCCTGTGCTGTCCTCTGGCCCAGGCACCTCCAGCTCCTGCTGTGTTGGTTGTTCCCCATCTCCTGCACTCTCAGCCTTCCCTTGCAGCTCCTCAACGCTCCCACCTCTCCCCAGCTCTCTCACCTCCTCCTCTCTGCAGCCCCTCCATTCTCACTCAGATGGTGAATTTATTTCGAAGAGCGAGACAAAACAGCAGCCTGGGAGTTGGTGAGATCTGTGAAATTCAGATTCCTGACCCTCACACTCCAGCCTGCCTTGGTCCTCAGCCAGGACCTGCTGTGCTGACGAGGGGCATGTAATTCCCAGTGAACCAAGGAGAGCTCCAGGGGCACAGCCCAAAGGTTATCTCTAGTGGCAGGAGCCACCAGTTCTATTTTTGGCCATTCCCTGAGCCAACAGATTGCCTCGGGTGAGCTGTTTTTTATGTGCTGCCCGTGTCCTTGTCCATCAGACAGAGGTTGCATCACTCCCAAGGTGAATCCTGTGGTGTTTGCTGAACTCCTGCTGGTTCTGGGGCCAAAGGGGACCAGGCTGGTGGAGAAGAGCAGAGATGAGCACAGGTGGTCCTTGGGCACTCCTGCCACAGGCAGGAGAGGGTCTGATACCTCAGAGTCATTATTGACTGGTGATAACACAGCACAGCCCTTTATAAACAAGCAGGGAGATGTTGAGCTTGGAATAGCAAATGCACCAGAGTGACCGGGCATCTGCTCAAAGCTCCTTTGCTGGCTCTGTGCTCACCAGGATTAAATCCTGTGGAGCCACAGGACTCTTGTTTTCTGAGGCACCAGGAGCTCCAGGAAAGTGAAGGAACCAGGACCAGGACAGATTGGGGGTGATCCAGTGGAGAGCAGCTCTGCAGAGAAACACCTGGCAGGGAATTACAACCCCAGGAGGGACAATGGGACCCTGGGGGCATTGGGAAGAGTGTGACCAGCAGGGCAGGAGTGATCCTGCCCCTCGGTCCTGGTGAGGCACACCTGGAGCGGTGTCCAGTGTCCAGCTCTGCCTCCACGCTTCAAGAAAGACAAGGAGCTGCTCCTGAGGATCCAGAGGAGGCCACAAAGATGCTGAGGAGTCTGGAGCATCTGTGTGACGAGGAGAGACTTCGGGAGCTGGGCCTGGTTAGTCCAGAGAAGAGGGGGCTGAGAGACGATCCCATCAATCCTATATGAATATACAAACATCTGCACGGGGTGTCCAGAGGATGCTGCCAGTGCTCAGTGGTGCCCAGTGACAGGACGAGGAGTAATGGGCACAAAGTAAAACACAAGGCAAACACCTCAACACGAGGAAGAACTTCTTTACCTTGAGGGGAGCCGAGCACTGGAACAGCTGCACAGCGAGGGTGAGGAGTCTCCCTCTCTGGAGACATCCCAAACACACCTGGACACTTTCCTGTGTCACCTGCTCCAGGTGACCCTGCCTTGGCTGGACTGGGTCATTCTTGTGGCACAAGATGGGGAGAGAGGAGGTGGCTGCAGGTTCAGCAGCCCCAAGCTCTGCTGAAAACATGAGCTTGACCTCGAGGAGAGGACCAAAACCTCCCCAGAATCCATTTTGTTCCTGTTGGTAAATCTGTGGTGAGAACACAGACAAAGCCTTCAGTTCATGATCTTGGGTGAGTTACAGCAGTGTCTGGGCTGTCTGTGCAGGGGTGTTACAGATTTTTACCTCTGTGATAAAAGTCACTTTTTCCAAAGTGTAGACACACTCCTGGAGGGGTTTGAGAGATGTGGAGATGTGGCATTTAGGGACATGGCTTAGTGGGGGGCTGGCAGTGTTAGATTATTGGCCTTGGTGATTTTAAGGGTCTTTTAAATAATTCCACGCTGCCTTCAGTTTCTGCCTCACCTTGACATTTCCAAATATTTCACATGACTCAGGCAGGGGGAGATGCCAGCAGGGACAGAGCTGTCCCTCACAAGAGAAGAGCATCAGGATAGGAGCAAAGGCCCAGGATAAATGCAGACTGGGGATTCCAGCTTTGTGCACGTCAAACCACATCACTGAGGGCAGGAACTCTGGTGCACAGGTTTGGCAGTGAGACACGGGCTGGCTGCTGCTTCTTCCCCTCAGCCACAGCTTTCCTGTGCCCTACAGAACATCACCCCAGTGAAATTTCCATTTGCAGGTTCTTTCCTTTCCTGCCTCAAGCAAAGCATCATCTCTTCGTGCAGCTGTGGACACAGAGAGTGGAAATAGGATTCTCCTTCAGCTGAATCGTTCCTCATACAGAACAAGCCCTGTCTGCCCATCTGAATTACCCAACACAGTTTACATAATTTTCACTTTTGTCACCAACCCTGGCACTGGATCTGGAGCTATTCTGGGCTAGGACTCCTCTGATAACACTCCCAAATTCCAGCTCCAGAGTGGCCGGTGGCAAGTGACTCAACCCAGGTTATTGCGCCTCAGGACATTGACTTGGAAGATAAAAGGGCAATAAAACATTTCAGCAATTTCCACTTGAAGCTGGACACGAGGAGAAGATGGTTGTGATGAGGAAACAGGCTGGAAACCACAGGCAGGAAGGGAGACAGAAGTGTCTTTGTACCTGAGTCATTTCCAGACTTAAACTGCTCATGGTGTCTTTCCCATCAAGGACTTGCAACATCTTTACTGGTCATGTGAAAGGGTCTATAGCAAACAGGTGTGGGAAATGCTGGAAAACCCCCGAAAAACCACAGCCCAAAAGCAGCCAAACACAACAAAAAGACACAGACACACTAAAATCCCCGCCAAATTATGCTCTAGATTAATATCCAACTCCCAACTGTCATAAATCAGCAAAGCCAAGGACTCATCACCAGGACACAGCAGCTGATAACTGACCCTTATCTGCCTCTGTCTGTGCCTAAATGACTCTTCTGCAATTCTCATAAATAAAACAGGGCAAAAACTATTTACCCTGGCCTGTCATGGGCATAAATTCCTTTTTAATTTTTTTTTTTTAACTCATTAAAAACTGCACACTCATGGAGTTTGAAACAACGCAGAGCGAGCAAAGGCTGTCTATGCAATATGCAAAGTGTAGTGTGTGGAATACATATTTATAAAGCCTGAAAAGCAGGGGAGAATTAGGATTTCTTGGCTGTGTAATTATTTAGTTTGATGGTAGACATCACCACACTTCAGAGGCCATGCCTATATCCTCTGAGCATTAAACTTAAACCCAAACTGCAATGTTATCTATGCCCGTGGGTAATCCCAGTTTTGGAAATGAATTGGCTGGAAAGCCATTTGCTCTAAAATGAGACAGATACAGAAGCTGCATGGAGAAGAGTTGTTCCCAGCAGCTCAGGAAAAAAAAAAATCCAATTGCACCTCCAGAACTGCAGTAAAAATGGAATTCTGATGTTTCTCTCACTGCTGGGTGGGATGCTCCCCCAAGCCAAGGGACCCTGTGGCAGCGGTGTCACAATGACTCTTCTGCAATTCTCATAAATAAAACAGGGCAAAAACTATTTACCCTGGCCTGTCATAGGCATAAACTCCTTTTTAATTTTTTTTTAAACTCATTAAAAACTGCACACTCATGGAGTTTGAAACAACACAGAGCAGGCAAAGGCTGGATGCCCTGCTGGGGCACGCTGGGTGGGATGCTCCCCCACTGCTGGGTGGGATGCTCCCCCAAGCCAAGGGACCTTGTGGCAGTGGTGTCACAATGTTTGCCAGGCAGGAGCCAGGCTGTGCCCTGGCTGCAGCTGTGTTGTAACAGGAAAGGGATGAATGTGTAACCAGAGACAGGAGCTGGGTGACACGGGCCAGGTGTCACCGGGGGAGCCAGGGGGGGACAGCACGAGCTGAGGGGGGTTCTGCTGATGGCTGACTGAGCTGGGCTGAGCTGCAGGACCTCTGCACCTGCAATTCAGCCTGAAATGTTAATAATCCACAGGGCCATTTGGTCAATTGTTGGAGAGGATGAAGTAGCTAGGCCCTGCAGAGATGATTTATTAGTAAAAGATTCTAAGAGTATGAAACCCACAAGAGGAATAGAATTAAAAGCAAAATTTGAACTGTAAGCATGGACAGAAAGAAGGTGATTAGGTTAGCTGAAAAGACTTGACTGGGTGAGTCAGTGACACCCCTGCCAGGACAAAAGGATGAATAAAGGGTTGGACCTTCTCAGGTATCAGGGATAAGGTGGTTTCACAGATTTTGGTATGTAGAGTAGTATTGTAATGTTGTAGTTTTCATAGGCTGTATGTAGATTCTGTAGGTTTTGTATCTTGAGGTGATTGGTTGATGCTCATTAGAATATTCACGATAGAAAGGGTTCAAATGGAATGTAACAAGGAGCTCTGCCTCTTGCTCTCCTGCTCTTGCTCTTTGCACTCCTGCTCTCTTGCTCCCCTGGATCCCTGTCCCTCTAGACCTATGGACCCTTCCCCAGTCAGGCTGCCTCCCCACGACCAATAAACCACGTGTCCCAAAGAGTATCCTGGTCTGCAGATCATCTCTCTCGTCGGACACAACCTGCGTGCTTTCTAATAGTCAATCATTTTCTGTAGTTTTTAAACATAAACTCGCTGGAGTAAAAGAGTCACGGGGCTTTAAGGCACTCGCAGCTATGAGGATGCTGATCTTCCAGCTGTCAACAAAACAAAACTTTTTGCTCAATATTCCAGTTCAAGCTTCTTCCAGCAGTGTGCCCAGGGGGCCAAGAAGAACCTGGCTGGTGCCAGTGGCCAACAGAGCCAGTGACTGTCCCCCTGTGCTGGGCACTGCTGGATAAATAATTCCACGCTGCCTTCAGTTTCTGCCTCACCTTGACATTTCCAAATATTTCACATGCCTCAGGCAGGGGGAGATGCCAGCAGGGACAGAGCTGTCCCTCACAAGAGAAAAGCATCAGGATAGGAGCAAAGGCCCAGGATAAATGCAGATTGGGGATTCCAGCTTTGTGCACGTCAAACCACATCACTGAGGGCAGGAACTCTGGTGCACAGGTTTGGCAGAGACACGGGCTGGCTGCTGCTTCTTCACCTCAGCCACCTCACCCAAAATCCTGGCTTGTTTTGGACCCCTGATGATTAGAAGGACATTGAGGGGCTGGAGCGTGTCCAGGGAAGGGAATGGGGCTGGGGAAGTGCCTGGAACAGCAGAGAAGGTTCTCTCCAGGTGCTTCAGAGGCTCCTCTTTGCTGCCATGCAGGTGCTGAAGGTGTTTTGTTGATTTTGTGCTCCCATCCCACCACATCACCCAGGCCCTTGCTTTGATCCTGTCCACCACTCCCTCAAGGCTCCTGGTCACTCTGTTCAGCACCTGTGGTTATGAGGGAAATGAGAGGAGCCTCACTCACCAGAAAACCTGTGTGCAGCCCTGGCTGGTGCCTGAGATGTTTTGGTTTCTCTGAAACTCTTTTCCCAGAGAGTTTTCTGCCAACAAGAGACACGTTTTCCTGACTGTAACCTTTGTTTACATTCCTTTCCCTAGGAGGGACTTCTCCTTGCTGTCCCTCTGCTCTGACCAACGTGATTGAAGAAGTTTGTCTTTGTTTCACCCATTGGGTTGTTCTCTGTAAAACAGTGTAAAAGGGAAGAAATTCCCAGAAATAAACAGAGTCATTCATTGTCAGCCTTCTGAGTCAGAGTCTGTGTCGTTGTGATCTTTAACAGCCTCACCTATGCTTCGTGCAGAAATTCCATTTAAACCCTGCACAGGGGCTATTCAGGCACTATTCAGGGTTTCATGGCACAGATGCTGCTCCGTGCAGAGGCTGTGTTGACAGAAGCTGCCTGGATTCAGCCATATCAACACAACTGCACTTGATTACATCCAAGTTGTGGACACATCCTGCTTCTGTGGGCTGCAGCTCCCTGCAGGGAGTGGCACACAAAAAAAAAAAAACCCACAGGCACTGGGTTTTTTTCCATTACTTTATCCAGTGGTTTTGGGTTTTTTTTTGTGGAATTTCCAGGCAGACACAGCCAAACCAAACAGATAAAACGGCAGATAAATGCTTGGTCCTTTAAATTTCATAAAAGGAAATTTCCAGGGTGGATAAAAAAGAGAGCATTTGGGGTTTTACTGTGCTAAAAACTCGTTAGGGTGAAAATGTGAGGTTGAGGAGAGTGACCTTTCCAAATCCCATGTTGTGCAGGGAAGCTTTTGCCAGGGATTGGTGGGATACAACCCAAGGGAGGCAGGAAAAAGAGCACAGGAAGGGCTGAACATCCTCTCTCCTTTCTCCCACACCTTCAGCACTCACCTGTTTGCTTCCAGGCTGGGGGGAAAAAAAATGCTCTGGGCCACTGCCAGGGCAGGACAGAGCATCCTGGAATCCCATGGTCCTGCTGGAGAGAAGCAGGACAGGGTACAGTGCCCCTGGGAAATGCCAGCCTGGCCTTGGCACAGCCACACTCAACAGATTTCTCCTCTCAAGCCCAGCCAAAAAGCACTGGAGGATGTTGTTGTGTGAGCAGCAGCGAGGTCAGGAGCTTGTGGTGCAGAAAACACAGCCCTGGGGCCGTGCTTGGGGCAGGAGCTGAGCCAGGGCTGGGCCGAGGGCTGTGGCAGCTCCCTGAAGGGAGAAGCTGCAGTTTGCACCACCCCGACTGAAATCTCCTCGGAAACAGCTGGAATGGAGCTGAAATGGGGATTTAATTCCTGAGTGCACCCCTTGAGTGACTCCCTGCCTGCCAAACCAGGAGCTATTTACGTGCCCCACGAATTGAAACGGCCGTGAGTGAAATGATGGTGAGATTTAATTTTTATCACTGGTACATTAAAGGAAAAATCTGTGATGATCCCCAACACCTGCATGGGATGGAGCTGCTGATCCTGTGGGACAGGGGGCAGGGAGGGGCACCAGTTCAGGCTCCAGATGTTTTGCACTGAGCTCACTCAGCAGTGAAGCACAGCATGGAGAGAATCCCAGAATCATCAGGGTTGGAAAACACCTTGGAAAACAAGGATGGGGGGAAGCTGACACAGAAACCCCCCCAGGTAGGAAAGTGCTGTTTGGTACCTGTCTCAGGATGGGGATTCTCCCATTTAAAACAAACAAACTTTTTCTTCAAACAAAAATCCCAGACGCAATTTTTTGTTTCTTTCGGTTTTAACCCTCAGGGAATTTTTTTATTTTTTTTTTCACTCAGGAAACAATATAAAGGAATAATTTCATTTCAGGTTTCACTTCCAGCACCCAAATTAGCAATATTTTTCATGGATAAACACGGTATTTCAAAGGATCCCACTACCTTTACAAGGAATTTGCTTTCATCAGAAAAGCACAATTTTTCTGTCAAAATCTCCCTTTAGTGAAATCAAGTGAATCAACGAGATCCTTTGGGCAGGCCTGGGTTTGAGCTGAATTCCAGTTTGCTTTGAGGAACGTGCCCTCCTGTGGGTAGCAGAGACAGCTGCAGCAAGCTGCTCCTCTGGGAGAAAAGAGAAGGAAGAGGGAAAAAAAAAATCTAACTTCTCTTTCTTTACCAACAACTTTTTGAAATGAATCTCCTTCCCTCAGACCCCGGTATGGAAAAAAAACAAACAAACATAAAACCCCCACAAACAGAGATACTTCATAAAGCTTTATAAGAAATGCTGCTTTCCTTGGCAGCACCTGCATTCTAAAAATATGAGAGCGACCCAGAGCCCGTGCTGGGTGTCACTGATGTGAAAAACGATGTTTCACCTTTTTATATTAATTTATTTTGAATAAAAATAAAATAGAATAAAAATAGACAACAAGGAGACAGAATAAGGTAGCTCTCAGCTGAGGGTGCAAAGCAACACACACTGCCCATTCCAAATTTCTTGGTATTTAAAAGCCTTGGTGTTACATATTTAAATAAGCTGATGCATGATTCAAATATTCATTTTGGTTTCAAGACCCCCCTAAGTATACAGTTTATCTGTGGGGCTCCAGCAGTTTAGAAGTATGTTGTAAATCTGTCTTCCAAAGATTCAAACTCTCAAAGGCTCAATTGTTCCTTATCAGAAATCTTCAGTTCAGGAATTCCAAACCTCCCTTCTCTCTTCTATCTAGTTGAGGAGTTTAAAAAAAAAAAAAAACCAAAACAAAACAACCCCCATCTCTACTTTGTTACAATCTGAAAAGAAACCTCTGTTACATTTTTAAATTCCACAAATAAAAGGAAATACAGTACAACCTTCTTACACTGTATGTATAACATTCACCTCAATATTTGCAAAAAACCAACTCTAAAATATGCAATTATAGCACTGACAAGATAAAAAAAACCAGTGGCACAGGGTGAGAGGAGCGAGATCTGGCTCACGGACAGGCTGGGAGAAACAAAGGAAAATGAATCCCAGCGATCAGCTTGGCACAAGAGGAGGCAGGCGGGTCCCTAATTAAAAATAACAACTCTGTGGTGATTCCCTGGGAGCTGCCCTGAGCCCCGGGGGCTGCAGGCTTTCCCAAACGTGTTGTGCTGAGCATTATCAACAATTTCAAGCCTTACCAAGCACCCAAAGACGCCTGGCTGTGGCACTGGGGGGACAGGGCTGATGGTGGCCTGGGCAGTGGTTGGGTTTGATGATCTCTGAGGGCTTTTCCAGCCTCAAGGGCTCTGTGATTCTGTGGATTTTGGGGTGTTGTTGTTGTGCTGCCTTGGGTTGGAAAGACAGGTGTCAGCCAGGGAAAGCTGGAGTTTCCCTTAGAATGGAGAATGTAAACCCCTCACCCCCCTGCCAAATTATAATTTTGCAATTAAGGGCTTTCAGGCAAAGATTTGGGAATAGGAATAACAGTTCTTCACTAGGAATATGAACAATACAAATGTAGTGGAAAACAAAACCACCCAACCAAACCAGCAAACAAAGAAACAACAATTTTGGAGAACCCTGACAGAGTCAGGGCTACAACCTGACACCCTGTTGGTCAGGGGGTTGGGAGCAGTCCCAAAGTGAGTCCTCCTGGAGTGGCAGAGGTGGTTCTGGTGGAGCAGAGATGATCCTGTAGAACAAGGGTCCAGGGGTGGTGAGAAGGGTCCAGTTTTCCTCCAGGAATCGGGTGAAGCTGGATCCTTTCTGTGTTCCTGTGTCTCAGTTTTATCCAGGTAGGAATGGTTGGCTCCCCCCACTGGTGGAGCATCTCACAATGGGATGATGGAATGTGGATGGTCTATTTTGGGGATTTGTGCTTTTAGGGGTGTCTTAATGGTCCATTAGCAGAAAATATTTCCCTGGAGGGAGGACCAGTGGTGAAAAAGATAAAAAACACTGCCCCACCTGGTTTTAACTGTTGGCCCATTATCAGAAGGCATCACCCCCCCTCCTCCCGGAGTTACAAGAGATAAAGAAAAACATCTCCCCAACTGCTTTTAACAAATGAAATAGAACACACACCCCTGGCTCCACCACCCAAGACATGTGCTTTGGGTTTCAGGCAGTAATTGGCACTTTGGGAAGAACAGGGGCACATCCAAATGTGTTTTACCTTTCTTTTCCAGAGGGATGGACACTGCTCAGGGGGAATCGTGGCCTAACAAACAAAGTGGTAACAGAGCTGCAGCAACACATTGGGGGTGATATTAAAGGGGAGAGGACTGAGGAATTTCCTTCAGCTCCCAATAAATTTGAGTGATAATTCAAAATCAGCATGGTGGCCAAACCCAATGCATGGTGCTCAAGCAGGGATAAGTGACCACAGGATTAAAAACCAGCTCTTTATTGGTTTTTTTTTTTAGAAAAGGTCTGGGCTTTTCCAGCAGGAAAACCAGAGGATTGCTTCATCTGTAAAACAAGAGATTGAGGGAAGGAATGAGAACCACCTTCAAACACATCAGGAGATTTTAAGGCAAATCAATTATTTTTTTCTTATTATTAATAGTTAAAATTATATTATAATATAATCATTATATTATATATAATAATAAAATAATAGTATTATTCTATTATAAATATTAGTTATAATCTATTGATTTATTATAATTTTATCTATTCAATAAGTGGCCTCAGTTTATCAGGAGTAAAGGTGGATGTCTATGTACTAGGTGATTTTTTAAAAAATTACTCCACCTCTGTTTTCTCTTTTACTGTACATTTCGCTCACCTAAAAGTTGTTCTTTTAAAATATCCGTGGCTTAAGCATCTAGAACCCATTAAGAATAAAAATTATTTTTCTCAGGAGCTCCTCAAAAGCTCAGCGTGCCCACGGTGGCCAGACAGACATCCCCAGGAATTTGTCTCCCAAAAGCAGGAAGAGCAACCCCCAAATCTGCAGATGGACCACACCAGTGCTAACCAGTGTCTCCAATTTCTCTTGCCTCGCTCGGTCACTTCCTTTTCCAGTAACTCCTTTCCCGAAGCATTAGGTAAGAAAAGTAATAATCCTGTGGTGTTTGGAGCGGGCTGTGTTATTGGAGTCTCCATGGGTACAAATTCCACACACTTCCTTGGCTGAGGCTGGGACATACTTTTCAGAAAACGTTGCAGAAAAAAAAAATACATCGTAAAAACTTTTTTTTTTTTTTTTAAATTGCATGGCAGGAAGGTGATCCTGGAAATGGTGAAAATTCCTGAAGGGGATTTTTCAGAGCAAGCGCTGGTGATTCTGCCGAGTTTAAACCCATAAAACCCCCACAAAGAGAGATATTTCGTAAAGCTTTACAAGAAACGCTGCTTCCCTTGGCAAGCACCTGCAGTCAAAAAAATATGTGAGAGCGACCCAGAGCCCGTGCTGGGTGTCACTGACAAAATAAACCAGGACAGGATTGGGAGGGTGAAACCCTGCCCGGCCTGGCCTTGGGCACTGCCAGGGATCCAGGGGCAGCCACAGCTGCTCTGGGCACCCTGTGCCAGGGCCTGCCCACCCTCACAGCCAACAATCCCTGCCCAATCTCCCAGCCAGCCCTGCCCTCTGGCACTGGGAGCCATTCCCTGTCTCCTGGCACTCCAGGCCTTTGGAAAAAGTCTCTGTCCATCTTTCCTGCTGGCTCCTCCAGGCACTGGACGGTTTTGAGCTGTACAGGGCAGGTTCAGATATTGGATATTAGGATACATTTTTTCATGGTTTAAAGCACTGAAGAGGCTTCCCAGGGTGGTGGTGCAGTCACTTTCCCTGGGTCCTGTCCCTCCAGCCCTTGTCCCCAGTCCCTCTCCAGCTCTCCTGGAGCCCCTTCAGGCCCTGCCAGGGGCTCTGAGCTCTCCCTGGAGCCTTCTCTCCTCCAGGTGAGCACCCCCAGCTCTCCCAGCCTGTCCCCAGAGCAGAGGCGCTCCAGCCCTGGCAGCATCCCCGTGGCTTTCTCTGGTTTTTCTCCAGCAGTCCCACGTCCCTCTGTCGTAACCCAAATGTCCGTTTGTCCGCAGGTGAGGATTTTATGTCCCGGGGCGCTGCTGCTGCCGCCTCCCCCCGCAGGCACCGCGTCCCCCCGAGCTCCGGGCGCTGCCGCACAGCTGGGGCGGGAGGGGGGGAGCGGTGTGTGCCGGGCCCGGCAGCGATTCACCCAAAATTCACCCAAAATTCCCCCAAAATCCCCCCGAACCCCACCCGCCCCGCCCGCCCCCGTGCTGGTGTTGTCGGTGACGTCACGCCCCCGTCGCCATGACGACGGCTTGATGTCATGTGGAAGGGGGGGGGGCGGGTTAAAACAAAAAAAAACCACAAACAGCCCCAGCGGCAACGGGAGGAAAGGCCGGCCCGCCGCTTGGTAACGTTTAACAGCGGGAAAAATCAACTTTTCTTTTTTTTATTTATTATTATTTTTTTAAAAAATTATTTGGGGGTGATTTATTGCGGTGAAATCATCGAGGCTCCGCCCCCTCGCCCTCCCCACTTCCCCCCTCCTCCCCGCGCGCGCGCGCGTCACGCGCCCGCCCCGCCCCGCGCCGAGGCGCCAAACCGCGCGCCAAGCGCTGGCCACGCCTCCTCCGCCAGGCCATTGGTCTTCCCGCGACGCCTCCCGCCCCCTCAGATGACGGACAGGAGTGACGCCAATGGGCAGCGGAGGAACGCTGGGCACGCCCCCTTGGGGCGGGGCCGGGCGGTGACGCGCGGGGCCGGGGTAGCAACAGTTGCCTCGAGACCCGGCGCCCGGCGCCATAGTGACCGTAGCCCTGGAGACTGTTACTTGCCAACGGCGGCAACGCGCGGCCCCGGCGGCCGGAGCCCAGCGCAGCCCGCGGCACCCGGCGGGGACGGCAGGTGAGCGGGGCCGCCCCGCGACGGGCTGGATGTGGGACCGCGGCCGGGGGGGGGGAGTGTGCAGGGGACGTGCGCGGTCTCCGCGTCCTCCGCGGGGCCGGCGCGGAGCGGGCCGGCGGCGCGGACCCCGCTTGTCCCGGCGCGGGATGCGCGGTCCCGCTGCGCGCCGGGGCGGGAGGCACCGGTCGCGCCGCCCCCGGAAAGTTGGGAGCAGGGGAGCGGCGGAGGCAGCACGGCCGAACCGCCCCGGGTTCCTCCTCCCCGGGCCGGTGCCGCTGCCCCGGGGCACCGCCCGCGGCGCGGCCCCGCCCGGGCACGGGAACCGACACCGCCCGGCCGGCTCGGGGCGGGGCGCGGCCCCCGCGGCTCCGCCGCTCCCGGCGCGGGGCTTCCCGGAACTCCGCGCTCCCGGCTCCGCGGGGTCGCGGCTCTGCCGGGGGGTCCCACCCGGCTCGGCGGGCTGCGAGCCCCGAAGTGTCCGCTCAGCGTCGGGAGGGGGCACAGGGCAGCCGCTCCGCTGCCTTCGGAGCCGGCGCCGCTCCCTTCTGTCCCCGTGCCCCTCTCCGTGCTCGCCCTCGCTCTGTGCTGTCCCCGTCCCTCTCTTCCTGCTGTCCCCCTCCCCGTGCTGTCCCCGGCTCCCCCAAGCGCTCCTCCTCCTCCTCTCTGGGGGTGGAGGGAGGTGGTTTCAACTCCAGCTCGTCCCTGGAGTTTGCCAGAGCTGGGAGATCCCGGCGCTCGCTTCCGCGCCGCTCTTAGAAACGAGGGGAAATCGCAGCGAGACCTATTTGCGAGCGTCTGCCGTCTGCTCTTGACGTGGTTTCTCCCGTTTGTTTTGAATAAAGTGTGTTGTGAGACAAGATTCGTCTCCTGTTAGAGTGGGATTTTGTGGACGTGCCTGTTTCAAGCGTGAGTTCGCTCTGCCTGATTAAATCTTTCCATTCTTTTTTACTTAGATAGCGCTCCGAAGCCTTTATCTTGGCTTTGCTATTGAAAGAGGCGAGACTTACTAATTAAAGAGCAGAATAAACAATAACTTGATTAAATATTGTTAAATCTACTTTACCTTTTTGCATTTGGAATGTCCTTAAACTGAGGCTTTGACTGGTAGGTTAAACTGTGAGTTCGGCTTCGGAATCATTTAGTCGGGGCTCTTTTCATCTGCTTCTGCCCAAACTTTTCAACTCTATCTTGGTTACAAATCACTTGAGAACAGACAGTAACATCTGGCTTAGAAAAAAGAAAAAAATCAGACTCCAAATACCGACCTTAAGCTCCTGGGCTTCCCTCTCTGCCTCTGCTGTTTCACTTTTCGGTCTGAGTTTGCTTCAGTCAGTTCAGGATCAGTTGAGTCTCAGGTTTTATTTTAAAGTGGCACATTTAGTGGAAGGGGAGGCATTTTGAGAGGCTCTTTACCTTGTTCAAGGCGGGTTGAGTCAACCTCTGACTGTGTCTGCTGAGAGAGTTTGGGATGAACAGTTTGATTTCTGGGTGGCTGGAATCAGGTGAGGCAAAAGCCCCAAGGCAGGACCTTGTAGGATTTTGTAGGACCAGCCTGTGAGGTGATGAATACATGAAAATCTTAGTTCATATTGAAAAAAAAAAAACCCAACACATCCAGCTGGGTCTTTACCTCTCAGCGTTAGTGTCCCAAGGGAGGGGAGATGTACTGGAGTTCTGTGAGATGTGTTGCATTTGCCTCGGGGTTACACAGCTGTGGGCAAGCTCTGGGGGTTTGTTGTTTGGAGCTGGTGTTGTCAGAGCTGTTCCCATAACCACCAGGTTTGGAACTGCTCATCTTTTTAATCGGAATCTGGCTTCTCAGGTAACAACAAGATCTTGGCCTGAAGGCTGAAAAGCGCAGACAGGAGGGGTTGACAGCTGGAATTTCTTTGTCCCTGCTTGCTTCCTGCAAAACAGGAATGATCCCAGTGCGCTCGGGGATGGGGACAGGAGCATCCTCTGCCACAGAGGAAAGGCAGAGCCAGGTCCCTGACAGCCACCGTGACTCCCACAGACAGCCCCCGCTTTGCACCTCCCTGCTGAGCCATTTGCATCTCATGAATTCCTCTCACAGGAGCTGTGTCCCTGTCCTGGGGCCCCCGTGTGCCAGCTCTGCCCCTGGGCTGGGGTCTGAGCCGGTGGGAAATCTGCAGCACCTGGAGAGGGGCTGAGACCTGTAGGTCTCACTGGGGCCGTGGCCAGCAGCAGATCCTTCTCCTTCAGCATCAGATTTGCCCTCTCAGAGTGTTCTGTTGCTTTGCCATATAAATCTGTAGGGTTGCCATATAAATTTGTAGATTTGGCCTATAAATGGAGGCCCCTCCTTCACCAAGGGACTTGGCACAGACTGAGCCCCTGCAGCCGGGCTGGGAGGGGGGGATGGAGTCACCCACCCCAAGATTTACGGGTGAGTGTGGTACAGAGAAAGTCACTGTTAAATCGTGTGTTGGGTATGTGAAGGTACATCAGAATTACATTTTTTTTTGTGTGTGTAAACACGATCAGACCCATCCCTGAAGTGTCCAAGGCCAGGCTGGATGGAGGTTGGAGCAGCCTAGGATAATGGAAGGGGTCCCTGCCCATGGGACAGGATGGACCGAGGTGGGATTTCAGCTCCCTTCCAGCCCAGCCTAGGCTGGGATTCTGTAATCATTGAGCAGTGCCTCTGGTGACATCGTCCGTCCTGGCTTTTGGGGAAATCCTCCAGCTGAGAGTGTTCCCTGCCACTAAAAGTCACTTTCCGCCACGAAATAACTTCGGGGCTGCCACAAACGCGGCAGAATAGACGGCGCCAGTCATTGTCTTTAAATAGCGCCCTGCTTGTAACACCTCGGAGCACCGACAGCTGCCACGTTTAATCACAACATGTTTTCCCTGCCGCTACAGGCCCGTCAACAGAGCAGCTTTTTCACGTATTCCAGCCCATTTTTTCCCCCGCTCCCTTTTGAGCCCTTCCCCAGCTAAAAGCGGAGCCCGGGCGCGCTGCTGATTCAACAGGCGGGTCCCGCCCGCTCGGCTCCTCCGCCGGAGTTTCTGCTGGAAGCTACCGAGTTATATTTAACCCGAGTTCTCCCTGAGTTCTCCCGTGCCTCGCTCGGAACAAATGCCAGCGCGGTGCAGGGGCTGGAGCCCGGCCAGGGAGCCCGGCGTGCCAGGGCTGGCCGGGGCTCGGGATCCGTCGGGATCCGGGATTGCCGATCTTTGACACACTCGGGGAAGGGTTTCTCTCTGTAATCTGCGCTTGTTTTGTCTTATTTGGACTGGCAAGTCTTTATTCCTTTGTTCAAACACTGACAAATCCAGCTTATTGTCTGGGAACGTGCCGGCTTTCCCACGCCGGGATGCGTCTGTCCAAGCAGCTTATGGAGTAATTCTCCATAAATACATAAATAGATGACAAAACCTTCCTCCAGCACAAACCACGAACCCCTTAACTGAGCAAAGAGGAATCCAAGCAGCTTATGGGCTAATTATCCATTAATTCATAAATAGATGGTAAAACCTTCCTTCAGTACAAATCTTAATTCCCTGAGCAAAGAAGAATCCATTTGTGCAGGGCACTTCCTAGAGTCCCTTTTCTTAGCACACCAGGCACAGAGGAAAGTTATTTCAGGGTCATATTAATACACAAATTATTTTCATTCAGGGGGAAAGCAGAAGAAACAAACCCACTTGCAGCTTTTGGTGGTGTTTTATACGAGATGGCAATGTTTGCATTTCAGAAATTATTTCGGGACACGTTAATACACAAATTATTTCCAGGTAGTGGGGCAAGGAGAAAAAAAAAAACAAAACAACAAACTTACTTTCAGCTTTGGGTGATGTTTTATGAAAGATGGCGATTTCTAGAAAAGTTTAAGTGTTTTTAATTCACCTGAGTTGTTAAAACAATATGTAGTTATGTCTAGACATGTGGTTTCATGTCAGTGAATGAGAAAATCATCCTCTTCCCACAGTGTTGCTGCTCACTTATGTCACTGCAGGGGTTGGGCAGTGTCTACCCAGCAATAAAGTTACAAGGTGTATTTTAAATGGCAAAAAAAAGCAAGAAGTTTCCCGAACAGAACTTTAGAAATTGTTTTGATTCCTTGATCTGGTCATAAAATCACAGAAGAGCTTTTTCTTGAGGTCCATCCCAACCCCCATGACAACTCCATGTCATTCCCTTGGGTATTTCCCCATGTTCCACAGGGCTGAAGAGCTGTAGAAATCCCAAATCAAGGCATTTGAAAAGTCATTTAAAGGCAATTCATAAGTTTCCTTTTTCTCCTGGGTTGGATTTCTATTAGGAATTTGTTTTTCTGAGCCTAATAAATGTCAGAGAAGTCTCAGCATTGTACAAATGTGTTGTGGGAGGAAGCTTTGCAAGAGGTTAATGACTGAGCATTGCAGTCGAAGGAACAGGTCACAGAAAGCTGCACCAATAATGACTTTTAGATAAAGAATATCCAAACAAAAATCAGATGCTTTGTTTTCTTGTCCCAAATCTGAAAGAAATCCTCTGTGTCTCCAGCAAGAAGCTGACAGAAATAATAATTATATTGACTGTAGAGATATTCCTCCCTGATGCTGCATTTAGCTCACTGGTGCACATTCCCACCACCCAGGTTCCACAAATCTTTTTTTTTTTTTTTTTTTTTTTTTTTTTTTTTTTTTTTTTTTTTTTTTTTTTTTTTCCTGTGTGAGGGGATTTTTTCTTTGGCTTCCTGTGCAGAATGTGTGGATGTGTGAGGACAAACAGCAGCAGGTACCTGTGTGCAGGCTCTGAGGAGAAGGAGAAGCAGCTCGAGACACGTCCCTGCCTCCCCTGGCAGGGTGGCTCCATGCTCTGACTCCTTCGGGGCATCTCTGATCCTTACAAAGCCTCATCCTGGCAAAGAGAACGTGGAACATGAGCAGGAACAAAGCAGAGGTTCAGGGGATGGCAGAGGGCAGCAGCATCTCTGAATCAGGAGCTGGAGCTCTGGATCAGGAGCTTTGTCTGTTCCTGTCAGCAGGACAAGGGGGAATGGGTTGAAACTGAGAGGAGATTTAGGTTTGATGACCAAAGAAATCCTTTGCTGTCAGGAGGGTGAGCCACTCCTGAAAAACCATTTCTCATCCCTGGAAATGTCCAAGGTCAGGTTGGACAGGGCTTGGAAGCAGCCTGGGACAGTGGAAGGTGTCCCTGCCCATGGGAGGAGCTTTAATGTCTCTTCCAAATCATTCTGGGATTTTTTTTTTGCACACAAAATTATATTTCTCCCATCCCTTCTAGAGAAAAGGATCCTGGCTGGATTTACTTCCCTCCCAAGCAGCTTTGGAGTGCACATTTTGCCTTTCCCATCAGGAACTGAACCCATGGTCCAAACTCATAAACATCCCATTTGCAGCTGTGCTGGGGATGAGGGAATCCCCGATGGTTCTGAGATGGTTCTGAGTCCATGGCTGAGTTTTGGAAGTGCCCCCACTCGTTTGGAAGCACGAGGATGAAGCCAGTGCTGAGTCTGTGCAGGGAGGCACCAGTAATTGAGGGATTTGTCTGGGATTACGTGGCTGGTGGTTCTTTGAGGTTAGCACGAGGCAAAGGGTCCTGCTGAATGGAGCCCGTAATTAAGGATGCCTCTTCTGGAGGTGTCACTGGTTAAGAGTGACAAGAAACATCAGGGGAAGAGGAGAGAAGGGAAAAAGCGGGGGTGGGATGATGATAGGCAAACAACCTCAGGAGAATTAGCAATTTCCTTAACCACCACCTGGTTAGTCATTGTCAGACTGTTCCTTAGTATCAGCTTGAGATCCCATTGCCACCATGACAACCCTGGAAACTGTTCTGGAGAATTTCTGGCTTAACACACAGCTGATTAAACATTCACCCTGCCCAGGGAATTATATCAGTTGTTCTCGTTCTTCTGACCTCTGGTGTCTGGGAGTCCTGGAGGCTTTAGATAAAGCAGCCTGACGCTGACAGGTAAAACCCTGCACTGCCCTTGTGCAGCTGAGCAGGGACAGAGTGGGACATTTGACAAGGATGTTTTTTCCCCCCCTAAGACAGTGATTGGAGAAAGCAGGGCACTGAGCACTGAATTTTTATTATTATCATATGGAGACATCCAGCAGCAGTGCTACACAGCAACACAGTGATGGCCTCAGTGCAATGCTGGTGGAAGTTACTGTGTTCCCCTGATCTGTGAGGGTTATTTATGATGGATGAGTGTCTTCTGGAACAGATCTGAGCATCTGATGATGCTTTTGCACACAGGATTTCCCATGTTTTAGGTGTTGTCGGAGTGGAGCTTCAGCTCATGTGAAAGGGAATGGCTTTAAACTGAAGGAGAGGAGGTTTAGATGAAATATCAGGAAGGAATTGTTCCCTCTGTGAGTGATGAAGCCTGGCACAGGTTGCCCAGTGAAGCTGTGGCTTCCTGGAAGTGTTCCAGGCCAGGCTGGATGGGGTTTGGAGCAGCCTGGTCTGGTGGAAGGTGGCAGGAGTCAGAATGGGATGAGCCTTAAGGTGCTTTCCAACCCAAACTATTCTGGGATTCTTTTTCTCTTCCCTTCTTGGCTTTCTCCAAGATCTGATCCTGAGCTGATGCCTGATGCTGTGTGGGTTGGCTTAGTGCTGACGATACCAATGACGGGTTCAGTTACTGGCTGGTAATGGACAGTTTCACAATTAGATGATTTATTAATTATCCTTTAGTCAGTGTATGAACAAGGGTGCTTTAGAAGCCACAGGAACTCCAAATGCCAGTGGATTTCTCTCTCCATCACCTCATGACATAGTGGGACAGGGTCTCCAGTGCCCAGGACAGAACTGTGTCACCACGGGGATGAGCAGGGCTTTAATGGGGAGTGAGGAGAGCAGTGTGTCCTTCCTGAGCCTGTTCCTCACTGCTGCCAAACCTTTCCAGCCTGCTCAGCCCTGCAGGGATACAAACTTGGGGAAGGGGCTGAGGGCACTTGGCTGGTTCAGCTGGAGCAGAGGAGGCTGAGGGGAGGCTCCTCGGGGGCTGCAGCTCCTCCCCAGGGGAGGCGGAGGGGCAGGGGCTGAGCTCTGCTCTGGGACAGGGACAGGAGCCCAGGAAGGGCTGGAGCTGTGTCAGGGCTTGGGCTGGAGCTCAGGGAAAGGTTCTTCCCCCCGAGGGTGCTGGGGCACTGCCCAGGCTCCCCAGGGAATGGTCCCAGCCCCAAGGCTGCCAGAGCTGCAGGAGCCTTTGGCCAAGGCTCTCAGGGATGCTCAGGGTGGGATTGCTGGGGGGTCTGTGCAGGGACAGGGGCTGGGCTGATGATCCCTGAGGGTCCCTTCCAGCTCAGGATATTCTGGGATTCTGTGAGCCCAGGCTGCAGCAGGAGGCACCTGGAGATGTGTGGTGAGGTGGACAAGAGCAGCTCATGGGAAACAAGGATGAGCTCTGCACAGAGCTGGATATTCCAGGCAGCTCTGGGGCCTTTCTGACCCACAATCTCAAATTTTCTGTTACCCAGGGCTCTTGTTTGGGCAGTAAAGGGAGGCTGTGCAGAGCCTCTGATAAGGTGGGAGGAAGCAGGTTGGGAGATAAGTCCAAGCTCTCCGTGTGCTGGAGGTGCTGTTGTCAGCACTGTCACCCCTCTGCTCTGTGCAAGGATATTTTTCTCTTCCTTCCCAGAGCTGTCTGGGATGGTCCAATCTAAAAAAAAACCAACTCAAAATTCCCCTCTGACCTGTGAAACGTGGGGGGAGATGGGAATAAGTGCACATGGACTGGTTCTGTCTAATTTATTTTCAGTCCTTGCATTTAAACAATTTTTTGTGCTGTTCAAACCCCCACCCTTCGCCCCAAAGGAGATGAAATGCAGATCTTTTCAAATATTCATGACCTTAAATGACCAATCATGGGAGGAAATTTTTCTTTAATAGGTATAAATAATAAGAGAAATAATGGCTCCTGGTCACCAGGCTGGTCTTCAGAGCTTCCTCCTTCCTAGCAAATATTTATTCTCCTTAATGTGACAGATGTGCACCATTGTTAGAAGACTTCCACCTGCCAGGAAGGTGAAATATCCTCCACAGAAGAAATATTCTGTGATATTTTTCTATATGAATCACCTCCCCTCAAAGCAGAAAGGCCAAATTCACCCTCATATTTTTAAGCACCTCCTCTGTCACATTGACCTGCACCTCTCTGGCCTGAGCTGAGCTTGCAAAAGCAAAGTTGTTGCTACTCCTGGTGTAGCTTAGAGATCTCTCAGGGTCCGTATTTTCCTTTTGGAATAGTATTTTATGGGAAAATCTGGGAGTTTCCATGAGAATCACTCCCAGCACCGTGACTGACACAGCACCCTGGGATGGTGGAAGGTGTCCCTGGCCATGGCAGGGGGTGGAAGGAGATGAGCAGGTCACTTCCCACCCAAACCATTCCATGGTTTTGTGGTGCTCTGAATATTCCCTGGCAGGCAGGAAGCTCTCAGAAGGGTAGAACTGCTGCTCGTTGGGCTAATAAATGGACTTATTTAAATTCCAGAGTATTGTCTTGTGTGCTGCCACCATTAGAGGTAATTGTGGAAGGTGAGGAGTTGTAAACCAGATAATTCATGTCTCAAATTGTACTGGAGCAGCAAAAGTGATTTTTGATTCTTAACCACTGCTGTTCTCTGCAGTTTCATTCCTCCCAGTGTAGATGCTGCTCAGAATGTAAAAACCTTAAAAACAACAAGAATAACAAAACAAAGAAACCTCAAACCAAAACAAACAAAAAACCCTAAAAACACCCCCAACAAACAATCCCCCCAAAAAATCCCACCAAACCTCGCAAAATCCCAGCTTGGTTTCAGGTAAAAATTGCAGTCATTTTTCTGTAACAATCAGAAAACTCTGTGTTCCCAGAGGTTTATGCTTGGCTACTGAAATTTCAACTCAGTTCATTATTTATTCTCATAAAGTGACTATAAAACCAATAAAGTATAAAACTTATAAAGTGGGGTAGAGGCACTTAAGTAGAAATAGCTTCTCATTATCTAATATTAGTTAAAAAACATGACATTTTGAGCTGTTGCAGTGCCAGGAACCCCAAAAGGATCCCCACAATGTTACCCTGGATGGGGTGGGGTCTGCTCTGTGCCCCAAAGTTCTCTCAGAGGTTTCATGGGAGAGGCAGAGCAAAGATCGTCTGCCTGGGGGTGGGGGGGGGTTGGTTGGTTAATTATTTAATTATTCTGTGCTCTCAGCCTGTCTCACCCGTCACAGGAGCCTCCTCTGCAATCCCCATCCAGGACATTCCAGCACAGCTGCGTCACTGCTGGGATGGGCTGTGGCCACAGCGAGGAACCTCGGGGCTGTTTGAGTTAATGACCCTGTTAATTAGGGATAAACCCCATGGAGAGTGAGGCTGGAGCCACCGGGATGCTCCCAGGGCTGGAGCCCCTCTGCTCACCTGGAGAGGAGAAGGCTCCAGGGAGAGCTCAGAGCCCCTGGCAGGGCCTGAAGGAGCTCCAGGAGAGCTGGAGAGGGACTGGGGACAAGGGCTGGAGGGACAGGAATGGCTTCCCAGAGGAAAACAGGAGATTTTTGTGGGATATTGGGAATTAGGAATTGTTCCCTGTGAGGGTGGGGAAGGCCTGGGATGGATTTCCCAGAGCAGCTGTGGCTGCCCCTGGATCCCTGGCAGTGCCCCAGGCCAGGCTGGATGGGTTTGGAGCAGCCTGGGACAGTGGGAGGTGTCCCTGCCCATGGCCTGATGGTCTCCAAGGTCCCTTCCCACCCAAACCTTTCCATGATTTTGTGATTACAGCCGAGACAGGGAAAGGGTTGCAGAGTGAGTCTCTCTGTGGACCGCTCTGTCCTTTTCTGCCCCCTTTTCATGGATGGAATCTGTCACACAAACATGATCCACCTTGTCATGCTCAGCAGTTTGAAGTCCCTGCCTGCTGCCCTGTGGGGAAATGTGCTTTGTCTTTAGCTCCACAGGTTCCTTGCAGGCTCTGTCTTTGTGAAAATCAAAATCACCACTTCCTTCCTTCCTGGGGACTGAAAGGAGACATTTTCATATCAAAACATCTGAGGGTGTGACTGTCACAAAATCTCTGGGTTTTCAGGCCCTGGGGCTGCAGCTCTGTCAGGGTCTGTGGGATTTGGGTTATTTTCTAGATATTTATACACACTGATGTATAAAATATACCAGTATACATACATATACAGACACGTGAGAAAGTGTATTTTCAAGAGTAAATTGTGGTCCAGTGCAGTTCCAAGGGTGTTTGTTCCACATTTCTGACTCATCTTTTTGCCTCTGGACTCCACCCTCACTGGGGTTCCTGTGCCACCTTAGACTCCCCTGTGTCAGGAGCCCCCCACACTCAGGCCTGTACTCTGAGGTTTGAATTAATCTCTGCTCTAGCCAGTCCCATATTTGTCTGATCCACAATCCACATCCATTGGCACCTCAGAGTGTGTTTGGGAAACCCTGCTTTATTTGCCCTGTGCTTTCATCTCCCTTTCCCAGTAGGGAATAATTCGATACCTGCTCTTTTTAGTTTTTCTCTTTTTCTTTTTCTTTTTCTTTTTCTTTTTCTTTTTCTTTTTCTTTTTCTTTTTCTTTTTCTTTTTCTCCTTCTCCTTCTCCTTCTCCTTCTCCTTCTTCTCCTTCTCCTTTTCCTTCTTCTTCTTCTTCTTCTTTTTTCGTTTTTTCCCTTAGAAGCCAGAAAGTTAAGATGGGCAAACTCATAAGTATTAATATTTGTAAAGTGCTTTGAAACCTCAGGTGATTGTTGCTTTACTCACTGATCACAACAAGACACACATTACTGGGGGATGGTGCCATTCTTGCTCTGCTTCCATTTCTTCTTCTTCTTTTTTTTTTTTTTTTTTTTTTTTTTTTTTTTTTTTTTTTTTGGTATGGTGCCATTATTTTTCTTCTTTGTGCCCTCCTGGAGTATTTCATGCAGAGGCACTTAGAGAATCCCAGAATGGTTTGGTTGGAAGGGACCTCCTGGCTTCTTTCTGCTCCCTGAAAATGATCCCCCAGGAAAAGCCCCGACCCAGAGGATTTTCCTATTTTCTTATTTTTCTATTTAAAAATTTCCTCCCCGGCTTTGCTGGGGGTGGGGATCCTGCAAGGCTTGAGCTGGTGGAGATGCAGAGATGATGCTCAGAGCTGTGTTTTGGTGCTGAAAAACTTGAGACAGGGAAAACAGCCAACAAACCCCTGGAGAAATGGTTTAATTAGAGAAATTTGGGGGAATGAGTGGTCGGGGCATTTCTTGCTGAAGTAACTCCAGCATCACTCCTCAGGCTGTTTTACAATCCAGATAAATACACAGCTAGAATGCTCTAAAAAGGGAATTTTGGAACAAAAATGAACTGCAGATGAGTAAAACTCTGTTGTTCCGTATTGCTCTGTTTGCAGGACCCAATGAAACTCAGAACATTTCCCTCTTTGCACATTTAAAAAGTCAGTTTACATCATGGGTTAAATTCCTCCAGCTCTAACCTCGTGTCCTTAAAACCTAAGCTTTTTTCTTCAACTGCCACCAAATAATTAATACATCATACACTGCCATTCTAATCCACTTTCCCCTAGGAATTACTTAATACTTTGGTGATGAGTGTCTCCCTAGTCAATCATTAAGGAATTCCTGTTCTAACTTTTTATTTTGGCAGCTGCTTGCTTGAATTTATATTGTGATGTTTGGGCGATGGACTGTTCCACACAGTGAACATTTTGAATTCATTCTCCTGATTTCTGAGTGCTTTCTGAATATATGAGGATTGAATTATGTGATTACCCAGAACATCATGCAATATTCTGCTGGGGAAAAGTAAATTGTCTGTTCATGAATTTCCACTTTACACTTCAGGTTTATAACCATTGTAGCACAGCAGTGAAGTGGAAGTTGGTGACAACTGACAGCCTTGTGGCCACTCTGCAGTGATTTTTATACCTTTTTTTTTTTTTTCCCCTCAGGTTTATAAAAATTTTACTAATTTTTCCTGCAGCAGAAAGTTAATATAAGAATGGAGCTACTGGAAGAATGATTTGCCCCAAAACAGGAGCATGTGCAGACTGGTTAGAGGCTATAGGCAGTAATAAGGTCCAATAATGTAATAACACAGGATTTTAACATTAAAAGTCTGCCTCCCATCCAGCCTCAGCTGGGTACAGCGAGCTGTGTCAGTCCTTGGAGGATGCTGAGTGCTGCAAGCCTGGCTGGGAGGTCAATCACCCCAAGGGATGCCATTCTCTGAATTTTGGACAACTGTGGCTGTTTTCCCACTGCAGAAGCACAAACAGCTTTGGCCCTTGCACAAACACTGTTTGATTAAATGTCTCCTCCTCTTCTCTTCTCTTCTCTTCTCTTCTCTTCTCTTCTCTTCTCTTCTCTTCTCTTCTCTTCTCTTCTCTTCTCTTCTCTTCTCTTCTCTTCTCTTCTCTTCTCTTCTCTTCTCTTCTCTTCTCTCCTCTCCTCTCCTCTCCTCTCCTCTCCTCTCCTCTCCTCTCCTCTCCTCTCCTCTCCTCTCCTCTCCTCTCCCCCCCCTTTCCTCTTTTTCCCCATCCTCCTGTCATCTTTTCCCCTTCTCCCTTTCCCCTCTCCCCTTTCCCCCTCTCTCCCTCCACAGCTGACACCAGCACCCCCTGTGAACTCCTGTAAACCCCTCACTGTTGCTCCTCTGAGTCCATTTCCTGAATTGTGTCACTCCAGGCTCCCTCTGTACCTTTGTGTCACTCCTGGAGGGGGGCTCACCCCACACTCTGGCACAAAGTGATTGTGAGAGACAAAACCCCTCAGCTGTGAGTGCAGAACAATGAGAATTATTCCCTCTGGAGTGCTTTCTGCCACAGCACCTGAGTGCAGATGCAGGGAAGATGATGGTGCTCTCTTTTCTTCTCCCTTCCATCTGCAGAAAGTAAAACTTCTCCAGTTAAAAAACAAAAACAAAAACAAAAACAAAACAAAAAAAAAAAAAAAAAAAAAAAAAAACAAAAAAAAAAAAAACCAAAAAAAAACCAAAAAAAACACCAACACAACAACAACAACAAAACCTCAATCTTCTATTGATTGTTAAAATTCGCTGTTAATGTCTTGATTGCTGGACTCCTCTGCCTTACACCACTAACCCCATTCACTTCAGCACCACGTGGTGAATGAGAGCCAAAAATGTCCCTTCTCGTTTGGAAGGCTGAACTGGAAATTCAGGATTAACAAAATCTACCTGGCTTTTTTTGCCTCTGAAACAGGCAGATGGGATCATTTAAAATATCATTTGCTAAAGCTTATTTTGACTGAAGTCTGATGTCAAATATTTCAGAATAAAATACCAAATTTCTGACTTACAGCTCTGTTGCTGTTGGTTTAAACTAACTGTGGTGATAAAATCCCTCCTGTTGGCACAGGTTCTGGTAGCAGAGCAGTAATTGTTTGTATACTGTACTTTAAACCACTCGTGTTTTCCCCTGTTACGTTAATGGAAAACATATTTTGACATCTTCCCCTTAGCTCCCTGCCTGAACTAACTGGGTTTGGAATTCCATCTGGCTGCACAGAAGAGACTCTCCCCTCTATTCCCCACCCAAATCTCTCCTTGGTAAATAAAGGAGCCAATGAAAGGTTAAGGTTTTTTTGGTGGTTTTTTTTAAGAGAACAAATCATTCTGCTGTTAAAATTGGCAGCACTGTGGTCTTTCCTGGCTACCTGCTGGTCTGAGGCTCTCCAGAGCTGCTGGAAGCTGTTTCTAAAATGCTTTGAGCTGTTGGAACACGTTTGGCTCATAAATACCCCCAGCTCATGGCCCATCAGAGACCTGTGAGTCAGAGGAGTGTGGATGTTGTAGAAACCCCAATCCCAATGCCTCAATAACAGAATAAAGTGGAGTTTCATGCTCTGCAACCTGTCCTCTCTCCCCCTCCTCCAGGACTCTTTTCCTTTTTTTTGTCTGTTTGGGAAGAATGCTGCCAAGAGGGGATTTACCCTATGGAATGACAGGTTAGTGTTAGGCTGTATCTTTTAAAACACAGGTTTATGCAATTCAGTCACAAAAGGAAAGTTAAGAGAGCAAAAATGGGGTGATAATCAAACAATTCATAATTTCAAAAGGAAAACGGTGTGAATGAATCCCTAGTACAGTGGAAGACCTGAATGCTGATTCCTCTGCTCCTTTTGAAAGTGGGTAGCTCAGGCAGGAGAGTCAGCTCCAGGTGAGTTGATCAAGCCTTTTCTGCAATGTCTCCTATGGAAAAAAAAAAAATCCTTTGAAAGCTTCCCAGCCCACACAGAGCAGGGTCTTGGCTCTCAGTGCCTCAGACTGATCTCCCTCCGCTTCATGTGATGACAGATCTTCAATATTCTTCACAGCAGAACGAGGGGGGAAAAGCTGCTGCTGCTGCTTCAGTGTTCCTTGCACTGTGATTTTGCAAAATCCAGAAGGGGTCGATGCCTCAGGCAAGTCTGGGGGGTGCTTAAACCCAGCACTGTTCAGCTGCTGCTCCTGGAGACACAGATAATCCAGGAGCATGGACAGCATCCTCCCGCCTCCTTTGGTGCTCCAGAAAGCAAAGATCTGCTCCTGCTTCTCCAGCTTTGGCACAAAACTCTTGGAAGTCAGCTGGGGTGTGGCTGGGAGGGAGGCTGGCCCTGCTCAGAGCAAACACGAGTTAATCCTTGCACTGGCAATCGGGCTCCTTGGGGGAATTTGCAAACTTGGCTGGGTGGCCAAGAGAGAGCTGTGAGGCTGGCAGGAGAGCCCTGGTTCCTGCCCCATCGCTGCCATCTCCTTCATGTGCTCAGAATTAAATCTGTGCAGATTTACAGCCAGGGCCCCAGCCCGTGCAGGGTGTGCTGTGAGATCAACTCCAGGGCACAGCTCTGGGGGATGGAGTGGCACAGGAGAGACCTCTCTGTGTCCCCATTTAAACTCGCCCTGAGTGGACAGGTGTGGCAGGAGTCTGATATTTGAAATATCCATGGAAAAAAAGCAGTTCCAGGTGTGCAGGCCTGGCTGTGTCAGAACCTCAGGTGATGCTGAGGGAGATTCCCTCTCCCTCTGCCTTTTCTGCTCCTTTTTGAGCAAGGAGAGACCTCTCTGTCCCCATTTAAACTCTCCCTGAGTGAACAGGTGTGGCAGGAGCCTGATATTTGAAATATCCATGGAAAAAAAGCAGTTCCAGGTGTGCTGGCCTGGCTGTGTCAGAACCTCAGGTGATGCTGAGGGAGATTCCTTCTCCTTCTGCCTTTTCTGCTCCTTTTTGAACACAGGAGAGACCTCTCTGTGTCCCCATTTAAACTCTCCCTGAGTGGACAGGTGTGACAGAAGCCTGATATTTGAAATATTATTAGAAAAAGAACAGTTCCAGGTGTGCTGGCCTGGCTGTGTCAGAATCTCAGGTGATGCTGAGGGAGATTCCCTCTCCCTCTGCCTTTTCTGCTCCTTTTTGAGCACAGGAGAGACCTCCCTGTCCCCATTTAAACTCTCCCTGAGTGGACAGGTGTGGCAGAGCCTGATATTTGAAATATCCATGGAAAAAAAGCAGTTCCAGGTGTGCTGGCCTGGCTGTGTCAGAACCTCAGGTGATGCTGAGGAGATTCCTTCTCCTTCTGCCTTTTCTGCTCCCTTTTGAGCTGCTGCACCCTTTCAGCCTGGACATCAGGAGGGATTTCTTAACACTGGAATGTTAAGAGTTACATTACATTACATTAGAATGTTAATAAGGTTAATAATTTAAATTAAACATTGGAAAGGGCTGCCCAGGGAGGTTTGGAGTCCCCTGCCCTAGAGGTGTCCACACCTGGAGGTGACACTCAGTGCTCTGGGCTGGGGACAAGCTGGGGATCAGTCACAGCTTGGACTCGATGGTCTGGGAGGTCTTTTCCAGCCTAAATGATGCTCTGCCACAAACCCCTTTCCCCCAGCAAGAGTATTCCTAGAAAACCTTTCTCTTTGCTCACAGTGCTGCACTTTTCCACTGGTATTTGCATTGCTGATTATTTGGCCTTAGGAGAAGAGTTGCTCTGCTCTCAGCAGCTGGTGGCTTTCCTTTCCAGAGGAGATGGATTTGTTTTTTTCCACCCCTGAATAATTTAGATACTATTCATAGATGAAAAATATTACTTTGCAGAGTAACGAGGTGCTTGTATGAGGCTGAAAATGAATGTTCTGATGTATTTCCACCTGCAAATTACAAAACTGCTGCGTGAAGTTTGCTGTGATAAAGCTTTAGGGACTCCAGTTCAGTCTGCATTTAATCAATTTGTTTTGTAGAGGAAAATTTATATCAAATCTGGCAGCCCTTTTAATGGGTAGGTTTCAGAAATGAAATTATGCCTCATTCTGGTTCCAAATGTGCTGTGACATTAGTGTTAAAAAAAAAAATTAAAATTACAAGTTGTGCTTCTCTTCATTGTGAAATGGGCAGACATGGTGTATAAAGAGAAATTTTTTTTCAGTTTTTTAACCTTTTTAACAGGTTTTGCCATCCTTTCAAGCCTTTTTAAAAGTTGTCATCCTCAACTGATATTGGTTGGGAGTGGAGCCCCAACATAAGAAATGTCTCATAATTTGAAAAATAAACATTTTCTGGCTGCCCTGCATTAGAGAAAACAGCCTGGAGTCTTGAATTGGGCTGGTGACATAAATCAATAGGATGCTCCCAGCTGAGGCAAATACTCATTTCTTTGTTTGGAAGATGTGAGGAGTGACACAAGTGAGAGCCTCTCCCTCCCACACATAGAGTGTGAAGATATCACACAAAAGATGCTGGGGAGAAATTCTTCCCTGTGAGGGCAGCGGGGCCCTGGCACAGGGTGCCCAGAGCAGCTGTGGCTGCCCCTGGATCCCTGGCAGTGCCCCATGCCAGGCTGGATGGGTTTGGAGCAGCCTGGGATGGTGGGAGGTGTCCTTGGGCATGGCACTGGATGGGCTTTAAGGTCCCTCCAACCCAAACTATCCTGGGATTCTGTGAACATTCCCATTGCTTGGCAGCTCCTCTGGAGGAAATAAGGGCTGATCCCTGAACTTTCTGCTGCCAGGACGTGCCCTGTGCCTGCTGTCCAGGCTCTGGAGGTGCCTGTGGATGGCCCCTCTCTGCTCCAGCTCCTGCTCACTTCAGTTCGGAGTGGAGGCATTCTTAGCATTCCTTCCAGTCTGCATCGTAGCTACACAACATCTAATCACACTTCTCCACAACAACTGGCCTGTAAATTAACATTATAATGGATCGTAAGGGTTTGTAATTACTCAGAAATGTCACTGGGCTGGAAGAGTGCAGGGCTCTGCCTGTCAGCAGCCTTCCCTCTTCCCTTTCTTGGAGTCTTCCTGCAGGTGAAAAACTCATTTTCTTGAGGTTTTGTTGTCCTGAGCAGCACCTTCCTCCTCTGTTGTGATTGTCCTGGTAATGGTGCAGGAGTGTCACCAAAGTTAGGGACCAGGCTGAGGAGGGGAGCCCTGGAATTTCTTTCCAGCCGTTTTCTAAACATCACAAGCTTCTGCTTTCTTCTCTCCCATCCCAATTTTGAAGTTTATTTCTTCAGACAAATCATCCACTGGAATGGCTGGAAGAGTTGCCTTTGGCAGGGATGGGGATGCTGCTCCCAGAACTGGCTCTCAGAGGGAGGGGAGCAGAAATCTTTGAATTGTGTCTCAAACCCTGCCTTGGGCAGGGCAGCAGCATCCTTCCTGCTGCCCATCTCTGACAAAATCAGGGCTCATTCCCCACAGGAGAATTCCCACCTCCAGAGGGACACAAGGGCTGCAGCAGTGGGGGTGGTTGCTGCTTCACCAAACTGACACCAGAATTTTTGGCTCCCTGTGTGGGCAGCACTGCAATTCCCTCCGGAGCTTGCCTTGGAGCAGCTGCATCTCCTGGTGTACTAAAAATGAGTTTTTCATCCCCTGAGGAGAGCTCCAGGTGGGTAGAGTGCAGGGTGGTGGATGCATCCCATCCTGGAACTCAGCTGGGAATATCCACCCCTGACCCAGCTCCATTCCCAGCTTCCTTCAGCCACCATTCCCTTTTGGGAAAAGAATTATCTGCCACGAACTGAGGGTTGCTGCCTTTTTGTGGAAAGGGGGGAAGGAATGAAATAATAGTTAATACTTAATGCATATGAGCAGCGATGCTGCTGGGGTTGCCTAGCAGCCACTTAGACAAGCAAGGGAATAAAAAGGGCTGAGTGAATGTGTTTGGAGCTGGTTCCTTGGTCTGCGGGTGGAATCTGACCCATGCAGCCCATTTTTTTTTGGTTTTCTTTTTTTTTCTTTTTTTTTTGGGAGGGGGAGGAGATGGTGGAATTTACCACTAATGGATATTTTAGCTCTGGATCATCTCTATCCACTCCCCCACCCCCATCTGGTTTTCCTTTTCATTTTTTTTTTTTTTCAAGTGTAACTTGGAGAGCTTTAGCCAAAGGGAGGTGTTAAAGTTTTGTGTGGTTTTTCTGGAGATGGAATAGGCAAAAAAAAAAAAATCTCTCAAAGAGATTTTTTTTCCTTCTATTTAGGACGGTATCTCTGGCAGTCTGGAGATCATTAGCATTTCATGGCCTCTTCAATATACTGCTCAGTAAATGCTGTAGAGACTGGAAATAGCTCCTTGCAGTCACACTTAACACTCCTTGCATTGCTCTCCTTCCTGCAAGAAGTTCATTTCATCTTCTGAAAAGCAAAAGTAGCAAGAAACTTCGGGAATAAAAAAAAAAGGGGGAGCAGGGTTGAGCTGCTCTATGAGTGCAAATAAACTCCTTTCCCCATGAGACCAGAAATTCCCCAAAGTATAAGGTTGGGTTAAAACCCACTAGGAGATAAAAATAAGAAAGGCTGACAGTTTAAATAGTGATTTTCTGAAATCGTGTTCTTCTCTTGACTTTTTTTTTTTTTTTTTTACAATAAAAGTTGGGAAGCTGGAAACCCTTTTCCTCATCAGGCACTTGTGGGAGTTACAGGACTCCAGCAACTGGAATCCTAAAACCTCCGCTGCCATCCACACTTGAGAGGTGTGAACTCTCAATTTTAATGTGTTTTCTTCATCCCAGCAGTAATTTTTAGCATATTAAAGCAGGGAAAAGGGCACTTAGGAGAAAGGAATGAAGTGAGAAGCATCTTGGACTTAATTTGGAATAAATACAGTGGGTCTTGGAGGGCAGCTGGTCTCTTTTACACTCTGAGAGGAGCTGATGGCTCTTGGGTCAGTGCCAGCAAAGATATCCCTGCAGGAATTCTGGTGGAAGGAGCAAGGGGGTCCAGACAGGGAGTTTGGGCTGGTTTTACAGGCTGGGCTTTGACTGAGCCCAGAGTTGTCAGGAGGTTGGTCACGTCCACCTTTGCTGTTTCTGCTGTCGTGACCAGAATTCTCCTTTGAAGTCCTTCACTTGGCCAAATGTCACAGTGCTAAAGCACCTTTTAGCCATTTTGGGGGGCTGCAGTGCTGAAGTTGGCCTTAAAAGCAGTGCTGGGATGGGCAGGAGTTGAATGAGCTTGGTTTGATTTTTCATTAATGAGTGTAAATGCTCTTGGATCACCTCAGAGAGCTGCAGGTGCTGTCTGAGTTATCCCTTTGCCAGGGAGAGTCTTCACATTATGACTTTTTTAATTTCCAGCTGTCATTTTTAATTTGCTCTTGCCTGTCTTCCATAAGTAGCTGCTCTCTGTTGAATGCTGCTCTGAACATCTCCAGCAAAAGATTATTTGCCTCCTTCAGAATATTTCTGGATTTACTCTTCTCATGCAGGGCAGTTCCCCTGAGAGGGAGATAAATGCTAAAAGACCAAGGAGTAGTTTGGGGGCTGGGACAACAATAGCTGAGAGTGGAAAAAAAAACAAAAACCCTTAAACAAAAATTTTGGAAGATTTCATTTAAAACGTGCTCAGGGTTGTGACTTTTATTTTTCATCCAGTGGATGAGTGATTCCAGCTTTTTATGCCATGTGCCTCAGAGAAGTGAATGCCTCAGTCCAAGCTTGTGCAGCGCCCTGGGGGACTGTGCATTCCACCCAAGGCTGGGCTTCATCCTGGAGGGCTTTTCCCAGCTTAGTGATTCTGTGATCAGTAGGAAAACACCTGGAGAAGAAACACCAAAGGAGGCACTGAAAGCACCCACACCTGGAAATCACCACTGCTGAGCTTTTATTGATCACTGCCAAGGTGAACTGAAGGGATGCCACTGCCTGAGCTGAGACTGGAGAAAAGCTGGAGAGACAAATTCTGCCCCAGATCTGCTCCTGTTGAGCCTGGGAACGTGTGGCAGCAGCCTGTGGCCTCACTGATGATCAGCAAGCACAGCAGAACTTTTATGTGCTAGATCAGACCACGGCACCCAGGACAATGATGCTTCCACCAGCCCAACAAAAGCCTTTCTCTATTCTTTATTTCCCCAGAGCAAGCTCTCCCTTAAAATCCTCCGAGTGTCTCTACACTTTTGCTTATGATTAATTGCCTCAAATTCTAATGTAAAAAAAAAAAAAAAATCCATGTGGAGAATTTAAATTAGCTTTCCATGTTCATGGCACTAGAAGAAAACATCCTTTTGATTAATTTCTCCTCTTCATCAAATCAGAGGACACTCCAAAACCACACACACACACACCCCCTCCCTCTCCCAAAAGCTCATTTCCCAGCCAGGCTGCCTTTGCCTGGATTCACAGGAAAAGCAAACCTGTTTTTAAGTAAGCTAAGCCCTGCTTGAATTTAAATTCTGCTGGAAAACTTCGAGGGATATACAAATAGGTGGGGAAAAAAAAAAAAAGAAAGAAATAAGTTGAAAGAGAACTTGCTGAGGGACTTGTGTGTGCTTGGGAGTGCAGGAACACCGTGAGTAGTTTACTCCCAGCTCAAAAAAAAAAAAAAAAAAAAAAAAAAAGCTCAATTCCTTAATATTATTTTTAAAAAAAAACCCAACCGAACAAAAAGATTTCTCTCCTGAGCATCTGCTTTGACCAGCTCTCCCCCAGCCCCAGCTAATCCGTTTATTCTGAAATAACAATTCAATAAAATAAACCCAAACCAAAACAAAGCCTCGGCGGCGCCCGCGGGGTGTCCCCCCCCCTCCGCAGTTACCATGGCAAAGGCGTTATTTGTCCGTCCTGCCTTCCCCGGGCTCCTGAAAATACCCGCTGACAGATTTCGTCAGGCGGGAGCGGGATGGGGATGTTTGGTTTGGGAAACGCTCCCCGCGTCTCCCGGCAACGGGAGGGGACCGGGAGGGGACCGCGTCACCCCTGGCAACCGCTGTTGCTCCCCAAACATCGCAGCCTCCCCCACATCCTCCCCGCCATCCGAGCCTTCCCGGCCCGCCCGGGGGATTTGGGAGCTTGGGCTGCTCCACGCGGGGTCCCCAGAACCCCTCAGAGGGGTCTCAGAATTAGTAGAGAAGATATTTCGCCCCACCCCCCCGTCCTTCCAAATTTATGGTTTAAAAGGGTTTAAATCTTCTCCAGCCTTCCTGATCCGTCAGGAGGCTCTGGACTAACCCAGCCCGTGGTGGGGATGGTGGGGTGAGGTGGGGTTTGGGGATGGTGGCATTTGGGGATGGTGGGGTGGGGTAGATTTCAGGGATGGTGGGATCAGGTGGGGTTTGGGGATGGTGAGGTGAGGTGGATTTTGGGGATGGTGGGATTTAGGGATGGTGGGGTGAGGTGGGATTTGGGGATTGTGGGGTGAGGTGGGATTTGGGGATGGTGGGATCAGGTGGGGTTTGGGAATGGTGGGATCAGGTGGGGTTTGGGGATGGTGAGGTTGGGTGAGGTGGGATTTGGGGATGGTGGGATCAGGTGGGATTTGGGAATGGTGGGGTCAGGTGGGGTTTGGGGATGGTGGGGTGAGGTGGGATTTGGGGATGGTGAGGTGAAGTGGGGTTTGGGGATGGTGGGTTGAGGTGGATTTCAGGGATGGTGGGATCAGGTGGGGTTTGGGATCATCAGAGCCCCTGTCCAGCGAGACCAGAGACAGAAAGGTCATTGGGGTGAGCTGCCTGTCACAAAGCCAGCCCCTGGTTCTCCAGGCCAGAAACGCTGCCCACAGGAATTTATTGCCTGCATAAACCATCTCACTCGGCTAATGCCAGTTCTGTAGCAGCCAGTTCTCTTTCTTTGGGACAGTGGGGGCTGTTGGAGCAGTGTGGAGCTGTTGGATGCCTTTATCTCCTCCCATTCCTGTAGGATACAGTTTATCTTACTGCTGTCCTCACCAAAAATCCACCACTTAAATATTCCAAGGGAATATTCAAATCCATATTCCCAAACTGCATTTCTAGGGCACCTACAGTAGCCTTCTCTTTGCCTTTCCAGGGGGAATTGCCTGTCTCGAGATAGTTTTTATCTTCTATTTGGGGTCTTGTTTAGTCCTGGAATCTGTGCCAGTCACCAGCAGCTTTATGAACCATAAATTCCCACGGAAAAATCCCCAGCTCCTTCCTCCTCCTCACTGGAGCAGTGCAGTGGTGGGGAAGCAATTGCTGGTGTCCTGTATTTGCTGAAATGTGCACTGGACACAGCAATGGGGTGGTTGAAGTTTAATTTTGGGCCACTCTGTGACTGAGGAGTGGCTGGAGATCACAGAATCACAGAATGGTTTGGGCTGGAAAGGTCCTTAAAGCCACAAGTGCCACCCCCTGCCAAGGGCAGGGACTCATTCCACTGTCCCAGGGTGCTCCAAACCCAGTTCTTGGACAGTTCCAGGGATCCAGGGGCAGCCACAGCTTCTCTGGGAATTCCACCCCAGCCCCTCACCAGCCTCACAGGGAGGAATTCCTGCCCGATCTCCCATCTAACCCAACCCTCTGTCTGTTTGAAGCCATTCCCCCTTGTCCTGTCCCTCCAGGCCCTTGGCCAAAGTCCTTCTCCAGGTCTCTTCTCCCTGACTCCATTTTCTGTGGAGTGCAGGAGCAGAGCTCAGATTTTCATGGTGGTTTCCCCAGTTACACCAGTTCCTGGTCAGGGCAATGCTCCCTGTGTTCTGCTGAGCTGGGACAACCTGGAACCTCCTCCTCCTCTTCCTTCTCTTCTTCCTCCTTTTCCTGCTCCTCTTCTGCCTCCCAAAGTACAAATCCCCAGTTCATCCCACAGGTCACCCCATGGTGGGATCTTCTGGAGACACGGAGCCCTGACTCCAGTGATGCTGTAAAATCTGACACAAAGTCATCCCTTCTCCAAACAGCCCCAGTTTCTGTTTGTTGCTTCTCCTGCTTCACTTTGTGAGGCACCACAGCGCTCATGAGTGGTGCTGTGTAAATAAATAGCAACACCCTGGGCTGTGCTGGCAGCAGTTCCTGCTGTGCTGGCTGGGAACAGCTGCTGCTGCCGCCCCACATCCCCGTGGAACACTGCAGCAAACCCCATGGAATAGCACAGCAAATCCCCATGGAATAGTGCAGCAAACCCCCATGGAACACTGCAGCCAGTCCCCATGGAACACTGCAGCAAACCCCCATGGAACACTGCAGCCAATCCCCATGGAACACTGCAGCAAACCCCCATGGAACACTGCAGCCAATCCCCATGGAACACTGCAGCCAATCCCCATGGAACACTGCAGCAAACCCCCATTGAATATTGCAGCCAATCCCCATGGAACACTGCAGCAAATCCCCATGGAACAGTGCAGCAAACCCCCGTGGAACACTGCAGCCAATCCCCATGGAACACTGCAGCCAATCTCCATGGAACACTGCAGCAAACCCCCATTGAATATTGCAGCCAATCTCCATGGAACACTGCAGCAAACCCCCATTGAATATTGCAGCCAATCTCCATGGAACACTGCAGCCAATCCCCATGGAATAGTGCAGCCAATCCCCATGGAACACTGCAGCAAACCCCCATGGAACACTGCAGCAAATCTCCATGGAATAGTGCAGCAAACCCCCATGGAACACTGCAGCAAACCCCATGGGATAGTGCAGCAAATCCCCATGGAATAGTGCAGCAAATCCCCATGGAACACTGCAGCAAATCCCCATGGAACACTGCAGCAAATCCCCATGGAACACTGCAGCCAGTCCCCATGGAACACTGCAGCAAATCCCCATGGAACACTGCAGCCAGTCCCCATGGAACACTGCAGCCAGTCCCCATGGAATAGTGCAGCAAATCTCCATGGAATAGTGCAGCAAATCCCCATGGAATAGTGCAGCCAATCCCCATGGAATAGTGCAGCAAATCCCCATGGAATAGTGCAGCCAATCCCCATGGAATAGTGCAGCAAATCCCCATGGAACACTGCAGCAAATCCCCATGGAATAGTGCAGCCAATCCCCATGGAATACTGCAGCCAATCCCCATGGAATACTGCAGCCAATCCCCATGGAATAGTGCAGCCAATCCCCATGGAACACTGCAGCAAATCCCCATGGGATACTGCAGCCAACCCCCATGCAATGCTGCAGCAATTCTCCATGCAATGCTGCAGCCTATCTCCATGGGATCCTGCAGCAAATCCCTATGGAATACTGCAGCAATTATTCTTCACACTGAAATCCTCAGAAGGCTGCTTGTTCTTAAAGGCAGTGAAGGGTTGTCTAGTCTAAGCATTAAAAAGTGAGGGCTGGTGAAAAAGAGATCAGTTCAACTGATCACTTGGAATTTCAAATAAGTGACACATTCCATAGTTCTCTGACGTCGGACAAGCTATAAAAGCCATAGGACAAGCTATAAAAAGCAGCACCAAGGTTTGCAGTTCCTTGCTCCAAAATGAGCCCAATTCTGCCAGAGGAGGATTAGCTGTACCCAGGTAGCTGGGATTGTCCTGTGAGCAGGCACCAGCCAAGCCATGGACTGCAGGGCACAAGGAACCAGAGACTCTGGTTTGGGTGATGGTGGAAACTTTTAGTTGTGTCCCAGAAAGGAACCTTTGAAATGCTTTTGTGCCAGAGTTTTCCTGGAGATGCTGTCTTCTAAGAAGGGCCTGGAGGAACAGGGAATGGCTTCCCACTGCCAAAGGGCAGGGTTAGATGGGATATTGGGCAGGAATTGTTCCCTGTGAGGGTGGTGAGGGGCTGGGATGGAATTCCCAGAGAAGCTGTGGCTGCCCCTGGATCCCTGGCAGTGTCCAAGGTCAGGTTGGATGGGCCTTGGAGCAGCCTGGGACAGTGGGAGGTGTCCCTGCCCATGGCAGGGGGTGCAATGGGATGAGCTTTAAGGTCCTTCCAATCCAAACCATTCCAGGATTCCATTTCAGAAAATTTCTATTCTCAGAAATTGTATTTCCCCTGTTAAATCACAGTCCTGTGAAACCCCTACAGTGCACATATTAAAAATACAGGAAACAATTAATTCAAGCCCAGAACCTGTGCTTGTTTTCACCAGGTAGCACCAATGTGTTTGTTACAGCCTGGACATGGAGAGCACTGGAGTGTGACTTTTAATTCCTCCTTGCAGATGTGAAAGCGTCCTCACTGCTCAGCAGATACCCAGATATTGTTTCTTTGCTAATGTTTGCCATCATTGTAGCAAGACTTCTCTGAAGTCAAGGTTTAGGTGCTTCGTAGGAAAGAATTAAAGAGTTCCAGATGTTGACAGGGTTGTGCTGCACTAAAAATCTGGAACCTCTTGGACTTTTCTTACCAATTAACAGCTGTGAGTGAGCAGGTGAGTCTGAGAACCCCAGGGAACAGCTGGAGCTGTGTCAGGGCTTGGGCTGGAGCTCAGGGAAAGGTTCTTCCCCCCGAGGGTGCTGGGGCACTGCCCAGGCTCCCCAGGGAATGGTCCCAGCCCCAAGGCTGCCAGAGCTGCAGGAGCCTTTGGCCAAGGCTCTCAGGGATGCTCAGGGTGGGATTGTTGGGGGGTCTGTGCAGGGACAGGGGCTGGGTTTGATCCCTGAGGGATCCAGCTCAGGATATTTCTGGGATCCTCTGTTGGGCCCTGAGGGTGAAGAGCAGCAGGGCAGGAACAGGGACACTTTCAGACCTGAAGGAATCCAGTCCTGGCTTTTGATGCTTGGAGAGTGTTCAGGTTATTAACCCCAAAGAAAACAGGACAGGTTTTTGTATGGGAAGGATGGTCCCAACAATGCTTTGCCCCTGTTCATGTCTGAGATTCCTGCACGTGGGATTTGGAGTTTGCCAGCAACCCTTAAGCTATTGTGGCTTCTTCAATTTCATCTGGCTCTTAAGGAAACTCCAAATTCCAGGGCCAGCACAGATCCATTCCTGACTCTTTTCTGTCCTTAAAGTTACTTTTAAAGAAACAGCAGAGATTAGTGAACGGCTGTTACACAACAGTGATGTGTGTATATATATATTACTTGACTTAATTCTGTGAAATCTAATTAAAGACCGAGTGTATATTTGTATTTCGGTATATTATTAACTTGCTAATAAAAGCTATTTCCAAATTTGTATTTTTCCATGAGGACCAGGTTTCTGAAAAAAAAAAAAACCCAACCCCAGCTATAGTGCCTGCTGCCCTTGAAAAGTATGTTTTGGGTTTATCTGTGTTTCCAGGTAACTGGAGCTCGTAGACAAGCAGTATTTGCTTCTGTTTTAAATTAATTTAACCTAATCAGTGGCAGGGTCTGGTGCCTTCTCTTGTTTATAAAATCTCGAAGCAGTGTAATGAGTAGTCTCTTCAGAAAGCTTCTTTTCAAGTTCCTTGGCGTGTTTGCTTCCCACTTCCATCCCCCTCCACTCAACAGGGCTCGTGGGAAGGAGAAAGGTTACAACACGTGGTTCAGGACACTGGGGGTGAGCTGCTTCAGGTGCCAGCCTGGGAGGGGACAGGGACGTGTCCTCCCTGTCAGAGATGGCCCAAAGCTCTCCCCGTGCCCTGCTGGCTGAGGAGGGGCTGGCTGTGAGAGGTGGAGGGTTCTCCACCCCTGGTGAGACCCAGTCCCCAAGGGTTGGTGCTGCTCTGGGGATGCTGGGCACTGTCCCACCCTGTCCCTGGGGTGGCTGGGGGGTCCCTCAGTGTAGGAGGGAGAGTTCTGGTGCTGAGGTCAAGGTGTGGATGAGCCAAGGCTCTGTCTGGTCCTCACCTGCTCCCACATCCGTCAGGAGCTGAAGGGGCTGGCAAGGAGACTGGAGAGGGGCTCTGTCTGCAGCTGGAGGGACAGGACCCAGGGAATGGCTCCCAGTGCCAGAGGGCAGGGCTGGCTGGGAGATTGGGCAGGAATTGTTGGCTGGGAGGGTGGGCAGGCCCTGGCACAGGGTGCCCAGAGCAGCTGTGGCTGCCCCTGGATCCCTGGCAGTGCCCAAGGCCAGGCTGGGCAGGGCTTGGAGCAGCCTGGGGCAGTGGGAGGTGTCCCTGCCATGGCAGGGGTGGAATGGGATGAGCTTTAGGGTCCCTTCCAACCCAAACCATTCCATGATTCTGTGATTTCCTGGCTCCCTCTCAAACCCAGAGCAGCAGCTCATCTTCCAGGGCTTTCAGAGCAGTTCAGATCCCAGGAGCTGCTGTTCCCAATTGCTCTCCAGAGCTGAGGGAATGTCACAACTGCACAAACACCATGGACAGAGGTTGGGCTCAGGTGCTGGACTCCCAAAGGCTTTGAGCTGCACCCACTGCTCACAGCCCAGGTGGGAGCTTTGTCCCCTCAGCATCCCTGTGTGGTCTGAGGAGCAGACAATTCCTAAATGGGAGCGCTGGGCTCTCCTTTGCTCAGCCATCAAAAGCAAAGAGTTCCTTTGGATTTCCCATCTGAGGGAGCTGGAATCACTTTTTTCCAAAGAGGATGCAGAGATGAGGGCACCCCATGGTCTTGGTTGGGAGCTGTGTCCTGCTCCTGTGCTCCTCCACCTTTGGGGGCTTTTTTGGGGGGCAATGGAAAAAATGAAATTGGTGTTTTCCTGCTTGGAATTTCAGGGGAAGGCCTGCTATTCCTTGGAGGTCTCATGCTTTGGAGACACGAGCAGCAGGGATGAGGGATGTGTGTGAGGCAGGAGCCAGGCTGGGCTTAACACAAATATTTGCTTCAGAGGAGGGAGAAGTCACTCAATCCATTTTCATTCACATCAAATAAACCAGTTCCTTCTTCCAAAGAATGAAACTCTTCCTTTCTGTGCCCTGCTTCAAGCACAACCAATGCCTTTTCAGGGCAAGTTATTACATCCAGACTGAGCCAGAAATGTTGAATGAAATGGAAAATATTTAAGAAAGTTTTCTTTAGTAAAATAACTGTGGCCTAGAGTGTGGTGGATGAAGTAGATGGATTCTTGCATCTGCTAGAAAATAATCAAAATCAGCCATTAGTTCTATTATTTTCGGTCTGTTTTGAGAGTGTTGAGAATTCTCAGTAGTGAAACCATTAAATGTAAATTCCTAGGTTCCTTTTTCTGCAGTCAGGGGAGAAAATACCATTTAGAGCCCATCTAGAACATGATGGTTAAATGGCATTTTTAGTTCTCCTGCATTCCGTTATTGCTGTTCTGGTTTTCCCATTTATCTAAGCTCCAAGCCAACTAAACCTGAATAAAAGTTCCAATAACCAAATAACTATTTTTAAATGTAAGCCTTCCCTTCAAAGCAGGCAAAAAAATGCACATATTCAACCAAAAAAACAAGGAAAAACCTGGATTTCAATTTTGATCCTTGCAGGTCAGTGTAGTAAATGAAAAAAAAAATTAATTTTTTTTTTAAACTACAGCCTTCCCATTATTTTCAGTAAAATAACAGATATCAGGAGATTTTTATTAAAAATTCATAGCTGTATCATGGACTTGCATATGGAAATGGTGTTGGATGAGATTCCCTGGGTAATTCACCCCCTGGTCAGCCTGAGATCCATTCAGCAGAAGGAAAACGTGGAGCACAAACTGTGCCAGCTGAGGCTGTTGGCTGCACTAAACCTCATTAATTCCTGATAATATTAAAGATGAACAAAGGTTATTTGCTGTGTTAATGTAAGGTGAATTTCCCTGTGTGAAATGCCATTGGCAACCCCATCCACCTCCAGGTTTTCCTGCAATTCTGGTGCATGCAATGCTTTTAGCTCTGCCATGGAATTTTTAAGGTTGGAAAAGACCTCTAAAATCAGCTCCAATAAACACAAATCTTGCTGGGGCTGAGCTTGTCTCTCTCCCGTGTCTGTAAGAGATTTTAGCTGCAGATTTCTTCTCAATTCTCACACCAGGAAGTGTCTGACAGCCTGCACAGGTGATGATTAGAAATTCAGGATGCCTGGGTTTACCTGGAGAGCCAAGGCTGTTGGCATTTGAAGAACACCAGAAATAAAAAAGCCCAGCATCATTAGAGCAGCTTCACCTGGAAAAAATAAACTTTTCCCACCTTTAGGCCTTAATTTGAAATAAAAGCTGCGGAGTTTCATGGTGGACTTGGCAGTGATGATGGTTGGACTCAGTGATCTTAAGAAAGTCTTTTCCAACTGAAATGATTCTATAAATACATCCTTCAGGCATCAAAAATCTGATTTAACATTTCCTGTACCTCTAGGGCAGTCATTTTTCTGTTGGAGTTTTATGCCCCACATTTAAACCCCCTTTGAGAAGAAGTTGTTAAGCCCATTTATGAATGGCAAGGACAGGGGCAGTGGATTTCTTACCCATGGAGGGAATAACACCCACCAAGGTTTACTGGGAAGCTTAAACATAAGCTTAAATATACTTAAATATAAGTATCTCTACTTAAATGTAAGTATCTATAAAAAAATCTTTATCCCAGAGGTTAAATAATTGATTGTTCTTAAAACTAACAAAAAAAACCTCACTGAGGATATTTTCTTTTCCCTCATTTATATCTCAGTATTATATTCAATTTCAAAAGTCCTGCCAGAAATAAAAGGATGTAATAAAGGAATTCAAAAAGTTTAAATAAGATCAAAGGATGACCAACCAAGTAAGCTTTGAAAAGCAAATTAAATAAAATAGTTCATGATCTGGTTTTTTGGTTTTTTTTTTTTTTCTTCAAATGAGCGAGTGATTCACTGGAACAGGAACAATTTTAATGTTTTGAAAGCAGCACTAATAGAAATGTATGATTCTGTAGAGAGGAAATTCCTGGCTGGGAGGGTGGGCAGGGCTGGCACAGCTGTGGCTGCCCCTGGATCCCTGGCAGTGCCCAAGGCCAGGCTGGACAGGGCTTGGAGCAGCCTGGGATGGTGGAATAGGATGAGCTTTAAGGGTCCTTCCCACCCAAAACATTCCATATTCCATCATTTTCTGAGTTGGCTGCTGCTGTAGGGTAGCTCATAGGTTTTACCTTTTCACCTTAAAGAAATAAAGATACATTAAAAAAAGACTTAAATACCCCGTGAGAACCAAGGCTGTGCCAGTCTCACCTCTGATTTACGTGACCTGCTCTTCAGAAATAAAAATAAGCTGGAGAGGGAGTTCTGTCCATGTCCAGTGGTGACCTGTAGGATAAAACCAAAAAGCAGCGTGGCCACAATTCCAGCAGGAGCCACGCTGGGCCTGAGGCAGGCAGGGACTGAAACCCCTTTAATTTGGATTTTGGAGCTGCCTGGGATGGGTGGCTGCTGCTGCCACCTGCCCAGATCACCAAAAACACATAAACCAAACATTGCCCTGAGGTCTGCTCTGGCTCAGATCACCAGAACTCCTTCCACACTGGAGGGCTCCACCTTCAGCTCCAAAACTTTTGTGTTTGAGGGCTCAGGAGCTGATGGTTTTTCTGTTCAAGCATTCAATGGAAAAATCCATCTCCTGGATTTTTTTTTTTTTTTCCTCCATCTCCCTGGATGCAGCACAGGGAGCACCCAGGGCCAGCTCTGGCATCAGCCCCCTCCTTCCCCAGACTCTTTTTTTGGGGGGTGCAGGAGATGCTGCTCCATCCCCTCCTCAGCACTTGCAGGAGTCACCCCCTGTGATCTCCCCCTGCTGCCTCCTCCTTTCCCTCCACCCCCCCACCCCCCCTGTAAATTTGAACACAGAAAATGTTTTGAAATGCTCCTCTTATCTCTGTTTTCCCAGCGGTTTGGAGCTGCTTTAGGCAGGAGAGATGAACAAAGGCAAGGCCATTTACATGGAGGCAAGGGTTCCTTATGAATGAAACGGTGACAACCCCGAGTTTTTATCAGCCCGCCAGGCTGGTACTGTTACTCCTCGTCTTTCTGAAAGGCATTCAGGCTCTGACAGCCCTCAGAGAGCTTGAAAAACACCTTGCCTAGGGGGGGGAGTGTTTGTGGCTTTTTTAGGAGTGGGAAAATTGAAGCACAGGGAAAGGGAAGCATCCTGTTCAAGGTCACGGAGCGAGTTGGTGGCAGGACCAGAAATAGCACCCAGAAGTTATTAAGGTTGGTTTGTTGGGTTTTTTTTTTCCCCCCCCCCCTGAATTTCCTTTCCTGTCCCTGCTGTTTGCTTGGATACCGAGATAGCTGTGTGTAAACAGAAGGTTTCCAGAGGCAGCAGCCTCCTTATCTGCCTGATTCATTCAGTGATGATGCAACCTGGAATCCAGATGTCTGTGATGCCTTCCAGGGCCCTGGTGGCCCCTGTGACATCACCAGCCACGTTGAGCAACCAGGGCTTGAAACTTGTCTCTCCCTGAAATGCCAATGTGTTGAATAAATCCACTGTAAGGAGACCTTAAAGCAGCTTTTTAGTGTCCAAAAGGCGCCCATGAAGGGGGCCTTTTTATAAAGCCATGCAGTGACAGGAAAAGGGGAATGGCTTTTAGGTGAAGGAAGGCTAATTTAGATAAGAAATTAGGAATTAAAAAGGAATTCCTGGCTGTGAGGGCAGTGAGGCCCTGGCACAGGGTGCCCAGAGCAGCTGTGGCTGCCCCTGGATCCCTGGCAGTGCCCAAGGCCAGGCTGGACAGGGCTTGGAGCAGCCTGGGACAGTGGGAGGTGTCCCTGCCATGGCAGGGTATTGGAACAAGATGAGATTTAAGGTCCCTTCCTATCTAAACCATTCTGGGATTCTCACCACGATTTTATTCCTTTTGCATGGTCAGGTCCATCTGCTCATTTCTCCACAAAAACTGACTGTTTTGCTCTTTTTCACCCAGTAATGAGCCCTGGAACTGAGAATATCACCTGTGGATGCTGCTGATCCTCTGTTTGACCCACTAGCAGCTTTGTTGATTATTAATTAACTTCTCAGTTTGCAAACTCCCCAGTCCCAGGGGCTGCCAGGCCACGAGACACCTTTGAATGGCTTCTGTCAGTCCTTCTGTGAGAGAGCTACAGGAGGGATAAACCTCTCTGTCTTAGGCCAGATCTAAGAGGAAGGAGCAAACTTTAGATCTGTGGGAAGCAGGAGGTCTGGCTTTTGAGCCTGTGGTTTCTGGCTTGATTTCTAAGATGATGAAGAACTGTGTAAAACTTCCTCCCCTGTGGGAGGTGAGCAGTGGGCTGGGAGGAGAGCAGGGAGTCCTTTCGTGGGTGTTTGCTTCAGGGATGTGGCAGAGCTGCCAAAGAGCTGCACGAGGCTGAGGGAGCTCCAGGGGAGTTCCTGACCCTGGGACTGCTGAGGAGTTTGAGAAAGGAACTGTCCCTGGATCCCTGGCAGTGCCCAAGGCCAGGCTGGACAGGGCTTGGAGCAGCCTGGGGCAGTGGGAGGTGTCCCTGCCCATGGCAGGGGGTGCAATGGGATGAAGTTTAAGGTCCCTTCCAACCCAAACCAATCTATGATGGAAATAAAAGACCTAAATACATGAGAACCAAGGCCATGCCAGTCCCACCTCTGATTTATGTGACCTGTTCTTAAAAAAATCAGAACAAGGTGAAGAGGAAAGAGCAAAACTTTGGGGGCCACATTTCCTCTCGTCCTTGGAAGCCAACGCTTCCTCCACCCTCTGGAGCCTTGGATCAGGAGCCAGCTGGCTTGGCAGGGGTATCAGCAGAGCTCTGCAGCACCTTGTGCTGCTTTCTGGGAGCTCAGGAATTCTGTGTGTGCTGTCAGCTTTCCATCAGCACAAATTAACCAGAGCAGATGGCGCACACGGATCTGAATCCAATTCTCAGGATGCGCGGGATGGCTTTAATGAGAAGGGAATTATTCTTTCTCCAGGATGTTGCACTGATAAATAAAATAATAACAAGTCCTGTAAGTGTGGCTTGGCAGTCCAGGACTTCTCTGTCTGTCTACCTTGTCTGGAAGTGCCATCTGCAGATCTCCTCGGAGCCTTTGTGTCTGGCGTGGCTGTCATCACTGCCAGAGCCTGCCTGGTGGAACAAACCTGCAAATCACCCTGGGGATTGGGTTTGGCAGCAGACAATTCACCTTCTGCCCTGCCCACATCTCTCTGCTCTCTTCTGGTCACTGAGGGAAAGCAGAAGACAAAATGTTTGAGCAAAGATGAGTCCTTGGTGATTGGGATCATGGAATCATGGAATATTCTGGGTTGGCAGGGATCACCAAAGTTCAACTCCATCTTTTCTGGGTGTTTTTTTCTGATCATAGCTACACTTGAAAGGAGACCTTTTGTAGTCCTAAAATGCCAAGAGCTGACCCTGCCAGAACCATTAATAGATGATTAAAATATCTTTGTTAACTCACGCCACCTCTCTTCTGTAAGCTCACCGTGCTACATTTTACACTCTCAGAAAACCCTGAAAAGCTGCAAACCACAGCTCTGGGCACAAGGGACAGACAACAAACACTTTTGAAAAGTGTTTGGGTTTATAATAATAATAATAATAATAATAATAATAAGAAGAAGAAGAAGAAGAAGAAGAAGAAGAAGAGGAAGAAGAAGAAGAAGAAGAATTTATTTTTTATTTTATTTTATTTTATTTTATTTTATTTTATTTTATTTTATTTTATTTTATTTTATTTTATTTTATTTTTATCATTATTTGAAAAGTTAGGGGAGTAGATGTGGGAAAAGTGCCCCCCCTCTCTTGCCTGAACACCTCCACCTGAGCATTCCAAACTGGAACGTGCTGGCCAAGTCTTTAATTGCTGATAATTTGGGGCTGGAGCAGGCAAGGAGCTGTTTTTTCCCTCATTCACTGGGAGAATTTTTATTTTTCCTGATCCCACAGCGCCGTTGCAACTGGAATCTTCTCACGGGGAGGTTTTGGCTAAAACCCAGGCAGGGGCAGTGATGGGGAGAGGCAGGTGCTGCCTTTATATAGCAGAGCTGCAGGGCTGGGGGTGCTGAGGGCTTGGGGAGGACACAGGGATAAATATTGATTGAATTTCCCTTGTTTCTGGCTTGTTGGATTCATCTGGTAGCTGTGACTGTGTGGGTTTTGCATCTATTTTTTTTTTCTTTTCCTCCCAGATGTGAGAAAAACGATTTGCAAGCTCTGGGATTTTGGGAAGGTTGGGAGAGTAATTGTAATTTGCTAACGGGAGTATGGAGTATTGGGGAAAAAAACCTTCAAAACCTGTGGTTTTTTTGAGAATTTTAGTATTTGGTTTTGTCAGTGGCTGGAGGAATAAACAGGTGAATTCTGTAACTTCACACCCCCCCTGCATTCCTTTTGAACACAAATGAGCACGTCCAGTGTCCTTAATTTTCTCATTTTTCCTTTTCCTCTTAACTTGCACAAAGTTGAGGGAAAAGTTTAAAACACTGGCAGGAGAAGGGAAATAAAACAAAAGACATCATAACATTGTTTGGAGGCCAAGAAAGCAGAAATGACACTGCCCAAAATCTGGATGCTTTTAACCTTTTGATTTTGAAGCGACAGCAGAAACCCTCCTAAAACAGTTTATTAAGCAGGAAGTTTCACAAGAAACTGAGGGAAAAAAAGGCTCCCCAACCCCCCCCCCAAAAAAAAAAACCATCAAAATGCCATTTTGTGCTGTGGAGAAGCCCCATGTCAGCATCCCAGGGGTGGGCACGGGCTGGGGCAGTGCCAGGAGGGAGAGCTGGGATCTGAGGATGCTAAGGGCACCACCAGCTCTGCAGGGCTGTGGGGCAGTGGAGGGCGATGCTGTGGCTGTCCTGGGACCTTGGTGGCATTTTGGGGACAAGGGCAGGGATGGCAGGGTGGAGCTGCTGCTTTGGGGGTTCTGAAGTGATGGTGCCTTGCTGCTCTTGTGCTCTTCATTCTCGATGATTTCTGCTTACACCAAGCTGGCCACCTCACTTTCCCTTAGCTGCACTCCAGGCACGGGCTTAGGTTTGATTAAAAGCTTTTTTGCAGTAGTTAAAACATGAGAAGGCAGAGGGGGAGAAAGCATTCTTGTAAAAAACGTGCCCCTGCTCTTCCCCATCATGTGTGATGCTCACTGTGACACAATAATTTTCCAACGCCACTTTTCGGTTAAATATAGAAGTGCATTTTCTGTTCCTTCCCTCTCCTCTCCGTGAAACAATTGTGCAACTTTCTTTTTTTCCCCCCACCACCCCACCACCCCTTAATATAATTCTGCATTAAAATTAGCTCCAGGACTAAAAAAGAGTCCTGTGTGTAGGACGGGAGCTGCCTCCCTTTGCCAGCGCTTCCCTCTGGATCTCCCACTGGGATTTTTGCCCCCTGTTTGAAGGGTTTGGGGGGGTTTGAAGGGTTTGGGGGGGTGTGTGGCTGTGCTGTGCTGTCCCCCCTGATGTCCCTGTGCTGTCCCCAGCAGTGAGCATGCAGAGTCCCGAGGGTGGATCAGACTCAGCAGCTTCTGTGACTCTTCACACGTCGGCCCCAGCCCAGGCCCCGGTGGTGCAGCCAGTGCCAGCCTCGCAGCAGGTAACGTGTGCACAGCTGGGGATGCTGTTTCCATGGAGAGCAGCCCTGCTTCCCCTGGCAGATGTATTTTAATCCCAGGTTCTGAGAGTGGGGAGAGGGTTTTTAGTCAGCTGGTTGAGGTAGCGGGGGTCACCTGTTGCTGGACTTGGTGTTGATAACCTTTATCAAACCCTGGGGGGTTGAGGCCTCCCCATCCACGTGCAAGCTTTCAAATGTGGGGTTTGGGGGTTGATTTAGGTCCCCAGGGGAGTGACTTCATGCCAGCTGGGTGTTTGCTTCCCATTAATTTCCTGTTGCCGTTGTTTGGTGTGTCAGTAAAAGCAGGGGAAGATGGAGCAGTGCTGGAAGGTACCGAGGGCAGAGCTGGGGCAGGAGAGGGTGGAGGAGCCACGTGCTGCACCCACAGAGGAGTGGCCACAGGTCAGGGAGGGGATTGTCCCCCTCTGCTCTGCCCTCCTGGCCTCCCCCTGCCCTGCTGGGGCCAGGTTTGGGTGCTCAGCACGAGAAGGGCACGGAGAGGTTTGAGCAGGTCCAGAGGAGCCACAGAGCTGCTCCCAGGGCTGGAGCCCCTCTGCTCTGGGGACAGGCTGGGAGAGCTGGGGGTGCTCACCTGGAGGAGAGAAGGCTCCAGGGAGAGCTCAGAGCCCCTGGCAGGGCCTGAAGGGGCTCCAGGAGAGCTGGAGAGGGACTGGGGACAAGGGCTGGAGGGACAGGACCCAGGGAATGGCTCCCAGTGTCAGAGGGCAGGGCTGGGTGGGAGATTGGGCAGGAATTGTTGGCTGTGAGGGTGGGCAGGCCCTGGCACAGGGTGCCCAGAGCAGCTGTGGCTGCCCCTGGATCCCTGGCAGTGCCCAAGGCCAGGCTGGGCAGGGCTTGGAGCAGCCTGGGACAGTGGGAGGTGTCCCTGCCATGGCAGGGGTGGCTCTGGATGGGCTTTGAGGTCCCTTCCAACCCAAACCATTCCATGGTTCCGTGGTCTCTTCCTTGTGTAGGCTGAGCCCAACATTTCAATTTGCAGAGGGGGGATTGGTGATTAATGTCCATGAATGTGCTGCATTTGGGAGGCCCAGCAGGAGACAAGTGATGGCTTCAAGTGATGAATGGGAACCACCCAGTGCAAAATGGGAAGGGCTAAGTGAGACTGGTTCCTTTTTTGTTCCTTTTTATGCCTTTTGGGGAACTTTCAAAAGAAATTTCTGTCTCAGGAAGCTGGAGGGATAAGAGGATGGGTGGGTGTAACTCAGCTTCATCCTTCTCCAACTCCCAAGTGAGCAGCAGCAGCTGCCATTGGATGCTGATGAAAAGGAGCAATTGAAGACTGGGAATTGGAAGGAATATTCGACTCTCCAGGAGCCGTGGACATTCCCATCAGGTGATCCAGGGTGCTGCTGTCACCTCCCAGCCTTCCCATCCATGGAGAGCATTCCCTGCTGGCGTGGCAGGGATGGGGACAGCAGTGACCAGCAGTGCCAGGTGTCCCTGGGATCAGTAATGTGGATTTGGCTGTGAACAAAGGTTGGAGAACCTCTGGATTATGAAATCACCCATCCAGCCTTTGCCTGGGCTACCGTCGGGACACGGAGCACCGAGGGGAACTCCGTGGATCAAGGAAAATCCAGGGGACAATGGAAGATTGCTGAGGAGGAGGAGCACCCAGAGCCTTCCCTTCTGACCAGCAGGACAAAGCAAACACTGGGAATGAACTGCTGGCAGCAGGAATGGTGTGAGGCTGAAGCCCTCGGGGCTGTTGAGCACCAGAGCCCCTTTTGGCGTGAGCAGAGGCTGTTTGAGCAGGATGGCCTCACCTTCCAGGTTGGGATGGTTCCTTGTTTTGGCTGGAAGGTGACAGCAGAGCACCTGGACAGGCAGGGATGTGGCATTTGGCAAAAGCAATGCCAGAAAATGGGAAAAAAAGCAGGAGGAAGGAAAGAGTCTTCTGACTTCAAAAAGGGGTTTGTGATGTCCTCATCCTGCACTGGTGACAGCTCCTTCTGGAGGGCCAGGTGATGGCTGACATGAGTGTAGGTGTCCTCAGTGCAGGATCTCCAGGGAATGCAGCCTGGGGACTGCAGATGGAGCAGCTGCCTGGAGATCTGGGCAATTGTCATGAACCTGTAATTCTGCTAGAACTGGGTTCCTGGTTGGTACATAGATAAGTTGAGAAGGCTAAAAATCATAAATGTCCATGCATAACGTAGCCAGTAATGATGAAGTTTGCCTCTGGGGTTGTTTTCTGGCTCTTTGCTCTCTTGGCCCAATCTCCTGGGCGTTTTTAAAGCCTCCAACCACAGAGGATGTGTCTGCTTGGAGAAGGTTTAAAAGGCCATGGGGATGCTTGGCTGTGTTCCCACTGAACCCTTTCTTCCCATCCACCACATCCCCACGTTTGTTTTGCTGGATCTGAAGGTGCTGAGCACTCTGAGCTGCGTTGACAAGCTCAGACTGGAAGTGGAGTGTAAGAGAGGGAGGATGGAAGTGACAGAGCCACCACCACGAAAGGTCCCCATGCCCTTGGTGGCACTGCAGGGAGAAGCAGAACCACCTGAGCTTTGGTGCTGGCAGAAGCTTGGTGCCATTTCTGGTCGCAGGAGGCTGAGTGTGGTTGGGTTTGGCAGCTCTAAGAGATGGAACTTGGCAGCCAAATGTGAACGTGTGAGGAGTGGTTCTTCTTTAGCTGTGGCTGAACTTATCAATGAGCTGCTGTTTCCTTTCAGGGAGCTTTAAAGATGATTCCTGTCAGAAATTGTGGAGGCAGCTTTGCCCAAATCCAGGGGGCTGGGTTCAGGCTGGTGCACCCCACCAGGGGAGGGTGGGGACCACAGGGACACGAATTACAGGATGCCACTGCTGCTGCTGCTGGTGTCAGAGGCGAGTTGGCCATGAAATTTTGGAAGAGAACACTTGGCTCACCTGTGTTATGGACTGAAACTAAATCTCTCTTCCTGTGTCTTCTTCTTGCAGAGGGTTTTGGTGCAAGCCACAGGCTCCGCTCCCAAAGGGGCGCAGATGCAGCAAATCTCTGTCCCCAGAGTCCAGCAGGTTCCACAGCAGGTAATGAACACTGGGGAGAGACAGCCCTGCACCAGCACATCCCCACGGCCCACACGACTCCTGAAACTGTGCCAGATCTAGAAAAATCTTAATTAAAGAGCTGTGGGCACTCAGAGAGCTGGGGTCACTTTCTCCAGCTCTCTCCTCCTTCTTAGACTGATGACAAAAGAAACTCTCGAGATATTTGAAGTTAGGAAGAACCTTTGCTGTAGCAGTTGGTCTTTCGTGTATTTGAAGATTTGTTGGATGCTTTTAATTTAAATTTAAAAGCTTTTATTTAATCAAAGTTAAATTAAAAGCAATCTCCTTCAGTAAAGATTTTTTTAGAGGCGAAATGTTTGGGTTTTTTTTTAATTAAACAAATGTACTGACTGCACGTGGCTCCACAGAAAGGTTTGGTGCCAGGGAGCCGTGCAAGTGTTTTTATTTATTTGAACTTTGCCTTTTCCAGGGCTTGTTTCCTGAGAAACCAGGGATATGTGGAGCTGCTCCATGTGGACAGCGAGTCTGACCCTCTTGATTTTTTTCTACAGTGATTTTTTATTTGGTTGCTCCATTTCAGGGGGGAAAACAATTGACAGAGGGGCAACTCCATCCCTCCTAGAGCAACAAAAAAGGGGGGTGGGGTGCAGCTGGACACTGTCAGGCTCCCCCCTCTGAAGGAAAGGCTGCAGCATGAGCTCACCTCTATTAGTCAGCCCCCAGACACGTGTCCGGAGGAAACCCAGCTCCATTGTTTCCACTGCTCATGGAGCAACCACTTATTTATCTATTTTAACTTGACCTTTGAAAATAAAAACCTCCTCTGGGATTCCTAAGCATGGAGGGGACAGGAGGGCGGGCAGGGAGGGTGTTGTACATTTTTTTTTTCTTTTTTTTTTTGGAAAAAAAAAAAAAAAAAGCTGGAGTGTCAAGGTAAGGCTGGAGTTGTGCAGTTTAAGCAGCAGCTCCTGGGCAGTCCCTGACCTGTTTGCTGCTGCCTGTTGCAGGTGCAGTCGGTGCAGCACGTTTATCCAGCCCAGGTGCAGTATGTGGAAGGAGGAGAAGCTGTTTATACCAACGGAACCATGTAAGAGCCTCTCCCAGCTGCCCCTCTCCCACCTCCCAGCCCTTCCCTGCCCCAGGCTCCTTCCACCCCAGCCCCAGGCTGGGAGGAGGAGGAGGAGGAGGAGGAGCTGTTTCAGGTGTTGTGTTGGGTGGGAGGGTGGTTTCAGCCAGGCTCCAGCCCTTGGGGGTGTTGTCCTCATGGAGGGACAGTTCTCCAGGGAATCCTGGTCATGAAAGGCTCTGGTGTTCCCCTGGGCTGAGCACTTTGTGTGGTGACCTGGGCAGCTTTAGGAGTGGAACTTTTGGAGGAAAAAGAGAATGTTGGGAGATTTTATAGAGTCAAGGAATCCCAGAATGGCTTGGGTTGGAAAAGACCTTAAAGGCCATCTCCTTCCATCTCTCCAGCACTTTCCACTGTCCCAGGTTGCTCCAAGCCCCATCCAGCCAGGCCTTGGACACTTCCAGGGATGGGGCAGCCACAGCTGTGCCAGGCCCTCTCCACCCTCAGAATCTCCTCTTCCTCCTGTCTGCTGTGCCCCATTTTGTCCCTCCTTTTGGCCTTCCTTACCCCAGTTCCTTACAAGAGCTCCAGGCTCTGCTCTCACCTCGAGCTTGTGCTGCAGGCCCGATTGCTCCAGCACAGAATCCTATTCCAGCAGAACAAACCCCACCTGTAGCTTTTTTAATCTTTTTTTCTTGTCAGAGCTGGGATGAAATGCATGAGACACAGTGTTTCATGTTTGGACTCAGGTGTTTATTAATTCTTATTGATGTTATAGTCTCACAAGTTGTGAGTTCTGGCTAACAAAGTGAAAAATGGCTGTCTCTATCTCTCTATAAGGCCTTTTAAGAACAAACTCTCCAATTGTGAAATGACACCTAAATTTTTTTTTACCTTTCACCCAATAACCAAGTGGGTGTTGGCCCGCAGTGTGGATTTTTCTACCCAATTACAAAATATTACCCAGATCCACGAAGGAGAAAGTGAAAAAGATTCAGCCTATGCCCTAAAATCTCCATCTTGCTTTCTATATATTACTATATTCTAAAACCTTAAACTCTAAGTTCTCCACCCTGTGATATCACACACTTCTGTTTAAACTACACACCTGAGATACTCCCCTGCCCACCCCCCAGGCTCCTGTGGCTCAGTTTCCTTGAAGGCTTTGGAGGAATATCTCAGGGAAACAGGGTAAAAGATTCCAGAAGAGGCTCTCACCCCCTGGGATCAGTCCAAGGCTTTATTCTCCAAGGGTTCCAGGGCAGAAAGAGAGAGAACAAGGAAGAACAGGACTTTATCTGGTCTCTGCTCAGGAGAGAGAGCTGGGCCTGAGCCAATAGGGTCAAGATAGGGAGGAAGGGTCAAACTCCATGGGCACAGGCTTCAGGGGGTTCTGGGGGGAAAAACCATTCCCCAGAGGAATCCAACACACACCCCACAATCCCAGTGCTATCAGCCAATTTTGGGAGCCTTTTCCACAGCCTCAGGTTGACCTGCAGTGTTTGCTTGGGGGTCACTGCCTGTCAGCACAGAAACCCTAAAACTCTCAGTACCCAGAGCTTCCAGCACCTGGAATTAAGAATGGGATCACTCTATGATCAATATGATCAAAGTGAGCCATTTATTGCAAAGTAACAGTACCTTTTATACAGTTTTCAGCTTCTATCACATGTTACATACTGCTTTGCAATTGGATACACCCTAAAAGCACAGGTTAGCCTTTTAGCCCGGGTTGGTTGATGGGTTTTGCACATACAGCAGGTTCATGCTATCGCTGTGGGACACAGTGAGGAGACGTGGACTCGTGAATTCAGAAGGCTGCTGGAGTCCTCAGGGAGGAGCTGCAGGTTTATTTTCTAAACTTCTTTTATACGTTTTACAAAAGTGCCCACCTCAGAGGTGGGATCTGTTGAACCGTTGGTCATACCAAGGGTCAACAAGCAAAGTCCCTCCTTAGGAGAGAAATGTGAAAAACAAAATAGTTTACAAAGTGTGACCTCGTTTACCAGTTTAGGTCCCTGGGAACAGAATTTCCTAAAACCAAAACATAGCAGGCACAAATGGTGGCAACATTATGCAGTCCTTCTTTTGGCTTCTATCCAATTCTCACGCTCTGAAGCTGTTAGCATCCTTTGTTCTTCTTGGGACGTGACTTCTGTCATCCCCTGTTCCTTCTCGTACTCAGCTTCGCTGCCCTTGAATGGTTACAGGCCTTTCTTATCCAGATAAGCTGGATTGCTCACAGGTCCCCATTTCTGGAGGAACCCATCTCTCGGGGTCTCTGCTCGCCCGGGATCAGGGTGGTCATTGCCCTTTGTCCTCTGGAAAGCCCTGAGCTGACCGCAGAAACAACACGGAGCCTTTAGATATTTGTTTTCAAGGTTGTTCTTCTTGTTTATTTTATCTTATCACAATTCTTTTTCTCTGAGCTCTGCCAAGGTCTGGACAGCACGGGCAACAGGTGACGACTGCCCCCCTGCCCACAGCTTGTCATCTTATATACAGAAAATGACATGCACCTTATTTACAATTGTGAACCAATGCCTATACTTTACACTAGACAGGTGTCTTCTACTTTGACCCAATCCCTCTAAATCTACTTCATGTCATCACCACTGCACAAAACGGAGACGAAGAAGAAGGAGAAGACTCTAGGGCAACGCCCAGAATCCTCCATCTTGTCTCTGGTCATCCCTATTCTAAAACCCCTAATGTGAAAATATTAATACTTCCTTTTACCTTTGAGGGCTTGCAATTCCTCCCGTAGCGTTGGTAGCTTTTCCCATGGACTCTAATCGAGGCCCTTGCCTGTCTGGGGTCTATGCCAGGGTCTGCAACCCCCCCTGTACAAATCCCAGACCCCCCTCTACAGGTTTTAAACCCCTGTTATCAGAAATTGTTGCAGTGGGGTTCGATGAGAGATTTCTGGAGACCAGGATGCTCTGAGGACACGTGGGTTATTGGCTGTGGGTTATTGGTCATGGGGACAGGCAACCTGAGCAGCACCGGCTGGAGCGTGGTCAGGGGGAAGCAATGGGAAGGGAAGGGAGCAGCAGAAGGGAGAATCCGAGAGAGGGAATATCCTGTTACATTACATTTTATCCCTTTCTATGCTGAATATTCTGGTCAGCACCAACCAAACCAGTACAGGATACAAAACCTACAGGATTTACATACAGCCTATGAGAACTACTACATTACCGTACTACTCTACATACTAAAAACCTGGAAAACCACCTTTTTCCTGCTACATGGCAGGGCCCAACCCCCTTTTGTATCCCTTTGTCTGGGGAGGAGTATTGCTCAATCACCAGGGTCCTGGTCCTCAGCTAACTCAATCACCATCTTCCTGCTTGGCATTCTATAGCTCAAATCTTGCTTTTAACTCTTGCAGGTTTTACACTCTTAGAATCTTTCACCAATAAATCATCTCTGCAGGGCCTTCCTGCTTCATCCTCCCCAACACCCTCCTGTGTCACTGTTGGACACAATAAATGAAGGCAGGGAGTGCTTCAGAAAGGCTGCGTGGACTCCTTGCAGGAAGGAGCCACGGGTTTATTTCTTGGGCTACTTTTATGCTTTTATAGATGTGCCCACCTTAGAGGTGGGACCTTTGGGAACCATTGGTCAGTTCCAGAGACCACCAGGCGAAAATCCCTCCTCTGGCAACATTGTGCAAAACAAAGTAGTTTACACTATGTGACCTTGTGTACCAAAAGAGTACCTGGGAACAGAATTTCCCAAAACCAAAACATGGTAGGCACGAAGCGTGGCAACACCCCTGGACAGGGTTTTGTTCGTCCTGGGTTTCCACTCTTAGAATCTTTCACCAATAAATCATCTCTGCAGGGCCTTCCTGCTTCATCCTCCCCAACACCTCCTGGACAGGGTTTTGTTCCAAAGGAATGCCCTGGACTTCCACAGCGGGGAGGTGCAGGGGGGGAGGTGGGGTTGGTTCTGACACTTTGTGCAGCTTCCAGAAGCTGTGGGACATGGGATTCTCCCCTTCTGGCAGCTCCTCTCCATATTTGTGTCCCCCCCAACCCTTTTTTTGTCCCCTGCAGAGGGTTTCCAAAGGAATGCCCTGGACTCCCACAGCAGGGAGGTGCAGGGGGGAAGGTGGTGTTGGTTCTGTCACTTTGTGCAGCTTCCAGAAGCTGTGGGACGTGGGATTCTCCCCTTCTGGCAGCTCCTCTCCATGTTTGTGTCCCCCCCAACCCTTTTTTTGTCCCCTGCAGAGGGTTTCCAAAGGAATGCCCTGGACCCCCACACCCATCCTCCACAGCAGGGAGGTGGGGTTGGTTCTGACACTTTGTGCAGCTTCCAGAAGCCGTGGGACATGGGATTCTCCCCTTCTGGCAGCTCCTCTCCATGCTTGTGTCCCCCCCCAACCCTTTTTTGTCCCCCTGCAGAGGGTTTCCAAAGGAATGCCCTGGACTCCCATGGCGGGGAGGTGGTGTTGGTTCTGACACTTTGTGCAGCCTCCAGAAGCCGTGGGACATGGGATTCTCCCCTTCTGGCAGCTCCTCTCCATGCTTGTGTCCCCCCCCAACCCTTTTTTTGTCCCCCTGCAGAGAGTTTCCAAAGGAATGCCCTGGACACCTCCAGCAGGGAGGTGCTGGGGGGGAGGTGGGGTTGGTTCTGACACTTTGTGCAGCTTCCAGAAGCTGTGGGATGTGGGATTCTCCCCTTCTGGCAGCTCCTCTCCATGTTTGTGTCCCCCCCAACCCTTTTTTTGTCCCCCTGCACAGACGAGCCGCCTACTCCTACAGCAGCGAGGCGCAGATTTACGCTCCCGCCAGCGCCGCGCCCTATTTCGAAGCGCAGGGAGGAGGTGGAGCTCAGGTGACTACAGCGGCATCCTCTCCTACAGCCATTCCCTCTCACAACATGGTGGGCATCACCATGGACATTGGGGGAAGTCAGATCCTCTCCGGCTCGGGAGCCTATCTCATTCATGGGGGGCTGGAGAACTCTAGACATTCTCTGTCACACACCTCACGCTCCTCTCCAGCAACGGTATGTAAAGCCCTGCAGGCTCAGGGGGCCAGGAATGATCCCAAAGGGAACCTGAAAAAAAAAAAAAAAAGAAAAAAAAAAACTAAAAAAAGCCTTCAGAAAAAAATAAAACTGACCTGTCGTTTTGTCACTGTATGTGTCTGTCACGTGCCACGTGTGTGCAAGGGACAGAATAGACACTGGTGTACTCGTTTGGCACTTGGGGTGTTTGGGGAAGGGAGCTTGTTCCATTTGCTCAGCAGATCGTGAGAGCAATCTGATTGCTGAAATTGTCGTGAGAGAAATCTGATTGCTGAAATTGTCGTGACAGAAATCTGATCGCTGAAATTATCGTGACAGAAATCTGATCGCTGAAATTGTCGTGAGAGAAATCTGATCGCTGAAATTATGCAGCATGAGAGAAGAGGAAGCATGAATCATTCAAATATTAATAAATAATTCAATTTATTTTAGCTTGTAAAATTAATTTTTATATATATATTTATTTATTAGGGTTTTTTTAGATATTGTCTTGATTGCAAATTTATAATTTGGCAGGGGGGGTGAGGGGTTTACATTCTCCATTCTAAGGGAAACCCCAGTTTTCCTGGCAGACACCTGTCTTTCCAAACCAAGACAGATCTATAATTAATAAATCATTAGAGTTATATTAGAGTTTCTCTCCCCACCCCAAGCAAAATATTTTGGCTTTTAAAGATCTGTCTCTATTTACGTTTTCTAATAAGTCAAACATCTCACACATGCTTACCCAAAATATTGAAATATATCTTCAATTATGAAGAGACCTGAGAAATCCTTCCTTAACCCAGTGGATAATTAGCACTTTTTATCCACTTATTATGAAGTTGTGTCAAGCTGATCATGCCAAGTGATCCAAAAGTCTTTGTGTATCTATCTCCTACACCATTGTGTATTCTGTCCTTGCCATAGGTTTAGAAAATGTCTTTTAGAGGTAATGCTGATCAAACAGGAATGGTTTAAAGTTCTGATTTCTCTAAATCGTGTCCCTCCAGCTGCCAGCAGAGGTGGCAGGTGCTGGAAGCACAGCTGTGCAGCTGTGTGGGACTGAGGGCTCTTCACCCAAAACAGCCTTTTTGCAGTAAGAAGCACCAGGGCTTTGATTTGGGAATCTCCCAGCCCTTAGCAGCTGCCAGGAGTGCTTGGATCTCATTTCCTGGGACACTGCTCACCTCCCTCTGCAGGCTTCTGTGTGCTGATAAATATAAATATAAATAATATAAACTATATAAATATAAATTATATTAATATAAATTATATGAATATAAATATAAATACTAACGTAGGTGTAATTCAGGGTACGTAGCCAGAATTTAAAATGTGAGCAGCGTCACTAGGGAGAAAAACAGGAGCTGTTGCTACTGAGAACTCTTGTAAACCTGCCCTGTTAAGCTGTACTTTCTTTTCCCACTGTTTTAGAACATAGACTTTGTGTTTATTGAATCTTTGTGCCTTGAAAGGTTGCTTTGATCCTGTAGTAAATGTGCTCTGCCTTGGGCAGGCATAGGGGAAAAGTCCTTAGTTTGGGTGGAAGAGAAAATGGCAGATGCTGAGGTTTTTTTCTTGGGTGAGAATTGTGTGTGTGTGTGTATTTTAACTGTTCACAGTTAAAAATTAGCACTGGACCATTTGGGTTTTGCTCAAAGTTATTATTTGGAAGCATCACCTGTGTGGGACTGCATCTTACAAAACTGCACAGCTTTACTCTTGGATTTTGGGGGATTTTTTGTTGTTGTTGTTTGGGGTTTTTGTAATTTCCATGGTGATGAGCAGAATATAAAAGCCCAAGTGGAAAATGTGTCAGTAGAAATATCCCATGAATGGATTTAGTTGGTGGTTATTACATGAGATAAGGCTGTTCAGGAAAAAAAAAAAAATTAGAAAGCAACCTTTATGGAAATACATGTGAGATAAATTCACTCTGTTGCATGTAGGAATGAGCTTCCTGAAGGTGTTTTAACACGAAATATCTGAGAAAGGGCTGGGAAAGGTGGAAAAGAGCCTGGCAGGCAGTCCAGGGCTGTGTCTGTGAGTGGCTTTCAGTCCTTCCAGCACAGACCAGGGTCAGAGGGGGATGGAGCAGAGCCTTGACTGCTTGGAATTCCACTTAATCATGGAGTCATTTGGTTTGGGACCTCAAAGCCCATCCAGTGCCACCCCCTGCCATGGCAGGGACACCTCCCACCATCCCAGGCTGCTCCAAGCCCTGACCAGCCTGGCCTTGGGCACTGCCAGGGATCCAGGGGCAGCCACAGCTTCTCCAGACACCCACAAGAAAGGATGGGTGGCTTAAGGAGAGCAGGGACTGAATCAAATCCATGGGCAGGAACATTATTTTCTGTTTTAATGTCCAGCCTAAGCAGAGATTGGGAGAGGCTGGTGTTAAAGAGGCCAGAGGGGTTCTGGTGGTCCTGGAAAAACGTGGTGGGGCAGGACTGGGAGCTTTGTGGGAGGAAAGGAAAGCAGAGCTCGTGCAGGTGGAGCCAGGGAAGGCAAAGTGTTTGCAGTGGCCTTGGGGATGGACATCAGAGTGGTCAGCAGTGGGGAAGGAGAGGGATTGGAGATGTTGAGGGCTTGGAGAAAAGACCTGGAGACCAAGGAGGGCACCTCCAGAGGAGAACGGGAACAAGGGAGTACTTCAGCATTAGCAGGTCCAAGAGCTGCCTCAGGAGGTTTGGTAAAGTCTGTGTGTGCACTAAAGAAAAATCTTCAGATCCTTCGAGAAACCTCTGCAGAAACCTCCCCCGTCTGCTGGAACACCAGTGCCCTGCTCCATCAGATGGGCTGAAACAGGGAACAGGCCCATTCAATATCTGTGCCAACACAGCACTTTAATCTTCACCTGAATTAGACTGGACCAAAAGAGGAAATCCTTGAGATTTCCCATAAGTGGGTCCTCAGAGTTCTTCACCTTCCTGCAGGGCTGCTTAAGAGCTTTTAGTCTTTCCCCTGTGATATTTTTTATTGCAGATGCAAGGTGTCCTTTTCGGATGGGACACCTGCCAACAGCAAAAGGCCAGGCAGTGTTTCTGTGCTTGCCTCAGAGCTGTTGCTCAAATAGCCCCTGAGCAGAGGAAGGAAATTGGGTCTCCCTCTAACTCTGACTCATTTCCTGAAGGCTGTGTCAGCACTCAGGCTTTGGTTCCTCGTGGTCCATCACAGATGGGGCAGTGTTCTCAGAAACCCCACAGATCTGAGACTGAGTGTGGGGAGAACACCTCGAGAAGTGGTTCCACTTTGGGATGGAAACCAAGGGACCTGTGCTGGAGGTGGAGTGTCACCTTCCCAGCTGGGTGTGGCACAGTGCCTGTGGTTGCTGGATGTCACTTCAGAAGCTGGGTCAGATCTGCTCTGCTCTGCCACCCTCCCGTGACAGAGCCTGGGGTTGTCCAGGGCTGGGTTTATCTCAGCCCTGATCTCCACAGCGGGGTGAGTCAGTGCAGGCTGTGAATGTGGGCAGGAGGCCACGGACAGATCATCTGCAGATGCTTTCTGGGTGTGCCCACAGAGGTGTTAAATGAGGACAGAGGCAGCAGAGCTCTGGCTGCAGGTCGGTTCTCTGAGCTGCTGCCTTGTCCTGCCTGCAACTGCCAGGGCACAGAGAAGGGGGTTTGACAGCATCTGCTGGAGACAAACAGCAGGTTCTGCTCCTGCCAGGCTCTGATCTGGGGTTTGGGGATGTTTTTTCTTGCAAAAAGCTTGTAGAGGAGCACTGGAGCTTTGGGACCAGCAGCCATCTGCTAAAGGAGTTTCCCAGATTCTGCCCCATAGCAGAATGGAGAAGACAAGAGGGGTTCAGGAGAGGGCTGAGGCACAAGGCAGCAACCTCAGCTGGGCTGAAGTGGAGCAGGAGCCAGACAGGGAGTGAAGGGGCTCCTCAGGAGCCAGAAGGCCTCACCTTGGCTCCTCTGAGATCAATAGAAATGAGTAATAATAATAATAATAATAGTAATCATCAAATGTTCCATCCTGGTGTCTGGGGGAGAACTCACTCAACTGAGACCTGGCTCCTCCCTTCTTCCCTTTGCAGTTCTCAGCAGCAGAGAGCCCTTACCCATTCCTGTTCATGCACTCTCCTTGCATCCCAGTTTTATTTAACTTTTTAGGCTTTTTGACAAAATAGGAAGAGGTGACAGTCACCAACTCATCCCTGCCAGCTCCCCTTGGAAGCCTGGGTACAGCTCTGACCCGCTGCAGTGCACCTGGCTGGTGATGGTTTGCTCTCAGCAGGAAAGGAAAAAGAAGAGGAAAATTGCTTTTTTTTTTTTTTTTTTTAATAAATAGGCAGTGCTTTTAGTGGAAGATAACCCCCCCTGGCCTGGCTTTGTCACCCCCGTGGGGATCCCTGCTGTGTGTCCATTTGCATGTCCCAGTAACGCCTCTGCAGCTCCATCCACACCGACTGTGCTCATCTGTTTGCCTCTTTCCCACAAGTTTGTTGATAGAAAGCATTAATCATTCAAATATTAATAAAGAAACAATAATCCTGGCTGTTGCTAACTATCTGATTTCCTTTCTTTTTTCCTTTTTTTTTTTTTCTTCTTCTCTCTCCTGTGCACATTTTTTTCTTTAGCTTGAAATGGCGATTGAAAACCTACAAAAAAATGAAGGGATTACATCACACAAAAGCAGTTTGCTCAACAGCCATGTAAGTTACAACCAGAATTTACAACCTTTTGCCCTGCTTTGATAGGAGAATTATTTCTTTGGTGGATTCACTCAAAAGCAGCCTGTGATTGAGCTGTGCTGCCCAAAACAGCCCATTCCCAAGGAAAAGGAGTCTGCAAAAAGTGCCATATGAAAATGTTTGCTGCTGAGATGCTCTGGAGTCTGTTAACTGCCTCTGCCCTGTGTTTATTTATTTCATCTGCCTTGCAATGGGAATTGCTGGCAATCAGATAAACACATTGGAGGAAGTTCCTTTCCTTTCACTGGAACTGAAAAATGGCTGGAAAATTACTTGTAAATCCACAGCCACCACTCGGTGTGAACTGTGACAGATTCCCCTCAGCCAGCACACACCAAAAGCCTTTTTTTTACCTCTCTCTGTGCCTCAGGAAGCCCACTCCTGTCACAATGCTGTGCTAAATCCATGTGCTGGGCCTCTCTCTCCGCACTCTGCCAATGATTTCCCTGCTTTGTGTGATATTCCCACTGTTCTGCTGGGCCTCTGCATCCTGGTTTGTGGCTGCCATGCAGGGACACTGAGGGGTGAGCACCTGCTTGGGTGAGATTTGGGTTGATCCAGGAGCCCCTGGACTTGCCTTGGTTTCCCTGTGTTTGGATTTAAGCTCAAGCATGTCCTGCACCCAGAAATGCCAGTGCACAAAGTGGTGCTTCTCTATTCTAACAGATCCCCTCTGTGTTTGGGGGGCTGGTTTGTTGTCATTCTTAGGGCCAAAACCCCAAAACAACTTTGGGATAAATAGCCTGAGACAACTAAAGGAACTTTAAACCAGTCTGATTGTCTTCAGCTGATTTCAAACTCCAGGCCAGGGCTCCTGGGGGGAGCTCAACCCTTTTTTCAGCTGGTGGGGAGTGAAGGTTTCTGCTTGTGGTTGAGGAAACACAAAGCTGCAGGATCAGGCAGTCCCTGTTCTGAGCATCTCCCTGCATCCCTCCCACTCCAGGCTGTGCCAGGCTCACACTCCTGAAGTGCTGCACAAGGATTGTGTTGCTCTGCAGGGTTTTTCTTGTTCATCCAGGACGAGGTTTGGGGGAAAAAAAAAAAATCAGGAAAAGGGCAGAGGAAAGAAAGCCAAAGGTAGAAAAGAGATTTCACTGACCACAAGCTGTGCAGGATGGAGTGGGGGCCTTACCCAGCCCTTGATCAGACCTTCCCCACCTTTGTAGAAGTGCAGAACTTGATGTCCCCACTTCTAGGTCGTGGTTTGTAGTCTGGCCTAAAGTTTAAGTGCTCCTACAAACTCTGGAGCAAACCAGCTCCTTCCTGAGCACATGTGGGCACAAACAAACTCCTTCCTGAGCAGTGTGACAAGTCCAGCCCCTGCTGGTCCCTCTGAAGGTGCTGCAGGCACCAGGTGCAGGGCACAGAGCCTGAGCTGAGGAACCCTGCAGGCTCCTTGCTGCCCCCAATGTCCCTGCTCAGCCCTCCCAGGGCACAGGGAGGTGTCTGGGGACGTGTGGGGATCAAAAGAGGGGTGAGCAGAGCCTGAAGGGGACACAGCTCATTGGGGAAGCAGATCAGGCAGTTCCAGAGCTGGAGGAACTCCAGAGCCATTGCCCAGGGAGGCTCTGCAGCCTCTGCACGGGGAGGTTCTTTTAGGACTCATCTGAGTGAGGCACTGGGCTGCAGTGAGGGGCCTGAGCCCTGTGGAAGTGTGCCCTGATATGAGCAGGAGGCTGGCCCAGGATGGTTGGGGTTGGAAAGGACCATAAAGCTCATTTAATTCCAATTAATTAAAAAATTAATGCCACAGGCAGGGACACCTTCCACCAGCCCTGGGTGCTCAGAGCTCTGCCCAACCCAGCCTGGGCTGCTCCAGGGATGGGAATCTCCACCTGGAGGCTGCAGGTGGCCTGAGCTGGCTCCCAGTGCAGGTGTGGGACATCCCAATGCAGGTGTGGGATAATCCAATGCAGGTGTGGGACATCCCAATGCAGGTGTGGGACATCCCAGTGCAGGTGTGGGACATCCCAGTGCAGGTGTGGGATATCCCAATGCAGGTGTGGGATATCCCAATGCAGGTGTGGGACATCCCAGTGCAGGTGTGGGATATCCCAGTGCAGGTGTGGGACATCCCAGTGCAGGTGTGGGATATCCCAGTGCAGGTGTGGGATATCCCAGTGCAGGTGTGGGACATCCCAATGCAGGTGTGGGATATCCCAATGCAGGTGTGGGATATCCCAGTGCAGGTGTGGGACATCCCAGTGCAGGTGTGGGATATCCCAGTGCAGGTGTGGGACATCCCAGTGCAGGTGTGGGATATCCCAGTGCAGGTGTGGGACATCCCAGTGCAGGTGTGGGATAATCCAATGCAGTGTGGGACATCCCAGTGCAGGTGTGGGATATCTCAGTGCAGGTGTGGGACATCCCAGTGCAGGTGTGGGATATCCCAGTTCAGGTGTGGGACATCCCAATGCAGGTGTGGGACATCCCAGTGCAGGTGTGGGACATCCCAGTGCTGGTGTGGGACATCCCAGTTCAGGTGTGGGACATCCCAATGCAGGTGTGGGACATCGCAGTGCAGGTGTGGGACATCCCAGTGCAGGTGTGGGATATCCCAGTGCAGGTGTGGGATATCTCAGTGCAGGTGTGGGACATCCCAGTGCAGGTGTGGGACATCCCAGTGCCCACCAGCACTGAACCTTCCCCAGCTCCTGCTGTGGTCCAAAAGGTTTCTGCTCTCCAGGATGTTCCTCTTCTGGCAAAGAACAAAACCACAACCCCAGGGAGAGCATTACCCATCCCAGATTCCCCTGGCTGGCACACAGGACTGGCAGGCTTGTGCTGGAGGAGCAGAGAGGGAAGCAGCAGGTGACTGCAATTTGTCAAGGCTGAAAGCAAATTCCAGCTTGACAAAAGCAAGAGGAAACGGGGAGATGATGCTAATTGCACTTAGTCCTGGTCTTAATTGCTCTGAGGCTTAAGGTTGCAGAGTTCTTCTTTTTTGTCTTCTGTCCCTTGTTTTAAATTTTGGAAATGTGCAAATTCTTGGGGTAATGAGGTTTGTTTGGTTACCATCAGGTGGTTCGTGCCAAGAATCTTTGGGGTTTAAAAAAAAATAAAATAATAAGAGGACAATTAAAGGTATTTCAGTCCAGAGGGAATTTTTCACATAATTTAAGTAAAATCAATATGAAATGGAGCTTGATAACTGATTTTGGCTTCAAAACCTCCCTGGGAGGTTATTTAAGTGCACTTGAGAAATGCAGTGGGGAAGGTGAAGCTCCTGCTGAGCCCCTGTGACACGGGGTGCTCCTGATGAAATGATGGCAGTGCCAGAGGCCCTGGCTCAGGGGATTATTCCTTTGCCAGTTATGAGCTTGCAGATGATGCAAAGAAATCAGAGGAAAAATAACTGCAATTTTTGTACACAAGAGCCTGAAGCTGGAGGAGTTGGATGCCTGGGGCCCTGTGGCTTGGGGGTATCCACAGTAGGAGTAGGGGGAAATGTAATTTTTCCTCATTGTCTGCAAAATGAAATAGCAAAAACCACAAAATAACCCCCAGGAGAATTCTTTCCTGTGAGTGAAAGGCTCTGTCCTAACTCTGAGCTCGACTGAGTGGAAATTTAGGAACCTGCTGCTCATGGTCCCAGCTAAAAACACCTTAAATATGTAAAAAGACCCACAAATGGTTTCTTTTTTATTTCATAGAAGTGGCCACAAGAAAACTTGTCCCAACCTTCAAAAAAAAAAAAAAGGTTTTTATTTTCTCAGCCAGCCCCAAGTGTGGCTTTTTCTATCCTTGGATCGAACCAGGATGAGTTTTTTTCCCAGTGTTTTGTTGTTGGTTTTTTTTTCCAAAGGAAACCAAACAGTCAGATAGAAATAAAGTTAAGGTAGAAATGAAAATTAAATGTTCCCCTGTAGTGCCTATAACAAGCACAGCAGCATATGGCCGTACAGTGATTTTATTGGAACCTGATTGTGGCATAAACAGAAATAAACTGGGGAATATCTGATTGTCACCACTGAACAAAATTCAGAAGGCAAACAGAATAAGAGATTCAAATGGAAAGAGGTTTTTTTTTTATTTTCTCATTTTAAGTGCCCAATGCGTTATTAGTTGTGCAGGAAGAGCAAAAATCACATTTGGAAAATTATTTATATTCTGACAGATCTCTGTTTCAAGCTCTTTTGTGTGCTTCATAATAAATTTCTAATTCAATAGTGGGAGTTCATATTGTGAAACTCTGCAATGTTTAAGGGAATATAAAAAGACATTTGCAGGAAAAGGAAGCTGGGAGATGAAGGGAATCTTCTAGAAACATCAGGGATTAGAATAAAAATGCCCAGGATCAAATTTAAATGAGAGGGTTTATCTGTATCTGAATTTTCCATAGAAATACAAAACTTTTGTATTTCTTTTTTAAGGCTTAAGGCTTAAGATGTAGGAGATAAATAGCTGAAGCACTTTCAGTATCTTCCACAGGATAAATAAAATACCTGGTTTAAAAATCTGAAAGGATCTTAAGCAATAATCTTTTAAATACAGGGGATGGGCCAAAATTAACATAGCTGTGGGCAACTTAGAAACTGAATTCCTGCTGGTGTTTTATGGCAAAACCACTGGGGTCCACTTTTGTCAGAGGGAGCTGAATGGCTGGAGGAGGCTCAGGAAAGATTCTCTGGGGCTCCCAGGGGTGTCTGTGCTGCAGCTGGGAACAGGAAGGATCCTCAGGGATCATCAACAAACCATCCCTTGGAGTTGGGGGGGTTGGAGGATGAGCTTTGTGTGTGAGAAGGTCACCTCAAAGAGTCTCTTGGGTGCTGTGGAACTGGGGGCAGGTGGGAGGAGGAGAGGAGGCTCCTGAAAAGCAGGACAGAGGGAAAACTGGCCAGGAGGTTTTTCTTTCTTCCAGCCACAGCAGCCCCTGGTCTGCGCCAAAGGCCACCAGAGCTGATGGGTGCAGTCATGGGAGTTTGGGGTTGGATTTGGATCAGCTCCAGCTGACAAAGCATGCAATGGTTGGGGTTGGAGGAGCCTTAAAGTCCATCCAGCCCCACCCTGCCATGGCAGGGACACCTCCCACCATCCCAGGGTGCTCCAAACCCATCCAACCTGGCCTGGGGCACTGCCAGGGATCCAGGGGCAGCCACAGCTTCTCCAGACACCCACAAGAAAGGATGGGTGGCTTAAGGAGAGCAGGGACTGAATCAAATCCATGGGCAGGAACATTATTTTCTGTTTTAATGTCCAGCCTAAGCAGAGATTGGGAGAGGCTGGTGTTAAAGAGGCCAGAGGGGTTCTGGTGGTCCTGGAAAAACGTGGTGGGGCAGGACTGGGAGCTTTGTGGGAGGAAAGGAAAGCAGAGCTTGTGCAGGTGGAGCCAGGGAAGGCAAAATGTTTGCAGTGGCCTTGGGGATGGACATCAGAGTGGTCAGCAGTGGGGAAGGAGAGGGATTGGAGGTGTTGAGGGCTTGGAGAAAAGACCTGGAGACCAAGGAGGGCACCCTGTGCCAGGGCCTGCCCACCCTCACAGCCAACAATTCCTGCCCAATCTCCCAGCCAGCCCTGCCCTCTGGCACTGGGAGCCATTCCCTGGGTCCTGTCCCTCCAGCCCTTGTCCCCAGCCCCTCTCCAGCTCTCCTGGAGCCCCTTTAAGCCCTAGAAGAGGCTCTGAGGTCCCCCTGGAGCCTTCTCCTCTCCAGGCTGAACGGAATAGGTTTAATTGTAAAGCTCAAAGTGCAGGGTTTTGGATCCAGCTGACTTTGTGCAGCAGCAGTTTAAATTTGGATCAGAGAACAGAAATCAGAGAACACTGAGGGTGCTGCAGAGGCTCTGTGTGAGAGCAGAGTGGGATATGAGACACAGAACCCGAAAACAGCTCAGTGGAGTGAGGTGCCAGAGATGTCATCACACGGCTCAGGTTGCATTTTGACACAATTATTGATGTAGAACTCCAGCCCTGTGATAAATTGGGAACTTGGGGTGTCACCAAGAGAAAATGGGAGAAAAGAGAGGGATACTGGGGTGGGATGGAGAGGGTTTGAGTGCAGATCCATGGGCTCTGTCAAATCCCACTGATTTCTAGACTAAACCCATGCTCAGTTCCCATATGTGCTTGGACTCTCAGTTACATGGAGATGCTGTGGCTGATATTTGCCTTCCACAACCCAAGTCTGTTTTGCCTGATCTGGTGGGAATGCAGCTGGTTCTGGTGCAGGGATGGAGATCTGAGGGGGAGAGGGAAGCCTGGAAAACGTTCATCCCAGACATCCCTCATGACAGTGAGAGGCCTCTTGCCCACCCTGTAGATATTAGTCCATGTGTACATCCAGTTCCTTCCAAAATTCAATTATGACAACACTCATTTTATTGATGCTGAAGTCACTTAGTCAATTAAAGGAGATTGGGGGCTTTGCATTTGAATTCCTGTGCTGACACCGTGTGCTGGACCTGCCCTTTCAGACTATCTCGCTATAAATAATTTATATTAATTGCAAGTTTTAATCAACAGCCGTGTCAGAAGTTCAGACAGTAAATTTTGCAAAGTAGATGGATTCCCTCAGATTTTGAAGGTTGCTTTGGCAACCGTTAATTTTATTGTTAAGGGAGCCATTGCAGACATGCCAATCTTCCAATTAATAAAGACTTTGCATCAATTTCCTTCCCCTAGAATTTATTTCTCTTAGGCAGTATCTCAAGATCTCTATTCCCTGGAAAATGTGAGTTTTTACAGCTTTACTTTGGCTCTGCAGGAATTCAGCCGAACCCGAGGTGGACACTGAGGTGGCAGCAGGACTGTGTTTTAATGAAAAACCTGACTGGCTTTGTTTGGGCTGGGGGGGTGCTTTTGCCATCCTGTAAGCTAAGATAAAAGTTATATAAAATGATAAGTGATGTGAATTAACCCACACAAATTAATTACTCAGTTCTCTTGAACCTCTCCGTCCGGATGTTCACGTGCCGACCCCACCCGACGTCCCAGCCCTCCTTAGACTTGCATGTTGTTTATTTTTCCCTACCTGAAGCTGCAGTGGCTGCTGGATAACTACGAGACAGCAGAAGGTGTCAGCCTGCCCAGGAGCTCCCTGTACAACCATTACCTGAGGCACTGCCAGGAGCACAAGCTGGACCCCGTCAACGCCGCGTCCTTTGGGAAGCTCATCCGCTCCGTCTTCATGGGGCTGAGGACTCGGCGCCTGGGCACCAGGTTGGTGGGGACCTGCAGCTAAAGAAACACAAAGCAACCCTCCTGCAGCAACCTCTGGTGCACTCAGAACCTCCTGAGAGCGTCTTTAGGAGGTTGTTTTTATGGAAAAAACACCCAAACCCCTAAGCCCTAATCAAATGGCAAAGCGTCCCCTGTGGTCTTTCAGTCACTCTGTTTAATAACAATTTTTATTGTAGCACTTCCCTCCTCTCTTCTGCAGTCACTGTGGGTTGTTTGGAACAAACCTGCCAGGTTTAAGTGGGGATGCCACTGCACTTGGCCACACGTGGGTTCAAATCACAGAATCACAGAATTTCTAGGTTGGAAGAGACCTTCAAGATCATCAAGTCCAACCCATGCTCAACACCTCAGTTAGACCACGGCACCAAGTGCCACATCCAGGCTTTTTTTAAACACATCCAGGGATGGTGACTCCGCCACCTCCCCAGGCAGGCCATTCCAGTACTTTATCACTCTTTCTGTGAAAAACTTTTTTCCTGATATCCAACCTGTACTTCCCTTGACGCAGCTTGAGGCTGTGTCCTCTCCTTCTGTCAGTGCTGCCTGGAGAAAGAGACCAACCCCCAGCTGACTACAACCACCCCTCAGGAAGTTGTAGAGAGTGATAAGATCACCCCTGAGTCTCCTTTTCTCCAGGCTGAACAACCCCAGCTCCCTCAGCCGTTCCTCACAGGGTTTGTGTCCCAAGCCCCTCACCGGCCTTGTTGCCTCCTCTGGATGTGTTTGAGTGTCTCAGTGTCCATCCTGAACTGAGGGGCCAGAGCTGGACACTGCACTCAATGTCCATCCTAAACTGAGGGGCCAGAGCTGGACACTGCACTCAATGTCCACCCTAAACTGAGGGGCCAGAGCTGGACACTGCACTCAATGTCCTTCCTGAACTGAGGGGCCAGAGCTGGACATAGCACTCAATGTCCATCCTGAACTGAGGGGCCAGAGCTGGACACAGCACTCAATGTCCATCCTGAACTGAGGGGCCCAGAACTGGACACTGCACTCAATGTCCTTCCTGAACTGAGGGGCCAGAGCTGGACACTGCACTCAATGTCCTTCCTGAACTGAGGGGCCAGAACTGGACACAGCACTCAATGTCCTTCCTGAACTGAGGGGCCAGAGCTGGACACAGCACTCAATGTGTGGCCTCACCTGTGCCCAGTACAGGGGCAGAATGACCTCCCTGCTCCTGCTGGCCACACCATTCCTGATCCAGGCCAGGTGCCATTGGCCTTCTGGGCCAGCAGGACACACTGCTGGCTCATGTTCAGCTGCTGTCACCAGCACCCCCAGGTCCTTTTCTGCCTGAACATTGTCCAGCCACTCTGACCCCAGCCTGGAGTGCTGTGGGGGGCTGTTGTGGCCAAAGTGCAAGACCCGACACCTGGATTTATTAAATTTCCTAGGGGATGATGGCATTTCATTAGTTCATCCCTTCAGCCAAAATGCAGGGCCACAATGCCCCTTCCACTGACTGACAGTTGATATTTCCAGGGGAAATTCCAAATATCACTACTACGGCATCCGCCTGAAGCCGGAGTCGCCGCTGAACCGCCTGCAGGAGGACACGCAGTACATGGCCATGAGGCAGCAGCCCATCCACCAGAAGCAGAGGTAGGTGCTCCCAGGCCCTTCCCAAAACACTCAGGGATTCCCTGGGATTTGGCTTCCCTCGGGAAGTTCAAGCCAGGTGTTGCTGAAGAAGCAGAGCCGAGCTGTGGAAAGGTGTCTCGGTTTGGACAGACAGGTATCTGCCAGGGAAAACTGGGGTTTCCCTCAGAATGGAGAATGCAAACCCCTCACCCCCACCAAATTATAATTTGTAATTATGGGCTTTCAGGCAAAGATTTGGGAATAGGAATAACAGTTCTTTACTAGGAATATTAACAATGCAAATGTAGTAGAAAAACAAAGCCACCCAACCAAACCAGCAAACAAACAACAATTTTGGAAAACCCTGACAGAGTCAGAGCTACAACCTGACACCCTGTTGGTCAGGGGGTTGGGAGCAGTCCAAAAGTGAGTCCTCCTGGAGTGGCAGAGGTGGTTCTGGTGGAGTAGAAATGATCCTGTAGAACAAGGGTCCAGTGGTGGTGAGAAGGGTCCAGTCTTCCTCCCAGCAATCAGGTGAAGCTGGATCCTTTCTGTGTTCCTGTGTCTCAGTTTTATCCAGGTAGGAATGGTTGGCTCCCCCCACTGGATGGAGCATCTCACAATGGGATGATGGAATGTGGATGGTCTATTTTGGGGATTGTGTGCTTTTAGGGGTGTCTTAATGATCCATTAGGAGAAAATATTTCCCTGGAGGGGGGACCAGTGGTGAAAGAGATAACAAACACTGCCCCACCTGGTTTTAACAGCTGGCCCATTATCAAAAGGCATTCGCTCCCTCCCCCCCTCCCAGATTTACAAGAGATAAAGAAAAAAACATCTCCCCAACTGCTTTCAGCAGATGAATTAGAATACACATTTTTGGTTCCACAACCCAAGACAAAAGGTCCAAAACCGATCCCAGGTAATGCCCCATCCCTGGAAATATTCAAGGCCAAGTTGGATGAGACTTGGAGCAACCTGTTTTGGTGGCAGATGTCCCTGCTCACTGCGGGGCGTTGGAGCAGATGGCCTTTAAAGGACTTTTCCAGCCCAAACCCTTCTGGAATTCCATGGAATGGGATTTATCTGCCTATTCTCCTTGCCAGTGGCATGTCCCACCCTGTGTGCCACATTTCACAGCCTCCCTGTAGCCAAAATGGTTTAGGGTCTTGGCTATGGGGAGGTTGGTGCCAAATCAGTATGAAGGACCTGGGGCTTGTGCTGTATTTGGGTGGATTTGGGGTTTTTTGGGTGTTTTTCTGTGCAAAAAAATGCAAGTTAAATAGTGCCATAATACTTTTGAGCCTGAGAAGTTTTAAAACTAAAATAAAAGCCAGTGTGGAATGGGATTTGGAATTGCTTCCTGCAAGCACGGACACTTCAGATTGTTGCTGAAGTGCAGAAGGAGCAAAATTTATTTCTTCAGCTCCCAAACAGAAAGTAAATGCAGAAGTCAGTGCTTGAGGCAGTCTGCTCTGGAACCCACTGCAGCTCTGCTTCTCTTTTTTGATTTTCTGGTGCCACCAAACTTGATTTCTGTCTTGGGGAAGCTTTTCAAAAGGAGCTTCTCATTTCCCCTCCATCTGAGTCCACGATACAAATGATCAGCCCTCAACACGCTTGCCTTGCACCAAGCACTCCACACACTCCCAGATCTGTGTTGTAAATAACGTGTAGGTGTTTCCTCCTGTCTGTGTGGATCCTAATCCGTCCTAATTCTGATGGAATTTAGGTACAGAGCAGCCCAGAAGATGGATGGGATGGCAGAGAGTGCATCCAACAGCAACCCCCACACCACACCCGAGCAGTCAGTGGCTGCTCAGAGCCAGCACCACCAGCAGTTCATAGGTGAGGAGACTCCTTTGGTGATGAACTGTCCCACATCAGGGGTTTGGGCTTTAAGGGGAAGGTTTTATCCAGCAACTCCTGACTGTTGTGCATTTGTTTGCTTTCCTAATAAATCCTACAGCATTTTATTTTTTTCAGATACCTATTTATATATAGGATGTGCTCTGTAGGTTTTTGTGGTGTCACACTTGCTAAGTTTATCTGCTGACTCCTGTCTCCCCAAGAAAGCTTTTCCCTTGAGCCCACAGCTCTGTTGGGTCCCTCACAGTATGTTTTTAATCCATCTGGTTTTATCTAAATTCCATGGAAGAGTGGAGCTCCTGGCCAGAGGAGGGGGAGAGCAATTCCCTTCCTTGCAAAGGCTGCAGTGGGGATCTGAGTGGAGCTGATCCATATTGACCTTCTCCTTCTGGAACAGACCCTCTGGGTTTGCTGGCCCTGGATCTGTGTGTCTCCATCACAAATCCCAGCTCCTGACACCTCTGCTGCCCATTTCTATTCCCCATTGTACTCCTTAAATACCAGAGAGACATCTCCAGGCTTCAGGGAAATTCTAATGGCTGGTGGATGAGGATAATGTTTTCTTGTTTCTTTTAAGGAAAGGATTTTAAGGAAATCCTTTTCTTTTAAGGAAAACATTTTTCTTTCCCCACTGAACCCACTGGGCTGTGGTTGTTTGCTTTTTCTCAGTATAACAGCACAAATCAGGGAAAGGACTAAATTATCCCATTTTTCCTGTCTCCTCCCAGCTGGAACATGAAAGAGCCTCCAGTGACAGCAGCACCTCGTGCTCACCTGTGCTCTGAGCATTCCTAACCCTCACCATCTTCCCCAATTTCTTTTCCCAGATGTAACCCATGTCTTTCCTGAGTTCCCAGCCCCTGATCTTGGCAACGTGCTCTTACAGGAAGGTTTCACCTTGAACGACGTGAAAACCCTGCAGGTTCTCTACAGGAGGCACTGTGAGGTGATTGTTTGCAATGTTCTTTGGTGATTCTTTTGTAATTGGTTTATTAACTGACGTGGGACATCATTCATGTGACCAGCTCATATCCCACTCTCAGGAAAAGCTGGAATATAATCAGGGATGCTTCATTAGCCAGGAATTACAACTCAATACTGATTCCTTTTCACTGTGTGATCTGTTTTATCTGAAGTTGGTTACTAAAACAGTGCCAATCCCGTTGTTCTGCATATGAATTATTTACTGTGAGTGGCAGCACTCACGGAGCTGAGCGCTGACCCCGTGGTGTTCCTTCCTTGCTGTCAGGCCACTTTGGATGTCGTGATGAACCTGCAGTTTCACTACATCGAGAAGCTGTGGCAATCCTTCTGGAGTCCCAAGGCACCCCCTAGTGATGGCCCCACTGCTCTGCCTTCCAGGTACTCCCCGGCCTTCCCTGCCCCGTTTCTTGCAGGTCCATCTCTTTTTTTTTTTTTTTTTTTTTTTAAGATGCATGAGGTGTTTTTAGGCTTTTTGAGTGCTTTGGAGAACGTGGGAGTGCTTTCTGCCCCGCAGAGCCGGGACAAAGAGCGTTGGAAGTGTTTAATATGGGAATGCAAAGTGCAGAGCCCTGGGAAAGTGTCTGATTAGAGAACTGTGGGGTCACTGAGGTTGGAAAAGCCCTCCAGGATCATCGAGTGCATCCATCAACCCAGCACTGCCCTGGTCACCACTCAACCACGTCCCCAAGTGCCACATCCACAGGTGTTTTGGACACTTCCAGGGATGGTGGCTCCACCACTGCCCTGCACAGCCTGTTCCAATCCCTGACCACTCTTGCAGTGAAGAAATTTTCCCTCATCTCCAATCTAAACCTCCCCTGGGGCAGTTTGAGGCTGTTTCCTCTCATCCTGAGGCTGGACATCCATGTCCCCTGCACCTCCTGCAGCAAAGAGTGGGATCCTGCTTTCCCAGGGGCTCAGGAGCACAGGGTGGTGATTCCCTGCCATGAATCAGTGCCATCCTCTGGCTCTCTCAGATTTTACTCTCAGATTTTACTCTCTGAGGTCTCTTGCCTGGCTGCCCAGACCTGTTTTGAGGCAGATCATTGCAAACAAAGCTGCTTTAATCTCTTCACTCCTGCCTGGCTCGTTGCTGTGCCTCTTCCTCATTCTTTATGCATTGGGAGCTGCTGCCAGGGGAATGGAAATAAGTGAAAACAGAGAAAATTGAAAAAGTGGAGGTTTCTTCTTAAAATTTCTATCATAAATCTGTCACTCTTACTGATGCTGTAAAGATTAAGATTTTTCTCTCCAGAAGAAAAACGATAAAACATTGAGTAATAAGCAAAAATCCCCGAAAAATCTGTAGAATATGGCCCTGTAGATGTTGCCCATGGGATATTTTCCTGCAAGGACTCACTGCAGCTGTGTTTGCTTGGTTTAAAAATCTCACTTTTGTGAGGGAACAGCTCCCAGGCAGATTGCAACACCCCAGGAGCTGTTTCTAGGTACACAGGGGAAACTGGAGGCAGCTTTTCTGCAGGGCTCTCCCACCTCTGCCAGTAACCCAGAGAAGTAAATAACACACTCCCTCCCCTTCTTGATGTAGAAATAAAAATGTAAACCCCCAAATATTAGGGAAGTGGCACACTGAAAGTGTGAGGAGATGCAGAACACAGATGCACTTCACAGCAAGTTTCATGACCTGTTTCTCCCTGTGGGATTTCCCAGGAGTTGTGCCCGTGGAGTTCACCACTAAAATTCTGCAGGCTGAGGCTCAGAGTTCCCCTTTAGAGCACGTCCAAGGCTTGGCTTTAATGATTTTGATGCAATGCATGGGGAAAGACCCTTGCAAATTCCCAGTTCCCTACACAGTGTGTGGGTGAGCAGCTCTGCTGTGATGCTCTGGCAGGGAATTTGGGTTTCAGCTCTTTCTGCTTGCTGTGTAACAAATATCTGGTGCCTTTATACATCTGCAAAGCAAAAATAATGGAGGCAGGATTGACCTCAGTCAGTTACAGACAAAATGTTCTGTTCTCCTCCAAACATTCAGTCTCCTTCCCTCTGAAAACATCCAGCATTTTGGAGGTGTTGAACACCTTGAAAACATCTCAATGTCAGCTAATCTGCCCCTCCACTGGCTGCAGAGTTTTTCTCCCTATCTCTGGAGGTTGAGAGCAGAGGAGGGAGGAGAGGGAGGGGTGGGCAGGTTTGGGGAGCAGCTGGGGCTGTGAGGAGGAACCAGCTGAGCCTCTGCTGGCTGCAACGTGCTGGAGCTCAGCTCCCACACGAACAGGGGGGTGTGAGAGGCAGTGGAGTTAAAAAAAGGGAAGGGGGGAAGGCAGGCCAAGCACCAGGAGTGTGGATTTGAGGGAAAACTGCTCCAAGCTCTGGCCCCAAGGACAGGGAGGTGCTGGCAAAGACCTGTATGAGCAGTCAAACATTTCCTGTTGCAAGGCACACAAACATCTTTTTTTTTTTCCCACTGAAAAATTGGAGTTAGAAATGCAGAGGAGGGGGAAAGCACTGAATGCAAACCTGCTGCTAACTCTGTCTCCTTCCTCCTCCTCCTCCTGCTGCAGTGAAGAGGAACCCGAGGGGACCCTCCCAAAGGACAAACTGATCACCCTGTGCAAGTACGAGCCCATCCTCAAGTGGATGAGGAGCTGTGACCACATCCTGTACCAGGCCCTGGTGGAGATCCTCATCCCTGACGTGCTCAGGCCAGTGCCCAGTGAGTACCCACAGCCCCACCCTGGGCCCCCACTCTGATCTCACTCTGTCCACCACGTGCCACAAAGATTCCCACTAAAAATCCACCTGGAGGTGTTTGACTTGAATATAATGGCAACAGCAGTGTTCCTCCTGCACCATTGGTCTGGGGGGATCTTTTGTACCCCCTGGGAATTCCCCTCCCTGTTAAATTTGGTGTGTTAGAAATCACATCTGATTTTGGCCAGGAATCAGGTGAAAAAAACCAGAGTTTTTTGGAGCTCTTTGGGATGCAGTTCCTTGGAGGTCTTTGTTTGCACAGGACCATCCTGTCCCTGACTGCACTCCTGGAAATTAGGGGAGTTTTGAGAATCTTTCAGTTGAGATTCAAAAATCTCAACTTTTTGGGAGATTAATGATGGGGTATTGAGGGTTTTCTCTCTGATTTGGATTCCCAAATGTCCCTCTGAGGGCTGTCACAAGCTGGGACACAAGGATGTCTTTGAAGAGCAAATTTCAATGTTTGGAAAATGCTCAGAAGGGCCATGAATAACAAAAAGATGAAAGTAAATAAGAATAATAAAAAAACATAGAAATATTTAGGTTGGAAAACCTCTAAGTCCAATTGTCATAAGAATAAGAGATGGAGTAAGAATAAGAAAAAATGAACAAGAAAAAGAGAAAGAATAATAAGAAGAGTTTGAGTAATAACATCAAAGAATAATTTGAGTGCATCAACCCAGCTGATTTCCTCAGTGCTGAGTTGACATCTCAGCTAACCAGCCCACAGGCTGCAGTCCTAGGCTAGAAAGTGGTACCCAAAAATGCTCCAGAGCAGCCTTTCTGACTCTGCAGCCTCTCTGACTCTGCAGCCTCTCTGACTCTGCAGCCTCTCTGACTCTGCAGGCACGCTGACACAGGCCATCCGGAACTTTGCCAAGAGTTTGGAAGGGTGGCTGATGAATGCCATGAGTGAATTCCCCCCGCAGGTCGTGCAGACCAAGGTGAGCAGAGATGGGCTCTGTGTGTGTCTGCATCTTGCAGTTTTCCACTGGGGTTGGGGATTCCTGCTGGGTTTTGGCCACCTGGCAGGGTGCAACGATTGATTCTGAACCAAAACCAGCCAGGGGTGGGAGGACAGGTGGGGCAATTCCTTTGTCCCAGAAGCTGATGATGCTCTGTCCATGGAGCCTTTCCTGTGTCCTGGAATTGCAGGTAAAGCTTTGTGGGAGAAAATCATAGAGCCACAGAATATCCTGAGCTGGGAGGGACCCACAAGGATCATCACCAGCCCCTGTCCCTGCACAGACACCCCAACAATCCCACCCTGAGCATCCCTGAGAGCTCCTGGAGCTCTGGCAGCCTTGGGGCTGGGGCTATTCACTGTTATCTCTGCCCTGGAATGAGGCTGTCCTAGAAATGCCAGGAGTGACTGGCATTGCCCCAAGGCTCCTGCTCTTGCTCTCCTAAAGCCAGGGATTCTTGCTGCCTCTTCCCACCTTGCTGGTCTCTACTGGAGGCAGAGTGTGAAAACCTGGTGGCTTAAAGAGAATAAATAATGGGATTTAGAATAATTTAGAATAGAATCATTTAGCTTTGGGTGCTTCCACTGCTTTATGATGAGTGCATGTCATACCTGGTGGAGCACCTTTATACATCTGCAAAGCAAAAATAATGGAGGCAGGATTGACCTCAGTCAGTTACAGACAAAATGTTCTGTTCTCCTCCAAATATTCAGTCTCCTTCCTTCCGAAAACATCCAGCATTGTGTGGCCCAGGCAGCCAGGGAGATGTGATGGGAGAGGTCAGAATCCTTTATTCCCTACAAACCAACCCAAACCCAGCAGCACCCAAAGAGACACCACTTCATTCACAAACAGCACTGTGCCCAAGGCTTGACTGAGCTGTTCCAAGTGCCTGGCACAAGGATTAGGGTGGAAATGACCTTTAAGATGACCTGATTCCAACCACTACCCCAGGGCTGCCCAGGCCACCACTAAACCCTGTCCCCAACAAGTTTTCTGAACACTTGCAGGGCTGGTGACCCCAGCAGTGCCTGTGCAGGGCTGTGCAGGGAGCAGAGCGTGCCCTGCAGCCCCCCTGTGCTGTGTTGCAGGTGGGGGTGGTGAGTGCCTTTGCCCAGACCCTGCGCAGGTACACGTCCCTCAACCACCTGGCGCAGGCGGCGCGCGCCGTGCTGCAGAACACGTCCCAGATCAACCAGATGCTCAGCGACCTCAACCGCGTGGACTTCGCCAACGTGCAGGTAACCCACGGGCTCCTCTGCCCCCTCAGGTGGGGCTCCACAGGTGGGGCTCCACAGCCAGGTTCTCTGCAGGTAACCCACAGGCTCCTCTGCCCCTCAGCTGGGGCTCCACAGCCAGGTTCTCTGCAGGTAACCCACGGGCTCCTCTGCCCCTCAGGTGGGGCTCCACAGCCAGGTTCTCTGCAGGTAACCCACGGGCTCCTCTGCCCCCTCAGGTGGGGCTCCACAGCCAGGTTCTCTGCAGGTAACCCACGGGCTCCTCTGCCTCCTCAGGTGGGGCTCCACAGCCAGGTTCTCTGCAGGTAACCTGATGCTGTTTAAGATTAATAACAACATGGACTCCCAAGGTCAGAAGGCTGAAATTACTCCAATCATATCTTTATTACCTGTGAATTTCTTCCCTTTATACTGTTTTACAAAGAACCCACCCAAGGGGTGGAAGAAAGACAAACTTCTTCGACCACATTGGTCAAGTCAGAGGGACATCAGGAAAAAGTTCCTCTTAGGAAAAGGAATTCAAAACATAGGTTACAGTTAGAAAAACGTGTCTCTTGTTGACAGAACAGTGTCTGGGAAAGAGTTTCAGAGAAATCAAAACATCAAAGCACAAACCATGGCTACAGTAACCCACGGGCTCCTCTGCCCCTCAGCTGCTCCTCAGGTGGAGCTCCACAATGTCGCACACCACAAAGAAATGACACCCACAAACTGAGATGTCCAAGGCAGAAAAGGGGCAGTTTACTTACAAACTTTAACCTCCATAGAATTCCAGCAGTGACCGTGGATTGGAGGAAGGAAATCTTCCTTTTCAACCACACTGGGCAACCCAACAGCCCATCAACAGTCTCCTCCTTATGAGAAGAATGGTTAGACAGTCAGAGTAACAAGAAAGTTGTTGATGTAAAATCATGTCTGACTCCATTGAAAAAGGTAAACACAGAAGGCTGAAATAGAACTTTAGAAAAACTTCTTAAAGAGAGACAGAGGAGAACAGCAAAAACCAAAGCAGCAGGGCTCCACAGCCAGGTTCTCTGCAGGTGACCCACAGGCTCAGCTGCCCCACAGCTGGGGCTCCACAGCCAGGTTCTCTGCTGCTAAGCAGTGTTCAGCCCCCGTGCTGGAATGAACAAGGTGATGGGTGTTGGTGTTATTTTGGCAGGTAAATTTTCCACCTCACTGTGAGCAGTGGTGAAGGAGCTTCTGTGAGACTGACAGGTCATTAAGGCTGGAAAAGATCTCCAAGACCATCCAGTCCAACCTTCAGCTGAACCCCACCACACCCACTAAACCACGTCCCCACGTCCACTCATTTTCTGAACACTTCCAGGAGTGGTGGCTCCACCACTTCCCTGGGCACCCATTCCATTGCTTTACCACTTCTCCAGTGAAGAATCAAGTGCTGCCAAAAATTATGTAGTTCTAGAAATACTGTGGTCCACACAGGTCAGAGGGGCCAGGATTCAGAGATGGTTTGCAGCCCTTGCCTGCTGGAAATAAATTCCTGGGTTGGGATGCAACACCATGCAGGCCTGGCATGAGCAACTGTGAGCCCTTCTTCCAAGCAGGAGTAGGCCATGAGTAACTGTGAGCCCTTCTTCCAAGCAGGAGTAGGCCATGAGTAACTGTGAGCCCTTCCTCCTGAGCAGGAGCAGGCCATGAGTAACTGTGAGCCCTTCTTCCAAGCAGGAGTAGGCCATGAGTAACTGTGAGCCCTTCCTCCCGAGCAGGAGCAGGCCATGAGTAACTGTGAGCCCTTCTTCCAAGCAGGAGTAGGCCATGAGTAACTGTGAGCCCTTCCTCCCGAGCAGGAGCAGGCCTCGTGGGTGTGCCAGTGTGAGGAGGGCATGGTACAGAAGCTGGAGCAGGATTTCAAGCTGACTCTGCAGCAGCAGAGCTCTCTGGACCAGTGGGCCAGCTGGCTGGACAACGTTGTCACTCAAGTGCTGAAGCATCACGAGGGCAGCCCCAGCTTCCCCAAGGCAGCCAGGCAGTTCCTGTTGAAGTGGTCCTTCTACAGGTACATTTTCTTTCTCATTTTGGGATTTTTCTGCATCAGGTTTGGGGGATGTAAAGAGGCTCCTTGAAAAGCCAAGGCCAAGTTCTTTTACTCCCATGAAACTCTGGTGAGCTGTGGTTCTGGTTTCCTTTCAGGATGGGGACGGGATGCTCTGCAATAATCTCTGCAAGTGTTTTGGTACTTTTGGGTCAGAGGCAGAGACAGCACTGGGTCCCTGTCTTGGTTTGGACAGACAGGTATCAGCCAGGGAAAGCTGGGGTTTCCCTTAGAATGGAGAATGTAAACCCCTCACCCCCCACCAAATTATAATTTTGCAATCAAGGGCTTTCAGGCAAACATTTTGGAATAGGAATAACAGTTCTTTACTAGGAATATTAACAATACAAATGTAGTAGAAAAACAAAGCCACCCAACCAAACCAGCAAACAAACAACAATTTTGGAAAACCCTGACAGAGTCAGAGCTACAACCTGACACCCTGTTGGTCAGGGTGTTGGGAGCAGTCCCAACGTGAGTCCTCCTGGAGTGGCAGAGGTGGTTCTGGTGGAGTGGAGATGATCCTGTAGAACAAGGGTCCAGTGATGGTGAGAAGGGTCCAGTGATGGTGAGAAGGGTCCAGTGATGGTGAGATGGGGTCCAGTCTTCCTCCAGAAATCAGGTGAAGCTGGATACTTTCTGTGTTCCTGTGTCTCAGTTTTATCCAGGTGGGAATGGTTGGTTTCCCCCACTGGGTGGAGCATCTCACAATAGGATGATGGAATGTGGATGTGTTAGTTTGGGGATGTGTTAATGGTCCATTAGCAGAAAATATCCCCCTGGAGGGGGGACTAGCAGTGACAGAGATAACAAACACTGCCCTACCTGGTTTAACAGCTGACCCATTATCAGAAGGCACCAGCCCCTCTCCTTCCAGAGTTACAAGAGAGAAAGAAAAAAACATCTCCCAACTGCTTTTCACAGCTGAAATAGAACACACACCCCTGGTTCCAAACCCCAAGACAGTCCCACGGCACCTCCAGAGTCCAGAACTCACATCAAGCACAGCACAGGTGTAAAACTCACCCCACATTTGTCACTCCTGTGTGTTCCCAGCTCCATGGTGATCCGGGACCTGACCCTGCGCAGCGCCGCCAGCTTCGGCTCCTTCCACCTGATCCGCCTGCTCTACGACGAGTACATGTTCTACCTGGTGGAGCACCGTGTGGCCCAGGCAACAGGGGAGACCCCAATCGCTGTCATGGGAGAGGTGAGAACCCTTTATTCCCTACAAACCACCCCAAAAGGAGCAGCTCCTCAAGAGACACCACCAGTTCTCAAACCACACTGTGCCCTGGGCTTGTTTTGCAACAAAAAACATCATTTGCTGAGTTGTTTTGAGTGCCTGGAAGATGGATATCTTGGAGCATCTTCCCTGAGCTGGTGGGATTTGGGTTTGGGGTGGCTGAGCATCATTTGGGCTTTGGAGGCCTGGAGGAGGGAGGGAAAGGATCTCCCCACTTCTCTGCGCCACCTGTGACTGCCAGCCCTGACTTTGGGACTCCTGACAGGGCAAAGTCCATCTTAAACAAGCAAAAACGGTCCAAAAGTTGCTTTCAGCAACTGAACTCTACAACTGAGCCTCTACAGGCTCCAGCATCACATGCACAGTCAGCCACTCTCTCCATTTTGAGGTGAAGAAGAGGATGATGGAGCTGTTTGTGCTGTTTTGTGAGGGTTTGGGGTTTTTTTTTATGTTCACCCATCAGACAGTGAGTCTGGTGCCTGGCTTGCAGGCAGGTCCAGTCCTGCCTAGCTGAAGCCACATCCAGTTTTTCCCTCTGAAATACAGAGTTAAAAGCCTCAGATGAACCTGTGACAGCAATGTTGAAACTACTGTGAGTTTAAAGCTGAGCTCATGTGCTCAAAATTGATCTCATTTGCTTCTTGAAGCCTCCACAGAGCTCCTGTAGGCAGCCAGGCAAACCAAAGCCTGTTGGTTCTGCCTTCCCTGCCCCTCCCACACCGCTCCAACTGCAGTGCTGAGTTCCCACTGTTCCCTGCAAAACCTCTGCCTTTCTTTGCTGTTAAAGGAACGTGAAAGGCAGAGACTGGCTCCCAGCAACAGCCAGCTGTGGGAGGCTCTCACCCCTCGGGCTTTTCCTGCATTAAACCCTTGCAATATTCCTGTTCTCCAGGAGGAGGCTGATTCCTCCCAGCAAAGGAGGACGAACGTTGTCCTTCCATTCCCACTGAACTTTGCAATTCCCTCTCCTGCCCAGGTGTCCATCTCAGCATTGCTGTGACAGCAGTTTGGTGTCTCCAGAGCTCCACATCTCCAGAACCAAGGGGCTCTCTGGTTCCACTTGGCACCACAGCCCTGCTGGCCCAACTCTCTCTGACATCCCTACACAGGCTTTGCAGAGAGGTGGAGTCCAGGAGAGGGGAAATGCCTGAGAGGTGGAAAGGGCTGGAGAAAAGGCACCACCTTTGCCACTTGGGCATCACTTGGGAGATGGAAAAATTTCTCCTTCATCCCAGAGCTAAATCCTGCCCTGGATTTTTGCTGTGTGTGGTGTTTGCCGTGGATTGGAGGAAGAAAATCTTCCTTTTCAACCACACTGGGCAACCCAACAGTCCATCCACAGTCTCCTCCTTAGGAGAAGGATGGTTAGACAGTCACAGTAACAAGAAAGTTGTTGATGTAAAATCGTGTCTGACTCCATTGCAAAAGGTAAACACAGAAGGCTAAAATAGAACTTTAGAAAAACTTCTTAAAGAGACAGAGGAGAACAGCAAAAACCCAAACAACAGGGCTCCTAAACAACAGTGCTTTAACTGGCAACAAAAGGCTCTTCCCCAAAAACCCGTGGTTGGTTTTGATTTCTGCTCTCCACCACCAGCACCGATGCCCAGGGTCTCTCCTGGGTGGTTGGAGCTGTTCGGTGATGCCGTGGGGCGGCTCTGGCTCCCCGCAGCCTCGCTGACCCTGGGACCCCTTTACCTTTCAGTTCGGTGACCTGACATCCCTGTCCCCGACGCTGCTGGACAAAGGTACCTCCGCTGCCGGGCAGGCTCGGGCTGGGATCGCTGCGGGACGGGGAGCCCGGAGCTGCCTCCTGCTCTGCTGGGAGGGAGCTCCCGGTGCCTCGGTGCCCCGCTCTGACCCGTGTCCCATCCTTTGCAGACGATATCAGCGAGCTGGGCACCGAGGTGGAGGCGGAGCGGGCGCTGGGGGAGCCGCTGGTGAAACGGGAGCGCAGCGAGCCCGGCCACTCCCTGCAGGACATCTGAGACCCCGCTGGGCTTCTCCCCAGCCCGCAGCGAGCCCTCCGGAGCCGGGCTGGGTGTGCCGAGCCCGGCCCACCCCGGATCTGCGTTATTATAGTGCCTCTTAGTTTCTCTTTATGTTTACTTGTGTTTGAGGATGGGCTGAGGCGGGCCAGGCGCTGGGACCGGGCTGGTTTGGCCGCCAGTCTCCTTCCAGAGCGGAGGGAGAAGCTCCAGAGTCTGCTCCCAAGGGATGGAAGCCTCTGTGGTCAGCAGCAGGTGGGATGTGCCTGGCTGGGAGCTCCTGTCCTCGCTCTCCAGCCCGAGCCAGGCGCACAAGCGAGGCTTTCCCTGTCAGGGAAGGTGCTCTGGGCTCCTTCCCCGCCTCTCAGACTTCACTGTGATACAAACTTGAACCAATCAGTGCCCAAGAAGAAGGAAAAATACCCGGCCCTGCTCCTCCAGCCTTTCCAGACAAGCTGTCCTGGCTCTGGCTTTGCCAAATCTCTTGTACCGGGGAGCCCGGGACAGCTGGTGCCTCTCACCCCGCCCGGGGAGAGGCTGCACATCCCACGGACACAGCTCTGGGACTATGGGATGAGCATTCCCTCCTGCTCCACATCTCCCCAGCTTGGCACTTCACCCCAATGCTCCTGGGACGCCGACCCAAGATACCAAAGGACTCCGAGGCAGTGGCAGCTGGAGGCAGAGCGTGTTCATTGTCCCCTGCACCGCAACGCCTGGGGGCAATCCCACAGGGATCCCAGAGTGATCCCACAGGGATCCCACAGCAATCCCACAGCAATCCCACAGGGATCCCACAGCAATCCCACAGGGATCCCACAGCAACCCCACAGCGATCCCACAGGGATCCCACAGCAACCCCACAGGGATCCCAGAGTGATCCCACAGCAACCCCACAGTGATCCCACAGGGATCCCAGAGTGATCCCACAGGGATCCCACAGCAACCCCACAGGGATCCCACAGCAACCCCACAGGGATCCCACAGTGATCCCACAGCAACCCCACAGTGATCCCACAGGGATCCCAGAGTGATCCCACAGTGATCCCACAGCAATCCCACAGTGATCCCACAGGGATCCCAGAGTGATCCCACAGCGATCCCACAGCAATCCCACAGTGATCCCACAGGGATCCCAGAGTGATCCCACAGCAATCCCACAGTGATCCCACAGCAATCCCACAGTGATCCCACAGCAATCCCACAGCGATCCCACAGGGATCCCAGAGTGATCCCACAGCAATCCCACAGTGATCCCACAGCAATCCCACAGCAATCCCACAGGGATCCCACAGCAACCCCACAGGGATCCCAGAGTGATCCCACAGCAACCCCACAGTGATCCCACAGGGATCCCAGAGTGATCCCACAGGGATCCCACAGCAACCCCACAGGGATCCCACAGCGATCTCACAGCAATCCCACAGGGATCCCACAGCAATCCCACAGCGATCCCACAGCAATCCCACAGGAATCCCACAGGAATCCCACAGCAATCCCACAGGAATCCCACAGCAATCCCACAGGGATCCCACAGCAATCCCACAGCGATCCCACAGTGATCCCACAGGAATCCCACAGCAATCCCACAGTGATCCCACAGCAATCCCACAGCGATCCCACAGTGATCCCACAGGAATCCCACAATGATCCCACAGGAATCCCACAGCAATCCCACAGGGATCCCACAGCGATCCCACAATGATCCCACAATGATCCCACAGGAATCCCACAGCAATCCCACAGGGATCCCACAGCGATCCCACAATGATCCCACAATGATCCCACAGGAATCCCACAGCGATCCCACAGGGATCCCACAGTGATCCCACAGGAATCCCACAGCAATCCCACAGCCATCCCACAGTGATCCCACAGCGATCCCACAGGGATCCCCATCCTCCACGGTGCCCAGGCAGATGGGAGCTGGTCCCACACCCTGGGGTTTGTGAAGTTCCCACTCCGTGTCCTGCTCTGACATTGAAGGAGGCTGCAGAGCAGGGGTGAGGGTGGGTGTGTGACTGCAGTGCCTTAGGGTGGGCCTTGGTCCCATTTCCCACTCTGGGTGGCCCAGCACAGCTCAGAGTGGCCCAGCACAGCTCAGAGTGGCCCAGCAGCCCATCCCAGGTAGGGAGAGGCTGGCACAGACCCCGGGTGGGGGGGGTGCTCAGCACTCCAGTGACATTTCCCTCTCTGGGTCCCTTTGCCTTTTCCTGCAGCAGCAGTGCAGGGGTGGCTCCCCTGGGGCTGAGCTGGGGGAGCTCAGCAGGGTTTTCCCCCTTTCCCATGTCCTGTGGGGTCTGTGCTGACATGGGTTGCCCTGGGATGCTGTGGACTACCCTGGGGTGCTGTACAGGGCAGAGGAGGAGGGGGGATCTGTCATCAAGCTAAACTGCAAAAACAAAGCCCTGGGGCAAATCTCTCTGTGAATAAAGGCCGTGTCATAAATAGCTTTTCTTATTATGGTTTCTAATGATGCAGTGTTTGGTGTGAGCTTTTCCAGGGGTCTCGTGTACATTTGCCAAGCAGAGTGCATTCTATCCAAATCTCTGATTTTTCTCCTTCCAAGTGGCACTAAGGCCAAGTGACATTTTTCAAACACTTTCCAAAGGGAAATGAGAGTGTGTGCAGAGGCACATCCTCCCTCTGTCCCATGCTGTTGTGGCAGGGTGATGTTTGTCTGTAAATGTCTCACATGGAAGTGGCAGGAGAGGAGTGAGAGAGGCAGATTTAAGTGTACATAACCATGAAAACTCCTCGGGTCAGAGTCCACACTTGGGATCCTGCTGATGAGATAAGAGAGTCCTAAAAAACATCTGAGCAACCAAACCTTAACTACCCTGCTCCCACTGAGGGCCATAGGAAGTTCAGCTCTTCCTCCAAGGGAAGCCAGCATGCAGAGGAGATGCTCTGGAGCTCTGCAGCAGCGTGTCAGGAGGCTGGAGAAGCTCCCAAAGCCCCTTGGCACAGAATTCCCAGCTAAACCTGAACAGCAATAAATGTGTATCCAATGCTCAGGCCTGCACAAGGAGTGTCTTGGTCCCATTTCTTCTGTGATCCCTGAGAGGTGCCAGGAGATGCTGCAGCAGCCTCGGGGGGATGCAGGAGCTGCCCAGGGCAGGGTGGTTAAAGCAGTTTTGGGCAGGGATCTGGGGTCTGCAGGAAGGCAGATTCCCCCTGGAGCAGCAGCTGGTGTGTGGGGATAACCCAGCCTCAGAGGGGAGGAGAGGCTGAAGGATCAGACTGAGCACAGGGCCACAGGAGGATTTTCTAATTAAGCTTCCAGACTAATTGAGAGGAAGGGAGCAGTGAGGATGGGAGGGATGTGACAAGTGCTGGGTCGTGCCTGCTCTGACCCCTCGGGAAGGTTCAGCCTCTGTGCCTTTGCCTCACTCTCCCTCTGGATTACAGCCAGCCTGGCTGGACCAGACAGAGCCTCTTCCTTTGGGAATCTCGGGGCTGGAAGCAGGAGATTGTTTCCCCCAGGGGGGCTGGGCAGCACCTCCTGACCCTGAGAAAATCTGCCTCTGAGCAGAAAGCAAACAGCTCAAAATCCTCCTGTTAAGACCCATCCACCCCCATCCTCAGCCTGCCTCTGGCTCTGTCACCTCTCCCAGATGGGCAAATCCTGCAGGGATTTCAGTACAAGCATCCCAGGATTTTGTCTTCCTCCTCCTCCCAACCAGCAGAGAACACCAGGAGGAGGCAGGAGAAGGGGAGGTGGCCAGGGGCTGACACCAAGCCTGGGGCAATCTGAGGGGTACAGCATTCCAGAAGCAGCTGGACATTGTCAGTCCCTGTGGCTCGTCCCAGAAGGGTGAGCTGGGAGCTGGGCAGGGTGGCACAGCCCAGGGATTCCTTGGGAGCAGCCCAAGGGGCAGGGGACACTCAGTGCCACCAGCCTGGGAGGTGCTGCTGCTCTGGGGACACCCAGGACACCTTGAGAGTTCAATCCCTGTGGCTGCAGGGATGGGAGGGTGGGGTGAGCTCCCCACTTGCCTCCTGTCTACCCCCTCAGGAATGTGTCCCTTGGCTGGGGTGGCTTTAGGCTCATGGTCTGGCACTCCTGGATTGTCCCCACAGTGCCAGGGAACAGTCTAGGAAGCCTCTGGGACAGGGGGACTTGTGGAGAGAAATGAGATGAAGTTCTCAAAATGAACCAACACAAAAATACAGATTTGGAAAGAGGAGCCTTCTGTTGTTTGCTTGCAACTTCTCCCATCATTTGGTCTGAAACAGCACCTTCTTCTCTCGTGCCAGTGCAGCCCTTGGCCTGTCCAGGTGGCTGCAGGGCACAGGAACATCAGCCAAGCCCCTGGGCTGGCAGGAGAGGCTCAGGCAGGCTCCCAGCATCACTTCCAGGGGCAGTTCCAGTTTCCACAGCCCCCCTGCCCTGGCATTGTCCCCAGCCCAGTGTCACCCCCTACCTGCCCCAGCCCTCTGTGTCCTCACCTTCCCTCACCTGCTGCCCCACACAGGGCTCAGGCCATGGGGATTTTCCATTCCAGATCCTTCCCCCTGGAGCCAGGGCCTTCCTGTCCCCCAGCCCTGCCCTGCCCTGCCCTGGGCTTCACCCCATCCCTGCTCCCTCCCTGGGCTGGGGGATGTTTCTGCAGGGAGAAAAGCCTTTCCCTGCCGCTCTGGCAGCCCTGAGAGCCCAAAGGATTCCCTGGACAGGAGCTTCCCTCCCCTCCCTGTGGCTGCCACTGTCCCTGCACAAGGCAGGGGCACCGAGGCACAGCCTGAGAGGCCTCGTGGCTGCAATTCCCTGTCCCCCTGGGGACCAGAGGGGACAGGTTCTGCTGGCCCGACCCTGCCTGGTGCCTGCCCTGGCTCTGCAGCCCAGGCAGGAGGAGCCTGGCTCGTCCCAGGGCTCAGCTGGGGCAGTTTAACCACAGACAAGTTTCACCTGGAGCAGGCAGTCTGGGGGCAGGCCCACAACCACCCCTGCAGTTCCTTCAGGGTGTGTTTATAAACCCACAGCCCCTCACCCCAGGGGCTTTCTCTCTCTTTCTTTACTTTTTTTTCTTTTTTTCTTTTTTTCTTTTTTCTTTTTTTTTTTTTTTTTTTTGGCCTTTGTGTTTTGGGAGCTTTAGTTTGGAGCTGAGAGGAATTTGGGAGCTGCTGCCTCGGGGTGACTGGGATGTGCTGGTAGAACTTAAAACTTCCACCCTTCCAGTGTTACCAAGCAGGTAAGGACACAAGCATCACCTCCTGCAGTGCCTGGCTGGGTTTGGGCTGGGTTTGGGGGCTGCAGCCAGAGCAGGGCTCTGTCCCAGCACTGTCCTTCTCCTGTGTCACAGCCCAGCTGAAGGACAATGTCTTCACGTGGCTCTGGAGTGGCCTTGGGGCTCGGTTCCCAGCCCAGCTGCAGCACTCCAGCTCCTCTCCCAAGGAATTCCCTCCTGGCACAGCCTCTCCCTCCCCTGTGGAGCTGCTCCCTTGCCCTGCTGGGCCAGGAGGACGTTGTGGAGAGCTACACCAGGTACGTGGGGAGGGGCTGAGCCCTGCTCCTTGTGTCTGCTTGTCCTCAAGGGGCCGTGTCCCCCCTTTGTGCCCCAGGGGGCCGTGTCCCCCTGTCTCCCTTTGTGCCCTGGGGGCCATGTCCCCTTTGCCTGGGGCCCTGTCCCCCCCTCTGTGCCCTGGGGGGCCGTGTCCCCCTGTCCCCCTCTGTGCCCTGGGGCCGTGTCCCTTCCCTGGGAAGTGCCTGACTCAGCCTGGCTCTCCTGGGAGGCTCCCCACGGGCTGGGGGTTACTCCCTGCACCCCGGGCAGGGCTGGTGGCAGCCCGTGGTGTCTCTGCTGTCCCAGGGTGGTGGCCCAGGCAGCAGCTCACTCACCCCTGTGTGTCCCCACTGCCGTGCCAGGGACTCCCGTGAGCTGGGGGTGGCCCTGCTGGACTGCAGCTGCTCGGCCCCCGACCCGCAGCTGGTGCGCAGGATCGTGGCCCAGGTGGAGTTCTACCTGTCCGACGAGAACCTGGCCAAGGACGCCTTCCTGCTCAAGCACGTGCAGAAGAACAAGATGGGCTTTGTCAGCATCAAACTGCTGACATCCTTCAAGAAGGTGGGTCCTGGGGGTGTGTGTGTGGGGGGGTCCTCAAAACCCTGCAGCAGCTCTGTTCCCAGGGAGGGTGGCTGGGGAAGCAGGGAGCTCTCCTCAGAACAGGAGCTCTCCTCAGAACACCCCCAGGGCTGGATTCACCTCCTCTGCCCCTGGACTGCTTTGGAGGTGATCAACCCTTAGCAAAAAAAAAAAAAAACAACCCAGGGCAGTGCAGGTGGTGTGGCTTGGGGGGAAGTTGTGGCTTCTTGCCAGAGCCTGGGGATGCTGGGGACTGTGCAACCCCAGAACTGCTGGGGTGGAAGGGGCAGCATTGCCCCGGGAGTGCTGGGGGGGTCACACAGCAGGGGCAGCATTGCCCTGGGGGTACCGGGGGGGTCACACAGCAGGGGCAGCATTGCCCTGGGGGTACTGGGTGGGGTCCCGTTGCCCCTGGGGGACACTGGGTGGGGTCACAGCCCGCCCGGAGGGTGGGTTTAGGGCGGTGCCTGCCTGGGGAGAGCGGGGGATGCAGGCTGATGGGGATGCAGGCTGATGGGGATTCTCTGCTCTCTGCACAGGTGAAATACCTGACCCGGGACTGGCGCCTCACCCTCTACGCCCTCAAGTTCTCGGCGCTGCTGGAGGTGAACAAGGAAGGCACCAAAGTCAGGCGGCGGCTCCCCATCCCCGAGCACCTGCTGAGCGTCCCCCCCAGCAAACTGCTGCTGGCCTGGGAGCTGCAGCCGCGGGAGCAGGACCTGCCGCTGCAGAAGAACTTCCTAGAGACCATCACCAGGATGTTCAGCCCCTTCGGAGCCATCGCCTCCATCCGCCTCCTGCGGCCGGGCCGCAAGCTGCCCTCGGATGTGCGCAAATATTCCTCGCGGTTCCCCGAGCTGCTGAGCCGCTGCTGTGCCCTGGTGGAGTACGAGAGCCTGGAGAGCGCCCGCGGGGCTTTCGAGAGCCTCGGGCACCGCGACTGGCACAGCATCAGGGTGGTGCGGCTCTGCGGGAAGGGCGGCAAGAAGAAAGCCGGGGAGGAGCGGGCGGGCTGGAAGGTGCCGCCGGCTCTGCCCTTCCCCTGCAGCCTCGAGAATTGCCTGCCCAGCAGCTCCCCGGAGCCCGATGATGCCTCAGGGTCGCTGTCCCTCCTCCTGAACCACGACCTGGTGGCACCGAGCTGGCCTGGCAGCGGCTGCACGCCTGGGAATTCCAGCGCCTTTCCCGGCTCGCTCCTCACCGGCGATGGTTTCCCCCCGCTGGGGATGGGCTCCGAGAGCGGCCGGGGCAGCGCGGGGGGCTCCTGGACGCCCTGGGGCAGCAGCCTCTGCCCCGCTCCCGGCGATGCCCTGGCAGCACCCTGGGTGTCCGAGCCCCTCAGGCTGTGGGACGGGGCCCTGTCCCTGCCCCGCGGCCCCGAGGGCACCAAGGGCTTCGGCAGCAGCTTCGGGAGAGGAGAGCTCGTCCTCCGGCATTGAGACCCCTTCAGATTCAAGGTTTATGATTTTCTTTCTTTCTTTTTTTTTTTTTTTCCCTTCTTCTCTCGAGCAGAAGACTTTTCTATGGCCCTGCGAGCTGTGGGCAGTGGCAGTGCAGCTGATCCAGGGGACAGAAGTTACGGGGCAAGGACGATGCTCGAGGCAGACACTGAGCAGCAGCAGCAGCAGGAGCTGTGCTGTGCTCATGCCGGTGGGACTGTGCTTGCTCAGGGCCCAGAGCTGGGTTTGGGGTCCAGGTTTTGGATGAGAAATGGGCAATAAAGAGAGAGATGAAGTTTCCAGGCACTCTTGGGTTGATGTTGTGATTTATTTATTTTTTATTTATTTTTTTTCCCCTCGTCTTTCTAGGTCCTGCTGCTGCCTGAGGTGCAGCCAGGCAAGGGAAGGAGGGTCCCTGTCTGCCTGCAGCTGCTTCCCTTGCTGTCCTTGGGGTGATGGGGACACTGAGGGGTGCCCAGGACAGGTGGCTCAGGTTGGCTGTGGTGGCAGGGCCGTGGTTCCTCCTGGCTGTTGGCTGCTCAAGGTTCTCTGGCATCTCTCTGGGTGGGATGTGGGGGCTCCCTGTGTCCCTCCTGCTCCCACAGCCTCCTCAGCTCCTCTGGGAAAGGGTTAAAGGAGGCTCCAGGTGCCTCTCAGGGGTCTGCCAGTGCAAGTGCCCTTGGTCTGTGCCCAGAGCTGGGATGAGTGCCATGCCTGCTCTGGGGGATTCGGGTGGGCAGGGCTGCTGAGGGGATGGGGTCACACCTTGTGTGAGGAGAGGTTTGAGGGCAGTCCCTGCAGCTGGGAGCCTCTGGCTGAAGATGAGGGGGAGGGAAAGCAAAGCAGGTGTGGGTTCTGGTGCCCATCACCCAGCCAGGACCCTGGCATTGAGGAGTTGTTCTATAGGTAGTGAGGAGAATTCTCTGGATCAGGAATTCCTCGTCCTTGTGGTGAATTTCAATTTCCCAGACCCCAGCTGAGAACGGCCTCTTGCTGGTGCAAGCAGGTCTGGGAAATTTCTGAAGTCTGCTGGAGATAATTTCTTGTCACAGGTGCTCAGGGAGTCACCAGGGGAGATGCCAGCCTAAACCTGCTGGGTGGGAATGGAGAAGGACTGGTGGGACCTGGGATGGTCTTGGCCCCAGCGCTCCTGAAATGGTTGAGTTTAGTGCTGTCAGTGTGAGGAGAAAGATGGACACCAGAGCTGCTTCCCAAGTCTGGAGAGAGGAAATGTTCTGCGGCTCAGCAGAGTTCCCTGAGAGTCTTCAAGGGGTTTCTTTGTGACCCTCTGGAGCAGGTAATTCCCAGGTCTGGAGGGCAGCCCCAGTGCCCAGCCCCTCTCCCCTTCCCACTGTGGCAAGGCAAAACCACCCCCTCCCTGCTCCCCCCACACACCACTGCAGAGCCTGGGTGGTTTTCACTAAAAATATCCTTTTTATTGTCCTCACTCTGCTCCTACAACGTCCCTCAGCGCCTGCAGCCGGACGGGGACTTCGGGGCCTTGGGGCTCCCACAGATTTCAGGCTTCTCCCCCTGCCAGGGCACAGCCATGGAGCCCCAGCAGGGATGGGGGACGTGTCCCCAAGCCCTGCTGTCCCCCCCCAGAGCCTTGTCCTACCTGGTAGAGGTGGCAAACCAGCCCCAGCAGCGAGGCCTCTGCCTGTGCCTGCAGCTCATCCGTGTGCTTCTGTTGGGGGGGACACGGGGCCGGTCAGGGGGGGTCCCCAGGGTGTCCCAGCCCTGCCTGGAGCCCGCTGCCCCCCCTGCCATACCCCATTGACGGTGATCCAGGGCACGTACTGGTGCGGGGGGTCCAGGGCCTGGGTCACTTGGGCGTTGTGGTGCATCAGGGCCACCCCCGTGTCCCCCTGCACGCAGGCGGCGATGCGGCCGCTGTCCACCTCGGGGGCGTAGATCTGCAGGCACTGCCGGGCACGGGGGACACGGGGCCGGTCAGGGGGACAGGGGTGTCCCCCACGGCCGGGCACGAGGGGCGGGGAGGGGGACGTACGGCCTCCAGGTTCTTGGTGACCGAGCTGCCCGACTCCAGGCAGAAGATGACGGCGAAGTAGGTGCTGAAGTTCTTGGCCTCGTGCATCAGACAGGCCTACGGGGACAGGGCGGGCAGTGAGGGGCCGCTGGACACCCCCCGGGCCAGCGCCGTGGGAACGGGGACCGTCACCTCCATCATGTTGCCCAAACATTCCTCGGGGCCGTGCTGGCACTGGAAGTCCAACTTCCCGCTGACGTTCCTCTCCTGCGGGACCAACCGGTCTGAGCGGGGCCGGCGGCACCGGGGGGAGCACCGGCAGGGCCGGCTCCTACCTGGGCGTTGCCGTAGGGCACCAGGGTGATGCTCAGCATCTCTTCGGGCAGCAGCAGCCAGGTGGGGAAGAGCTTCAAGACCAGGAACTCGCGGCACGCCGGGCACAGGCTCTCGTAGTACAGGCTCAGCTCCACGGGCGCAGCCGCGGGGCTCGGGAGGCTGGGGCAGCGGCTCTGCACCTGCACACGGGAAGGTTTCGGGGTGCACGGGGGGGGATAGGGCTGCAGCTCCCCCCCTCCCGGTATCTGTAGGGATGGGGGAAAGCTCCAGGGATGCAGGGAAAAAAGGGGGATGAGGGTGTGCAGGGCTAGAGGGAAGTGAGAGTGGCCGGGAGCTTTCTGCTGCCACAGGATCCTGTGCGTGGCTGACACCCAGCGCTGGGGCTTTCCACCAGAACTTCCCCAAAATATTTCAGGGGAAAACAAATTTAGACCAGGACATGCCTGGGTGGGGGTATGGCCCAGCACCCACTGCCCGGGGGAAGCTGCAGCCCCGTGGGGCTCACAGGGCCCTGTCACTGCCCGGTTCTCTTTGGGGCAGGTTTGACACTTCAAAAGCAGAAGTGGCAGCAGAGGGGCCGCGGTCAGGGCCCGGCCGGACCGCAGCCATTCCGCAGGGATGCTGGGGAAGCCGCTCGTGTGGCTCTGAGCATCCCTGAGGATGTGACAGCCCGTGCCTCAGCGATGCTCGCAGCTGCCACTCGCTCCAGGCATCGCGGCCAGGCGCTGCCCCAGCCCTGTCCCCGCGTCCCTCGTCCCCGCCGCCGGGCAGGCGGGAGGTGGCCCCAGCTGCAGGGTGACCCTGCCCTTGTCCCCAGCCCCGGCAGCAGCAGCGGCTCTGACCTGGCAGGCGGCGGCGATGTCCCGCGAGCTGCACCAGCGGTGGGCAGGGTGATCACAGCCGGGGGCCGCGCCGAGCCCCGGGGCCACCAGGGCCACCAGGGCCACCAGGGCCAGGACAGCCAGCGGCACCGCGGGGGCCATGAGGAGGCCGGGGTGACGCGGAAATGAGCCCGTCCCAGCGGGGACTTTTAAAGCTCGGCTGCGCCCGCCTCCCTGCGCCCTTCCTGCCCTTCCTGCCGCCGCCTCCCGTGACGCCGCCGGCCCACGTGGGGCTCCGGACACCGAGTGCCCGCTGTCCCCGGAGCTCCGGGCTCACAGCCCTGCTCGCTGCCGCCGATTCCCCGCGGGTTGTGACAGGTCCGGGAGCGAAACCCAGCCTGGAGCAGCCGCGCTTGGAGTTTCCCGAGCAGGGAAGCGGGGCTGGCTCCAGGCACAGCCCCCGGCGGGGTGCGGGTGCCGGGGCAGCTCCGGCTGCGGGAAGGGAGGGCAGCCCGAGACAGCCCGAGCTCAGCTGCGGAGCCGAGCGAGGAGCAGCCTCGTCGTTCCCCCGTCGGCCCCACGTGCCCCAGCCCTACAAACCCGGGGAGCACAATCCTGGCGCGATGGGTCACATCCTGCACCCAGCCCAGGAACTGGGGCACAGCCCCACCACCCTCCTGCCCCCGCACAACCTCCCACAGCAATCCAGGAGCCTGGTTCATTAACTCTGTTTATTTCTTTCCTTTTTTCTTTTTTTTTTTAGGGGTTTTTTTTTTTTGGTTGTTTTTGTGGGTTTTTTCGAAGTACCGTACAAAAAAAAAATCCTCTTACAGTAACAAATACTGGGTTTACATTAGTAAACATCAACAGAAAGAGCAGAGAGCACTACTGCTGGTAACGGACAGCTCGGGGGGGGGGGCGGGTTATTCCTTATTGCATATACCTAGAAACTAAAACCTCACGCAGCAGCCACGTCCTCTCCCAGCACAAAGCCTCCGCTGGCACCTCGGGGGTTACACGGGGGAGCCCCCCCGAGAGCAGGGACACGGAGGGACAATCCCCAAACGCAGGAACAATCCCCACACCGTGCCCGGGGGAGCAGGAAGGGCCGGGTGGCACCCGCGGGTGTGCGGCTCGGGGGTTGGGGGGACGTGGGGGTCACAAGCAGCGAAGCACAGCCCAGCGCCTGGGAACGCGGCCGGGTTCAGAACGAGCCAAAGCAGCAAAGGACAAATCACAACGAGCTTATGCTGGGGGAGCTCCGGGCCGGGCTTCCACCCCAGGGAGAGCAGGGGAAAGCTGCTGTTCAGGGAGCCGAGTGAAGCACCGTCAGGGAAAGGCAGCCCTGGGGGAAGGGCATCTTCCTCTTCGTCGTACACAGGACGTGGGCAGTGCCCTGTCAAGGCCAGGCTGCCAGCGGGCAGGGCAGGCAGTGCTGGAAGTGCAGAGGGGTGACTGGGACCCCCCCTTGGGCTGTGGCTGGACAGCAGGAAGGGACAGCACGGGGAGAACAGGAATTCAGCCAAAAGGATAAGAACACAGGATGAAGAGAAGCTGGAAGTTCCCTGGGCAGCAGAGCCGGGTGAGCACCAAGCAAGTGTTGACAGGTGACAGCTTCAAGCTGAGGCTCTTCCAGATGCTCAGCAGGTCCTGGCAGGAGCAGGGAGCAATCCCCCCAGGCAGGAGTGGCCCCAAGCTCACGTTTGGGGGTGGTGGTGGAGGAACGTGGAGCCCATGGGATGAGAGGCTGAGGATCCCATCTGCCTACAGCCCGTCCTGTGATGTGGGGGTGTGCTGGAAGTGCAGGGACAAGCACGGGACCAGCAGAGTCCCCAGGCTGAAAAGGTGTGGGACACTAACAAAGCTTTGGAGTGTTGGTGCAGCTCCCTGGCCACTCCACAGGCCCCAGGAGGCCTCTGGAGCAAGCTGTGAGGACTGAGCCTCCCTGCCCCAGGCCCACGTGCCCTCATCTCTCACGTGCCTGAGTCCAAACTATTCCCTTAATCATCCCTGGCAGCTTTTCCCAAGCGATCCCTGAAGCCAACCAAGTCCCTCCTGGGCCGTGCCCTCACAGCTCCCCTGGCCCACTGCCTTCACCTGAGCACCAAACACTGACAAAGCAGACCCAAAAACCAGGGCCCAGGGCCTGGAGAGGACATGCAGAGCATGAAATGGGGCTGTAGAGCTGAGCATAGGGGAGCTGCCACAAGCAAAGAAATGGGATGTTTGCTCCAGCAGCCCCAGCTCCAGAAGGATCTGGGGACCAGCCCAGAGCAAGGAGAGCAGCAGAGCTGGCTGGGGGGGGAGAGGGACAGTGCAGTCCCCAATGCAGGTGGCACATCAAGGGCAGGATGCAGGCACAGCATGAGCACAGAGCACCCAAGCTGCAACAGGAAACAGAAGTGCCAAAGTCCACAGCATCCACCTGCCTGTCCCAAGGAGGAGCCTCCAACAGGGAACGAGCCACTCTGGCAAATCAAGAGGAGCAAGAATGTTCTCTTCCAAGCTAGACATCTAAGATAACCCAGGAAAGCAAATGCCACCATGGCCTCAATTCTCAGCTCAGCTTATAAAGCTCTTCCAAGCCCACCTGGGCTGCCCTGGGGCCCTCTGAGCTGGGACACAGCGCCCTGCCCACAGCAGCTGGCTGTGGTGGGCAGCCCTGCCCCGGCCCCATACAGTACCCACGATTGTAAGTGCTTTGCATACATAGTTCACCATCATGCAGATACATTTCAGCATGCCCTGGGCCCTGCAGATGTGTCCTCCTGCAGCAGAGAGGTCCTTCATTGCAGGTAGGGCTCGTCATGTGCGTTGGACTCCAGCCCTCTCCTGCTTCAGCTGCAGGGCCCGGGGCTGTGGCAGCCTGGCAGCTGCTGCCCACGCTGGGGGTGGCACTGGGGGCTCAGCAAACACCAGCACCAGGGGAGCAGCCGGTCACAAAAAGAACCATATTTACAGAGCTACAGTCAGCTTCAATGGGTTACGTGTGCAGAGTCACCGAAACCGGCCGGGAACAACGAGCTGTGCATCCCACAGATCCTGCCAGGAAAACCACGGGTACCAACACGGATTTCACAGCTTGGTTGGCACAGCTAAGGCGGGAGATTCACGGGTAAGCAGATCCTCCCTGCCCAGGCAGTAACACTCCAGAGGTGGTTATGACAAGTGGGAATGGTGGGGCACAGCATGGAGTGAAAGTCTCGGCCGGGGTGCCCCACGGAGGGTGAGGTTTCTCCTTCCTAAATGTGTCTCTGCATGCAAGAGCAGCACCCCTCGTACCAGACACCATCACAGCCTGCGAGGCCACCGCGGGAAGCCAGAGTGAAGGATGCACACACTCAGTGGAGCCTCCTCCTCTGCCTCCTCCGGTGCCCAGGCAGGGAACCCCTCGGTCACAGCACCGAGGAATCAGGAACCAAAGCTCTACAGTGATGCGTAGCGGGGCGACCTGCCAGCAAGAAGGGGATCTGACCTGCTTATCAGGGAAAGGGGAGGGGGCTGTGCTCACCCCCAGCAATTCAATCACAGCTGGATCCCACCTCCTAGAGGCTGGAGCCCACTGCAAATCTACAGCCCAGCCTTTCTGTCCCATCAGCCAACACGGGTTTCAGCTACTGACCAAGAGGGACATCAGGAACGGTCACAGACATCTCAGAGGCTCTGAAGGAGCAGGAGCACAGAGACTCAACTATACAGGGTGCAAGAGTCCAGAGCCAGAAAGCAGCGCCCTGGGGAGAAGCTGAAGGCAGCTGTTGTGTTGTGCATGGGCTGCTCATCTGGCTGGTGGCTGGGAAAGGACCGGGTGAGCCAGCGTGACATTCAGGGAGTCATTGTGCTGCACCAGGGACGTGTGCTTGTAGTGCAAGACCAGGTCCTTGAGGGAGGCGTAGAGGTTGTAGGGTTCAGCGAACCCATAGCCCGTCGCCGTCTTGTAGATCACGCAGTGCTTGGTGTCACCATCCACCCTGCCAGGGAGACACGGGAGCCTGGGTCAGCAGGGGGACAGGGGAGCACAAACAAGGCCACCAAAGCAGCCTAAAGATACACCTGGCCCTGGCAGGAGGAGCCAAGGCAGATGGGAACTGTCACCTCCAGCACGTGGCAAGGGGAGGGTGGGGCAATGCGGGAACACAACCTGGGCCAGCCCCATCCCATCCCATCCCATCCCATCCCATCCCATCCCATCCCACCCCATCCCATCCCATCCCATCCCACCCCATCCTACCCCATCCCATCCCTCCCCACCCCACCCCACCCCACCCCACCCCATCCCATCCCATCCCATCCCACCCCACCCCATCCCATCCCCCCCCACCCCACCCCATCCATCCCACCCCACCCCATCCCATCCCATCCCATCCCATCCCATCCCATCCCACCCCACCCCATCCTACCCCATCCCATCCCATCCCATCCCATCCCACCCCACCCCACCTGCACAGGGATACCCTACCCCATCCCACCCCACCTGCACAGGGATACTCACACCACGGAGCAGGCGTAGCACCCCTTCTGGCTGCTCTCACGGATCAGGAAGGTGCCGTCCCGTTTCCCACACAGCATCTCCTCGGCCTGCACGCGGTTGATCTTCCCCACGTACCACGTCCGCTCCTCGTGGTGGGGCAGCTCCTCCTCGTCATCCATCATGGAGTACTGGCTGCAATCGAGCACAGGCAGGGTCAGATTCCCTAAATTTGGGGGTGTGGCCCCCACATCTCCCCACACTGCCAGCTGCCTTCACCCAGCTGGCAGGGAAGACATCCTCAGCCCCGAGGCAGGGAGCTGGGATTTGCCCAGGGCCGCAGCACGGGCAGAACCAGCTGCACAGCCTGTGCTCCCACATCCCCCAAACCTCACAGCACACGAGCAGGACACTCACTCTTCTGTCTCGTTCTTGATGCCCAGCCACTCGTTGATCTTCTTCTGCCGGGCACCCTTCTGCGTCAGCCACCTGGGGAAGGAGGGCAGAGCTGAGCGCGGCCATCACCAGAGGGCAGCAGCCGCCGCTGCCGGGGACGGCCGAGCCCCGAGGCCGCGCTGCGGGAGCGGCTCCTGCCCACAGCAGGCTGAGAGCCGGTTCAACGAGCCCCGGAGCCCCGGGGGAGGCAGCTGGATGGCTCCCGGGCCGCGCTGCAGGGGCACTACGTACACCAAGTACTGGTCCCGCAGCTTGCGCAGCTGCATCAGGTCTGGCTTGAGGCTGTTCATGCGCTTGTCGATCTCCCGGTTCTCCGAGGCTTGTTTCTTCAGGTCCTGCTCCAGCTTCATCTTGCTGTCATGGATCTCTGTGATGCGGGACTTGAGCTTCTCCGAGTTCATGAGGATCCTGGGAGGGAGAGGGGGGGTTTAGGCTGTGAGCCAGAGTGGGGGAGGCGGAGGAGGCAGCCTGCCAGCTCCAGCCCACAGCATGCTGCTGGAGAGACAAGGAGTCCGCGTGCCTCGGCTCTGTGCTGAGCCAGGAGGATCCTTCCAGCCCCTGGGGCCCTTCTCCAGGCAGAGCAGGCCACCACCACCCCCATCCTCACCGTTGCACCTCCTTCTCATTGCCCTCCCTCCGGAAGCGCTCGATGTACTCCTTGCTGCACTTCTCCTGCGTCTGACATTGCTCCTCAAAGATCTTGATGGTCTCATTGAAGGCCTCGATTGCCGTCCTCTTCATCTGCAGCTCCTGGGGAGAAAGGAGAGAAAAGTTGAGGAACATTTCTGCACATTTGCATCCCCTCTCTCAACTTCCCAAAGCAGCTCTGTCCTTTCTGCAGGCAAAATATCCCCCTCTCCAAAGCCCGTCCTCTGAGGTGTCCCTGCCAAGTCCATGAGCTGACAAATGGGGCAACAGGTGCCCCATCTCAGGTCTCCCTGTGCACAGCAGGGTGGCTGCCAGCACTCAGGGGGTGACAGAGCAGCCCTGGGGGGTCTCAGGCAGCCTGTGGGGAAGGCAGTGCCCACATACCTGGGACGTGCGCGTGTACTCCTCATAGAGCAGGTCGTACTCCCAGCTCTTGTCCTGGTACTGCTGGTGATAAACCTTCAGCTGCTCCCCCACAGCTTCCACGCTGTCCTCCTTCACCACCTGGTCCTGCCATAGGCACAGCCTCAGTCAGGACCTGCTCCAGCTGGTCCCACAAAACCCCATAACAAAACACTCCAGCACACAGGGAGAGGGATGGGACATTGTCATCTGCCAAAGGGGCAGGGATGGATGAACACACGCCCCTGGTTCAGGCTGTGCTTGCCAGCCATGTCCCTGCAGCACGAGGCCTCACCTGCTGGTACTTGGAGATGGGGTAGAGCAGCCTGGTGTCCAGCTTGGCGTTGTACTGGGCGAGTGACTCGTGCCGGTAGTGGGTGATGAGCTCCACCACCGAGCCGAAAGTCAGGGGCTCCGAGAAGCCGTACTTGCCTTCCCGATGGAAGATCTTGATCAGCTTGTTATTGCCTCCCTTCCTGTAGTGGAGGGGAGAGAAGAGGGCACTTAGCACCACCCCAGCACCCTACACCAGCCAGAGACCTCGGCATCCCTGCAGCTGGAAGCACAGCTCCCCAAGAGCTGCACCCCTCTGGCTCCCTGGGGATTCCAAAGCCCTACCTGAGTGTGAGTGTGTATTCCCCCTGGATCTTGCTGGAGGCATCACGCACCAAGAAGGTCCCATCTGGTGTGTCCCGGAGCTTCTCATTCACCTCCTCCCTGCAAGGAACAGGATTGTCATGGCCTGGGAGGTGGCCCCAAGGCTCACCTGATGGACAGGGCACCCCAGGTGTGAGCTGCCAGTCACCTCCTTACCGAGAAATGTCCCCCCAGTACCACTCAGCGTCCTGCAAGGGAGCGTTGTTCCCGTTGGCCAGGCTGGCTGCGCTGGGCTTTGGCTTTGGTGGTTTGGGAGGCAAGGCTGTGAGAGGAGGAGGGATGAAACAGGGTGAGCCCAAATCCCAGCTCCCCACTGGCAATCCCTCGGAGTGCTGAGCCCCCCTTCCCTGCAGTGACTGGCCCGGGAAGGCCTCTTGGCCACCATGTTTCCTGGAGCTGCTCCAGGCACATCTCCAGGAGCTGGCCTCCAGGCACAGCTGGGCTATCAAAACGCCCTCAGCAACCCAACCATGGGGGCAGAGAGTGCACACCCACAAATGCCAGCGCCTCAGGGCCCAAGGAAGGGGTATCTCAGTACCTGGTGGCAACTGTTCTGGCTCCAGCTCCTTCGTCTGCAGAAGTGTCTCCAGAAACAGCACAGAGAAGTCAGGGCTCAGCTCTGGGCTGTAGGGAGAGAAGAAACAAGTTAAGAACAGCAGTTGTGGGGTAGAACATGGCACTGCTCCCACATCCTCTGGCATCAGCTGGTTCATCCCCAGGCTGACAGGGCAGCAAGGGCTCTGTCCCAGCTCTGAGTCCCACCTCTGTGTGCTGCCAGCAGTTTAATTCCACATGCAGCCCAGCAGGGGCTGTGGGCAGCCCTGCTGTTCCAGGCTGGACTCCTTGTCCTGGCAGGCACAGTGGCCAGAGCTGGGAACACTGCTGGGACCAAAAGCCTCACGTACCTGGCGCCAGGCAGCCGGAGCAGAAGGGGGCCGAAGATCTCTCCCAGGGCCCGAGGGTGGAGGCTGCTGCTCTCGGCCTGCTGCGATACCTTCCCCAGATGCCGGAGCAGGAACTGCAGGGTGAGCGTGTTCTGGAGCGGGACCGCAGGCGACTCCAGGGCCAGCAGCAGCTGCTTCCGGCAATTCTCTGGCTGGGGGATCTCTGGGGAGAGAACAAGACACGAGGGAAGAGCTGGGACAGCCGGCACCACTCTCCACGCTCCGGCTGCGTCACAGCACAGGAGCGCTGTCAGCAGCGGGGCCATGTGCCAGGCCCCACAGGGACAGGGCTTATTTTAATATCCCAGATGTGTCCACCCCACCCAGATGGCCATTCCCAAGGCAGCCAGGGGAGGCCCTTACCCTGCAGGATGCGAAGGATATCTCCATGCACTGACACTGGCACCACGGGGGAGGGCAGGTCCTGCAGGTAACCTCGCAGTGCCTCGCCCAGGGAGTGCACGTCCAGGGGCTCCAGGTCACCCAGGGTCCAATCTGTCAGGGCACAGATTTCCCATGGGAGGGTGGATACAGCACTGGGCACCCAGCTGGCAGTTCTGGTGCTGCCAACACCCAGAAACTATCACACTAGCTATCATGAGAGCTCACCAGCACCACGAGGGAGCTCAGGCAGCCTTCAGGCAGCTCATGTGACTGCACATGTGCACCCCAGAAATAAGCTGGCTCTGGGAACCCCAGCAGTTGCCCTTGGGAGAGGGCAGAGGTCATTCTGGGTACCCACAACCTTTGCCCTGAGCCCCAACACAGGAATTCTGGGCAGGCATAGCTTGGGCGAGAGTTTTGCTCCTCACTACCAGCAAGAGTCGAGTGCAGGCTGAGCAGCCACACACTGAACCCAATGAGGAAAACATTCCTCGAGCACGGGATGTTGGGGAGCACATAAAGCCTGTCCTGAGAGCACAGCCTGGGCTGACAGCACCGCGTGGTCGGGGTTTGCAGGAAGGTCTGCGGGAGGGGACTCGCCAGCGTGGTGCCGGATGAGGCCCCAGCCCAGCCCAGCCGAGAGGCAGACGGCTCCCAGGGCTCCCCGGCACAGACACGGGCTGCCGGCACCGCGGAGCCACGGCTCCACCCACCAAGCCGAGCTGAAAGATCCTCCCCTGCTTATTAGTGGCATGACAGAGCCACAGGAGCCTCCAGCAGCCCATCAGCAGAGCACCCCAAAGACAGCGGGGGACAAGCACAGGGGTTCCCTTGTTTGCCTGCGAGTCTCTGAGCCAGCACCACATCCCCAGGGATGGTGCCAGGAAGCCCCCCTGTCCCATCCCTTCCACGCAGGACAAGGACGTGTTGGGATGGGGACAGCCCAGCCCCAGAGGCAGCGTGCTGGGAGTCAGGAACTGCCGGGGACAGGCGAGCCTGGCCTGGATTGCATTACTGCTGGCGCTGTCACATCCACTAATCTCCTCCATCTGAGCCGATTCGCCTCCACCGCGCTGAGCTGGTTCTTACCGGTTCTCAGCGCCTGCCTCAGTTCGGAGCCAGATGTCCTGTACAACATCTCGCTGTCCAACCCTGCGGAAGGGGGGACACTGTGTCAGCTCCAGCACAGGCACTGTTTCGGTGCCAGCCGGGCAAGGGCTGTGGCACGGCAAACCACGCCTGGCCCGTGTCCAAGCCAACCCCCTGCAGAGGCTGCTGCAGCCCCCTTGGCCCCCAGGACACCCGGTTCAGTGGCCCCATTTCTCCACCATGGCACAGATCCAGGCTGGGAGCAATTCCCAAACCCCAGCACCCACCCAGTGTGTGTAGGTGCTCAAACCAAACACCCTCACGGGCCTCAGCAGCTCAGCCCAGGGAGAAACATGAGAACAGCTGTGTCCTGTGTGTCCCACAGAGCTCAGCTCTCATTGTGGGGTTTTGGGGTGTATCAGCACTGCCCCCTTACCTTTCTTCTCAATAGCTTCCACCAGCTTCACCAGGAGCGGCGGAGCAATCTCGGGAGGGCTGAACTGCTCCTGCAAGTCTGGGAGAGGAGACCCTGGGGGAGAGGGAGAGAGAGAAGGGCTCAGCACCAGCTCAGCCCTCAGCAGCAGAGCTGGGCCAGGGCACAACCCAGACAACTCCCAACAGGAGCAAGGAAAGCTGTGAGGCTCTGGCCCAGGCAAACCCAGCATGGAGCCTGCAAGGAACCTGCCCAGGAGCCAGCACAGCACTTGTTGAGCTCCAGCCCTGACTGGGTGTGCACAGGGAGATATCTACTGCTCTGTGCAGAGCCTTGGAGACAGAGCCCATCCCCCTGGGGACCTGTACCCCCCCCCGGCAGGCAGCACAGGGGTTACCAGGGCTCCTGGAGCTCAGGGCTGGGTCCCTGCCCAGCACAGGGGCTGCGCAGGGCTGGCAGCAGAGCAGGGCCAGGGAGCTCGCTCTGCTCGGTGGTGAGCTGTGATTAATCCAGCAATTCAGACAGAACGCCATGTCAGCAAATTCCTGCCCTTGATTGCTCGTTTAACATGGAAACCGGCCCTGTGCCTCCCCCTCCCCGTGAGCCCACAGCCTCTGTGCAAGCTGCTACAGGGCACAGACAGCCCGTGGCACGGGACCAGAGCCCCTCCATTCCTGGGGGATCTGCAGCCCCGTGTCGGGTGGTATTTCACTGTCACTTCCAGAAAATCTTGAGGTTCTGGCTCCAGGCACCCCCTTCCCCTGTGCATGCCGGGGCAGGAGCACGCAGGCCTGGCTGAGGAGCTGCCAGCAGGAGGTTTGCCGAAGGACGAGCAGTGCCAGGCTCCATCCCGCTTCCCAAGGAGCACCAGCCGGAGCAGGAGGTTCCTCCAGGCTGGTCCACAGCACCTGGCAGACCCTGGGGAGCCCGCAGTGGGTGAGGACACCCAGAACACACTCCACTCTGCAGAGGCAGAGCCAAGAGGCTGCTCCCCGTTGCGAAACAGCTCCGTTGTCATGGATCTGACCCGAACTCGCCTGGTGTGGTCTCACCACAAGGCGCAGCAAGCTGGAACTGCGCACCCAGCTCAGCCTCCTGCACCCACGGCCTCGAGGGGAGACAGAACAGCCATGGGAAGGGAAGCACACGGGTCAGGCACCCAGCAGCTCTGCAAAGGCCTGTGCTGCTGTGGAGCTGGGGGACAATTCCCCCACTGGAGCGAGCTCCTGGGCACAGGAAGGGGCCCAGCGTGGTGCGGGTCGGCGTGGGGAAGCTGCAGGCAAGCTTCCAGGCTGGCAGCTCCCAGCCTGACCCTTGGGAAGGGCTGAAAGGAGAGTAAATACTGGCGCTGCCCACGTGGCCCGGCCGGGAATGTGCTGCTTCAGCAGGCAGCAGCTTGTCTTTTTTTGTCAGGCACAGAGCCGGAGCCAGCAGCAACTCCTGAGCCTGCCGGGCCTCCGGGCTGGGCCGCCGCGAACAAGGCTGCTCACAGCACGGCCCGGGCAGCTGCGGAAATATTCCCGAGCCGCATTTTCCGCTCGTGTTCTCTGCGGAAGGCAAACACCAGCAGCTCGTAAATCCACTGGCAGAAGGCGCTTGGGTCTCGCTGCTCGGCGGGGCCGGCCCCGCTCGCGGGACAGCTGTGGCGCTGGCCCTGCTCCACAAGTGACACTGAGGGGCTAAGGGGGCTCTGCCAGCCAGGGCAGGACCTGGGAAGCAGGGAAGGAGCTTCGTGGGGCTGTCAGGAGACGGTTCTGCACCTCCTGAAGTGCACACCATGAAGAAATAAGACAGGCTTGGCTCAAATACGGTTTTTCCATTGCAAAAATGTGTCTCCCCAGCAGAATACAGAAATAAAACATCACAGAATATCCTGAGCTGGAAGAGACCCACAAGGATCTTCAAGTCCAGCTCTTAAGTGAACGGCCCATAGAAGGATCAAACCTGCAGGCTGAGTGTAAAATGGCTCTGGGTGTTTGAACTGCCTCCCAGCAGGCCCTGCCTGTGCACGGAGTGGAGGTTGGCTCTGGGGATGCCTCCACAGGGGACAGAGACAAGGCTGGCATTGGTCTCATGTGCCCTGGTACCACACCCTCCACCCCTGGGCAGAATGCACGGAGGCTGGCTTTTGGTTTCCTTCCCAGATTTGTCTTTTCTGTGTTTTAGGAGCTTTGGCACGTATCTTGTTCCATGTCCCAGACACCCCACCGGTGGCTTTGACCACCCAGACACACCTCCACCAAGCCCCCGAGAGAAGAGGGGAGAGCCAAGGAGGGCAGAAATCCAGCCCCGGAGGGAGCGCCGGGCCTCATGCAGGCAAGGCCAGCACATCCAGCACAGAGCACATCCCGGGCTCCTGAGAGGAGCAGCTTTCTTGGAAAGGCAGGTTGTGAGCGGGATGACTCAGGTCAGGCTGTGGCTGCCAACCCAAACGCACGCAGGGCCCGGCCGCATTCCCACCCTGCGGAGACGTTTCCTGGGGCCGCCCCTCCGGCTCCGGCAGCAGGAGCGAGGGAGGCAGCTGCAGGGAGCCACACCAGCCCCACAACCCCGATTTCGTAAGACCCCAGAGGTGTTTTCACACAGCCAGAAGCATCTGCTGGGGTAGCCGTGGCTCCGAGGCAGAGAGGGATGGGGAAGATGCAGCACTGCCAGCTGGGAGCGTTCCCTGGCACCCTCCAGCTCCTGCTGCTGACCCCACTCCTCCCATGTACACCAGCACGAGGTCTTCTGCAAGGCATGGGAAAGCAAAGTGTGGCTGTCACTCCTCAGAGAATCACAGAATGGTTTGGATTGGAAGGGACCTTAAAAGATCACCCCGCTAAACCCCCCCTGCCTTGTGCAGGGACATCTTGCACTAGATCAGGTTGCTCCAAGCCCGATCCAGTTTGATCTGGAACACTTCCAGGGATGGGGCAGCCACAGCTGCTCTGAGAAACCTGTGCCAGGGCTTCACCACCCTCACAGTCAGGAATTTCTTCCTAACATCTAATCTAAATCTCTCCCTCTTTAAATTTAAAATTTCCCCCTTGTGCTATCACTATCTGCCTGTATAAGAAGCCTCTCTCCCTCTTTTATACAGCTCCCTTTAAGTACTAGAAGGCCATAATAAGGTCTCCCAGAGCCTTCTCTTCTCCAGGTGAACACCCCCAGCTCTCCCACTCTGGCTCCAGAGCAGAGGGGCTCCAGCCTTAGGAGCATTTCTGTTGCCTCCCCTGGACTCGCTCCAAACAGGTCCACATCTTTCTTGTCTTGTCCAGACCCCGACTCAGCACTGCAGCTGGGGGTCTCACAAAGGAAGAGTAGAAGGGGGAAACCCAGGGGCTGCTGAGCCACAGGGTTTATGTGCCTGGGAGCCAAAAAAACAGGCTAAGAGCAGGCAGCTGCCACAGCTCCACAGGCAGGGCTGAGGCACTTTGGCTCTCCCAGACCAGGTCCGTGCCAAGGCCAGGCCGGCTGGGAGGCAGCTGCAGGTGCAGGACAGCCCATGCCCGGCCCCAGGGTGGCTGCCCGGCCCCAGCGAGGGCTCTGCGACCCGCGGGGTGGGCTGGCTGCCAGGCAGACAAGCAATTAGCTCCAGTTCTCAGAAGCACTCTTTTAGACCCTGACTTTTCTCCTCTTGCCCAGAGACAAGTAATTGTGTCTCTCAGCAGGGCTGAGCAGCTCTTGGCAGGGAGCACTGCCCCAGGCGCTGCAGAGGCGGGGAGGTGGTGGTTGGGAGAGGTCAGGACTTATCCTGAAGGGAGGGAGCCTGGCAAAACTCAGTGGAGCAGGGAGAGGAACCATGGGGATCCTGGCTGGTTGCAGAACAGAGAGGGAGAAGGATCTTGGAGGTGTTAGAGGGGGACAAGGCTTGTCCCAGGAAGCTCTGCTGAGCAGATTGACAAGCTGGAGGAACAAAGTGCTTTTCTCTGGGCCAGGACTGAGAGAGGCCAGCTTTTGCTTGCAACTTAACCGCACTGCTGCTGGTGGGGCAACCCAGCGCTGCCGAGCTGAGGGGTCCACCACCATCCTACGAAGCCACTTACACCCTCTCATCTGTCACACAGCCAAGACTGGAGGTGTCCCAGAGCAACAGGACACACACCAAGGCAGGGCTTACCTTGCTCCACAGCCTCGGGCAGCCGGCAGCCGCTGGCCCCCGGTGTGGCAGGCAGGGGTCTCTGCACTCGGGGCCGGTGCGAAGGGACGGCGATTTTCACCGGCCCCACGTACTCCACGTAGGTGCCAGGGAAGTCCCCCTTCTGCTTGGTGCGCTCGTTGACGCCCAGGATCCACCCGATCTGATTGGGGGTCTGCTCATCTCCATCTTTGAAGCCCAAGGCTTGCAGGGCCCCCTTGCTCACGACCAGGATGTCCCCGGGCAGCAGGTCAATGTCCTCCTCGCGCTCCTTGCGGTAGGGGTAGAGCGCGCGGTACTGGAAGCCGTCGGTGCTGCCCATCCTCTCTGCCAGGGGAGAAGGGCTCTGAAGGGTAAGGCAGCACGTTCCAGGTGGGAGAGAGGAGGGCCCTCAGAGGCAGCTCTCCCCCATCAGCACTCAGAACTGTCTCTGTGTGAAGGGGCAGCCCAGGAGCCTGGTCTGGGTGCCCTGGAGCGCTTAGGTGCAGCCCCTTTTCCTCAGCTTAAAACCACGATTCAACCAAATTATGGAGCAAAGGGAGAAGGAGACAAACATAATCCAGCACTGGTGAGTGGGCATGCAGCAAAGAAACCCGAGATTAGGGTCTGTTTCACCAAAAAAGCCAGTCTCTTGGAGTCTGGGGAGGAAAAGCACAGTAGGCTTCCAGCCGGAAATAGTGTTGCACGCTACGTTCCCCTTCCCAGTACCTGCAAAGAGAAGAAGAATTGTCACTGCACAGCCAGGCACCCCACACCCTCCTGACACGCCAACATTCAAACCAGGGGTTCACCTGAGAGAGGCAGGACTCGTTTCTCTCCTACCTAGCAGCTGATGCTGAGCCCTGGATCCAAGCAGGGCATGCTAATCCCAATTTACACTCCCCAAAGCAAGTGAGGAGCCAGTGGCTGTGGGCAGGAACGCTACCTCCTCTCTGCTACAGCCAGGCACCAGCTCTGCATCTCAAAGAGGTTCACCCCTGCTTCTTCGGCTTACCCTCCTCGCAGCACTTATGCAAACAAGGAGACAACAAATGGGACAAAACAGCCTTTATGCAGGATAACTTTTGCATACAGAAAAGGGTGACCCTGCACCCAACCAGCTGCAGGCCCTGAATAGGAGCAGAACAAACAGATTTAACCTTCCCTTGTTAAATCGATTAAATTTCACAGTTCACCTTTACATCTTGCCATGCAATCCCCCACAAAGGCATCTTCTGAAGGGAGCTGCCCACAAATGTAGGTTAACCATGCTTTCAGCAAAAGGTTTTCAAGATGCGCTGCCATTCCCACAGAGCAGCACTTCAAAGCTTTGCTCTGAGCAAAAAGTCAATTTTGAACTTTTCAAAAGCAGCAGCAACAGCATCAAGTGCAGGCACAGGTTCTTTTTGCAGAGATGGAGGCAAAAGGAGTTAAAATAATCTTTAGAAGACTTCAAGTCTACTTAGAGCTCCTAACTGCCTTTCAGCTATTCAGAGAAAAATTGAATATGCTGCCTGCCCTGCCCAGAAATCCACCAAAAAGAATAAACCTGGGTTATAACATGTTGCTGAAGAGATGTACGAGCTGGGACATTCCCACCAGCCAGGCACGTCCTCTTTTCCCATCCCCTCCTGGCTGCACAGGCCAGTTTTCCACCTCCCTCAGGCAAATCCCAGAGCTCTGGTTCCCGCAGAAATGGCGTGCGGCCGAGGACTGGACCTACAAGGCACCGGGGCAGCCAGAGCCCAGCCTTCCCAGGGACACCCCGGGCCTGCTCAAACGCTGCACTCCTGTTAAAGGCTTGAGCTCTTTTGGCCCAGAAACCACCAAACCCAGCTCAAACTCTTGAGTCTCATCTGCAAACTATTAAGGAGCAGGAAGGTGCTTCTCAGGCCTGTGGGAGCCTGGGCAGAGGGAGGTGAAGAGGCAAAGAGAGCCAGGACACCCTTCCCAGAGGGGTCAGTGAACAACCAAGCATGGCACAAAGCCAAGGCTGTTCTGACTGCTGGTTGGACTCTGTGACAGGCACCAACGGTGGGGATCTGCAGGGTTTCAAAAGAACCCTTCCGGGCCAGCAACACCTAACAGTTCATATCAGTTACAAATTCCTCTTTCCTCCTGCACGTGTCACCACACCTGCACGTGTCACCACACCTGCACGTGCTGCCACAAAGTCTGAGATCGGGGTGAGTCCCCGGAGAGGAGCCAGCCCCACCTCTCAGCCAGGCTCTCCAGCCCGGCACCAGGGCTCCTTCCCTTGACAAGGACAAAAGGCACAAAGAGGCCATGGCACAGGAAACCTGTGCAGCAGCCAGAGCCCGCACCGCCTGCCTGAGCTCGGGCAGGCGTCCCAGCCGGGCTGTCTTTGCCATGAATGAACAGGCACTGCCCGCGGGGAGGTGAGGCACTTGCGGCCAGAGGCGGGTGGGGAACAGGATTGAGCCTGATCCAGCTTGCTGGAGAGCTTCTCCAGAACTCCAGGAGCAACACCAGACTGCAGAATTCGTGGAGAGACCCTACAGAGGTTTCTGATGTTCACGGGGGAAGCAGCACATACCAGCATGGCCGCTGTGAAAGCTCCCACCATGCTGGGATGGTGGCTGCAGGGAACTCGCAGCAGAGCCCACATTTCCCCAGTCCAACTAGCCCCAGCCAGGAAAATATTACCTCATAATCCAGAGCATAAAGAGAGATTTATGACCAGGCTCACTGGCTGCCCCTCTGCGTGCTGCCTGTCAAGGTTCCCTAGAGCAGAGTCGCCGTGCCCGAGGGCACTGTCTGAATGCCAAGGGCCTGAGTGGCCACTGCCCGCTGGGCACAGCACTGGCAGCTCCCCCTCCTCCCGGGGAGGACAGACCCCAGAGTGGCTCCTGCTGGAGAGGACAGACCCCAGGGTCACCCAGAGGCAGCAGAGCCCAAGCCCAGCAGGGTCGATGCTCCCCCGCAGGCACCCCCCAGCTTCCACCCGCGGATCCCAGCCCCGACTCCAGGCGCCTCTGACAAGCCGGTGCAGCTGAAGAGGCTGGAAGGACAAAACGCTCAGGCCTGGCAAACTCGTTCAGTAGCTTTTAAAAGCAGATCTGAGTGGAGGGGCGGGAAGAGGAGAGTGACTCTGGAGCACCGAGTGTCTCCAAAGAGCAGGTCCCGCAGCTTCTTCCAACCGACTCCTTCCACAACCTTCTTCCCTGGGGTGGGAACGCAGGCACAGCTCTGTGCCACTGCGCTCTGCACGTCCCAGCGGGACACTGGGCACACGAAAAATTCCAGAACTCAGAGCCAGGCTATTCCTGGAGAAGCCTCACCTGCTTTCCCCACGCTCAGCCCAGGTGGGCACTGAGTGCTCGTGACCACGAGTGAGGAGCCCCCTGGGAGACTCAAATCCTCATGGCTAATGCTGGCACCGTCCTCTCCAGGAGCAACAGTTGTCCTCTGTCCTGCCACGGACTCGGCTTTCCCTGGCTGAGCTGCAGGAAAGCTCTGCACCCTCGGAGAGCAGCTGACAGAGTCTTTGGGGATTGGGAACACACATTTCCCAAAACCCTGGAACAGATCTTTGGAAGGAAGGCAGCGCCGAGAGGCTGGGACACGCACGAGCCTGTCGGCTGGAAGCACACCTCCGAGCAGGAGAGAGGCAGCACCTTGCCAAAAGATTCCTGCTGGGCCCAGCTCCAGGTTTGCTCGGTTCTCGGAGAGGAACCTCGTGTGTCTGTGCTGGCGAGCACTTGCTTAGTTAGGCTGCTCTGAAAATCCCATGCATCAGACAGCTAAATACCTTTGGTAAATCTATCTCAGCGCCCAGAAACAATCCCTCAATTCATTAACTGCTGTCAATACTTTCTTTGTTTAATACATCGGTTTGAAACAAAAAACACATTACGAGTCTTTTTTTCTGTGCCCAGCACATAAATAAAAGCATCTTAACATTTTAAATGTGGTTCCTGTGCTTTTTAACCCAGTTCCAAATGTACTTCAAAGTGCAGCTTGACTTGAAGTGAGACTGAGTTACTTTCCTTCCAGAGAGAGGGAAAGAATGCATAAAAATATTTAAAAGAATATGCTCCCAACAGTATACACAGCTCCAACCTCTCCAAGTTATATCAGATCCTCAATGAACAAAACAAACATCATATTGAGTTCGAATTGCAAGCTACAGACAAAAAGAACAAACTTTTCCTTTAATAAAAAGATAAAACAGAACAATGCAATGATGGATGGGAATAAAAATGGACAGGGAATTGCCTGCCATGGTGACATCTGCTGCTGCATCACATCCTTTCTGACCCCCGCAGCCAGGACAGCTCAGATGGCCTCAGCTCCTGAAGCTGACAATGGCAAGCACATCACAGGTCATCCTGTGCCCACCAGCACCCACAACACCGAGTGGCAGAGAGGGCAAGAGCTTGGCAACCCTTGATTTATGGTCAGGACAAACAGCACAGCAAATCCCTGTGCTCCCAGGCAGCTTCCCGGGCCCGCTGCCTCCCCAGCAGGAACAATGACTGGAAAAACATCTCGCGAGGCTGGAGCCATGAGCGAGGCCGTGGAAGAGGCAGCAGTGCCACGAGGAGCTGTGGGGGAAGGAGCTGGGAGAGCCTGCAGGGAGCTGGAGCGGGCGGGAAGCGGAGCTGGACACACTCCAGCAGCTGCCCCTGGGGAAGCGGCCAGCGGAGCAGGGAGAGCTGGAGCCTGGGCTGGCCACGGCGCTGCCAAGCCAGCTGGTATTTCCTTCCAAACAGGGAAAAGCTGCAGGGGAGGAGGGGAGTTATGCCTGAGCCGTGCCCCAGCCAGGCATGGGACAGCCGAGGCCGTTTTCACCTCTTCTCTTCCCCAGAAATGCTTCCCAGCCAGCCAGCAACAGATCCCCAGGAGCAGCAGCTCCTGCCCACAACCACAAGCCACCCTTTGCCAGGGACACAGAGCATTTACTGCCCATGCCTGAGTTTCATTAAATATTTTGCTTTATTCACCAAAGCCCGAGGAAGTGAAGGAATATCTGAAATATTTCACTGAAAAGGTCAATGTCATGATTTAGCAGGGACACGAGGAGCTGAATAAATTAGGACAAGCAACACCTTCCTTACTTTTGGGAGACCACTGAAGGTCCCAGAGACCTCTTGCTCAAAGGCTGGACAGAATGAAACCACCTCAAGCAGTCTGCACACCTTCTCCAAGACTTCTCATACTGTCCAGAGGCTTCTCCTGACACTGAACTTCCCTGCTCCAGCTGAAGCTTGTTCTTTCTTAACCACCTCATAAACTTTCTCCTCCTGCCTACAAGAGCTTTTTAGTTGGCCAGAGACTTTTATTTGTTGGCAGTGGGCAGAGAAGGACCCAGCACCCAACACCAGCCTCATCACCTCACTCCAGGCTGCTCTTACACCATCCCCCATGCAGCAAGAACACACTAATTCCATTTTAGGAGCATTCATGGAGTTGGCTTTAGGGATATAGAAAGCCAGGAGCTGTATTTTGGCAAAAAAATTACAGTTCTAAAAAAAACCTGAGTACATGAAAAAAAAAAATCCAACTGCTCTTGCTAACTTATCTGCTTAAAATCACATTCCCCGGGGTATTTGGAATTTATATGATTTATTAGCAGCTCTGTACAGCTCAGCAATCACATGAAGTAACCGACGAGGTAAGAAGCACCCAAGTTAATAGAGCAGCATGATTTGGATATTGGTGAGAGAGCCAAGACCTTCCAACTCGAGAAATCCACCACCCCTTCCTCTGTCTGCTTTTCATCTTCCATTACCCAGCTACTTTAGCTCCAAGCTGCGGCTTCAGAGGTTCCCAGAGGAATTAAAAGAGCCCTCGATATTATAAATACTCTTTTTCATTGTAAACACACCCCGGCACTCAGAGCTCTGACACGGCTCCAAACTGGCTCCGCAAACCACTCTGCTCCTCGCCACATTCCAGCTGAGCCGCGCTTTCCCTTCCAACCCAGCGCTTTTGTCCAAGCGAGACCCAAACTGCAGGCAGAGAGGATTTTCCTGCGTGCTTAAAACCTTGCTGCAGCGAGATGGGAACGCGGGGTTTTGGGGCAGAGATCAGCTTTAGGAGGAATGAGTCCGTGCCACGAAGCGAGCGGGCAGATGGAAGCACGAGCTGCCCACGTCAAAGAGAATCACCAAAGAAACCAAACCCTGGCTTCGGACTTTCCCACATCGTGGAAGGCCAGAGCAGAGCCCAATCCAGCCTCGGGGACACACCAGCCCTTGGCATGGCAGGGAAGGGTGGGGGAATGGCCAGGAAAGCAGTGATTTAGGCTATATTTACTCAGCTGTCTCCATTCTCTGCTCTCACAGAGAAAGTCACAGGGCCAGTTCCCCAGCGGCTCCGAGAGCTGCTTGGGAAATCAAAGCCGCGCATTAATGGGAGGAGAGGCAGCCACGGCTCCATTGAAAGGCAACGCTGGGGCCGCTCCAGCTCTTCACAGATCTCATTTTTTCGACAGTTTTGCCCCCTGACTTTATCGCCCATCAATCACAGACCCCCAGTTTAGGAGGTACATGACCATGGGAATCTTCCTCCTCAAGGGGCTGAGAAACATCCACAGGAAGAGGGGAAATGCATGACCAATCTCCCTGGGAAGCAGTGGGGGGGCTCATCCCAGAGCCAGGGTTTGGGGGATGCTGTGTTAAGTCACCCTTGGGCTGAACTTGGCAGATCCCTGGGGCACCAGCTCCAGCCTGGGAACTGCTGGGACCAAACTGCCTCCGGGCAGGGGGAACAGAGCTGGGCCCCAGAGAGGCCACTCTTTTCTGGCTTCACCGCCCCCAGGGGTTCCCCAGGACTCTCGGTAACGGAGACTGTACAGTGCTGAGGGGGTCTCTGCACTGTCATCACTGTGGGGACAGCGGCACAACGGGAAGAACCGTGATGGTACTGCTGGGTTGGCACCGGAGGGATCGGGGGGCACGGCCCCGGCACTGGGAGAGGGACAGCTCGGGGTGGGGGGATCGGGAGGCACAGCCCCGGCACCAGAGGGGACAGGGACAGCTCGGGGTGGGGGGATCGGGAGGCACAGCCCCGGCACCGGGAGGATACAGGGGCAGCCCTGGGGGAACCGGAGGACAGAGCCCCGGCACTGGGAGGACACAGGAACAGCCCTGAGGGGAGCGGGGGCACAGCCCTGGCTGGCATCACGGCGAAGCCACACAGCAGTGGCACTGCCCTGGGACACCCTGCGCCGGCAGCTCCCGAAGGGTCCGGGGACGTCCTCAAGGCTGTGCCATGAGGAACAGAGCCTCGGCCAAGGGCCCACCTCGGTGCTCTCCGCTAAGCCCCGGGGCGCCTCACGCTGAGGGGGTCCCGACACCCACCCTGGGCCTGCTCCCGATCCGGGCCCGCTCTCCCTGACCCCGATCCGCCCGGTCTCGATCCCGCCGCTCCCGGCCCCGTCGCACCTCTCCGCCGGCCCCATCCGCCGCCGCTCGCCTCCAGCCCGCTGCTGCCTCCGGCCCGGCAGAGCCTGGGACAGGCCCGAGCGCCGCCGGAACGGCCCGAACCCGCCCCGGAAACAGCCGACAGCAGCCGAGAGAGAACGGAACTGCCCGAATCTATCCCGGAAATAACCGAGAGCAGACGACAGAGGACGGAGCTGCCCGAAGACTCCGGCCCCGCCCCTGCCCTGGCCCGATCGCCATCGGGGCCCCGCCTCCCGCGCGAGCCGCTCCGGAAGGAGCCGAGAGGGCCCGGAGGGAGCGCTCGGCGGCGCCCCCTGGTGGGGAACGGAGACGGCACTGCATCGAGCACCGGGACTGAACCGGGATCACACCGGGATCACACCGGGATCACACCGGGACTGAACCGGGTCTGAACCGGGATCACACCGGGATCATACCGGGATCACACCGGGACTGAACCGGGTCTGAACCGGGATTGAACCGGATCACACCGGGATCATACCGGGATCACACCGGGACTGAACCGGGAACGGGGCATAGCACCGGCATTGCACCAGGATTGAACCGGGATTGTGCCAGGGTTGAACCGGGAACGGGGCACAGCACCGGAATTGCACCGGGATTGCACCAGGCACTGGGACTGCATGGGACACCGGGAACAGGGCACAGCACCGGGCACTGCACCGGGCACTGGACATGGGGCACTGCACCGGGCACTGCAGCGGGCACTGCAGCGGGACTGCACTGGGCAGGAGGCACCGGGCACTGCACCGGATCAGAGCGTGGGGCAGAGATTTGGGAACGGGGCATGGCACCAAGCAAGGGGCACTACCCTGGGCTCCGGTCACGGCGCTGGGACTGCACCGGGGGTGTGGGACACTGCTCCGGGTACCGGCACCGCACTGAGCACCCACAGCCGGGACCCGGTGCCAGAGCCAGGGTGGGTGCCAGCGCCAGCCATCCCGGTGCCACTGCAGGGTCACCTCCCCTCCCCTCCCACCTGTGCTGGGACCCCATTCCCCCCACCCCATTCCCCCCTTGCCATCGCCCCCAGAGCGGGCACTTGCTGCCCTGCACGCTCCAGTGCCACTGGACACCTCACTCAGCGCAAGGGACAATTTTAATCCAACATAAAACTTCCCCGAAGGTACGAACAGAGCCGGGCACTGGGCAGGAAGACACAGTCCCCTTGGCTTTTAAGACATATTCCATTAAAAAAAAAAAAAAATCCTCTTCCCACAATATCCACGCCACCGATGTGCAGCCAAGCACCCCTCCCCATCCCACCGTGCCAGTGGGCAGGGGGTGCCCGGTGTCTCCCCAAAACCCCGCTGCCTTTCCAAGACTTTAATACAGAGAATGGAGGGAGAAGCAAAGGAAACACGGAGCAGCTCTGGTTACTCGTTTTTGGGGTGGGGAGGGGGTGGTTAACAGCACCAGTTGAACGGGAGAAGCGGGATACGGAGCCTGGCACAAACCACACGTGCACAAAAGAATCCAACACGCAGCCCAAAAACCACCGGGGGCACGGTGATGCCTGGTGGCAGCGGGGTCGGCAAACCAGGGATGTCCCCCTGTCACCGTCACGGCACCAAACCACGGCGGCAGGGAGGGGGGGAAGCCAGAACATGCATCAACAAATGGAAACGTTTATCATCCCAGAAAACGGTAGAAATGGGGGGAGAAATGCTGGGCCGAGCTGTTGTTTGTCGGATAAAGAGCAACGGGGCGGGGAAAGAAAGGGATTAAATTCCCAAATTACTGGTGAGGCAGCACAGGTGCTCACTGGGGTGATTTAAAAAAAAAAAGAAAGGGAAAAAAAAGATAAATTTGGATTTTGTAGGTGTCTGTGCACTGACCAACCAACTCCACAGGATTTTGTGTGAGAGAAATGGAAAGAGCAAAAACTGACCCTAAAAATCCAATTAATATTCCTGTCTGGGGAATGTCTCAGTTTTCCCCACCTGGAAGGGCCAGGTGGCTATAAAATCTCAAATTAAAATAATTAAGCCCTTTTATATCTCCTATAAGCTTATAAAATGATCCGTATGCTCATCCTCTGATGATCCAAATGCAAAGAATATCACCCCCCCTCTGCAGCCCAGCCCAGAGCACCAGCATTTGGGGGATGTTGTTGTGGATTTGGGATTTTGTTTTAATTTTAAATAGTAGAATTACGGGGTTCTTAGGAGATCTGGGGTGTTTCCAGCTAGAATTGAAGTTAAAAAGTAGGGAAAAGCGAGTGGGTTAGAAAACAGTGGGCTGGGAGCTGGGAGACGCACGGGAAAGGCTGGGACTCCCAGAGCTGGGTTGGCCCCTGCGACAGTCCTGCACTGCCCGTTTAGCTTATAAAAAGTAATAAATTAATTAAGGAATATTTGCATCAAGTCCTTTCTGTACACAGAGGTTGGGGCCCAGCTGGGGAAACGCCGCTGCCGGAAAAGCTCCTGCGTCTCTATAAAAATATGAGCATCTTTCAGGGAGTACAAAAAGCCTTCCAGGGGGGCGAAGTGCCGGGGCACAGCCGGCCCGGCCGGGGTCCAGAGTGGCTCCAGGGACGTTTCTCTCACAGATCTGCCGCACAGGACGGGGTGCTGGGGATGCCACAGGGAGCCTGAACCATCCCCGATGCCAGTGTGGGGCTCAGGCGTGCTTGGCCCCGCTCCACATGCCCCGGGGTGCCGGGAGATGAGCGCCCGGCGGCTCCTGGCCCTGTGCTGGCACTTGCCAGTGGCCGGGTGATCCCTGCCCGCAGTTCCGCTGCTGCTGGGAGCCACGGTCCCGGTGCTCGCACCCATCCCACCACGGCAAGGAGATGCTGCTGTTCGGCTGCTCGGTGCTGCTGATGGGGTAGGAACCCTGGCACTCCCACTCGGCCACCGCCGGCTCCTGCTCGTCGCTCTCCGAGCCCTGCACGGCGATCTGCGGGACCGTGCTGGGCTTTGGCTTCGGGGGCGGCTCCGCGCCGGCCCCGCCGCCGCCCTGGGCAGCCGCGCCCGGCCCTTCTTCGCTCTTGCCGCCGTCCTCGCTCCCTGCCGCCGTCTCCTGCTCATCAAAACTCACTTCTTGAACCGCCTCTTGCTTCTTGAAGGAGTCCCGGCGCTCCGACAGGTTCAGGCGCCGCATCACCACCATCTCCTGGTCCCGGTCGTGCCGCTCTGCCAGGCGGGAGCTGGCGGGGTGGTACCCGTGCTCCCCGGGGTACGGCAGCGCCTCGCCCTCCCCGATGGGCTCCCCATCCAGCGTGGACATCTCCAGCCCCAGCTTGCGGCCGCCGCCCGTTTTCTTCTCGGCCAGGATGGTGACGATCTTCTCGGCCGACTGGACGCGCTTGAGGAGGGGGGAGCGGGGGCAGTCGGCGCTGCGGGGCCGGGAGCTCTGCCGGACGATGGTGGGGGGGGACAGGGTCTTGCCCTGGAAGGAATGGGGGGTTTTGGGGTACCCGGGGAGCGGAGATGGGGAGCGCTGGGGGGAAGGCGGGCGCTGGGCCGAGGAAGGGGTGCAGGCCAGGGGCGAGGGGGGGATGCTGCTGGTGGATTTGCGACGTCCCACTTTGTAGCGCGGCCCACCCAGTTTGGGGGCCAGCCCGTGCAGGGAGCTGGGGCGCACGTGGCCGGCGGGTGACGTTGGGGTGCTGGAGGAGGGAGAGGTGCTCTGAGGGGACACAGCATCTGCCGTACAAAGAGAAAAGGTCACTGTAGGGGCGGAGGGACACGGCCTCCCCGAGGGACACGCAGCATCCTGCCCTGCCCCGAGCCAACGCCCCGCCCTGGGGTACCTGAGGGCAGGTCGGGCGCGGGGCTGCGGCACGGCGTGGTGGGACCCGGGGACAGGCTGTGCGTGGGGGACTCCGGGAGGCTCTCGCTGGAGGACAGAGAGTGATGGAGACCGGAGGAGAAGCTGCGGCTGGTGTGCAGGACCGACGACTGCTTGGAGATCTTCTTGAAAAGGGATTTTCTCCTGCTGCAGGGACAGGAATAACTTTGGCTTCTCCTTAAAGCTGTCTGTCTCGAGTCTGCTGACCCAGTGGCAGCAGGACCAGACCCCACTGGACATCCCAGTGTGGCAGATCCAGAGCATCCAACCCATGCTGGCAGGACCAGACACCACTGGACACCCCCATATGGCAGATCCAGAGCATCCAACCCATGCTGGCAGGACCAGACACCACTGGACACCCCCATATGGCAGATCCAGAGCATTCCCCCAGTACCTCACACGCTGGGACAAATGCCATTTCATCCCAGTTTTACCTACCTGTCTTGGCCATCCCTTTTCCTGCTCTTCTTACTCCTCCGTGCCATCCTTGTCTTGGAGCTGTTTTTCCGTGCAGGACCGATCTTAATGGAGGTGTTTTCCAGGGCAGTGGTCCGCAGGGCCACTTTGTTCCCACTCTGGGGGACGGAAAACAAATCTTTGCAGCACCAGATCCCAGCCAGCTCCTGCCTCAGCTGCCAGCAAAGGCAGTGCCAGGGGGCTGCTGAATTGATGCTGGGAGAGCAGAGTGGCTCTGGTCACCCACCTTCAGCAGCAGCTCCACGACGTCCCGATGGACCAAACCCAGCACGGACTCGCCGTTCACGTGGGTGATGAGATCGCCTGCCCTCAGCCCAGCCTCCTGCGCGGGGCTCCCCTCCTCCACGCTCTGCAACCCAAACACAGCGATTTCATTTGGATGCGAGCTTCCTCCTGGGGTTTCCCCACTGGGAAGGGCAGTGTCTGGCACCACTAGAGCCCAGGGCACGTACCCAGACCATGTGGTGGACGGTGTAGACGTCGCTGTCGCCCATGTAGACGCGGATGGCTCGCAGGGTGAAGCCGTATTTCTTCCCCGAGCTGTGGATGATGATGGGCGGCCGCAGGCTGGCGATGGCCAGCGAGGAGTCTCGGCTCGGGGAGGAGTCCCGGGAAGAGGGGTTGGACGAGAGGGAATGAGGGGAGATGGGGCTCATCAGGGCACTACCACCGAAGTCATCTGCAAGCAGAAGGAGCCAGCTCAGTCCGGCTAAACCACATGACAGCGGCCATCCAGCAGGATAAAATCACACAGCACACAGACCTGAGGTGATGATGAGGGACAGGGCTGAGACGGAGGCAGATTTGGGCACACGGCTGCCCAGAGAGGCTCTCTGCCTCTCGGGCACATCCTTCTGGGTGCTCAGCCGGCGGCCCCCGCTCGGCTCCAGGCTCCGGGGAGTCGAGTTCTTGGTGCCGGTGCTGTTGCTCCGCAGGCGGATGCGGTTCAGGCTGACGAGATCGGCTGCACAGAGGAGAGCAGGGAGAGTTTGGGGATGTGGAGAAGCCACCCCGTGCCATGCAGGACCCTGGCTGCCCCCAGAGAACCCCAAACTGGTGCCCACAGCCTTACGCACCGGATAACGCCGACTGCTTCACCGCGCCGCCAGCCCCCGCGTCCGAGTCTCCCACCACAAACTTGGGTCTCTCTGGCTTGGAGGAGGCCACGCAAGGGCTCTCATCCTCCGAGGAGAAGGCAAACTTGGGCATGGTGTCCAGGCTGAGGGTGCTGGGCAGCGCGGTGGGGCTGCGGCTCCGCTCGTGCCGGGAGGTGTACGGCGTGGAGCTGCCGGACGTCCAGGAGCGGAGGCTGCGTGGGAAGAGCAGGAGGGCTCAGGACAACCCAAAGTGAGCAAGGGGGTGGCACTGAGCCACTGCAGCACCCCCAGGACATGCAAAGCAGGCAAGGGGGTGGCACTGAACCACTGCAGCGCCCCCAGGATACACCCCACTGACCTCACTAAAATAACACAAACCCTCCAGTGCCATCACAAACCCGTGATGTCAGCACAAATCCTTTGTCCTGGCACAAACCCTCAGTGTTGGCACAAGCCGTGGGCCCTGGCAAGAGCCCCCAGCAGCAGTGCAGCCCCCCCCGAGCACGCACCGGGGCTCGGTGCCCGCTGGCCGGCTCCTGTCCTCATCTCCCGAGTGCCGGTCCCACCGCTCCTCTTTGTCATCGCAGTGACTCCGGTCAGAGGAGGAGAGGCTGAGGGTGGAGTTGACCGCCAGGAATTCTGAGCTGCTGTACACCTGAGAAGGAGAGGAACCATCAGCAAAGAGCAGAATTTTGGGGATTTGGGTGCTCTGGTGTCAGCCGAGACACCAATGCTCGGCGCAGCCACGCTGTTTGCGGTTCCAAAGCATTTTAGATGCTGCAGGAGGGGCTGGAGCACCTTGCTGAAGCGGTGGGAGCAGGAGGAGAACTGCCCGATCTCCACTGATGATTCCTCGTCGTTGGTTTCCTCATCCTCCGAATCCAAGTGACGATACCTCTCGGAGCGAGCTGAAAGCAAGAGCCAGAGGGGGAAGGGATGTCACCCTGCCTGCAGCACCCCACATCCTGCCTGCAGCAGGGCCAGGTGGGACTTACACCCATAGGGTGACAGCCCTGTCCCAAATCCCAGGGGAGTTTTGTGGGGAGGAAGCTGATAAGGATGAGCAGCCTGGAAAGAGGATTGCATCTGTTTTGTGACTTGGCTTGTACAGCCACCAGCTTCACCCAGGAGATTTCCATCGCCCATGGGAGCATCCAAAGTGCAGCTGGGATAATGGATTGGCAGAGGTGGAAGAGGGATGGGTTTGGCCTCACTGTCAAAGTAGCTGGTGTCGTCCTCCGACTCCAGCTGGGGGATGAACTCGGCCTTCTGCCGCAGCAGCCCGTTCCAGTCCAGATGGAGGAAGAAGGAATGATGCTTCACCTCATGTGCACCTCCTGCCAGGCAGAGAAACCCATGTCAGGGGTATGGGGCAGGATCCAGGATGCTCCCACTCCCACCCCAAACAGCACAGCCTCTCCACCACACAGAGCAAACAGCTTAAAAAAGATGGACAGGAGCCCTCTGCAGCCTTCCTGGGGATCTTCAGCCTTTTGGAACCCTGAGCAGGAGACCTCCACCTAGCATCCTCAGCATGGTAGGACATGCTTTGGACTCAAAGCCATGCAAATCTGATGGGAATCAAGGTGCCAAGCGACCCCCTGAGGGGCCTGCCATGCCTACCAGTGCCCAGGCGCTCGAGGGGACACTGCCTCAGCAACCGTGTGATCAGGTCCTGGGCATCTGCAGGGAGAGCCTCGTCCCCTTCCGGCCACATAATTTCATCTGCAAGGAAAATGGAACAGGGGTTTGGGGTGGCTGGAAGGGTTTGGACACTTCTGGGCAACAGGAAATTCCCCCGGGAGCTGCAGCAGGGGAAGGGCCCTCCCAAAGCGGGAAGTCAAAGCTTGAGGAGCCTCCTCACTCTTCAGCCGAATGTGACAGGAAGGAATGGAGCTTCCCACGTGTTAAAGGAGGAGCTTTGGCTGCTGGGAACACAAACTTGCCCCTGACACTCACCACTGATGACCTGCCCGAAGAGCTCCTCGGGGGTGTCTCCGAAGAAGGGGACGCAGCCCACCAGGAACTCGTAGAGGATGATGCCCATGGCCCACCAGTCCACGGGCTTCCCATAGCCCTGGATGAGGATGACTTCGGGGGCAATGTACTCTGGAGTGCCACACACCTGTGTGGGAAGCAGGGGCTGACACCTCTGCAGTGACCTTTGCTGCAAATCTCCAGGTTATCTGAGACCCCAGCGGTGGCAGGTCAGCCATGTGGAGCAGGACCTCCTACCTGCTTGTCCATGAACTCCCGCGTGTCCTTCTCCATGTGCCCTTCATAGAGGTTGGTGGTCATGTTCATCAGGCCAATCTTGGACAGACCAAAGTCTGTAAGCTTTATGTGGCCCATGGAGGTGATGAGCAAACTGCAAGAGAAGACAGACACCCCACAATGCTGCTGTTTGCTTCTGGGGAGACCTGAGATGGACCAGCCTGATGCAACGGCACAGAACCAGTTTCTGGGGAACAAAACCCATTCTGCCCTTTCCTCCTGGCTTTCCTTTCCCCATCCAAAGCCACCCCCACCCTTGCTCAGACCTGACCCACATCCTCACTTGTCAGGTTTGAGGTCCCGGTGGACGATGCCGTAGTTGTGGAGGTACTCCAGTGCAAGAACGGTCTCAGCAAAGTACATCTTGGCCATGTCGACGGGCAGGGGGCCCATGTTCTTCAGCAACGTGGCACAGTCTCCCCCTGTGGGAACACAGGGGACTCAGGGAAGGCAGCGAGGTCAGCAGGACCAGCAGGTGCCCAGCCAGCCCCTCCGAGCAGCTGATCCCCAGGCAAGGGGCACAAACACTCTCCTAGGCCGCCACCTTCATCAAGGGGATCAGGGTCACAAAATCATCTCCTTGAGCTTCCCTCTGCTGCCTGGAGCAAAGCAGGGCAGGAGATGTCCAGGTGGTGTCCTTGATGCTCAGACTTTGATATCCTCCCCTCCTCCCTGCACCGTGCAGCCCCCAGTCCTGCCCTCACCTTCCACATACTCCATGACCATGCAGAGGTGTCGCTTCGTCTCGAAGGAGCAGAACATGCTGACCACGAAGGGGTTCTCGGCAAAGGTGAGGATGTCCCTCTCCACGAACACCTGCTGGATCTGGTTCCTCAGGATAAGGTTCTGCTTGTTGATTTTCTTCAGGGCGAAGCGCTGCCGTGTCTCCCTGTGCCTCACCAGGTACACGGCCCTGGAGGAACGGCTGGACCTCAACACATGTCCTCCAGCCACCAGCACTGACCACACCACACCGTGGGGCTCAGACAAAGAGGGGCTTTGGAGTGGTTTACAGATGGAGACAATTGATAGGAACTCCCCAACTCACCCATAAGCCCCGTTGCTGATCAGCTTGATGGTCTCAAAGTCCCCCTCGCAGGGCTTCCTCCGTGGGACGGTGACTGAAGGCTGGCTCTGAGGAAGACACAGGTTTTTAATGTAGGTAGGAATTCACCCAGCACCCTCATGCATCACTTCCAAAGGCTTCTTTCTGCCAGAGCCCTCTCCAGTCACAAACCCCAAACCAGAAGCCCAAGATGCTCTGCAGATCAAGAGCCCACTCTGAGATTGGTCCACTCAAGAAGCCAAATAAGGGACTGTGAGATCTTCCCCTTCAATACATCAATCACCCCTGGGGACAACCCAAAATGAACATCTCCCAGTCTAGGACAGCTGCAAGGAGCTCTGGTGCGGGGTGAGGTGGGAGGAAGCTGGAGGCAGCTGCTGGGACACACAGGTGGGACCACACACTCACCTCACAGGTGTCATCGTTCTCCGGTGTGATGGTGTTCCCGCTGTCAAAGTGATCCAGCTGCCCCATTTCTGCAGATGACAGGGAAGGTTTTCACTTTCCTCATACTCAACACCCACCAAAAACCACCCCCTGCCCAACCACTCTCCCTCCAAACTCAGGGACCCCACAGGGATTTGGCCACATGCTTTGCTCGAGCTATCGTATGGAGAAATTCAGGTCATGACGTTAAGAAGTTCAACACGAGGTTAAACATTTATATAATTCTTTTTTTTTTTTTTTTGATAGTCATTCCTGCGCTCTCCACGGATTATGATTCCCCCCCCAGGGCCATGGATTAAGTGTTTTTGAGCTTAATCTGCTTTGCTGAACGTGTTGGAAGCAATAATAAGGGCTCTGGAGCTGGCCAGAAGGACTTGGCCATCATCCTGGTCCTGCTGTGACCTCCCTGCCATGACACTAACTCAGCCCTACAGGTCTCTCTGACACCTCCCAGTGCTCAGTTGTGATCACCACTGGCCAAACTGGGAGTCCAAATCCTGCTGCAGACCTCAGAGCCCCCAGGCCAAATGCTTCCCTACCTTCCAGTGGGTCCTTGACGAGCCCCAGTTGGCTGATGATGTATCGGGGAATGTCGGTCTTTATTCCCTGTCCAACTTTGGCGTGTCCTTCTGCAGCTTCCAGGAGATGGTAAAACTCCTCTGGGTCGAACTCCTGGATGGGGAAAACCAAGCACAGTTGAGGAGAGAGATTTTGCAAAGTTAAACTTTTCCTCTAAGCCTTGCAGGTGACACCTGTAACAGGGGACAGGCCCTGGATGCATCATTCCCCCTTCAATCCCCATGTCAAGGGTGATGGAAAAAAAATGTAGCTCTGTGAGTTGGCCTTGGAAGGAAAACTAAGGGAGATAGTTTTTTGCTCTGGAACCAGAGCTAAAGGTCACTGCTTCAGAAATTCAGCAAATCAACCAAAAAAAAAAAAAAAAGCCCTGAAAACCACAGAATGGAAGGGAACTTGAAGATTATCTCATTCCAACTTCCTGTCATTGGCAGGGACACCTTCCACCATCCCAGGTTGCTCCAAGCCCTGTCCAACCTGGCCTTGGACACTTCCAGGGATCCAGAGGCATCCTGGAGGCTTTGCCTCCTCTCTGGGCTGGCACAGACCACGAAAGACAAGATGGGAGCTTCCCTGTCTTACCAGGCACTCCAGAAGTCGGGCAGGGCGGGAGATGATGATCAGCAGCTTCCTCACCAACTGGTCAATGAACTTCACTTCCTCGCTCTCAGAACGCTCCTGAGCCTGTCAGGGATGGAGACAGAAGCCAGGTGTCTCTTGGTGGCCTCACAAGGTGGCACCAGGCTGGGAGCTGCCCCCTACTCACGTCTCGGAGCATCTTCTCCAGTTTCTCCTGCAGCTCCATGAAGTAGCGGGAGGTGATGAGAGCCCCCTGGGACTTGGCCAGGCAGTCTCGGGCCAGCTCGATGATCTGGTGGTGGATGAAGCCCAGCACACCATCAGCCAGGGGCAGGGTGCTGCTCGGGGAGAAGTTTGTGATGGTGTCCTGCAGGCGCTCTTCCATCTGGGCTGTGGCCTGCAAGGCAGAGAGGACCACAGGGTGATGGCCAGGAACACACGTCCCCATGCCACGGGATTAGCCAGCCAGGATCTCACCCTACCTCCTGGACTGTGTCTGGCAAGCCAGGACCTCACCCTAACACCTCCTGCACTGGGATTTATCAGTCAGGATCTCAGCCTACCACCTCCTGCATTTGATTTGACCATCCAGGATCTCATCCTACCACCTCCTGCAGCTCAAATATTCACATACACATGTGAATATTTGGGGCCATTTTTTATGTTTTTAATAGAGATCAACCTCTCGTCCTTGCTGAAATGGAATTAACGCCTTCAGGAAGTGATTTAAGGCTTGCAGTAGGCCCTGCTTTTTATTGATCAACCTATGAAATTAATTTCGTAACTACACAGCAAACTTTATTTGAATTACTGACTGTTTTCACGACATATTATGATATTTGGGATGTGTTACTCAGGATTAAGAATTTTAGCAGTAACAAATTCATGGTGGTCATTGTCGGACGTGAGGATTTAACAAAGCTAAAACCTACAAAAGGCCCCACCTGGGACCCAGCTTCCAACAGGCTGCAAAAGCTCCACCAAAGCCTCCAGAGACCTCTGCCTGCTTGTGTGATGGGGCACTTGTGTGGATGAGAAACCACAGGTTTATGATGTCTCCAATGTCCCCAACACCCGCTGTGATCTACCCATGCATTCCATACTCCCACAGGGAGGAGAGGTTGTTGTGGAGAAGGTGCTGCCAGGATGCCACAGAGGCACCAGCACGCTCATCCCCCAAGTCCTGGCAGTTACCTGTGGGCCTGATATTTCTGAGCCTGAAAGGTTTTCAGCCTGCCAGTGGCTGATTTCTTCCCAAGGGAAGATTTCTCAGGAGATTTTTTCTACCAAGGACAATTTCTCTAAGTAACTCATGTTCTCAAAATGAATCTGTACAGCTGTGCTGGTTGTGTTTCTCTTGTCCCACCAATGGGACCAGAGAGGTGTTGCTCCCTTTTACCAATCACGTTAAGTCTGTATCAGAACACCTTTATAAAAGGTACTAAAAATTAGACAATAAAGCCTTCTGATTTTCTTCTGCTTCCAACTGGAGTCAAGCATCTTTATTTCGTGTCCAAGTGCAACAGTTACCTTGGGGAACCTCTCCTTGTAGACATGGTTCATCATCACCACCTCATTATCAAACGTTCCGCTCGTCCGTCCAGGGCTGCAGAGGGAGGAGAAGGGCAGGGTTAGGAGGTTCAAGTCATTTACACCTCTGCAAGCAGCCACTACCCCCAGAGAGCAATTCGGTCCCTCCTCCTAACTCCTGGCTCCAAGTGGTTAAAACTCATCCAAGTGGAGCCATCAGGCTTGGGCCAGCACTCCCAGCAGCATCCCGACCACTGGAGGCCCCTGGGATGTGGTCTGGGGAAGGAGCCCAAACACAAGGCACTTGGAAATCCAGAACTGAGGCTGTTCCATCATCCACTCAGCTTTGAAGAACGAGCTCATCTTTCCCTTCCTCTGGAGCCCACAGTTTCTTGCCATCGTTGCCATTTTTGCAGCTCACCAGCAAACAAAAAGCCCAACCAAACCTCGTGGTGGACACAGCAACCTTAATTAAACACGGTTTTCCTCCTTCCCTCACCCAACCCAGGGTGCCCCTCAACTGCCCCTCCCAGGGCTCTGCCTGATGATCCCGTTATGCAAAGCAAGTCGCAGGAGCAGCCAGCAACTCATTAACCACTGTAAAATAATAAACCTGGTGATAAAAAACAGCCCCAGCCCCAGCCCTGCCTCAGCCTTTGCTGTGTCAACTGCAGAACTGACATCTCCTCAGTGAAAACCTCACCACCCACAAAGCTCTGTCAGATAATTAATCTGATTTTAATGAAATTTCGGCCGGGAACACACAGGGCTGTGGCTCTGCCTCTGGTAGCAAAGAGGGTCGGGAGATTGTTCAGAGGGAAAAGGTAGCAAAGAGGGTCGGGAGATTGTTCAGAGGGAAAAGAGGATTTAACCAAAACATCCCCTGAAAAAGGGACAAGCCTCTGGTGCTGGGCAGTGTGGGTGGCTCACTGCACAGGGTGTGGTCCTGGAGCAGCAAGGTGGAGCTCAGCAGGTACAGCTGAGGGTCAGCTCACACAGTGCTGTGGCCACTGGCTCGATGCCTTCTCCAAATTTTCCTTTCTCCAGCCCACAAATGCCCATTCACCTGCACTCCTTGTGGGTTAGTTTTTTGGGTTTTTTTTGCAGAGGCAAAGGCCAGTCCCAGCAAGCAAAGGTGATGTTTTCTGATCCAAGCCCAGAAATGGGATTTCCATTTTTAAACAGCAGGTAAGTCATACAAGGACGGCCACTGCTTGGGCTTCTGCTTGGCAAAACCTTCCTCACCACCAAAATCATTCACACAACTGAGCAAGAGGCTGCAAACCAACTACTGTGGAACAAATCCCAGCTCTTCCAGCTTCAGCTCTAGGAGACAGGCATTGCCTGCTGCCAGGAGAGCAGAGCCACGTCCCAACAGCTGAGAAGATGCTGAGAACCAGACCACAGAGCTTAGTATCACAGAATCATGGAATAATTTGGGACACCTTCCACCAGGCTGGGTCACTCAGAGCCCCATCCAACCTGACCTTGAGTATTTCCAGGGATGAGGCACCTACAACCTCAATCCAAAGTTCCTCCCCTTCCCCGCAAGGGGAAAACCCATATCAGGGTTTGGGACAGGCTTAGCAGGACCAGGACACCCAGTGGGAGGGCAGAGGATGCCCTGGATGTGCCAGCACCCAGCACTCAGCAGAGCCACATCCCAACAGCTGAGAAGCTGCTGAGAACCAGACCATGGAGCTTAAGATCACAGAATCATGGAACACTTTGGGACACCTTCCACCAGGCCGGGTCGCTGAGAGCTCCATCCAACCTGACCTTGGGGATGAAGCACCTACAACCTCAATCTGTTTCCCCGCCAAGAGGAAAATCCATATCAGGGTTTGGGACAGGCTTAGCAGGACCAGAACTCCCAGTGAGAGGGCAGAGGATGCCCTGGATGTGCCAGCACCCAGCAGAACCATGTTCCAACAGCCGAGAAGATGCTGAGAACCAGACCACGGAGCTTAGGATCACAGAATCATGGAACACTTTGGGACACCTTCCACCAGGCCAGGTGACTCAGAGCCCCCTACAACCTCAATTCTTTTCCCTGCAAGGGGAAAACCCATATCAGTGTTTGGGACAGGCTTAGCAGGACCAGGACACTTCGTGAGAGGGCAGAGGATGCCCTGGATGTGCCAGCACCCAGCTGGATGTGCCAGCACCCCATGTCCCAACAGCTGAGAAGATGCTGAGAACCAGACCACGGAGCTTAGGATCACAGAGTCATGGAACACTCTGGGACACCTTCCACCAGGCCAGGTGACTCAGAGCCCCCTACAACCTCAATCCTTTTCCCTGCAAGGGGAAAACCCATATCAGTGTTTGGGACAGGCTTAGCAGGACCAGGACACTTCGTGAGAGGGCAGAGGATGCCCTGGATGTGCCAGCACCCAGCTGGATGTGCCAGCACCCAGCATGGCATCCTGGGAGCTCCATCCCTGGGTGCCCCACCTGAGGCTCCTGGATCGTGGGCGCAGGCAGGGCGAGTGCCTGCCCTCCTCATCCGTGACGCTCTCCGTACTGCGGAAATGCTTAGAAAGGAAATGCAGCTCGTCGGGGGTGGGCTGGTACGGCAGCTGGTGCAGGCGCTCCTGGGAGGATGAAGATGACTGGGAAGAGAGAGAGAGAGGGATGTGGGAGATCAGTGGATGGCTCCGTGCTCGTGGGTTTCTTATCTTCTTTTCTTGTGTTGGAGCTGGGGATTAGAAGGAGTTTCCCCGCGTTCAGACTCAGGTGTTTATTAATTCTTATCTGAAGCACAGCCTCACAAGTTGTGAGTTCCAGCCAACAAGGTAGACAGGCTCTGCCTCTAACTCTTTCCAAGGTCTTTTAAGTGCTAATTACCCAATAATGAGGTGACACCTGCATTATTTATACTTTTAACCCAATAATGACCACCCAAGGTCTGCAGTGCGGACCTTTTCACCCAATTAGAAAAAACACCCAAAACCATGAAAAAGAAGGTGAAAGAAGAACTAGCCAATGCCCCAAACCCTCCATCTCACCCCATATACATGACTATATATTAAAATCTTAAATCCTAAGTTTTCCACCCTGTGGTATCACACAATTCCATTCAAACTACACACCCATAACCCCAGTGCCATCACCCAATTTTGGAAGCCTGTTCCACGGCCACAGGTCAAATGCAGTGCCTGCTTGAGGGTCAGTGCCTTTTAGCACAGAAAGCCTGAAATTCTCAGCCTCCAGGGTTCCAACACGTGCTTCCCAGCAAGTCCCTGAGGGAAATATCCCTTGGAGCCTCTTAGGAGGCTGGAAACACTGGCAGGCAGCATGGGCTGGGCTTGGGAGTGTGAAATGTGGAGAGGAGAAGTCTGGGGAGGTCTGCACTGCCCACTCCCAGCCCAAAATCCCCCATTCTCCCACTCAGTTTGGCTCCACTGAGCCCCATCCCTTGTAAACTCCAGCATCCCAGGCAGCTCAGTGCTGTCACACCCAGGGATGCTGTAACTCCCAGGGATGCTCCAATGTCCAGGGATGCTGTAGCCCCAGGAACACTGTAACCCCAGACACAGTAACTCCCAGAGATGCTGTAACCCCAGGGATGAAGTTACCCCAGAGATGCTGTAACCGGACACGGTAACCCCCAGGGAAGCTGCAAGCCCACAGCCAAGCCTTATGAGTTTCTTAGAAGTTCATTTGAGGAGCAAGATGCAGGATGGTCCTTTAGAACCCAGCACCGTGGAGCTTGGGAGGCATTTCAGCAAAAATGAGGGGTTTCAGGCTCTTATCATCTACTACCATGAGAAAGCAAACGTTACCGAGACCGTGGAGCTGGGGGTGTTGGTCCCATAGCCAGAGGAGGGTAACGAAGCCAGTGACCACCTTCTGCCATCAGCCCTGCGAGTGCAAACGTGACAATCACACCCAGGGAGAAAAACCCAACACCTGAATGCAAATCAACAACATCAGAGCCAGAAGCTGGGGAGCAGGACACAGGCGTGGCTTGAGGAATAAGGCCCTGAAACCTCTTTCCAGAATGGACTGAAATTGGGTGAAATGAGGGGTTTGCAGGTGAGGGGGGGCTGTTCTGCAGCCACAGTGTGAAGGGACAGTGGAAGGCAGCAGGGTCACTGAAAAGGGACAAAGCTGGGGCTCCATCAAATCCATTTCAGACAGGGAAAAAAAAAAAAAAAAAGCAAACGCCTGAGAGAGTCTGATTTTTAATTAGAGCAAAATTCAGCCCGCTGGGAATTTTCTTGGTGAGAAACTGGGATTCCCAAAGACTCATCCTGAGACAGCAGGCGCCGGGGAGCAGAGCCTGGCCATAAACAGGAAGGGAACTGCTCATACGCAGGCGAATGTTTCCTCTTGGAGATGTTTCCAAGGGATGGGGACACATCCAGGTCAAGACGAGGCCCTTCACCTCCCACTGCCATTTCCCCTGCAGGGTCAAGGACAGCAGGGGCTGGCAGGGTGCCACATGCAGCAGCTCCAGCACTGGCAAACTCCTGACCTGAGCCTGGCTGCTCCCTCTGTTACAGGCGTGCAAACCACCCGAGAGCCCCCGGCGTTTTTCCATGCGACGACCGGCGGGTTAAAATCAGCCACCCACCCTCCATGTGAGCAATTAATTAATTAGTTAAACAGGGTTTGGTGGCTGCATCTGCTGGCTGGGGAGGGGATGCAGCAGGATCTGCCTCTGTGGATCCTGGACCTGGATGAACATCCATCCCTGGACATCTTCTGAGAATCCATCAGGAGTCCAAGATGGGGCTGAACACACAGCCAGGGGTGGTGTGATGGGAACAGAGAGATTTCTGCTCCCAGAGCTGCAGGGAGCCCAGTCCTGGTGCAAAATTTCCCACTCAGAGATGCAAACAAAGGATCACAGAGTCTCAGATGGGCTTGTATTGAAAAGGACCTCAAAGACCCTGTCCCACTCCCTGCCATGTGCAGAGACACCTTCCACTTGGCCAGATTGCTCCAAGCCTGTCCAGCTTGGCCTTGAACACTTAGAAAAGAAGATCCCTGATGAGGTGGAGACACCTCTCCAAAATGCAGCCCATGCCCATCGCTGGTACTTGCCTGTCAGTCCGAGGAGCATGGCTGGGGTGGCAGGAGGAACCAGTCACAGCAGAGGAAACATCACCAGGCCAGAAACCAGGCAGGAGAAAAGCAAAAATAAAAGCAAAACAAGTCACTTGAGATCAACAGAACAGTTCCCTGGTGGGGGAATGATCTTCACTAGTGAATGTTTATTGCTCTGGGACTGGGGTTGGGAGCTCACCTGCGAGCGAAGGGGAAGTTGATAGAGGTGCTGGCAGAGAAGTTCCGTGGGCTGTCCAAGGGACTGCTCCCAGCTGCAGGGAGAAGAGGGGGAAAATTCATCCCCAAACCCACCCCAGTACAACATCCAGGGTGCTTTGGGCTGCTCCTTCAGGGGAAATTGTTTAAGTCACTCCCCAACCTATTTCCCCCCTGGAAAAGGCACCTGGCAGCCATGAGCCAGTCTGCTGCTTCTAACGAGGTGCTGAGGCCCTCCAAAATATTTGGGCAATTTGGGGAGATGCTGAACCCATCCACTGGGGTAATCCCTTACCTGTTGGCACGGAGAGCGGGGAGAGAGGCCGTGAGAGGGTGGGAGAGGGGGTGCCCACCACTAAGCTCTTCCTGTTGCTGCTTCGGCAACTGGGGAAGAAAGAGAGGGAATTAATTCAGGGAATCAATGACAGCCAGAGCTGGATGGGCTCAGGCACGTAATTATCTGCTTGCACATGAATTTCTGTGCCAGGGAACACAGCTGCTGTCACCCCACTGGTTACAGATCTCCTGCCACAGGGAAGATCCATCCCCAGGCCCAAGGCTGCTGGAGATGGGCAGACAGGGTTATTTTTAACAGAGAACTGTCCCATCAAGGTCCCACTTCTGGTTTTGGCTCGCTGGGGAGGGCAGAGGCAGGAGGCCCCTTGGGCAAGAGCTGCAGGGCAGGAATAGAAAATGAGATGTAAAAGGAGGAAGTGGTGGAAATGCCCAGAGGCCACAACCTGACCTGCTCCAGTGCATGGAAAGGGCCCCCAGTTCCTATAAACATCCCACCCCTGCCTTCGTGGTCCCCTTGTCACAGCAGAGAGGACAGGTCAACCCCGAGACTGCAGTGTCACCAGGAATTGGTGGGAATTTTGCCCCAGGTGGGCTGTGCTCTCTCTGGCAGCAGGAGGGAGCCACGTGCACCAGCACCAGGTGAGAAGCAGCACCAGCACCCTGACACCCCAAACATCCCCAAAAATCTCATCCTGGTACTACAGCCCAGCACCCCACAGAGCATCTCTGCAAGGCCACATCCACAAACGCTGGGTCTTCACATCCCCATCTTCATTCCCGCCCTCCCAGCACACAAGGTTTCAATCCTCACAGGAATTTTGTTTTTCCTTTCCTTTCAGCCCTGAGTCCGAGGCTGCCTGGCGAGAGTGGCTCAGCCCCAAAAAACCCCCACTGCTGCAGCCCCACTCCTGTCGTACCCCACTGCCACATTTCAACCCCGTTTAAAACACCATGGGCTCACTGAAGTTCTCCTTCACTCTGCCAAGAGGAAACTGCAAATGTCCACGGCAGAGAGCAGAAGCTCGAGCACGAGGACAACCCTCCCCTTCCTCTACTTCCGCTTCCTCAGGCTGCAGATTCCGCAAAGACACCGAGTTTCCTCACCAAGCTGGGAACAGGAACCCACACAGATGCTGCTAATTAAAGGACAACATTCAACATCACACCACGGCCACAAACACCCACGGCACTGAGGGGGTGAACTGGAAGCGAAGGGATTCTCCACAGATCCCGAAAACAGGAGGGAGGGACAGATGTGGCACCCAGGGTGTAAAGGACAGTGATTCACAACAGGTCCCTCCAGGGGGGATGTACAAGACACTGATGAACAGCCAATGCCAGCAAGGCATGGTCAGAGCTCCACAGGCATGGTCAGAGCTCCATAGGCATGGACAGAGCTCCACAGGCATGGTCAGAGCTTCACAGGCATGGACAGAGCTCCATAGGCATGGTCAGAGCTCCACAGGCATGGTCAGAGCTCCACACACATGGACAGAGCTCCACAGGCATGGTCAGAGCTCCACAGGCATGGTCAGAGCTCCACAGGCATGGACAGAGCTCCACAGGCATGGACAGAGCTCCACACACATGGTCAGAGCTCCACAGGCATGGTCAGAGCTCCACAGGCATGGTCAGAGCTTCACAGGCATGGACAGAGCTCCATAGGCATGGTCAGAGCTCCATAGGCATGGACAGAGCTCCACACACATGGACAGAGCTCCACAGGCATGGTCAGAGCTCCACAGGCATGGACAGAGCTCCACAGGCATGGACAGAGCTCCACACACATGGTCAGAGCTCCACAGGCATGGTCAGAGCTTCACAGGCATGGACAGAGCTCCATAGGCATGGTCAGAGCTCCATAGGCATGGTCAGAGCTCCACACACATGGTCAGAGCTCCACACCTGACATCCAGCATCCCTCACCTCCCTCTGACATCTCTCCCCTGCAGGGCTCCTCCTGCTCTGGTTTTAGTGGGGCTAAAACCAGGTGCCCAAACTGTTTTGAAGGTCTCAGCCACTGGGGAAGCTGCCTGGGGCCCACCAAAGCCCTCCCCTGCACCTTTCTGCACCCAGGATGAGCGGCCCCTGGGACACACATCCTGTGACTGCTCTGAGCTCACCTGGAGCTGCAGCGACCCTGGAGGGCTCAGAGGTTCCCTCTCAGCACCTGGGCTGAGCTGAGATGTTGAGGGGAGACAAAAGCCTTCCCCTCCCTGACCATTTGCCCCTTCCTGGAATCACAGAATCCCAAAATGGTTTGGGATGGGAGGGAACTTCAAGATCATCCCATTCCACCCCTGCCATGGGCAGGGGCACCTTCCACTGTCCCAAGCTCCATCCAACCTGGCCTTGGACTCTGCCAGGGATCCAGGGGCAGCCACAGCTGCTCTCACACCCTGTGTCAGGGCCTCCCCACCCTCACAGGGAACAATTCCTGCCCAACATCCCATCTAACCCTGCTCTCTGCCTCTGCTGTTTGATTTTCTCACTCAAACACAGGCGTGAACCCCAGCTAGAGCCGCAGCCTCGGCTCCGTGCGCCGGATGGGAAACCGAGGCAGCGACAGCAGCCCTGCCCCAGCCCCGCAGCGGCACAGGAAGAGGTTTAGGAAGCAGGAGGGCTGCAAGGAGCTGCCAGCTCTGCCATCGCTTCACTGCCAGCCCTGCCACGGGGACCGGGCTGCGCCCGCGTCTGTGCCCGGCAGCGGGGACAGCCCAGGCACGAGGGGCTCACCTCTCCTCCCTCGCTTTCATTTTGGAAGTGAAAACAAACCTTTAGTGAAGCAAGTTCCAGTAATGGTGACACAGAGAGAGGCCGACGTTTCCTGTTTCCGTGCGCTCCACCCTCGGCTCCCACAACCATCCTGCGCCACTGAAACCCCCCATCCCCGCCTGACACATCATCCACAGCTGCTTCCCATCCTTCCCGCACGGAAACCTCGGGCTAGAAACCAGCCCCAGGGCAGAGCCGAGCTGCTGAGCCCCGATGGCAGGCGCTGGGGCTGCTGCCCGCTCTGCCTCCATCACCTAATTGCACGTTTGGTACCAAAAATGGAGTGGAAAATCGCTGTCAGCATCTCCCGCGCCGCTCGTGCTGAGCGAGGCTGCCTTGGCCGCGGCGCTGCCGCTGCCATCCAGCAGCTGTTCCAAGGGAGATGGAAAGTGTGTGACAGTCAGTGTGACCCCCAAAGCCTGGAGCAAAATGGTGTGTCACCCCTCGGGAGGCTGCCTGGGAGGAGGGACGGGCTTCTCCCAGCGCCTGCCCGCGCCGCAGCAGCACCCGGCCTCGGCACGGGATGTCCAGAGGCAGGAGAGGGAGCAGAACCTGGCAGCTCCATCGAATCCCAGAATATCCTGAAGTTGGAAGGGATCCACAAGGATCATCAAGTCCAACTCCTGGCCCTGCACAGGACACTCCACCAATCCCACGCAGTCCCTGAGAGCGTTGTGCAAACACTCCCTGAGCTCAGGCTGGGTACCACGAGCGGCTCCCTGGGGATCCTCCCGCGGGGACGGGCAGGATGCGGCTGCACAGCACAACCCCGAGGCCTCCACCGGCAAACGGCTCTGCCAGGGTCTGGGCGAGCTCGGAGGGATGGCTGGCTCGGGGTCAGGGCCGTGGGACACCGAGGGTCAGGCAGGGGAGTGCACAAAGGGGCTGCAGTTCCCGCTCCTCTCCGCGGGATCCGCCCCTAAAACTTCCCGGGACATCAGAGCACCGTGCGCCAAACGCCAGCCCGGAGCCGGGCGCTGCAGGCAGGTGAATCCGAGGAAGAAAACAGCCGGTTTGGGACAAAGTGGGTGCGGGGTGGAGGGAGCAGGGCGGGGTCGGGCGGTGATAAGGGAACAGGCGCAATCTCAAAGGGCAGAGCAGGCGGCTCCGCTCCTGCTGCGTGACTGAGAGCACGTGTCTGTGCTCCCAGCTCCCTTCCTTGCTGGCTCCATATCCCCCAACAGCTCTAATGTGCCTGGAGATTTGGGGAAGTGCCATGGATCACCGTGTCCTGGAAAAAAAAGAATTGCTTTCCAGTGGGATAAATTCATGTTTAAGTTTGAAACCCGCTGAACCAAGCAGCTGCATCCCAAGATTCTCCGTGACATTTGTCATCCATGACTTGTGACAGTGCTGAACTCGGCTGCCTGCAGGGATGGGGCTGGGAGAGGGCTGGAATGGGGCTGGGATGAGGACCAGGGTCTGGATGGTGAAATGCAACACGCTGCCTGGCACAGACCCCACCACACCCTCACTCCATCCCCTCATCCCACCCCAGCCAAAAGCCCTGCGGGTGCTCCTATGAACCCACCCTGGAGCACCAAGCAACACATCAGGCACCTCCCAAGAGCAAAATCCTAAATCCTCAAAGGGAGTCACAGGGTAACAAGTTGGGTATACACCAATTTATTCCTCTGCACTGCAAAAAAAAAGCCCCAGGAACTTGCTCAGCACCCTGGGGTGTAACCCTGCACGTCCCTGCGCCGCGGGTTCCCGGTGGTGGGTAGGAAATCGTACCTGTGAGGTTTGCTGGGCTGTTGTGCTGCGCTGTTTGGGGTGTGAAATCGTACCTGTTAGGTTTGCTGGGCTGTTTTCCTGCGCTGTTTGGGGTGTGAACAGCCACGGGCAGCATCCACGGAGAAGGAGAACCCCGTCAGCATCGAACCAGCACCGGCTCCCCTGCCCTGCGCCGGCCATCTCTGCATCCCCCCCCACGGGAAATTAGGATCCCTCAAACCTCTTAATCCCACTAAATAACATCATATGCTTTCTGTTAAATAGGCCAGAGCGGTCCTCACCGTGGATTCTAGGAATACCAATGAAAGAAGAGCAAATCCTCTGCCCTTCAGGAGAATTACGGCCTCATCATGCTCAGCTGGAGGCAGATGACTGCCTAGATCATCTTTCCAATTACACATCTCTCCCAGAGCCCCCCTGACTCGGCCACCTCAGATTGGAAAAGCCCATCCAGTGCCTTTTCTTCATTTTTTAGGGCCTCTTTGCCTGTCTTCATGCACTGGCAGCAGGAATTCCCACAGCCCAGGTGAGGCAGGCTGGGATGGGCTGGATACCTTTGCTAAGCAACCGTGTTGCTTTGTGCCAGCTCCCACTGACACTGAGAGACAGCAACAATGGGAATCTCTCTGCTCTGCCTCCGCACCGGCTTCGACACCTCAGTTACACAAAGCCTTGGGAGGGTTTGATGCCTGGGCCAGCTACAGCACCCCAAACCTGCTGGATGGGGGTCTCAGCCTCCACCACCCACACCTGGGGGGCTCTGCACCTCCTGTCCCCCTCCTGGGTCAGGCCTGGCCTTGCAGCTGGAGAGCCAGGGCAGCCCCACTGCACCCCATTTATGCACCCCCCAGCCCTGCTGCCAAAGGGGGTGGGAGTTCTTTGCCACCCTGGAGCCCTGGCCCCTTCCCAGGCACCCTGAGGACCCTCACCCTGGCTCAGGCCATGTGCCACACGGGATCCATCCCACCAGCAGGGTCCACCTTGGCACAGGGTGTGTCCCCCCTCAAACATGTAAGACACCCCCTCCAAACCCACACCAAGGATGGGTACAGAGCACCCCAAAATATCCCCTAATGCCCTGGAACCCTAAACCTCACATCCCCTGTGGCACTGGGGTCCCAACCAACCCACCCAACGCTGCACAGCCCACCCCACCCCACCCCACCACACTCAGCATCTGGAGGGTGTTGTCTCAGTGCACAGCACCCCCCAAAAAGATGCACAGCCCCTCCAAACCCACACACACACGTGACCCCCCCCAGTGCTCAGACCCCCCCCAAACCACACACCCTGGTGCACAGCCCCCTATCACACAGTCTGGAGCCCACCCCCCCATGCATTGTTGCCCCACCCTGCTGCACCCCACCGTGTGCACAGACCCCCCAAACCACAGACCCCATTGTGCCTCCCAAGTGCTAAAGGCACCACCCCAAACCACACACATGGCCCCCCCCAGACCAAACCCTCTGGTCCATCCTCTGGTGCACCCAGACCCGCCCCCCCCAAAACACAGACCCCAGAGAGCCCCCGCGGTGGAAGGACCCCCAGACCCACACCCCACGTGTGCCCCCGGTGCATCCCCATCCCCCCCGCCCAGCCACGCACGCCGGTGCCCACCCCCCATGCACGGTGGCGTGTCCAGCCCCCCAAACCAGGCACCCCCGTGCATCCCCCGCTGAAACTCCCCAAACCACGCATCCCGGGGCCGCTCCCACCCTCAGCCCCTGCCGCCGGTGCCCCCCCCGTGCCGGTGGCGGCCGCCGGTACCTCTTGGAGCGCTGGAGGAGGGCGCCGGCCGCCCGCTGGCCCCGGTAACCGGGCGGGGCGGCTCCCCAGCAGCTCGGGTCCGACATCGCGGCCCCGCCGGGGCTCGGCCGCGTCCTCCGGCACCGAGCGGCGCCCCCGGGACCGTGCGGGGCCGCGCCGGGGGCCGGGAGCGGGGCCGGGAGCGGGGCCGGGCTCCCGCCGCCTCCCGCCGCCGCCGCCTCCCGCTGCCGCCCGCCCCTTCCCGCCCGGCGGCGACGGGGTTACCATGGAAACGGGCAGCGCCCCGAAACGGGGTCGGGGTTTCCATGGAGATGGGGGGGATCACCCCCAAAAGGAGAGGAAGTGGGGGTGGGGGGGGTTACCACGGAGAGGCGGCAGCGGCACGAAACGGGGTTGGGGTTACGGTAGGGATGGGGCATCACCCCAAAATAAGGTCAGGGTTGGCCTGGAGGTGGGGCAGCACCCCAAGAGGAGGTCGGGATTGCCGTAGAGGCAGGGCAGCACCCCAAAATGGGGTCAGGGTTAGCCCAGTGATGGAGCAACACCCCAAAATGGGCTTTGGGTTACCATAGAGACAGGGCAGCACCCCAAAATGGGGTCAGGATTACCATGGAGACTCAACATCTGCTACCGATGCATTCGAGGGGTGCAGATCCCATCCCCTAAGTCAGCGGGGGCAGCCCCAAAGCCTGGGGCTTCCTGGGAGCAGCCTGCCACCCACGGGATGTGTCCTCCGAGGGCAGCCCCGAGGGTGTCCTGGCAGCTCCCCGCAGCCTCCCGCCCACAGCGGCTTCCCCGTTCAGCCGGGGAGACCCCAGCACAGAGGCAGTGACACCCATCCTCCCGCGTGGTGGCACACCAGGGCCACCAGAACCTCCTGAGCTCTGTGGGACAGCATGGCCACACTCACCGGGCCTGTGCCACAGCCAGAGATCCTGGTGCTGCTGGGCTGGGCAGGGGTTCAGCACCTTTCCCCTCAGGGCCTGCCCAGCAGCCATGAGACACCTTGGGAGCACAGAGTGCCTGTCCTTGTCCCCACCCTCATCCTCCTCCTCATCATCATCTCATCCCCACCGTGAGCATCCCAAAAACTCTCTCCTCCAGGCCTCAGCTGAGCATTCACAGGGCTGCTTCTCCCAGATGCTGCAGTCACTACAGGGCAAGGGTGGGGGCCAGCAGGCAGGGCCCCGTGTGCAGGCAGAGCCCCGTGTGCAGGCAGGGCCCCGTGTGCAGGCAGGGCACAGGTGCCTTCCTGCCCGCGAATGGCTCTGCCTGTTGCTGAGCAGCGGCAGATCCCGGATCCCGCTCTGCCGGCACCAGCTGCTCTCCCCGGCAGAGCGGCAGAGGCAGCGGCCGCGGGCACGCCCGGGTGCGGGGCAGGAGCGGCTCCGTGCCGCGGGGCGCACGCAGGGCGGGGTGTGCCCGGCGCTGCCAGCACGGCACAGCGGCTGCACCTTGTCCCCGGGGCAGAGCGCAGCTGGCACGGGGCGCAGGGCCCGGCCAGAGCCTCCCGGCGGGGCACCACAGACCAAACCCTCTGGTCCATCCTCTGGTGCACCCAGACCCCTCCCTCCCAAATCACAGCCCCCGCGGTGTAAGGACCCCCAGGCCCACACCCCACGTGTGCCCCCGGTGCATCCCCATCCCCTCCGCCCAGCCACGCACGCCGGTGCCCACCCCCCATGCACGGTGGCGTGTCCAGCCCCCCAAACCAGGCAGCCCGGTGCATCCCCCGCTGAAACCCCCCGAACCACGCATCCCGGCACCGTTCCCACCCTCAGCCGGGTGCAGGAGAGGATTCTAAGAGGTTCTAAGAGGAGCAGAACCTCCACCGGCAGGGCACCACAAGGGGCTTGGGGCATTTTGGGGAAAGGCAGAATGGGGAGTAGAGGGGGGAGGGAGGCACCCCCCCCCTCCCGGAGCAGCCCCTCCTCACCTTCAACCCACGGCGGAGCAGAAAAGGTGACAAAGGAGGTTTCCCAGGCACCATCTCTACTCCCACCCTGCTCCCATCACAGTGCCCTGTCCTGGTCCGTTCTCCCCTCACAACAGGGGCACTCAGAGCCTGAGCTTGAGCTGCTGTCACGACATTCCCACTGGGGGTCCCCAAAATGGAGCAGTCAGTAGCAGAACAAAGGCAGCAGCACAGCCAGGTTGATTTTGGGGTGTGCAAGGGTTGGCACAGACCCCAGCCACATCATTCCATGTGTCCCATCAAAGACAGTCGTACCCTTTTGGGGGTGCCCCAGGACATCCCTGGGGGAGGGGACCCACCTTTCTGTCCCCATCTCCACCTCTCCCCCCTCATTCCCTGGAGCAGGTGGCCACGGTTCCCAGGGAGGGTTTGGGGGGGGTCTTACCTCCAGGGGTGCAGGGTTAGTAAGGGGCTGCAGGGGCTGCAGGGGCTGCAGGGGCTCAGCAGCGTCGGGCTCTGGCTGCTCGGAGACAGGCTGCAAGGCAAGACGTGCCGGCGCGGTGTCAGTGGGTGATGGATGGCGCTGCCGGCCCCTCGGCGGCACAGTCCCCCGGGTCTGGAGGGGGCCGGGGGCCCAGAGCGGAGGGGACATGGGCTGGGGAGGGGGGGTCAGGCAAGGAAAGTGAGGCCGAGCTGGAGGGGGGAGCGCAGAGGACAGCAGGGATACTGCAGTGCCTGAGGCTGTGCTGGCAAAGACAGCGGGTGGTCTGGGGCTGTCACCGGCAGGGTCCGGGGCTGTGACTGCAAGAGAAAGGATCAGCACCCGCGGCCCGGGGGTGGGGATGCAGCGGGATAGGAATGAACCGGGATGGGGCATGTGCCGGGACAGGGAAGCAGCGGGACGGGGATGGTCCGGGGTCCTGCCGCCCTCCCCCGATGCCGGTACCGGCGCGCCCCGCCCCGCTCCGACTCACTCCAAGGTCAGCGAGGGGATTTTCAGCCTGTCCCGACGCGACTTCATGCCGCCGCCGCCCCGCTCCGCTCCCGCTCCGCTCCCGCCGCCCCGGCTGCCCCCGCGCTGGGCGGCTCCCGCGGGCGGGCGGCACCGGCGGCCCCGACGGGGCTCCCTGCTCGGCCCGCCGGGCCCGGACCCGCCCACGCGGCTCGGCTCGGCTCGGCTCGGCTCGGCTCGGCTCGGCTCGGCTCGGCTCGGCTCGGCTCGGCTCGGCTCGGCTCGGCACGGCACGGCACGGCACGGCACGGCAGCCCCTGGGCCCCCGCGCACCCGACCCGGCCCGCCCGGTCCAGCTGCGGCCCCGATCCGCGCCGCTCCCGGGATGTGCCGAGGCGCTGCCTCTGCTGAGACACCGCAAGCCCAGCACAGCCCCGGTAGAGCCCCGGTAGAGCCCCGGTAGAGCCCCGGTGCATCCCTAACCGTGCCGGTACGCCTGCAGTGCCTCCCTAACGCAGCCCTGGTGCTCCTGCCGTGCATCCCCAGCACACTCCAGCACAAACACCCAGGGCAGCTCTGCAGCAGCCTCCTACCACACCCAGGGTACCCCAATGCACTCCAGTACTGCCTCAGAACACCCCAACACACCCCAGTACACCCCAACACACCCCAGTACACCCCAGCACATCCCAGTACAACCCAGTTCTGTTTAGAGCAGCCCAACACACCTACAGCAGAGCACCACACACCCCAGCACACCCCAGCACACCCCAGGAGATGCACAATCAGGTCCCTCCAGTACCAGAGAACATGATGATGCCACTCCAGATTTGAGGACAACAAGGCCTGGTGCCATTCAACAGCCATCCCTGCTGCCACCCACGGTGCCAATGCTGTGTCCCCAAGTGTGACCCTCCCGGGGACACCCCACCCCATGCCCTGGGTGGCCCAGCCTGGGGACTTACGCTCTTCCTCGGCGCGGCAGGCTCAGCTCCTTCTGCAACAAGACAAGCACGAGGTGGGGTCAGAGCGTGGCCCTGGGAGCTGGGGGTTCCCACCTGCAGGACCCCCCCTCCTGCCAGCCCCACCCCCACAGCTGGCAGCACCCCCACTGCCACACCCGGATCGATCCCAACCCACAGTGCCCAGGGCGAGGGTGACAAATCCCCCACCCCGGCACAAGAGGACATCTGCCAGGGGTTGGCGCAGACCCCCAACCACATCACTCCATGTGTCCCATCAAAGACAGTCATACCCTTTGGGGGTGCCCCAGGACATCCCTGGTGGAGGGGACCCACCTTTCTGTCCCCATCTCCACCTCTCCCCCCTCATTCCCTGGAGCAGGTGGTCACGGTTCCCAGGGAGGGTTTGGGGGCTGGTGGCCCCATGGCCAGGCCAGGAGCGATGGCACAAGGACAGTGCAGTTGGGAGCAGCACCCATGTGCCCAGCTGGAGCATGGCCCCAGGGTGGTGGCTTCACCTCGTCCCCCCCACCCCAGGAGCAGGGAGCAGCCAGCAGCCCCTACATTATTTATTTTTCCAGCCTCTGGGAATATTTCTTGTGAGAATTGTTTGCTCACAGGTGGTGCAACGGGCCAAAGGGCAGCTGGGGACAGGAACCCAGGGCAGTGCCATCCTCCTGGTGTGCTGGGCACCACCCGACTCCAGCACTGCTCTGGTGCCCACCTGTGTGCCACCTGTCACCCCACACAGTGTCACAGGTTCCGCCAGCAACTTGGTGAGAGGCACAATGTGGACAGGCTGCTGTGTGCCCTGTCCCACCACGGGATGCAGGGACATGTGGCAGCTGCAAGCGCTGGTTAATGCCCCACCATTGCCCTGATCCTCTGCCCACCAGTCCCATACCCCTGAGCAGCCCAGACCCATTTTTGGCACAGGCACGGAGCTCCCTGCGGGCTGAAGGTGCTGCCACCCATGTGGGGGCCCCCCAGCAGCACCCATACACCCCCCCAATTGCCGAGGTACCCACGCCCCATCCTGCTGCCCACGCCACGCAGCCCCTGTGGAAATCCCGGGATTGGGGCGCGCTGCAACGCAGTGATGCAGCAGCATTGCCATGGCAACGGGTGACATCATGCCTGGGTGCACAGGGACTCAGCAGCCCCGGGGCCCACGGGTGCATGTCTGCCCCGGGGCGGCATGGGACGTGTCTGTGGGTGCAAGGACAGGGGACAGGGCGTGGGTGTGGGTGTCCCTGTGCACCCAGCATGGGCTGACCCCAGGCCTGGGCTGGGCAAGGGAATGCGGGGTCCTTACATGGAGGGGGAGCCCCCCCAGCACCCTCACCCAGGCCTGCTGTCACCCAGCCCGGATCCCCACCCGCACCCCGAGCTGTGCCACCGGCCCCTGCGCAGGGGAGCAGGCAGAGGAGGGTCACGCTGAGGGTTGTACTGCTCAGCCGTGTGCAGGGGGAACAGTGGGACACAGGACTGTCCCCCGTGCTCACCCACAGCCACCTATGGGTGCACGAGCGCAGAGAACCCAACACTCTTCACTGCCAGGGGCTGTCCAGCCGCTCTGTGTCCCCAGGGACAGCCAGAGCATCCCCCGGTGGCCCTGAGGACCCGTGTGGGGTAATGTCACAGAGCCAGCACCCACAGGGCGCCCAACACACCTGTCCAGCACTGTGCACCTCCCCTCAGCAAGTGCCACTGGGAGCCAGGGTTCACCATCAGCTGATCCCTGTGAGGACAGCTTTAGGGACCACAGTGGGGACAGCACGGAGGAGGCATCAGTGATGGCATTAGGGATGGCATCAGAATCGGGGACGGCATTGCTGCTCAGGGCTTTGGCATTAAGCTCCCTGCTGGGAGCCCCTTCCCACCCCTCCTGCCACGGGCGTGTGGGCACTCAGCCGGGTGCCACGGCTCTGCCCTTCCCGGGGCTGCCAGGAGCGACACCAACAGCCAAGAGCCCCGAAGCTCAGGGCCGTGGCTCTGTCCATCCGCACCCGCGGGGAGGCAGCTCCGGCTCAGGGCTCTCTCCCGGGCTGAGCGTGCAGCGGAGCGCAGCTGCCCGCGGAGCTGCCAGCTCGGATGAAGGCAGCGCCGTGCCATCCTCCAACCGCCCCGACAGCTCCGCCCGGGCCCCCCGGATGCTGCAGATGGGGATGGAGGCGTCAGGTCACCCGGAAAATCCGGCTCAGCACTCAACTCTGCGAGCCGGGGGGTCCCCGGTCATCACCCCTCCGAGCGCGGCAGTGAGCGCCGGGGCTCCTGCGGGAGCGGGAGTAGGATGGGAGGGAGGGTGGGTGCCCTTCTGCCTAAGGGAGCAGGAGCGCCAGGCAACAGAGGGGCTCAGAGAGGGGCCGGCACAGCGGTTCGGCACGAACCGGCATCGGGAGCTGGGCTGGAAGGGACCACGGTGCTGCCCCGGGAGCCCCCCCACAGCTGGGTACCTCCCACCACCATCCCATGGCATGGCTGGGGCTCAGACCCTGCCAGGCCCCCAGGTGGGTGCCCGGCTCCTGTCCCACCTGTCACACACTGCTCACACAGCGCACCCACCTCTGGCCCCCGCAGCACCCACCTCTCACCCACAGCACCCACCTCTCACCCACAGCCACGCAGAGCCCCCCGCTCCCACACGCAGCACCCACTTCTCGCACACTCACGCAGAGCACCCAACTCCCACTCGCAGCACCCACCTCTTGCACACGCAGAGCACCCCTCTCTCACCCACAGCACCCCCCTCTCACCCGCAGCACCCACCTCTTGCACACGCAGCACCCTCTTCACACTCACCCAGAGCACCCACTGCTCACCTACAGCACCCACCCTTCGCACGCCCACCCCCGGAGAACCCACCTCTCTCAACTTACAGCACCCACCCCTCGCAGAGCCGCATCCGGAACACCCACCTCTCACCCCCAACACCCACCTCCCACCCGGAGCACCCACCCCTCACTCACAGCACCCACCTCTCACCCACAGAGCCCGCCCCCCGCGCCCCCGCAGCGCCCACCCCTTGCAGACCCGCGCCCCGGGCACCCCCCAGCCCGGTGCTCACCGGGAGCGGGCTCTCCGCGCTCCCTCCCGCCCCCGCCGCGCCGGGCTGCGGTGCCGGTGCCCGTGCCCGGTGCTCACCTGGAGGCCCCGGCGCCGCAGGATGCTGGGCTCGTCCATCCCGCCGCGCCGCCGCCGCCGCCGCCGCCGCCTCCCGCTGCGCCCGCTCCGCCCGGTGCGCCCGGTCCGCCCCGCCGGTGCGCCCGGGGCGCCGCCCAGCGGCCCCGCCGCGTCACCGGACGCGCATCAGCACCGAGCCCGGGGCTGGCACGGCACGGCTGGCACGGCGTGGGGCTGGCACAGCATGGGGCTGATATGGCATGGGGCTGGCACAGCATGGGGCTGATATGGCATGGGGCTGGCACGGCACAGGGCTGGCATGGCACGGCATGGGGCTGGTAGAGCATGGGGCTGGCACGGCATGGGGCTGGCACAGCATGGGGCTGGCACGGCATGGGGCTGGTAGAGCATGGGGCTGGCATGGCATGGGGCTGGCATGGCGTGGGGCTGGCACGGCATGGGGCTGGTAGAGCATGGGGCTGGCACGGCATGGGGCTGGTAGAGCATGGGGCTGGCACGGCGTGGGGCTGGCACGGCACAGGGCTGGCATGGCACGGCATGGGGCTGGTAGAGCATGGGGCTGGCACAGCACGGCATGGGGCTGGCACCACACAGGGCTGGCATGGCACAGCACAGGGCTGGCACAGCATGGCATGGGACCCACATGGCACAGGGCTAGAACAGCACAGTACAGCTGGCACGGCATGGGGCTGGCATGGCATGGGGCTGATATGGCATGGGGCTGACACAGCATGGCATGGGACCCACATGGCACAGTGCTAGAACGGCACAGCACAGCATGGGGCTGGCACAGCATGGGGCCAGCACAACCTAATATGAAGTGGCACAGCACAGCACAGGGCTGGCATGGCCTGGGGGTGGCACAGCACGAGATGGCACAGCACAGGGCTGGCAGGGCACAGCATAGGGCTGGCATGGCCTGGGGGTGGCACAGTACAGCATGAGACCCACACGACCCAGGGCTGGAATGACACAGCACAACATCAGACAGGAAGGCATGGGGCTGGCATGGCAAGGGGCTGGCATGGCACGGGGTTGGCAATAACACGGGGCTGGCACAGCATGTCAGGGTGTGGAGCTGACAGGGCATGGCACATTCTGGGTTTGGCACAGCCTGCCTGGCTCAGTAAAGCCCAGTATGGCACAGTCTGGCACGGCATGGCACAGTACAGCACATCATGGGGTTGGCAAAGGCTGGCACAGTCTGCCTGGCTCAGCGTGTCCTGGCACTGCAGAGTCTGGCACAGCATGGCATGGCATGGCACGGCACGGCACGGCACAGCACAGCATGGGGCCTGCACAGCACGGCACAGCCCAGGCCTGGCACAGTCTTTCTGGCTTGACACAGCCCAGCACAACAGCTCTGGCACACACCTGATGGCCTGGGGCTGGCACAGTCTGCCTGGCACGGTACAGCCCAGCATGGCAAGGCCTGGGGCTGGCACAGCAGGGCATGGGATTGGGAGTTTGGTCCAGCCCAGGTCTGTCCTGGTTGCCACAGCACATCACACATCATACAGCCTGGGGCAGCACAGCACAGTCCAGCACAGCACGGCCAGGTCTGGCACAGCATGGTCCAGCACGGCACAGCTTGCCATGACATGGCCTGGCCTGGTTCAGCCCAGCCCAGCACCAGCCCAGTCCTGCTGTCTGTTGCAGCCCAGCAAAGCCCAGCACGCTCCAGTTTGGCACAGCACGGTTTGATCTGTGCCCCCACCCCAGGCAGGGCCGGGGGACACACAGAGAGGGTACACGGAGAGGTGCCAGGGGACCCTCGGTGCCCCCAGCCCGGCCGTGCCCACGCTGTCCCGGCACAGGGACACTCCCGCCACCGCCGCCCTCCGGCCCCGAGCGAGGGCCACACAAGGAGCCGCTTTCTGCGGGAACAAGGGCACTCTGTGCCCGGCCCTCGGTGCCACCCGGCTCCACCGTCCCGGGTCACCCGCCCCGTCACACGGCTCTGGTGTCCCGGTGCCACCGCGCCCTCCTGCCTCACTGGGGCTTTGTTCTCGCGGCGCGGGGAAGGAGCGGCTCTGGGGACAAGCACAACAGACCCCCTTCCAAAAAAAAAAAAAAACAGCCAGAGAACTCCAACCTTGGAGATTCACCCACTTACGGGCAGAGGATCAGAAGCACGCTGTATGCAAAGGAAAAAAAAAAAAAGAAAAAAAAAAAAAAACCACAAAAAAACCACCCAACTAAAACCCCCAAGACTCATCTTTCGCTTACCTTGCGCTTCTCGCCCTCCTGCCGGCGCACGTGGCGCGGCCGCGGGGCAGGGCTGGCCCCATCCCGGCCAAAAAAGGGGGGATAGCCTGCTCCCTTCCTCTTTTGTTTTTGGCGAAAGTGGGGCGAGCACTCACGTCCGGGGCTCTGCCCTGCCTGGGAACGGCACAATTCTCGGCAAAGAGGAAACCCCAAGCGCGGGAAGCCGAGCTGAGCACCGGGGCTGCCGCCACGCCCGAGAGGGGCTCCCGCGGGGTGCCGGGGGATTGGGCAGCCGGGGAGGGGGCCCCGGAGCCGCTGTGGGGCAGCCCGGGTGGGCGATGCTGGGGTGGCTGCTGGCGGCGCTGGCGGCGCTGGCGCAGGGCGGTAAGTGCTCCTGCGGTGCTGGGAGATGAGAGATAACTTCAGAAGACTTTCAATGAATGATTCGGGGGCGATAAGACCTGGGGAGCTCTCGGAGAGAGATGGAGATAGTCACCCAAAACCACAGGGACGGAGTAAAGATGGTGAATCCCCGCTGGCGGCGGGCAGGAGCCGGGGCGAGTGGCACCGGCCAGCTCCGCATCGCCGGGGAGGGGGAACACGGGGGGCTTGGGGTGAGAACCGCTGGTGCAGCTGCTTTGGTTCCCCATTTGAGCAACACGGCAAGCAGCCAGGCCACTGCTCCCTCCAGGCACGGGATGGAGTTTGGGATGCAGGATGCAGCCAGTGCCCTGTCCCGCAGGCACTGCGGCAGCCCACGTCGTCTCCTGCTGGAAGAAATGCGACAGCAACTCATTCCACTGCTCCTGGCCGCCCCTCGGCCCTGCCGGCAGCACCTCCTACATCCTGAACTTCTGGTGAGTTGGGCAGCGCGGCGGGGAGGGGGAGCCCATGGGATGTGTCCCGGATCCCACCCTGCGTCTGCTCCCTCCCCAGCTTTGAGAAGCAAAGGAAGTGCTGCCGGTTTGAGGTGGGCACGGGGACCGAGTACAGCCCGTACAAACTGTACACCTTAGAAAACACCACGGCCTGGGTGGAGGCACGCTGGGGGGACCAGGTCTACAGGACCCCCAACCACACCCTTCTCCTCGACAAGGCTGGTGAGTGCCCCAGGGAGCAGGCTGGCAGCCAGCACCAGCATTAAAAACTGCCAGACCACCCAAAACCGCCTCATCTTTCCAGTCAAACTGGATCCACCTCCTACTGAGGTGCCCTTCTCCAAGTCTGGTGGCCAGCTGAGGATGTGGGTGCCACGGGAACGGTGCAGCAGCTTGGAGCAGCCACCACAGCGTGAGGCTCGCTTCTGGAGGGTGGGAGACAGCGGCTGGACACAGGTAAAAATGCAGTTTGCTGGAGCTGGCAGTGACTGACAGGACAGCCAGGAGCACCACGGCAGCCCAGGGAGTGTGGGGGCTCAGTGATGTCACTGTCCCCCCCCAAACCCAGCTGTGTCCCATCTGTTTCTCTGCCTTATCGGCTCTGCCTTGGCCATGGGATCCTGCTGCTGCCCGTAACAGGATTCTCAGGGATTACACAGACAAACCCCCGGATTATACTAATGACGACAATGGATCAAATCTGGACGCTTGTCCCCAGCAAAGCTCTCACAGCTGGGGACCCCCCATCCCTCTCAGTTGCTGCCAGGAGAGTCCCAGGATTGAGAGGGCCCCTGGCCACCACGTCCCCTGCACTGCTTGGCTCTCCCAGTGCCTGGGATGTTTGGGCAGCACTGATGTCCCAGTAAAATATTGGGTTTACTGGGTGGGTGTCTCCATGCCGGGTTCTCTCTGCAGGTGACATGTGAGACTGGGATGGTGACAGATGAAGATGACTCAGGTTGGTTTATCCTGTGGGGTTGTTGGGGACAAGCACCCCATGGTGGCCAAAAATTGGGGAAAGGAGAGGTCACCCTCTGCAGCTGACCCTGCCACCCCTCTCCAGTGACCTGTGCCCTGGGGGTCAATGGCACCTTCGTGGTCCAGCTCCGGCAGAAGCCTCCCCACTGGAGCAGCTACTGGAGTGACTGGAGCAGCAACATCTCTGTTCCGGAGGGTGAGGAAGAGGAGAGGAGCCTGGTGAGATCCCAACAGCTCCCAAAAATGTTGATGGCTCAGTCGAGCTTGTTCCTCCTGCAGAAATCCTGAGCAGCCCAGTGCTGAGCCATCAACTGGGCAAGCTGGGGGCAGATGGGCAGCGGGTGCTGAGGCTCAGCTGGCAGGTACAGTGGCACCCCTGGGGGCTCTCCAGGCATCCCCCACCATTTCATGCCTCGAGTCACCCCCTTGTCCTCCCCAGCCAGTCCTCAAGGAGCAAAGGAATGTCACCTACAAGCTGGAGGTCCACATGTTGGGGTGTAGCTGTGAGAAGTCAGTTGAGGATGAGGATGAAGATGAGGATGAGGATGAGTCAGTGGAGCTGGACTGGGAGGTGACAGAGCACAACCTCACGCTCTCCGGGGCTGAATACGAAATCCTGCTGGCCGCTGTCAACGCGGCGGGGCCGGGGCCGGCGCGGCAGCTCCGTGTGCCGGCGGGGCAGCACGCAGGTACCCGCCCCTCTGGAAACGCTGAGCTCTCCTGGCAGCCCTCAGGGCGTTGTTTTTTCCAGCTACCCCGAGTACCCCCCCCCTCCCCGTTTCATCCCAGATCTGAGCTTCAAGGAGGTCAGTGTGGCCGGCAGCACCGTGAGTGCACAGTGGGAAGCGCCGGTCCTGGGCGATGCCTTCTGCTTCCAGCAGCAGACACTGCCAGAGCCTCCGGAACAGGGAATCTGCATCCGGCAGGAATTCCCTGCCAACAGCATCCGCGTGGAGAGAGGCAAGGGAGCGCCCCAAGCCCCTCGCTGTCCCCTCACTCCGGGTCAGAGGGTCTAACCAGCACCCCCGGTTCCTCCCCAGGAGTGCTGGGAGCGCCGGGCTGTCACCGCCTCGCCGTGCACGGCTTGGACCCGCAGCGGGGCTGGGCCACCTTCGCCCTGTGGCACCGCTACTCCCGCAACGGTGAGCACGGAGCCTCCACACCTGCTTTCACTCCGGGAGGGGCGCTCCTGGAATAACCCCCCTTTGTTTCTAACCCCTCCCTTTATTTCTAACCCTCCCCCTTTGTTTCTAACTCCCCCCTTTGTTTCTAACCCCCCCTCCTCTTTGTCTCGCACACAGATTCGCTGCTCGTGCCCATCAACATCAGCACCGGAGACGCCGCCGTTGTCCTCCAGTGGGAACCGTCCCCACGGGCCGCCTGTCCCGGCGCCCTGGCCAAGTACCTCATCTGCCACCTGGCCAAGGGGGGCAACATCACCTGTGAGTGGGAACCCCCCATGGGACAGGAGGGGGGTGCTGCCTGCAGGCAGACTGCCCCACATTCGGTTTTGTTTGCCCCACATTCGGTTCTGTTTGCCCCACATTCGGTTTTGTTTGCCCAGACAGTGAAGCGGATGCCACGGCATCAAACTACACCCTCGAAAACCTCCAGCCTGGCACAACCTACTGGGTGGGTGTTTGGGAGGTGACAGAGGACAGCAAGAGGACCTGCAGAGCTTGGCAGCCCTTCCAGACCAAGGCACTGGGTAATGGCTGAGACCCCCCACTCCCCATGGGGTGCTCTCTGCACTGTGTGCTTGCCCTCACCCCAAAACATTCTCCTGGGTCCCTGCTGGGGGCAGAAATGCCACCACTCAGCCATGCCTATCCCCAGGTCCCCAGGGAGCAGCGTGGAGAGGCAACCTGAAGTACCTGGGCATCTTGCTTGGTCTCCTCGCCACAGCTGCCATCTACCAGCTGAGCAAAAAGAGGTGACAGAGCACCCTCGTCCCCAAAGCCGCTCAGGCCACCCCCACCTCTGCCCACCCCCTCACCAACCACTCCCTCCCCAGAGCTCGCCGCCTCCTCTTCCCACCCCTTCCCAAGCCCGTGGGCACCAAAGCCATCCAGTTCTCGGAGGGCGAGATGAGCCAGGTGAGGTGTAAGGTGCAGGAGGGGGCAGATCCTACAGCCCCAAACGCCCATGGACCGCCCTGGCACGGGATGTTCCACCCCAAACCCACCCAACCCTCAGGGCCAGCCGCGGACGGGCCTCCTGGAGCCCTCGGAGAGGTTCAACCCAGCCGAGCTGCTGCTGACGGAGCCGAATCCCAGCGAGGAGACGATTGACACGGGCACCCAGACTGCGGTGCCACCCCCCGATGTGTCACAGCCCGGCCCCGCGCTGGAAAAGCCGGCGGCAGTGGCGCTGTCCCCGCCGGGCTGTGGGGAGGAACTGCCCTTCGCCTACCGCAGGCAGGAGATGCTGAGCCCGGGGCAATCTCCACCCTCTGGCAGCAGCAGCTGCACAGGGCACGCACCCGGAGAGGAGGAGGAGGAGGAAGAGGAGGAGGAAGAGGAGGGAAGGCAGGGGCTGCGCCAGCCGCTGATCCCCATTGCCCTGCTCATCTCCGACAAACCCATCATCATCAGGGATGAGGAAGGCTGGGATCCCTCGGCGAAGAAGTCGGTGCTGTAGCCATCATCAGGCCGGAGCAGCGGGGGTGGAGGGCAGGAAGGGCACGGGGGTGTCCCACGGAACGCAGAGGGTCCGTGTGGGACGCTGAGTGCCCAGCCCGTGAGTGGCACCGGCACTTCCAGGGGTTTTCCTGGTTTCCAGGACAGGGAAGGCGATGTCTCTGGATGCAGCATTGCACCGGGACAGGTTTTGGCCACGCGGTTTCCAGCCTCAACCTTTCACCAGCGATGAAACCCGAGCGAAGGTGACTGCAGAATGTGGCCAGGACAAAGGGTATTTCCATGTCTGCACTGGGAGGAGAGGCAGGGCTTCATCCCAGCCGGCTGCTACCTCTGGAACCTGGTGGGGACACAAAAAGCCCCAGCAGCAAACACCAGCTACCTGCAAAAATAAAGAGAAAAAAAAAAAAAAAGTGCAAAAAATAAAGGAAAAAAAAAAGATTTGAAAAATAAACACAAACACTAAAAAATTAAAACAACTGTACAAAGCAGCAGGGCTGGGATGGTTTTTCCTCGCCTGACCCGAGCAGATTACAGCAAGGATTTAGAGCCCGAGGTTCAGTCCACGGCGCTGTGGAGGACGCTGTGGAGGACGGGGGTGATCCTTGGGGGCCCCCCCAGCCCCTCCCGTGGGGCCTTATCTGGGACAGAACCAGAGATGAAAAGCGATTTGTGGTTTTCTCTGCCTAGCGCGGCTGTTTATTTGCTGAGAGAGCAAAAAAAAAAGAAAAAAGAAAAAAGAAAAACCTTAAAACCGTAAAAGCTACGTGAGTTTAGTAACGCGGGGAAATCCAGCCGCGGTGTCTCAGCCATTGACACTCGGCCTCCTCGCTGCTGCTGCTGCTCTTGGCTCCACTCGCGCTTTGCAAAGGGTTTCACTCGGATTGCGCTCGCAGCAGCGGCACCCGCGGGCGGAAACCGCGGCGATGCCGAGCGCAGACAGCGCTCCAGGGCAGCACCGGCTCCCAGACCTCGGCCAGGGGCGGCTGGGGTTGGATTTACGGCTGTTCCCGGCGCTCCCGGCACGGGGCGGCTGCGCTGCTGCCCCTCCCGTGGCTGGGGGTCTCACCCGGGTGGGCAGATGCGGGACCCCCGTCACCATCACCGTGTCACCATCACCGTGCCACCATCACCGTGCCACTATCACCGTGCCACCAGCCCCGTGCCACCATCACCGTGCCACCATCACTGTGTCACCATCACTGTGTCACCATCACCGTGCCACCATCACCGTGCCACCATCACTGTGCCACCATCACTGTGTCACCATCACCGTGTCACCATCACCGTGCCACCAGCGCCGTGCCACCATCACCATGCCACCATCACCGTGCCACCATCACAGTGCCACCATCACTGTGCCACCGTCACCATGCCACTATCACCGTGTCACCATCACCGTGCCACCATCACAGTGCCACCATCACCGTGCCACCAGCGCCGTGTCACCATCACTGTGTCACCATCACCGTGTCACCATCACCGTGCCACCATCACCGTGCCACCATCACCGTGCCACCGCTGCCCGGCACTCGCGTCCGGCCCGGCTCAGCTGCTGGTGGAGCCACGAGGTGGCACCAGCCCCACGTCCCCGAGGCCATTCCCAACCTCTCGGCAGAGCGGATCCATCACTCCCTCCCTGCCTGTGTCAGGATCCTGTGTCAGGCCCGGCAGCTTTGCCTCTCCAGCCCCCCAAATCCCTGCGGATCGGCCGGAGGGGGAAGATCTGGCATCCTGCCGCGCGGAAGGCCAGCGCAGAGATCAGATTTGGGGATTTTGTTGGGATTTGGGCGATGCCAGGGCTCACTTCAGAGCGCTCCGGGCGCTCGGGGAGGAAGTATCGGGTTACGGGCGTGGAGGCGCATTCGGGTTCCAGCCCCGGCCCCTGTTTACAGCCGGGTTCGGGGTCAGAGCCACGAGGGAGAGCGCTGGGGGTCACTGCAAGCTCAGCACGGTTGGGTGGCAGCAGCAAACACATGGCCCAGCGCCGATGCCAGTTAATCATTCCAGCTCATGGAACGAGTTCACAGCAGGACAGCCGGGCCTGGCCGCTGCATCAAAAACACCCTGGGCAGGGAGGGGACACAACACCCCCCTCACTGCCCCCATGGGGGCACTCCCCGGGGGTCCATCCCATCCGTGGTGCCCCTCACATCCCCTCTGACACCTCCAGGGATGGCCCTGGCCCCACCAGTGGCTCTGGCCCCAGCAGTGGCCCCGTGCATTTCTCCCCACGCGTGCCCCAAGCTCGGCAGGAACACCGTGCCATGTGGAGCCGTGGACGTGCAGGGGAAAACTAATCAAGCCAGGCTTGCTAATTAGTGCTAGCGAGCAGCTCAGGACTTGCTAATTAGTTTAAATTTCACAGGACCGGTTTCCAAATGGGTCCCCAGGAGCCAGGCTGAGCTTGGTGACCCAAGGACGGCCGCCAGGCCAGCTTTTGCAGCCAGGGTGTGACCTTGCCTGCTCCTCTACCCCAGCACAGCACCCAGAGGTGCCACAGGGCTTTGCTTAGGCCTGGCAAGAGCCACTGCCACCCACAGCCTGAGGACAACTCATTACACCCAGCAGGGGACTCAGTACACCAATGGGGGACTCCTTCCAGGACAGCTCTGTGGGATACAGCAGCCAAAATCCATCCCAGAGGTCAGCCCAGTCCCGTTAGGATGCATCAACCCCAAAGTCACTCCATGGGGTGCCCTGTTCACAGCAGCAGTGCCAGCAGTGCCCACACACCATTGGTGACAATGTCATTTGCTGGCACAGGCGTGGAGCATCCCTGCCCTAAAGGGAAAAGAACCCTATTCCCCCTATTCTCACAGGGTCCCTGTGCTGTGTCCCCAGAAGTAAATGGCCCTGGGGATGTGCACGTGGATTGACCCGGCTCCACTTGCTGTTGTGGAGTGGAAAATTCAGCACTGCATCCCGAGGAAGCAGGTGGGGCAGGCAGAAGGAGCTGCAGGGAGGTGGTGGCAGCCTGGGGATTTGCTCTTGGCTCCCTGATTTCACAGAATCACAGGATCATAAAGGTTGGAAAAGCCCTCTAAGGTCATCGAGTCCAACTGCTAAACCAGCACTGCCAAGCTCACCACTAACCCAAGTCCCCAAGTGCCACAGCCACACAGCTTTTAAATCCCTCTGGGGCTGGCGACTCCACCACTGCCCAGGGCAGCCTGTGCCAGTGTCTGACAACTGTTTCCATGAAGAAATTTTTCCCAATATCCAACCTAAACCTCCCCTGGTGTGACTTGAGGCCATTTCCTCTTGATTTTGGGGGCTGTGATCTCAGAGACAGAACATAAAATAGCCAGGGGGGTTTGCTATTGCCCCATCAGCATCGGCTCTTGGGGGATCTGAGCCCCTGTGGGAGGAGAGGTGAAGGCCCAAACTGATATTTTAACACCAGATTGGGATGTTTTGTTCCCAGGCTGAGAAGTCCAACCTATTTTCCAGCTTTGGGGAAACAGCCCTGCAGAGTCACAGCCTGGCTTTGACACAGGCAGAGGAGAAGGTCACAACTTTGCAACCCTCTCCCTCATCCATCCATCCCTCCCTTTCCCAGCCCCTTCCCTCATCCATACACTCCTCTCCCAACCCTTTCCCTGCACCCCACACCATTTCCTGCCCCCTAAACCCCATCCTGGAGAAGAGCTGATGCCACTGAGAGGTTTGAGCCCAGCCTGACCACCAGCCCTGGCCCGGAGCAGAATTATTTGCTGGGCAAAAAGCCATCGCTGCCACCACCTCCACAATGCCACCCGCTGCCAGGCAGATTAGGTGACTTAATCCCTAAGCAAACAAACTGATCCCCGGGATTTTTTTTTTTTTTTTTTTTATTATTATTATATCTTAAGCAGAATTCAAGAGCTGCAGACAGATCATCCCATCCAGCCCCCAAGCACTGCAAAGCCCCCCTGGGCAGGATTCCTGGCAGTTCCCTGCAGTAGGAAACCTCTGAAGGTGGGGAATTGGGGGATTTTCCTCCCTAAAAAAAAAGCTTCTGGGATTCTTTTCCTCTCCCTCCACCCCAAAATACCACCCCAAGCATCGCTGCTACAGGCATCCCAGCGAGGCAGGGGCTGCAGGGCCCACAGCTGGACAGACGGACACACACGGACAGAGAGCCGCCGGCCACAGCTGGGCTCAGCTTGTTTTGAAAGTCACGGGTATTTAAACGCCGGCGTTTTGCAACCATTCGGTGTCACAACAACAACAACAACTCGGTTCTACTTCGCAAACAGGCCCCGGGGCCGCCCCGGCTCTTTCCTGCTCACGTCAGCTGCAACAGCCTCACCCGGGCCGCGGCTATTTCCAAACCCAGCCACGGAAAACGGCTTCAAGCAGCAGCGAAAGGGAATATTTCATCTTTCCCCCTCCACCGAGAGGGGCTCGGAGCTGCCCTCGGGGCGGCACTGGATGCTCAGATCACTGAAATCCCCGCCGGGATGCTGCGAGCCCCAGCACGCCAGCCGGGAGAAGTGGTTGAAAAACTCATCTTCTTCCTGCCCGGAACGCCCGGGCCATGGCAGGAAGCGTTTTCTTCCCCGCAGTTTGAATGTTCTCGGCTGGCTGCTCGCAGGGCCAGCAGCCCCAGGGGCAGCTCAGCCCCTGGCACGGCCGAGAGCTTTCCAGGCTTTGGCAGCTGCGAGGCAACAGCTATTGAATTATTGGTTGGTGTTTTTTTTTCGCTTCGGTTTATTTTTTTTTTTAATTTATTTCAACGGAAACTTCATAATAATCGTAAAAGAAATCACAAACTCGGGGTGTCGGGAGGCGGGCGGGCGCCTCCGCTGGGTATCGGGTGATCGGGAAGGGGAGGACGCTGCGCCCTTATCGGCACACGCGCTCCCTGCCCCCTTGGCAGCCGAGCCGGCCAGAGGTTTTGCAGCATAAACATATTTTGCTCAAGCAGACGGCCAGAGTTGAGCTGAGGACAAACTCGATAACCAGAGAGCCCCCAAAAAATCGCCCTTTTTTTTTTTTTTTTTTTTAACAGCAGTCTCCCCCATCTGTCTCATCCCAGCAAGCCGCCAGCCCAGCTTTGCAGTGATAAACACACGACCGAGAGCGACCCCCCTTCTGGCAGATTCGCTCCCAGGGTGTTTACCAGCTCTTTGCAAACAGATTGACTCTCCCTCGGTTTTTTTTGGTTTTTTTTTCACACGCCAAAACCGCCGGCAAAGCGGAGGGAACCGGCTCAAGCCCCTCCGGGACCGTCCCGCAGCGCCGCAGCCGCCCTCCCCACCGGCACTGCCCGGCGCAGCCACCTCCAACCAGCCGGGAGCCCCCGGGCTATCGCTGCCTCCATCGCTGGGACGGGATGCGGTGGCATTTACACAGCTGCTCAGCAGGAAAATCCCTCTCCCTGCTCCGCATAACCCCTCGCATTTAAAGATAACCGCCTTCAAGGCTCGCTGACGGCGTTGGGAAATAGGGAGGAAATAGGGAGGGGGCTCCTTGCAGGCTGCTGGCGAGGTGTGGGCATCCCCGTGAGCTGGCTTGGACACTTCTGCCCCCAAACTGAGCTTAGTCCGAGGTTTCTGTTGTTGAAATCAGCTCAGATTTGCTGCTTCTTGCAGGGTGAGAGGGATGAAAGAAAGAGGACAACCCGGTTCTTGCAGATTTTGAGGCTGGGGCCTGGGAGGAGGGATCGGAGCCGCGGGGTTTGACAAGGCTGCCCCGCCACTCCTGAGGTGACAGGGAGCGGTGAGGGTGACAGCCCCGCACTCCTCAGCTGGGGACAGCTGTGTCCCCAGCGACACCCAGAGCAGCTCACCAGTGCCCGCGGTGGCCCTCGCTCCTCCCTGGTGCCACACGAACAGGAACAGGGTTTGATGTGCGGGGCTCAGGGCGCGGGATGTCACCGTGCCACATCCCCCGGGCACGGCGCACCCACCCGGGGATTTCTCTGCCGTTTCTGAAGCGACGGCAAAGCCAGCCGGGGTGTGGAGCGGCGCTGGGAGCAAAGTCCCATCGCGCCACATCCCCGGCACGGGGCACGGCCGTGTCACCCGCAGATGCCAGCCTGTCCCCGCGGGTGGCGTGGGAGCCCCGCCGCGTCCCCAGCTGGGCGGGCGCTGTCCCCGGGCTCCCTGTTTGTGTGCCAACACATCACGTGCCGCCGCTGGATGACCCGGGACGGGACGGGGGACGGGGGGGAGGATTTATTTTTTTCTTTAACTGTTGTTGGTTTTGTTTTTTGGTTTTTTTTTTTTTTTTTTTTTTTTTTTTTTTTTAATCAAAGCCAAAATATTTGCGTCCCCACGGGGACGGCTCTGGGTCACTGAGCATGGAACGCCAGCCCGGCAGGAGAGGGGACACCCGGCTCCGTGGGGAGGGTCCGGTGCCGGCGGCTCCATCCCTGGCGCGGTCCCCGGTGTTTATACATAGACATGTTTGTGCGCGGCTCCGGCCCCTTCCTCGCTCCCAAACAACTGCAGGAAAGTCAAAAAGTCACAAAAATTTTCCATTGCCCGAGGAAGGGAGGGAGCGAGGAGTGACTGTGCAAGGGGGCCGGGCAGTGCCAACAGCGAGGGACCCCAGATGAGGGGTCGGACCCAAAAAAGCGAGGGGTTGGCTTTGATAATCGTGAATAAAGGTGGCGAGTTTCTGCAAAGACAACACCGGCAGCACCATCGGGGTTCGTGGGGTGTCCCGGTGATGTCACCCTGCTGCTGGCACGATGCTCACAGGGGACGGGACGTGTGGCACGTGCAACGCGGCCATCTGGCTGCTCCAAACCCCGTTTTGGGTTTTTCTTTTTTTTTTTTTTTTTTTCTTTTGGCGTTAAAAAACCGGTTTGGAATAATAAAAAAAAAAAATCCTGCGGTTTCTCCGCAGTTTTCTCCCGCAGCCGGAGGGGCTCGCTGCCCGCACCAGGCCGGGAAAAAGCTGCGATTCCTGTCGAGCCAGCGGGAAAAGCCCCGGCTGAGGGATGCGGGGACTTTGCCTGCGGTTTCCGTGGGCGGGAGCAGCTCCGGCAAACAGGCGGCTGAGTCAGCGGGCGGAGGGCGGCCGCGATGCCGCCCCGGCATGTCGGGGTGCACGGCTGCTTCCCGGAGCCCTGGCACAGCTCCGCCGCACGGAGGGGGAGCCTCAGAGTTCCAGACCCCAAAGATGCTGCCAGGGCCAAGCCATGCCGTCCCCTCCTCCGGAGGCTGGAGCAAACTCAAAGCAAGGCCTGGTGCTGCCGGGGACTGTGCTTGTCCCCACGGTGCTCGGGGACCCTGTAAGCCGGGCTGGGCAGGTCCCCGTGCTCCCGAGCCTCCATCAGCACCGCCTGCTGCTCCGCAGGCTGCGAGCGCTGCGAGCCCAGCCTCCCACCGGCTCAAAGATGCTGAATTCGGGCGGTGCCCGCACCCCAGCCCAGCGCAGGGACAGAGCGGGGCATTCCGCTTCGGCCAAAAACCCAGAGTTATCATCGCCCCCCGACCCCCCGTGCCAACAGATCAGCCCCCGGTGGGTGCCCCTCGGCAGGTTCTGGGGTGAGCTGCACCCCCAGGGCTCAGCCCAGCTGGGATGGGGAAGGCGGTGCTTCTTTCGGGAGCTGGACGGGCGCCCGGGCCGGAGGCAGCAGCGGCTCAGCTAATCCCGGCCCTCGCAGGGCCGCGCCAGCCCCGGCACATTCTGTCCCTGCCGGTGCCACAAGCTTCGCGTGTCACCGTCCCCGCCGCTGAGCCCCCCGGGCACAGGACAACAACCTCAGCTTCAGGCTGGGGCCACCGCGACGGCACCGAGCATCCTCCGGGGGCGGGGAGGGCTGGGGGAAGGGGAGGGGAGGCCAAAAATGCTGCAGGAAGGGGCCGCAGGACCGGGGTGTCCCAGCACCTGCAGAGCCGGGAGCTGCAGTGGGGAGGGCGTTCCCAGCGGCCGAGGCAAAAGGGTTCCACGATTTGGGGACTGAAAGGCGAAAATGACAGGAGAGAGGGGCAGAGCAGGGGCTGGGGTTCCGTGGCCCTCGCAAGGAGCAGATTCTGACGGATGGTCTGGGCAGCATTTTCCAGCGCGCGGGGCCAAGAGCTATAAATAATCCCGGCACTGTAATTGCATCACGCGCCTCCTGCCCGGGGTCGGGTCTCGGTGCTGCCGCGGCATCGCCGCCAGGGCACGGGGCCGTTCCGGCTCAGCGGACCCCAGGGAGCCCCAAACTCCCGGGCTGCACCAATGAACCTGGAACAGCCCGGGCTGCTCAATCAGGACTTTGGAGCCGGGGCAGATAAACAACAGAAGGTTGGAGGGAGCACCGGCAGCGCTGCCAGCAGTTGTGAAAGCGCTGCCTGGAAGGGTCTGCACCGTGCCCTGGCTCCAAACGTCCAGACGAGGTATTTTTAGCCCCTCCGGGGTTCAGGATTCAGGAGTGCAGCCCTTTCCTGGCAGGAGCCCCAGCTTGGCCATGCCCCCCCCCCTCCACTCCAACCTCGCTGTGCTACTGCCCGACTGTACGAGAAAAACCTGGAGAGAACAGCCTGGAGGCGCTGGGGACAAGAATGCGTGCTGGAGAGAGAGAGAGCTCGCTCGCTGCCGCACGGGCACTGGGAGCGCTGCCCGCGGGCGCTGGGCTCCCCGGGCCGGCATGGCCTGTCCCCGTCACCCTGTGACGCGATTCCCGGGAAGGCACAGCAGGACGGACACGGGGTGCTGAGAGCTCGCCTCCCCCCCCACCCCGACCCGGGGAATAAACATCCCCTTGTGCAGCCGGGGCAGATGATCCGGGGCTGACCAGCAGCCCCCGGCCATCCCCGCTACTCGGCGTTTGCCGGCAGAGAATGGTTCCCTTGTGCCAGGCTGGGATCAGCCTGGTCACAGGGCTGACTTCAGAGCCACCTTCACCTGGGGGGGGCGGGGGTGGGCTTTGCTGTGCTTCGTGTCCCCTTTGATGTCACCAAAAATGCCCCGAGAGGCCGCGCAGCACCGGCCGCTGCTGCTGCTGCCAGCGGCAGATCCAGGCAGGATCCCCCCCGAACAGGGATGTAAACAAATTCCCTGCGAGGCTGGTTAATCCTCCCCCGGGAAGAATTAATCAGAGCACCAGGGATGCCAAATAAAAGCCAGATTTGAATAAAGGTTGCAGGAGCACCAGGTTCTCACAGGCAAACGCAGGGACAAGTTCTCTCCCCTGGCCCAGGGCAGGAGCACGTGCTCTGATGCAGCTGCGGGGCTGAGCAGCTCAGCAAACAAAAAAAATAAATAAAGGGGGGTGGTGGTAAATCACATTCCAGTGGCAGTATTTTTAAGCAGCACAGTCCGTGGAAGAGAAAACTAAAGCCCTGATTCAAACCCTGCCTTGCACACACCAAGATTTGCTGTGTCCAGCAGAGATGTGGAGCACAGAAATGCTGTGAAAAACCAAATTCCAGCCCAAGGAAGCAGGTGAAGGAGCCTCCCTGCTCTTCCCACACAGCAGCAGCTCCCATCCAGCACAGCATGGGGCTGATCCCAACCCTCCTTGGGACTGGCTGAGGCGAGGCAGGAGTGTTCCAGCTCCCAGCTGGACCTGCTGGGTCCCTGCCAGGCTTCCTGGATGGAGGAGAACATGTCCTCCAGGAGCCTGGACACAAACAGGAAGCAAGCGTGGAAAAATACAACAGGTTTGCTCGCAGCCCTGCATCCCAGGTAAGGGGAAAAGTGCCAAAACTGCACAGATGTGGAAGAGCTGGAGGCTCAAAGGGATCAATCCTGCTGGGGAGCAGTGCTGGCCGAGTAACCCAGTTAATCCCAGTGCAGGACTGGGTGCAGGGTGGAGCTGGGTGCCTGCAGGGCAGTGAAGAGAGGGCAGGGAGCACTCCCACAGCCCAACAATCACAGCACGGGCTCCAGACAACGGGAAGCAGAAAGAGGAACAGAAAACTATCCAGGCAACACAGTTCGGTTTAAAGAATTTATTTTGGACAAAAAATTCCCCACCAAAAAGTCGTACAAAAAGAGTAGAGACAAAGAGTGGTCATTACAAAAGTGTTCACAGATAGAAAAGACTCATCTGAGCAACCCCAGCACAGAGCCCAAGGCACGCTGGCTTTGGCTGTGCACAGCCAGGGATTGTCTCAGTGAGGGAATGCAAAAGTCCTCAGCCCCCAAACTCTGCTCAGGTCCCCCTGCAGCGAGCGGGGTCAGCCCCTGGCTCCACACCACAACATCCAGCTCATCCTTCCCACCCCAGTGAGCACAGGCTGCTGCTGTGTCCTCACCCCACCAGGGCCCTGACCCCTCTGTGGGTGCAGCACCAAGGACTCCCAGCCCTGAAGGATTCATCCCAACTCCCCATCTGCCATCAGCACCTGTATAGCTGCCACTAGCCTTAGACTGGGTTTTCCTCTCTTCTCCTTGGCCACCAGCCACAGCTCCAAGCCCCTGTGCTGGTATCACAGTTTGAGGGCTGGTTTCAGCCCCATCTCGGGAGGCACCAGCACACCAGCAGGTTTGGTGCTGACACTCACAAACCAGCTTTCCTGTTTCTCAGTAAACAGCACCAAAACACTGCCACAGATCATACATTCACCTCCCAAGTCCTTGTATCAGCCCCTGGAGGCCGTTAGAGTTTGGTTAACAGCTCAAACCATTCCCCCCGCAGGCACCCACAGGCTTGTGGCAAAGATTATCAGCAGTGGCTGAGCCCTCTGCTTCATCCAGCCAGAAAAGGACCTCTCACTGCCTTGGGGACCTGCAGTCCTGGTGAGCCACAGGCAAAGGGCTGCACCTGCATCACAACCCCGAGCACCATCCAAACATTCTCCAGCAATCCTGAGAAACGCCTCCAAGCTCCCGTTTTCCAGACAGAACTTTCCGGAGCGCGGCACCGCAGGCAAGGAGAGAGCGAGAGCGACCTCGGCTCCCGTTCCCCGTGTTCTGAGCCCAAAATTCCCAGGGCAGTCCCGAGCCCTGCAGGTCCTGCCTGGCCACGCACGGAGCCGCTCCACGCCGCCAGCCCCTCGCCTTGTCCCGCCCTGCCCGGGGCACAGCCCGGCGCCGGCTCTGGGCCCGTGGGGCAGTCACGGCAGGAGCGGCCCAGGGCGGCCAGCGGGGTCCGGGGGTCCCGTCCCCGTCTCCAGAGCCGAGCGCTGGGAGGGGGCGAAGCTGCCGTCCCCAGGGATGCTCACGCTGTCACAGGCGGCCCAGGCGCCTCTCTCAGCAGGTCATGCAGCGCGGGCGGATGCTCTCTGACGCGGGGTTCGGATCCACCTGCAGGGCCAAGCCCAGAGTCAAAAACCTCGGCAGTGGCACACCCCAGCCTCCAGCAGCCCCCCAGCCCAGGGCGACTGATCACCTCTGAATACAGCGGAGGCGGTCGGAAGCGGAATTCCTGGATGTAGGCGAAGAAGGGACCCTCCAGGATGTCCCCGAGTTCGCTGCGGCACGGGGGAGCCAGGCTCTGCTCGGCCTCCGGGCTGGACACGACTGCTGAGTACTCAGGGGGCGCTGAAGAGACAGGAGAACCATCAGGGCACAGCAAACACTCGCCATAAATGGGGGACACTCAGATTAAAGGGCTTCAAACCCACGGCTTCCCAAACCCTCCCAGTTCCCTGAGGAAGGGACTCAGAAGACTCAGCACCGCCACCAAAAACTCAGGTTAAAAAACAAAGCAAAGCTGGCCCAGTTGAGAACTTTTGAGTCTGGCTGCCCTGAGCAGGGGGTTTATTCCAGGGAGAAGGAGATGCTCACCCTCCAGCTGCTCCGGGATGGTGCTGAGCCACTCCAGGTTGACGCTGTACTGGCTGCTGACACTGGAGGTGCGGCTCCCGAAGGGGTGCAGCGGGATGGTCCCGATGACAAGAGGCAATTCAAGGAGCAGCTTGGACGTCCCAGGAATATCCACACACACCTGCCAAGACAGAGAGCAGCAGGGAAGCTTAGCTGGTGCTGTTTTCCCAGTCTGGAGGGGCTGAGCGGGGCAGGAGGGAATTCCTGCAGAGCTCCTCGGGAGCTCCCTCACCTTCAGGGAGTATTCCACCTGGATGATGCGGCACTGGAGGATGGACGGCCCCACGGGGGGGATCTTTAGGGCCCTCCCGTGCCACACCTCCCTCTTCCCAGCTGGAATGGGGTCCCCAGTGATGCTGGTCACCACTGACTTCTTCTGCTTCTTGGTGCCCCGGGCGATGAAGGTCTGGGTCTGGATTATGGCTGCCTTGGGCACCACGGCGCGGCTCGTGCAGTTGTCGATCTCAGCGAAGATGGGGATGACCTCACCTGCCAGAACAGACACACACACGCTGGAGGAGGAGAGGCAGAGCACAGTCCTGCCTCAGGGAACTGCTGCACAGGCCCACCGAGGGTTGGCCACGCTGTGTGACAGGGCAGGCACGTGGGTTCACCCAGGAGGAGCATCCCAAGGATGCTGCCCACATCAGGTGCACACACTGAAGCTCTCTGATTTCCTGCCAGATCACAGTGACCCAAACCCCCTCCCCTCTGGGCTCTACCCCAGGGCCCACTGAGGTTCAAGGGCCCCAGCAGCTGGTCTCACCTGGGGTGTAGCCTTTTCGGTCAATCTTGGCAGTCACAGATACTTGGCCACGGTTGCAGTACCAGGCACGAGCGAGTTTCTCCTTAGCACCTGCCTGGGGAGCCTGGAGAAAGAGAAATATTTAGGCCATTTAGTAACTAAGGATGAAACTCAAAGCAATCATCTCCCTGGCACCAAGAACCTGCTGGGGAGCATCAGCAACTTCTCAGGTATCTGATGCAAGAAGCTGTTGCAATGCATTAAAGTTTCCAAAAACAAAGAGGCACAGCTGACCTCTGCCCAGCCCAGGTAAGGCTGGAGGGCACAAGTTACAGGGGGGACAGATTCTTTCTGGAAACCAGGCCTGCACTGTAATGCTGAAGGGGAGGCACACACCTTCCCCGTGGGCTTCCTGGGTAAGTTTTGGATGCCAGAGCCCCGGGGTGGAGCAGGGGGAGCTCACCAGCAGCGCAGGGGTGTTGATGTCAATGGGTTCAATCACAGTGAACTCCTTCTTTGCCTTCTTCACTGTTGACCAGGGTCTGTGCAGCTTGGCCTTCACCCAGTAGCGCACACTGCCATGCTTCCCCTCGAAGGAGGTGGCCAGGGTCCTGGGCATGAGCAACAAACAATCTTAGAAGGGTTTTGCTCAAAAACGGCTCGTTTTTCAAGATGTCCTCTCCCCCCAAAAACGCCAACTTACTCGGGGAGCTGGAAGGTGAAGGGGAACTCGTGCCTTCCTGCCTGCAGGACAGTGGCCTCACCATTGTCTGTGGGCAAAACAGATTGAGGAGGATTAACTCCTCCTGCAGAACTTCCTCCCAGGGCAGGTCACAGAGATGAGCAGCAGCCAGCAAGGAGCAGGACGAGGGCAGAGCAGAGTTTCTGCCAGGGCTGAGCTGCAGCAGCTGTGACACAGGAGCTGGGCACTGTCTGCATTCCATGTGTCTGCAGACACACACGGCCCAGGGGCACCTCCTCGGAGAGCTGGGCAGCTTCCCCAGGAGGGCTCTGCTTCATCCTGCAGCCACCTTGCTCCACAGCTTTGGAGTGAGAGCCCAAGGTGCCCAGCTGGAGGGCGAGTGGCCAGCCAAGCCCCTATGCCCCTGAAAAGTTTGCACCCCAGGGGACCTCAGGGGATCATTTAGGCCAAGCCCTGCAGCCCCAAAAAAAGCTCCTGAACCTTCAGTTTTCCAACGCTGCTTCCCTGCCATGAACAGCCCAGAGAAAAGAGGAAGCCTCGTCGCTAACTGAGCTGCCCTGCAAGCAGCAGAGTGCAGCTGTGCACCCCAATATTTCGGGGTGCACCCAGACCGTGAGGCACCTGCAGGGACTCACACAGCCCACCCCCAGAGCGCTGGCACCCTAAGGCGCCCCATGCACCCAAATTTCAGCCTGTCGGTGTGTCACGCACCCAGCTGCCCCCGGCACCCGGATTTCTGCACTTTTTTGGGGTGCCATACATCCAGCATCGACAGCTGCCCCAGGCACCCAAATTTCAGCCGGTTGGGGGTGCCTGGAGCACCCAAACAGCCGGGGTGTCCAGGCTGCCCCACACCCGCGATGTTTCAGCCCCGGGGGTGCCCGGTGCCGCTCGGGGGGCGCCCCTCGGGCAGGAGCTGGGGGGGATGCCGTACCTGGGGGTGCCATCAGCGTGTCGCGGTGGCTCAGAAACTCCACCTGGTCGCTGTAGCTCTGCGTGTAGGCGGTGCTGGAGCCGGCGCTGCGGGACTCGGTCCAGTGGACGCGGGCAGCGCCCATGGCCCGCAGCCGCAGCGCCCCGAGCCGCGCCGCCGCCGCCAGCTCCAGCACCACGCGGCCCGACACCGCCTGCCCGGGGCTGAAAGCGGCGGGGCCGTCCCGCTCCGCTCCCTCCAACACGATCGAGAAACGTTTGAGGCGATCGAAAATCATGGCGCGGCTCAGCCCCGACCGGCGCGATGCGGTTTTACCCTGCCCGGCGCGGCTCGGCTCGGCTTTAAGCGCCCGGCGCGGCTCGGGGGCGGCCCCGGCGGGGCGGGACGGGCCGGGCCGGGCCAGCCCCGCTCAGCCCTGCAAAACAAGGCAGGGAGCATGTGCGGATCGGCCCCTCCGCACCCCGGGGGGGTTTGCACCCTGGGGTGCCGTGTCCAGTACCGGCGGGGCTCCCCAGATTATCCCGGTACCGCACCGAGACATCGCCGCGGAAACGTGGGCTGGGCAGGGGGGCTGAGCGCTGGGGGGCTCGGGGGGTGAGCCCCTGTCTGCTGCCGGGTCGTTCAGTGCACCCCCCAAGACTTCCTGCAGTTCGCATCCGTGGATCCCAAGCCTTTCTCTAGCTTCTGTCCTTGCCCCACAAATTTCCCTTCCAGCTCCGTCCTTGCCCCCCCTCCCCCCGCCCCAATCTCCTCTCCAGCTCCATCCTTGCACCCCCCAAAACTCCCTCCCAGCTCCCATCCCTGCCCCTCAAACTCCCTTCCAGCTCCTAACCTTGCCCCCAAAATCCTGGTCCTTGCCCCACAAAATCCCGGTCCTTGCCCCCCAAAATCCTCATCCTTGACCCCCAAGCCCTCCTCTAACTTCCATCTTTGCCCCCCAAGTTTCCCTTCCACCTCCATTCTTGTCCCCCAAAACTCCTTTCCAGCTCCCATTCTTGCTCTTCAAGCTCCCTCATCAGCTACTGTCCTTGCCCCCCAAAATCCCCATCCTTGCCCCCCAAAATCTCCATCCTTGCCCCTCAAACTCCCCCTGCAGCTCCAATCCTGACATCCCACTCCATCTTCACCCAGAATCCCCATTCCCAGGGTCACAGCCATGGGCTGTGGCCAGGGGGGATTCCTCACTCACTCGAAGCCTCTCTCCTTCCAGTGCCCCCCACAGTCAGAGGGCCGTGCCCCACCTTGCCCCACACCTTTCCCTTCCCTTCCCAAGAGCCATTCCCAGGGCTCTGAGCAGGCCACAACGGGATCTGGGCTCCTGACACGGCCCGGCCAACTGGGACATCGCTTCACTCAGTTCTAAGAAATCAAGAACTGGCTGGGGTTCAGCTTGTGCAAGGACAGGGTGAGCAATCCTCTTCCCTGTGCTTGTTAACCAGGCGAGCGCCAGGTTTCCAGCAGATCCTGCTGGGATTGCTGTCCCAAACCCCGTGATAAATTCCACCTGCATGGGCAGGAGCAGCTCAGGGACTTGCTCCATCTGCAGCATCCGTGGTTGCCGGTGCTCAGCTGGGGTGAAACTGTGGAAACTGGGAACTGGTGATTCCCAGGGTGGACATCACCACCAGCAGCGCCCAGAGATGTCGTAAAAGGGGGGAGAAAGGAACCTGTGCCCCCCCAAAAGGGTTAATGAAGCCTCAGAAACTTCCACTTTAGTGATGGTTGTCATGTTTGCAGAGCACCAGGGCCCTGCACCCCGGCACGGGCGGGGGATAAGACAGAACAGGCATTAAAAATGTTACTCAGCATTTGGCCGCCTGAGTTTTGGGGATTTTTGAGTTGCTCCCAGCCGCGCCGGGCAGGACCTGCTGTGCTGAACTCGGCTGATCTCAGCCACTTAAAAGATGAGCTGGGCTGAAGCCTGGCACTGCTGTAGCTGCTTCCAAGGCCGGACTGGAATTGTCTGCCTCCCTCCCCAGGGGAAGGGGACTGTGGTTTGTTTTATATGCACGACCATTTGCTGCCACGGGCAAACATGAATCATAGCAAACGCTGCGGAGGGAGAGGGAAAAGAGGAAGGAAGGCACGTCACAGCACGAGTTAACTGGTGACACCGGCTCTGGGAAGGCGCCTGGTGTCCCTGCAGTGACATTAGAAGTGGGGAGGCTCTTGAGAGGGGCTGGAGCCTTGGCTGGGCCCCTCTCTTTGCTTGGCATCCTCCTCCTCCTCCTCCCGCCTGCCGGCACACACCCCTGGGCCGTGACTCAGCCCTCGCCCACGGGATGCGGATCCCTGCAAACCAAACCTCCCTCCCGTGGCAGCGCACGCGATGCCCCCGGCTGTCCCTTCCACGTGGGGAGGGAGGGAGGGCAGCCCCCCTGGGACCCCCCTGGGACCCCCCTGGGACCCCCCTGGGACCCCTCTGGGACCCCCGCACCCAGAGAGAGTCTCCTCTCCTCTCCTCTCCTCTCCTCTCCTCTCCTCTCCTCTCCTCTCCTCTCCTCTCCTCTCCTCTCCTCTCCTCTCCTCTCCTCTCCTCTCCTCTCCTCTCCTCTCCTCTCCTCTCCTCTGGGAGTTCCAGCTGCAGGGGCTGCGGGAGCACAGCCAAGGGCTCTCCTTTCAGGAACGGTGCCGGTGCCCAAGGCAAGCCCAGCCAGGCCGGGCACAGCGCTCGGGGCACGATCTCCAACTCTTCAGCCCCATCTAGAGTCTGGCCGCAGCCGCTCCCAGCTCCAGCTGACACCCTGCCCGGCCCACGGGGGGCTGCACCTTCCCTGAGCCGCTGCTGGGACCTGCTGGCTTCTCCCCACCGAGCCCGGAGTCACCCGAGGGGCCCTGGAAGGCCAGAGGGAAGGGAATGTAGCAGGTAAATAGGTGAGGCAGCAGCCCAGGATGGGGGGGAGATGGGACGAGGCAAGGCCTGGCACAAGCAGGTGCTCCCAGGCTGAGGAAGCAGCTCCATCCCTGCCAGATTTGGGGCTGCTGTGTGAGGACAAGGATTAAGGTGCTGATTGAGGGCCACCCCGCAAAGGAAGCAGAGCCCTGATGCCATAACTCTCCTGGATGTCTCCATAAAGATAAAATGGCTTCTGGATGTTTGCCTCTCACCAGGGCAGGAGCTGCACCTTTGGGAAGTGCTGCAGGATCCTCGGAGAGAGAAGATCACTGCACAATAATTATTTGTGTTTCCTAGGGCAGCCTCCCATCACCTCACACAGAAGAGTCCAGGGCTCTCCTTGTGCTGCCTTTGCCCATTAACCCCCTGTCTTTTCCTCCCCTCCTGCTCCCTCTCTCAGATGATTACACAACACACACGTTTAAAGGCCCTGCCTGAACATCCCTCTTGCACACTTTCTTCTTGTCTCTCAGCGCAGCACCCCAGTGCCAGCACTCACCACCCTGCCAGGAAACTGCAGATAAAACTCAGCTGAGGGGAGAGCAGAAGGGAGGGCTCTTATCTGTGCCCGGCTTCCCTCCTCTGCACTGCCTTGTTACCATGACAAAACCTGCATTTCTTTAAACACCACGCAGCAGACAGGGCCGATCTCGTGGAGAAGCAACAAGAAAGGAGCAGTCACAGGGACTGACTGACTGTCGGATGGTGGCACGTTTCTCACCAGCTGACATCAGGAAGGGCCTCACGCTGCTGTTGGGGACAGAACAGGGGACAGCAGGATCCAAAGGAAGTTATTTTGGCTGCAGGACAGCTCCTCTCTGCTCTTCACTCCCTTAAAACGTCCCGGTGATCACACGTGTCCCTCTCACAAGGCAGAAAAGGGATCTGTGCACGGGCAGAGACAATGAAATCCCAGCCCCCAAGCTCTGGTGGGGCTCTCTGCCCCCCAGGCAGCCCAGCTCAGCCCTCCCTGTGCAGTGAGAGAGGCCCAGGAACCATCAGCTCCCAGCTACAGGTGTGCAGGGTGCCTGTGAGCAACTCCTGCAGTTCCTGCAGCCCTTGGCCAAGTGCCCTTCCCCACGTGGCTCCAGGGGCTCCTATCACACACAATCCCAGCAGCACAATCCAAACGTGCTGGCAGCAGCTTGTGGCTTCCCTACAGACATTCCCTGCAGGGATAATGGGGGATAAAAACTCACCCTGTCACCTCAGAGCTAACCAGGACCAAATACTGCATGACCAAGTGCTCAGGACCTTTGCTGCTGGTCTCCAGGGCAAGGGCTAAATTGTAATTTGGACATTTTGCAGAGCTGCAGCTGCCAAGGGGACATCCTTGGGCACAGCACGGAAGAGCTGCTGCCAAAAGACACAAATGCCAGGGCAGTGCAGGTGTTTGGAGCAGATGGCAGGGCACAGTCATCCAGAAATAGAGAAAATTACCTTCCCAGTGCAGTCCAGAGACAGGAACACCTCCAGGAAGCCAACTCAGGTTCTCTTTCCATCCCTCCAGTTTCTTTCTGCAACGTCTACATTTGTCAGATTGGGCTGGCACCACTCTCTGGGTTGCCCTTGGCCACTGACACAATGAAATGCCCTCAGCATAAATCCTACAGCTGTCTCCAGGGCTGGGCAACCAGGCCACAGGTAGTAACAAGGCCAGGAGAAACAGGGAAAGGGGGAGGAAGAAGCAACGGGGGAATGGCTGTGACACTGTTATTGGAGGGGAGGATGAAAGACATGCATGTTCCTAAGAAAAGCCAGAGTTAATGAGGGGATGGACAGCTGAGACATCCCATATCCCTCAGCTCTGGATCATTTCATCCCAGGCACACAAAGGATGGCTTGTGGCATGCAAGTGGCTCGTCCTCTTGCAGCAGATGTAAGCAACGTGCCAGCTGGGCACGCGGCGCCAGCATCAGGGACCCGAGAGCAAACACTGGCTGAAGCACTAAGTGCTCTTTCCACACTTGTGAACAGACACACTCGTGTTTGCTCTTCCCTGTGCAAACACAACAAAAGCCACAAATCTCTGGTGCTCCCCAGCTCTGGCTTTGCTAGCAGCCTCCTGGAAACCAGCAGCAGAGAGAGAAACCCTCAGCTGAGGTGAGAAGAGGGGCAGACAGCCCTGAGTGGGTGGGCAACACCCACAGGGGCAGAGGTTCCTCTGAGAGGACACCTGCAGCCTGAGAGGGTCCCAACCCCACAGTCTGGCACACAGACCCCTCCAAGACCCACCCAAGAGGGTCCCAAACCCACATCCTGGCACAAAGACCCATCCAATGGGGTCCCAACCCCACAGCCTGGCACACAGACCCGTTCAAGAAGGTCCCAGCCCCACGCCCTGGCACACAGACCCACCCAAGGGGGTCCAAAACCCCACGCCCTGGCACACAGACCCATCCAAGACCCATCCAAGGGGGTCCCAATCCCACACCCTAGTACACAGACCCATCCATAGGGGTTCCAATCCCACACCCTGGCACACAGACCCACCCAAGGGGGTCCAAAACCCCACGCTCTGGCACACAGACCTGTCCAAGACTCATCCAAGGGGGTCCCAAGCCCACTCCCTGGCGCACAGACCCATCCAAGGGCGTCCCAACCCCATTCCCTGGTGCACAGACCCATTCAGGGGGGTCCCAAGCCCATGCCCTGGCACATAGACCCATCCAAGACACATCCAAGGGGGTCCCAAGCCCATGCCCTGGCACACAAACTCATTCAAGACCCATCCAAGGAGGTCCCAAGCCCATGCCCTGGCACAGGGACTCATTCAAGGGTGTTCCAACCCCATTCCCTGGCACACAGACCCATCCAAGACGCATCCAAGGGGGCCCCAACCCCATGCCTTGGCACACAGACCCACCCAAGGGGGTCCAAAACCCCATTCCCTGGCACACAGACCCACCCAAGGGGGTCCCAAGGCCACGTCCTGGCACAGAGACTCATTCAAGACCCATCCAAAGGGGTCCCAAGCCCACATCCTGGCACACAGACCCATCCAAGGGGGTCCCCAGCCCACGCCCGGGCACACAGACCCATCCAAGGGGGTCCCCAGCCCACGCCCGGGCACACAGACCCATCCAAGGGGGTCCCCAGCCCACGCCCTGGCACACAGACCCATCCAAGACCCTTCCAAGGGGGTTCCAAGCCCACGCCCTGGCACAGACCCCCTCCCGTGCCCCGTGCTCACCGGGGATGAGCTGGCGGCGGCGGTACAGGAAGGTCTGGTAGGCCGTGTAGTCCCGGTAGACGACGTTGAGGCCGATGCTGCGGCTCTCCAGCCAGTGCACGGCGGCCATGCCCCGGGCACACACCTCCAGCGCCCGCACCCGCAGCGGCCCGCGCAGCTCCAGCTGCACCCAGCCGTGCAGCAGCTGCCCGCTGCCGTGCGCCGCGCCGGCCTCCAGCCTCACCGCCAGCCTCCGCACCCGCCCCGGCGGCTGCATGGCCGCTGCCCACGCTGACCCCGCCGCTCCAGGAGGCTGCTGCCCGCCTGGAGCTTTCCAGGGGAAGGAGGAAGAGAAAAGGCGACACCAAAATCCTTGAATTTATCCCGGCTCTTAGCTGGCCCCACCCTGCAAGGCCTTCCCGGGGGTTGGACCGAGCCCTTGGTTTGCAGCGATGCTTTAGCGTCGGTCTCATGTGCGTGAGGCTGACGGTGCGCCCGGGACGAGGGACGTGTTTTTAAACCGACCGAGAAAAAAAACAACGTGGCTTCGTCTTATCTCTGAGTCACAGACACTGGCGACGTGACACCGGGAGGTGCTGGTGGCTGCGCGGGCGGGGGGGGGTGTCCCACACACACACCACGGACAGCGCCGGCAGCCAAAGAAAGCCTTGGCTTGCCCAGTTCAGCCACTCCTGGGGCACTGCTGGAGAGGGAGAGCAGTTTAGAAAGCAGAGGCCCTCACTCCAACAGCCAGCTTTGCTTTCCGTGTCTGAAGTTGCACTTAAATCCACGTGAAAAAGAAAATGGATGCTCACAGGGATCACTGGTGCCTCCAAGGGTGATTCCAGCACTTATCCCTGTGGCTGTTCCTGCAGCAGCACAGGTGGCAGTGCCACCTCAGGGTCATGCCAAAGTAATGGGGCAAACCTGGGGCAGATGCAAGTCCCTGTTACTCCATCAAATGATGCAAGTGAGGTGCTTGACTGGAGGCGTTCAACAATGTGCTGGCATGAGGGACTGATGTGGGTGCCTGTGAGCACTTGGAAGAGGTGAGTGCATGGCTTCTTTGAAGCACGTGTGGAGCAGAGACTGCCCCATTCCTGAAAAATAAAGAGTCAAATCTATAAAGGAAAGTACAATCATGGGCCCAGGCACTGCTGACACACAGACTGAAGCAGTTGTGGAAGTTCACTAGTGTGCTCAAAGGGTCCCCCAGGAATCAAACTTGTGTGCATGAAAAGGCTGAGAAGAGCTTGTGAAGTGGCAGCTGTGGCTCGCCACAAAGATCAAGACATTGGTTCATGTCCCAGAAATCATTCATTTTATTCAATTTACGTAATGAAGTCGCATAGGGATTGACACCAGATTGCAGGGAGGTGAGTCACGAGACTGTGGAACAAGGATGTGGTGCATCAGGTGGGATAACTGCAGCATATGAGAATACAGCAAGTGTGGAACAGCCAGAGTCACTGAATATCCCAAGTGGGAAGGGACCCACAAGGATCTCAAGTCCATCTCCCAGACTGGAGAGGCTGTGCAGCAAAGGCTTGGCTGGGAGTGGCTCTGCTTGGTGCTCTGAGCCTGTTTCATGAAATCAGATTGATTTACTCAAAGGATGATTTACTCCAAAGGTTCTCCCCCCCGAGGGTGCTGGGGCACTGCCCAGGCTCCCCAGGGAATGGGCCCAGCCCCAAGGCTGCCACAGCTGCAGGAGCCTTTGGACAACCCTGCTCAATCAACCCCCAAGGGAAGGGGCTGAGCAGCCCCCACTGATCCCTCTGGAACACACCTAGATCCCAAACAGAGTTAGTGCAAGCTCAGCAGTCAGGAAGCCCATGTGAGTGACCAGCTCAACAAAAACACAGGGCTCACCTCTAGGAAACAGCCCACTCATCACAAGCCGGGCAGAGCTGTCCTACTGTTCACTGACCTTTGGTTGCAGGCCTTGACACCAAAATCCAAACAGATAATAAGGGAATATTCCATCCCCCACACAGCCCTGATGGTGCCTCTCTGCTCTGTTTAATCTCCTGCCCTTCCTCTGTGCTTCTCCCTACCCCAGCTGCTGGGGCCTGCCCAGAGGCACTCCGTGGGTCCTGCAATCCTGAGGGATGTGTCACCCACGCCTTTGGGCTAATCTCCTAGTGTTTATTCTTGCTGTCACAACACCTCCTTATGTCCTCATTCAGTCTGAGAAATAGATGTTCCCTGTGACAACAGGCAGACGGGCCAAGAGCAGAGCACAGGGAGGGCTCTGAGATCCCACGCCGTGTAGGCAGCTCAGAGTGCGTCAGCAGTCGCTGGAGAAGGGAGGACATCACCTTCCTCTGGGGACAAGGCCCTTCCAGGGTCCCCATGGGGACACAGCTCACTTGGGAGTTTGCCTTTTAGATTTCAGCGGGCTGCTGGGCTTGGGTGTGAACTCACCTCTCTGCTCAGCCCTGCAGAGGTTCTGTGCCCTCCTGGGCAGTCCCTGGGATGAGCATTTCATCTGAGGAGACAGAACAGCTTTCAGCTCACTGGGGTGGGGCTGAGAAAGGGGCAGGTGGCACCACTGAACCTGACAGCCCCAAGATCTGAGTCCTGTGTTGTCACCTAAAGGGTCACCCCACCTGGGCAGCTGCAGTATCCTCTGTCTCCAGTACCTGGCAGATGCTCAGCTTTCTCTGCTGGTGGTGCAGAGATGTTTTTCCTGGCTGGACAGCTCTAGCCATGACAGTTTTCCTCCTCTGACCCTAAGTGGGGGACTTCAGTCACCTTCTACCTCCCTCCAACATTCCCTGGCTTAAAGATTTGGTTGCCTGCCCCTCCTCTCCCTTCAAAATATTTCTCATCTACGACTCTGCTCCCACCTGAGGCTGGAGCAGACAGGGCTTGGTGCTCACTGGTCTATCTCAAGTAGCTCAGGAACACATTCCAAGGTGAGTTAAGGGGAGGCTGGAGCTTTGCTGGGTATAAACCCATTTCCCCTGTGGTTAATCCAAGCCTATTCAGACTGGACCTGCTGTAGCACATCTCTGGGGACTCCCTCTGCTGTCTGTGTACCACCAGCATGGCTGGCATGGTTCTGGCAGAACTTTCATCTGCTGACAGATGGAATCAAAATAAAAATTAAATTCCAGGCAGTAAATTAGGAGGCAGCAGCAGGAAAGCTCTGCAGTCTCAGATACCTGTGTGCATTTCCTCTGAGGACAGGAAAAGGCCAGCTCTGTGGTCAGCACATTGCTCAAAACCTTCACCCAAACAGAAAACAGCTCTCAGGGTGAGGAGGCAAATGAAGAAATTCACATGGCAGTTATGGGAATATCACTCCATATGGTAGTTATGGAGCTGCTCCAGAAGTAGAGGGCCAAGGAAAAGACCAATTCAGCTGTGATCTGTTCCACATTTAGTAAATCAAATGGCTTAAACACAGATCCATGGCATGAAGGGACCTCTCTTTTAACTGCTGGAGAAACAGAGGCAACGTCAGAGGAGGATTTTCTTAATGCCTTCCATGACCAGCTCTAACCACATCCCTTCCTGAGGTTGCATAAGCACAGCTTTTGATCAAAAATCCTTTCCTGCCTCCCAAAAATAAATGCAAAACAACTTTTAAAAACAAAAGCAGCAATGGCGAAAGATCAAGACATTGGTTCGTGTCCCAGAAATCATTCATTTTATTCAATTTACGTAATGAAGTCACACAGGGATTGACACCAGATTGCAGGGAGGTGAGTCACGAGACTGTGGAACAAGGATGTGGTGCATCAGGTGGGATAACTGCAGCATCTGAGGAGACAGCAAGTGTGCAACAGCCAGAGTCACTGAATATCCCAAGTGGGAAGGAACCCACAAGGATCTCAAGTCCATCTCCCAGACTGGAGAGGCTGTGCAGCAAAAGCTTGGCTGGGAGTGGCTCTGCTTGGTGCTCTGAGCCTGTTTCATGAAATCAGATTGATTTACTCAAAGGATGATTTACTCAAAGGATGATTTACTCAAAGGATGATTTACTCAAAAGGTTCTTCCCCCCGAGGGTGCTGGGGCACTGCCCAGGCTCCCCAGGGAATGGTCCCAGCCCCAAGGCTGCCAGAGCTGCAGGAGCCTTTGGCCAAGGCTCTCAGGGATGCTCAGGGTGGGATTGTTGGGGGGTCTGTGCAGGGACAGGGGCTGGGCTGATGATCCCTTCCCACTCAGGATATTCTGGGATTCTGTGATACTCGGCTATAAAAAGAGAAAGCAAAATATCCAAGCAGCTCTTAGAGCTTTAATTAACAGCAGTGTGAGTGTGACTCTGTGCCCGGCTGCTGGACCCCCTGGAGCCCGGAGGGGGCGGGTGGGATCCACGTGCTGAGTACGGAAGGTGGAGGAGGATGGAGAGAGCCCATTTCTGTCTCCACACGGAATGTTCCCCTCCCATCACTCAGCCGGGGGCTGGGAGGTGTCTAAAGGTGGGACAGGGGAAGATCTCCCCGTGTCCCAGGTGATGATGGGGATGTGGAGATCGGTGTGCATGTGAACACGGGACCGTCGGGGCACAACGAGGACCGCCGTCCGTAAGGGCCTCTTAAAGTTAGGTTTCCCAGGTTTCTTTGAATCCACCCGGCCCGGGCCAGCACCACCACAGCGGCGGGGCCGGCCTAGAACCCCCAGGAGGGGGAAACCGGGGGTGAGAAAAGGGCTAATGGAGGATTCGCTGGAGGGATGCGGAGGCCGTGAGGGGCACGGACAGCGACACACATCCTCTTGCGGTCACCATCCATGTGCGGGCACCATCCCCGTGCGGTCACCATCCCCGTTCGGGCACCATCCCCGGGCAGGGCCCGGCTGGGCCGGGGGCAGCCAGGCCGCGTTGCCATGGCGACGGCTCCGCCTCCTTCCCGGCGTCCCCACACCCTCACGTGACTTCACACCCGGAAGTGTTGCCATGGCGGCGGGCGCGCTCCGGGGGCTCGTGGCCGCGCTGGAGACGCACCGAGGCCGCGACCGGGCGGTGAGTGAGGGGTCTGAGCCCTCCGGTACCGGGCGGTGAGTGAGGGATCTGAGCCCTCCGGTACCGGGCGGTGAGTGAGGAATCTGAGCCCTCCGGTACCGGGCGGTGAGTGAGGGATCTGAGCCCTCCGGTACCGGGCGGTGAGTGAGGGATCTGAGCCCTCCGGTACCGGGCGGTGAGTGAGGGGTCTGAGCCCTCCGGTACCGGGCGGTGAGTGAGGGATCTGAGCCCTCCGGTACCGGGCGGTGAGTGAGGGGTCTGAGCCCTCCGGTACCGGGCGGTGAGTGACAGGGGCGGGGTCTGAGCCCTCTGGTACTGTGCGGTGAACGACGGGACCCGACTCTGCTGTAGCGCCCCACCCTTAAGGGGACGGAAGCCCCTGAGAGATTCGTAAGGGCTCCTTGGTGGAAAGGAACGACAGAAGGCAGAGGGTCCACAAACAATCCAGGTTTTACCGGTGAATGACGCGCTTGGGATGGAAATGGCTGTGGGAGTCCCGGGGCACAGGGCAGTGGGGTTCGGGTAAAGGGAAGAGAAGCTGAAGAGGGAGAGGTGAATGAAAGAAAGGAGAAGAGAAAGAAAGAGGAAAAGAGTGGGGGAAATGAGAGGATTAAAGAGAGGAGAAAGACAGAAAAAGAGATCAGCAGCCCAGGCTGCAGCATCCCCGTCGCTGGGGCTCGGCAGCCGGCGGTTCCGGGGCCGGGCGCTGAGCGATCCGTGCCCCGCAGGTCCGGGCGCTGTCCTACGGCTGCCAGCTGGCGGGGGCAGCGCTGCCCGGGCCCGCGGGGCTGCCCGGGGGGCTCCTGGCCGCCTCTGCCCAGCTCAGCTCCTGCCGCACCGTCCTGCGCCTCTTCGACGACCTGGCCATGCTCCGGCACAGCTGCAGCTACGGGCTGGGCCCCGAGGTGAGCGCGGCCCCCGGGGCTCCCCGGCAGCTCCGCCGGCCCCGCCGCGGCCCTGCCCCATGTGCCGCTCCCCGCAGGGCGAGGACGCGCTGGTGCGGGGGCTCTCGGTGCTCAGCAACGTGGCCAACCAGCTCTACTACCCCTGCGAGCACCTGGCGTGGGCGGCGGATGTCGGCATCGTCCGAGCCGGCTCCCAGAAGTGGTGGGCGCGGAGCACGGCGCTGTGGGGCTGTGCCCTGCTCCTGGGCATCCTGCGGTACGGCGCGGCCGGGCGGGGCTGATCCCGGGGCACAGCGAAGCCGAGGGAGCTGCTCTTCCTCACTGGAGGAGTTAGTGGAAGAGGGAAAAAAAAAAAAAAAAAGGTCCTGTTTGGTGCTCTAGGAGAAATCACTCTGTTCTTTTCAGATCCCTGAGAATCTTGTTCCAGTTAAGAAGGAAGCTGAGCCAGCACAAGTGGTATGGGTTCCCTGTGTGGCTGTAGAGCTGATCGTGCAATGCCAGAATGGTTTGGGTTGGGAGGGACCTCGAAGCCCATCCAGTGCCACCCCCTGCCAAGGGCAGGGACACCTCCCACTGCCCCAGGCTGCTCCAAACCCATCCAGCCTGGCCTTGGGCACTGCCAGGGATCCAGGGGCAGCCACAGCTGCTCTGGGCACCCTGTGCCAGGGCCTGCCCACCCTCCCAAGGAACATTTCCTTCCCAATATCCCATCTAAATTTCACATTTTCAGTGGGAAGCCATTCTCCCCTGTCCTGTCCCTCCATGCCTTTTTCCAAAGTCTCCATCTTTCCCGTCACTCACCCACATCTGTCAGTTCTCATCTGTAGCCATCACAGTTATTAGGACATTCTGGACTGTCACTAATATTCCCTTTTCTTCCAGCAGCACTTCATCACCTCGGAGCCAGCAGAAGCTGAGAGCCCAGGTGAAGGCTGAAGTTCTGAGCATCCTCATGGACACAGCAGATCTCTCCAATGCAATCCACTGGCTGCCTCCAGGATTCCTCTGGGCAGGAAGGTTCCCTCCATGGTTAGTAGGACTCCTGGGGACCATCTCCTCCCTGATTGGAATCTACCAGGCATCAAGAGGAGCAAGTCCTGAAGCTGCTTAAGCCATAACTGAGCTTCACAAGCCCAGTTTTCATATGGTAGAAGTGCCTTTAGTGGGGCAGGGTGTATTTTAACTTTCCTGGGTGGATGATTGTCATTCCAGATATCCCATAATCGGGACTGGAATCCAGATGCCTGTTGCAGAAGGGATTGTTTGCAGCTGACAATTTTTATCACTCTTCATCAGAGAAATAATTCAGAAATAATGAATCCTCTGAAAATCAAGCATCTTCTACAGTGGGTAAAACTGAGGGGGAAGGAGTTGCTGCCGTCTGTGCCAAAAGATAAATGCAACCTCCCAGGCTTTTCTGCCATTTAAAAGAGCACAATGGTCACAGTTTTGTAACAGAGAACTGGTAAGGGAATGAATCCTGTGAGTTCACACTCTGGGCTTGGTGCTGTATCTGAGCCAGGGATGGGACCCCTCTCCTGGGAGTTCTCCAGGTATTTGGGGGTTTGGGCTCTGTGCTGATGCCCAGGGCTCAGACAGGAGCGAGCAGGGGTGTTGTGTGGGACAGTTGTGTTCCCTTAGAGGCGGGAGGGGCACGAAATCGCCACTGGAAGCAGCGTGGACCTTGCTAGCCTGCCTTGCCCGTTTAAGGAGAAATCTTGGAAGTGGAGACTTCCCACAGAGCTGAGGCTCCAGCTGTGCCTTTGTGGAATGCCACCGGGTGGAGCTCTTCCACCAGGCTCCGGCAGCTGCCAAGGGACTTTTTTATTGTTTAAAAAAAAAAAAAAAAAAGCAGGCAATGTATTAATCACCTTTCAAAGGAACAATCAAACCAATGCCGAGATGGGGTTTGCAGTTACAGTTCTGGGCGTTGCCAACAATAAATGATACAAATGCTTCAGAGGTGGCCTTGAGTGATCATTCCTCCTGATAACAGGGAGAAGTTCTTTGTCTTTGGTTCTGGAAAGCTCCAAAGCATCAGTGCTGTGTGAGCTGCAGCTCCACATGTGTCACCAGCCTTCCTCCCGCTGAAATAATCCCCAGCCCCTGCCTGACTGCCATGGAAATGCATCCTTTGAAAACAGTTCTGCTTAGTCTGCGTGTCCCTGCCCCCAGCACGGCACATGCTGCACTTCCAGGAGGTTTGACCTTGGGTTGTGTTGTTGTTTTTGGCCTGGACACGGGGAACTGTGTCCTGCCTGTGTTCAAAGAGCAGAGTGAGGCCTGGATACTCTTTATCCTTTGCCCTGTCCTTGGTGTTTATCTGGACCTTCACCCTGCAGGGCGTCCCTGAGGATGCCTTCTGGGCTGTGCTGAGGATTTGCTGCCAGACTGACAGGTTTTGGTACCATTCAGGGCTTACCTGGAGGAGACTCTTGTTTTTTCTCTGCCAATTTTAAGAAAAACAAACCAAGAAACCCCACATAACCTCTGATGCCAAATTAATAAACCTCTTAACCATGCAGTCGTTTGAATGTAGAGAAAGGACACTGTAAGCTGCTCTAAGTGCATTTGCTTCATCAATTCCTCAACAAGTGACCTTAATTTGCAGCTGGTAAAGCTGGAATGTGCAGAGATAAATCAAAATTGGGTCATTCAGAACTTCTGGAATTGGTTTTTTTCCTTATGGTGGTTTTGATCCCTGCTGACACAAAGTGTTTAAACGCCTGCACTGGCTGCTGCTGCCTCTCCAGGGCAGCACTCGCTCATTTTTAGCACAAGACCTTGTGCAGGCAGACCCAATCCTCCCAAAACTTGATGGTTTTCTTCTCTTTTCTTATGTGACCATCAGCCCAACTCATCTCTTGCCCCTGAGAGAGGGTGAGTTTCCCTGCCCTGGTGTTGGTGGTGCGGATGAAGGGCCGGGCTCCACATCTCTGAGGTGGGCTCCGTGCAGGAGAACATTTGCTGAGCAGGGCTGGTTTGTTCGGCCGCGACCTGCCTTTGTCAGCAGGCCGGGATCCAAAGGCCGCGGGCAGGCGCCGCTGATCCCAGCGCGGCTGCCCCGTTTATGGCCCTTTATGGCGGGGCGGCTCCGTCCGCAAAGCTCCGCCGCGCTCGGGAGCCGCAGATCCGCCGTCCCGGCCCCTTGGCGCGGCTGTCCGCGGCCCGGGCTGTGCCGCGATGGTCGGAGCGGGGCACACCGGGGGTCACCGGGGCACACCGGGGGTCACCGGGGGTCACCGGGGGTCACCCGCGCACGTGGGGAGCGGGCACGGCCACGCCGCCCGCGGGCAGGGCGGGGTCAGCGGGCGGCGCATGCGCACGGCCGGCCCTGCTCCCATTCACAAAGAGCGAGCGCAGGGCGCCGCGGCCGCTGATTGGCTGCGGGGCGGGAGGGGGCGGGGCCGGCGTGGGGCGGCCACGCGGCGGCGGCGGCGGGGCGGTGGCAGAGCCGGAGCGGAGCGGGACCGGGCACGGCACCGGGCACGGCACCGGGCACGGCACCGGGCACGGCACCGGGCACGGCACCGGGTACAGGATAGCGAGGACCCGGTATGGCAGCGCGTACGGAATAGCGGGGACCGGTGGAACCGGGTACGGCACCGGGTAGGGGATAGCGAGGACTGGGTACGGAACCGGGTACGGGATAACGGGGAACGTGCGGGACCAGGTACAGAACCAAGTACGGAACCGGCTACAGTACCGGGTGCGGGACCGGCTACGGGATAGGGAGAACGTGCGGGACAACTGGACCAGGTGTGGGACCGTGGGGCCGGGTGCAGAATAACTGAGTCAGGCGCGGGACAGCGGAGCCGGGTGGGACACCACAGGTCCACGACCTCTGACCCGGGTGTGGGACAGCGGAGCTGGGTGCGGGACCCCTGAGCTGGGTGCGGGACCGCGGGGCGGGCTGCGTGCGGCATCACCGGGAGCGCACATCGCCCCCTCCTCGGTACTAAGTGAGACCCCGCGGAGTCGTGCGCTGCACGGCTGCTTGGTCCGGGAGGTCCCGGTGCCCCGTTTCGGTCGGTGCCCCGTGGCTGCGGGACGGCCCCACCGCGCTCCCGTTCCCGGCCGGTACCGCGCTCCCGCCCGCCGCCGCCTGCTCGCCGCTGCCGCCGTCCCGCCGCAGCCCCGGCCGTGCCGGGCCCGGGCCCGCGCTGCCCGTGCTGACTCGCCGGTTTTGCCTCGCAGAGCGGCCTCAGCGCTATGTCCGTCAGCAGCCACGAGAACCGGAAATCCCGCTCGAGCTCCGGCTCCATGAACATCCACCTCTTCCACAAACCGGGCCATGCCGACAGCCTCCTCACCCAACTGAACCTGCTCCGCCAGCAGAACCTCTTCACCGACGTGGTGCTGCGGGCGGGGAACCGGAGCTTCCCCTGCCACCGCGCCGTCCTGGCCGCCTGCAGCCGCTACTTCAACGCCATGTTCAGCGGGGGCCTGAAGGAGAGCAGGGACGCCGAGGTCAACTTCCACGACTCGCTGCACCCCGAGGTGCTGGAGCTGCTGCTGGACTACGCTTACTCAGCGCGGGTGCTGATCAACGAGGAGAACGCCGAGTCCCTGCTGGAGGCCGGGGACATGCTGCAGTTCCAGGATATCCGGGATGCTTCGGCTGACTTTCTGGAGAAGAACCTCTACCCTGGGAACTGCCTGAACATGCTGCTGCTGTCCGATGCCCACTGCTGCGAGCGGCTGCTGGAGCTGTCCTGGAGGATGGCGTTGGCCAACTTCACCTCGCTCTGCAAGACTGAAGATTTCCTCCGGCTGCCCAAAGACAAGCTGCTGGAGCTGGTGGAGAGCGAGGAGCTGGAGGTGGAGGATGAGACGCTGGTCTATGAAGCTGTTATAGGCTGGATCCGCTATGATTTGCCCCGACGCCACGAAGTTCTGCCCGAGCTGCTGCGCTCCGTCCGCCTGGCCCTGCTGCCCGAGTCCTACCTGCGGAAGCAGGTGGCCTGTGAGAAGCTGGTGACCAGCCACAAGCTGGGGGAGGAGATCGTGGCCGACGCCGTGCGGTGCAAAATGAAGATCCTGCAGAACGACGGCCTGGTGACGGGGTGCTGCGCCCGGCCCCGCAAGGTCAGCCAGGCCCTGCTGCTGCTCGGGGGCCAGACCTTCATGTGCGACAAGATTTACACGCTGGACCACAAAACCAGCGAGATCATCCCTCGTGCCGACATCCCCAGCCCCCGCAAGGAGTGCAGCGCCTGCGCCATCGGCTGCAAGGTCTACATCACCGGCGGCAAGGGCTCCGAGAACGGCGCTTCCAGGGACGTCTGGGTGTACGACACCCTCCACGACGAGTGGGCCAAAGCTGCTCCCATGCTGGTGGCGCGGTTTGGCCACGGCTCCGCCGAGCTGGACCACTGCCTGTACGTGGTGGGGGGTCACACGGCCATGAGCGGCGCCTTCCCGGCCTCTCCCTCCGTGTCCCTCAAGCAGGTGGAGCACTACGACCCTCAGCTGGACAAGTGGTCGCTGGTGGCTCCTCTCCGGGAAGGCGTGAGCAACGCTGCCGTGGTGGGAGCCAAGATGAAGCTGTTTGTTTTTGGGGGCACCAGCGCCAACCAGAACAAGCTGCCCAAGGTGCAGTGCTTCGACCCCTGCCAGAACCGCTGGACGGTGCCCGCCAGCTGCCCCCAGCCCTGGCGCTACACGGCCGCCGCCGTGGTGGGCAGCCACGTCATCGTCATCGGCGGGGACACGGAGTTCTCCGCCAGCTCCGCTTACCGCTTCCACAGCGACACCTTCCAGTGGTCCAAGTTTGGGGATGTCACCGCCAAGTGCATCAGCTGCCGCGCTGTCACCTCAGGTAACAGGCTCTACGTGGTGGGGGGCTACTGCGGGGCTCAGCGCTGCAAAACCCTGGACTGCTACGACCCCTCCTCGGACACCTGGAGCAGCGTCACCACGGTGCCCTACTCCCTCATCCCCACCGCCTTCGTCAGCACCTGGAAGTACCTGTCTGCCTGAGTGTGGCGAGGGACCTGGAAGGTAAATAGCTGTGGGTCAAGAGAGCTCCTCTGTAGCAGGTTAAGACTTGAGGGGCAGATGCACATGGCTCTGGACTGGAGTTGTCCTAGAGAACAGCCTTGTGTGAACATGGGCTCCAAAACTTCCCAGCGGGTAGTGAGGGATCTAAAACCCCAGGCAGGAGAGAGAAGGTCTCTCTAGGTGCTGAAATGCTGCAGGGAGAAGATCAGTATAAATAAGCAGACTCTTAAACCTGGCATCTTGGCCTGTGCAAAGATTTTGGGGAATGCTGTGTGTGAGGATTGGGTGTCGCCCCTGGGTCAGGAGGCTGGAGGAGTCGATGTTTTTGCAGGCAGGCTGTCTGCAGGAGCTGGGACAGACCCCGTGGTGCCACCGGGTCCAGCTGCTGCTTTTAGCACAGCCTCCTCCTGGTGCCACGCTTAATCTGCCAGTGGCACCCAAATGTCTTGTGGGACGCCAGGGCTGTGAGCTGGTGCCAGAACAAGATTATAGCTGGGATTTGGTCCCAGAATGGTGGGTAATTGCATTTATAAGACAAGCCTTGTCTATGTATAAACACAGGGTTTCTCTGCTTCTAATTATTCCCTGGTGTCCCTTTCATGCCATTGCTTTTCTGCTACACAGAGATTGACTTTCAACATTTGCAACTGGAATTAAACCTTTCTAAAGGCTTTTGGCAGAAACGATGCCAGTGAATCACAGACCCTGCAGGGTTTTCCTTTTCTCCTTGCAAGAGTCGTGCTGTCTAAATAAAATTACTTACTGTAATAAAATATCCAGTGACACCTTTAGAAAATTCCTGGCTGTAGAGGGAAATCATGAGGCATTGCTGGGATTTCTCTGGGATTTGGGGCCTGAGGAGTGGGGTTGGGGGGTGCTGTGCCCTGATCTCACAATACTCTGCTCTGCACCACAGGCTTCTCACCTGATTTTGCCAAGTGCCTCGCTTGACTGAGGATCCAGATGGGACAGGCAGGCAGCAGGAGCACCTCTTCCCACCTGGCAAGTCTGTGAGCTGGGTGCCAGCGTGGAGCCCATCGGCACCAGCAGGGCTCAAGGCAACTCGGTTTTGGCTTTGAATGGCTTCTGCAAATCCATCCCCTTGGTCAGGCCAGGGAGGGGACAGGCACGGAGGGACCTCCTTGGGCTGACAGCTTGTGCTGTCCCTTGAGACAGCAAAAGGTTTCCAAGTTTTCTCCTAACTTGTTCGCTCTCAGAGCAGGAACCAGAGGGATTATTTTGGTTTCAGTGATACTAGAAAGGAGAAGGAACACTCCTGACCAGCTGTAGGACTGTACTGCTGGGACTCACAGCACCCAAGCAGTAGCCTGGAATGTCAGAACATGTGACAGCACTATGCCCATGGGCTAGTTCTGTACATTTATTTCTTTTTTTATACAGCAGTTTTGTGTGTTTATTACTCAGCCTGGAGCTGCTTCAATAAATCTGAATAAAATCCACCGTGTCCCTTGCCTGTTCTGTGTGCTTAAGGTGTAGGTTTTCCCAGCCCACACTTGAGACTATATCTAGTAGAACAATGAGGAGCATTCCCTGCTGCAGTCCAAATCAAGGGCTCAGATCTTCCTGTATCTTTGTAACTTGGGACTGAGCGAAGCTCAGATCTCACACTGCCTTCTGTCTTTGAAGGAGACACAAATCTCTTCAAAACTTCAAATATTAAGGTATTCTCTGCCCTTTCTTGGTCACTCCCCACAGAGTGGGGTTTTGTCACTATCTAAAAGAATGGGAGAAGATGCTGTCCCTTCTGTCCCAAGGGGCTGTGTGCTCCAGGCCCTGCTCCAGGTGAGGGGAGGCAGTGCCTGGGATAGAAAAGCTCTGTTAAGGGGAGGAGGTGAGACAGGAACCAGCATGGTCGGAGGAAACAGGCACCAAAGGTACAACTAACTGTCTCACCACAGAAGCATGGTTTGGGTGTGATCCATTATTTCAGAATTAAATAAATCAATGTCACAGTTCTTCTGAGCTGCTTGCACAGGCAAGAGCTGGCAGGATGGGAAGGAAGGAAGCTGCCCTGCTGCTGGGGCCTGAAGCAGATGCACCAGCTTTATTTCCACCCCCTTTTCTGATGCCTTTGCCATTTTCAGCCCCCAGGCTGGGACTTTTTTCGTGCACCCTTGTTGTGCCTCCTCTCCATCGCTGGCTGAGCCCAACAGGAGCTGCAGGAAGAGGAGCCCACAGCCTGCCTGGAGCACACAGGCAGCAGCAGCAGGGAGACAGACTCATTTTGATGAGAAAAGGCTGTTAAGATCATGGGATCCAACCATCCAGCAGCTCCCAGCCTGGCTGTGCCTTGCAAGCAGGGAAAGTCCCAGCACAGGGCTCTGCTGGAACCAACAGCCATCTGCAAGTGTCTCCAGCCCTGTTACCCAGCCAGGAGCTGCCTCACCTTTGTTACATCTCCAGCTACTCCCGAGGGCTGGACAGAGTCCGACTGTGCTCAGTGAGCCGGAGGAGCGGAGGTTTCATTCATGGCCGTTTGAGCAGCAGCAGCTGTTTTGTTTCTGCTGCCAAGCAATAAACGCTGGCTCTCGGCCACATCCGCCTCCCGCTCCGGGCTGGGAGCAGCTTCCAGCAGCACGGATCCGTCTGCCTCGGCGTTATCTGAGCCAGGCTCGGGTGTTCTCAGCTGGAGGAGCGAGCCCCAGCTCTGCTGCTGCTGCTGCAGCCTTTGCAGGGGCTGGCCATTGTTCCCTCCTTTCAATCCAACCCCCTCTCAGGGAAAGCCGGTGCTCCAAGCACACCTGGGCTGGGCTGCTCCGCGGTGGCTCCCTGCTGCCGGCAACAAAGCCAGCCCGGGCTGCATTGCATCGGTTCATCCTCCTTCACCTGGCAGAGAGCCCCGTGCTGTCCCTGCAGCTCCACCTCCTCCTGGCAGGAACCAGCTCCCAGCTCCCGAGTACCCTGGGGAAAACGAGGGAGCTTCACGGGTGCGTGCCGGAGTCGTCCCAACAGACCTGTTCTCCCAGTTTGACATTTCCATGCCTGGATCCACTCGCTGCTTCAGTGCCAGGGCCAGAAGGTTCAGGCCAACTGAGCTGTAGGTGAATTTGGTTTAGAGATGAATTTGGTTGCTGGGGTAGGAATCCTCATGAATTAATAGAATTCATTTAGAATCTCAGCGTAGCTCAAACCTAGACCTCTCCTAGCCCAGGCTCCCATTTTGTGTCTGCACCTCCAGCTGCAGGAGTTAGACCCCAGCCCAGAGTCACATCTGAAAGAGGCAACTCACATGGGCATCACTTGGCTCAAAGGCAAAGCAATGAAAGTGTGATATCACTGTCCCATGGGATGTTCCTCTTCTCACACAAAGCTTAGAAGCCACCGCAGTCAGAGAAGTTTGGGATCAAACTGATGCACCTCCCTCCTGGCCACAGGACAGACAGAAAGGGTTGATTTTAAGGGAATTGCTGCTTGGGCTTGTAGGTGCCCCCTGCTCAGCAGCTCCTGCTGCCAGAGCACCAAGAGAGCATTGTGGCCTTTCTCCCTCTCTCCCTGCCTTTCTCAGCAGTGGCTGAGAAATTCCCCTTCCTGGTTAAGATGAGATATGGATCATGAAAATGTTCTGCAGCACACCCACCTCACATTTAGCAAGGAACTGTTACAATGATAATTCATGGCAGCCCAGGAAAAACAAAGTTTTCATTACACACAGTGTGGTTTTGTCCATGACTCCCATTGTTCCAGAAGGGAAAAGGGGCATTGCACACCTGAAATTTCCTGGCAGATCTGCATTTCATGTGTAGTCATCTAGGATGGCTTCAGGCCTAGCAGGACACTGTGCTCCTCACAGAGAAAGGACATCAGCTGCTGCTCTGACACAGGAGAGGCACGTCCACACTGTGCTGTCAGCAAGGAGTTCTCATGGTCCTGTGCACAGAGAATCATGGAATGGTTTGGCTTGGAAGGGACCTTAAAGCCATCCAGTCCCACCCCTGCCATGGACAGGGACACCTTCCACTGTCCCAGGCTGCTCCAAGCCCCATCCAACCTGGCCTTGAACTTTTCCAGGGATCCAGGGGCAGCCACAGCTGTGCCAGGGCCTCACTGCCCTCCCAGGGAACAATTCCTTCCCAATATCCCATCCATCCCTGCCCTCTGGCAGTGGGAAGCCATTCTGTGTCCTGGCACTCCAGGCCCTTGTGCAAAGCCAAGGAGCCCCAGAACAAAGGGATGCTGCCCTGTCTGAGCCTCCAGTGCCTGTGACAGTCCCAGAGATGGGGACCCTGTGTCACAGGCTCCAGCACTGCCAGCTCCAGGAGGTTTGGCTTTTATCCTCTGCCAGATCCCACAGGCACAGCAGCAGCAAACAATGCAGGACAGGCCCCACATCCCTGTCTGCTGAGCCTTGGGCTGGCCCCATCGCTGGGATGAGAAATTAGATCGGATTTGAGTCACAGGGCTGAGGAAAGGGAAAGGCAGCAAGCAGCACATTCCCACTGCCGGAGCACACTGTGGAGCCAATATCCTTTGTGCATGTTTGTCCTCGAGCATCTGCCTCACAGATGAATCTCAGATGTACGTATGGGAACCATCAGCCTTGTCTCACCCACATGAAAGAGGGAGGTTTAGCATAAAGCTGGTCATTGCCGATGGCCTCGGTGTGATTCATGCACAGAAAGAATGTGGTTTGGGTTTCGGGTTAATTAGCTACAGATTGGAGAGAGAGACAAGGCAGGGCGGAGCTGCTGGAATATCGGTGTGAGCAAGTTACCAGCTCTGAAGGCACCGCCAGCCGTGTCCTGAAGTCACACCCTCCCTGAAATCACACCCTCCGTGTCTCACAGAGGAGTGACAGCGTTATCAGTGCCACTGCCAGGAAAGGTGTTTGCAATCCCCAAGGAATGTCTGCCCTGCTATTGTGGCAAAAACTGAACACAGCAACACCTACACACCTTTGAACACGGATGGCTGCAGCAGCACCCATCTTCTAACAGATGCAAATTCTGCCCAGGATTTAAACTTGCCTCTGCTGAGCTCTGGGCTGCTGCAGCTGGGCAGTTCCCAGTGGGAATCTGTGCCGCAGGGATCCCTCTTGGCCACGTTAACCCTGGATCTCCCTGATCCAGGCTCTTGTCCTCTTGAAAACAATTCCTACGGGTCTGACATGAAAACAGCTTCACAAGAGCGCAGCGCAGCTCCTCTTAGCTTTTCTCCTAGACTCTCCCTCCCTGCTGTCCCCCACAAAACCACTTTGATTCCACTTCTTGCTGCCAAAAAAATATTTAGAAATGGACATGGAGTGACTGGCCTGGACGTGGTGACACAGACACGAGGTCTGGAAGCACAGAGGCAGTGACTGATCTCCAGCGGGCACTGTGGCTCGGCTCCTGGGAGCTCCACAGATGGAAGAAATATTTTCCTAAAAAGAGCACAAGCAAAAGCTTCTGCACACACTCTTTGAGACGTCATTCTCTCACGTGACAGCCTGTTAGCTCCCATAAAGACCAGATTTTAAACACTGGTCTGCCCAGAAGTCTTTGATTATTTATGTATATGGAAAAGTAGAAAAAAAATCTGGTTCTCCAGTGGAGTTCCAGTTTGTGTCAGAACCCAGATGTCACATGCACTTCAGAGGCTGACAAATGCTGGCTTGCTTTACTGACTCCTGCACACAAAGGCCCAGGGTCCCCCCAAAGCTGCTTTGATAACCCCCAAAGGCAGTGACAGGCAGAGCACGCTGCTGGCACTGCCACCAACCCTGGCTCAGGGTTTTCTTCACCCCCGGCTGCAGCGCAGGATTCCAATGATAAAACCTCTCCCTCCTCCTCGAGAGCACCAATCCAAGGCCCAGTTCTCCCACTGTCTCCCTGGTTTTGCATCTGTTCTCTCTAGAAATGATTGGAGGTTACACTCTTGGATTGGCTTGCCAGCTGTGCCACCAGTGGGGATTTCACCAGGAAGCTCAGCCTGCTGCAGCGCTGGGAAGAGCAGCCCCAGCCAGAGGCTATGGGATGGTGCTGGCAGCAAGGGCTGCCAAACTGGCACGAGCACTAGGGAGAAAGTTTCTATTTTTGTTATCCTTGTTCCAAGTGGGAACCGATACTGCCTGGGACAGAGCCAGGCATGTCTCAGGCTGGCACCATGCAAAGCACCTCCACGCTAATGTAAGCAACTTAACCAAGCTCTCTCTCTCTCTCTCTCTCTCTCACCAGCAGAGTTCAGATGTCTGGGAGCAGCTGATCTTTCCCTCAGGTGTTCTCCTCACTGCCAAGGGCTGCAGCTATTTGTATTCTGCACTGAGCACCTCCTATGCTCTGTCCTCTCCTTCGGAAAAGCAACACAGTTTTGTTCCTGTGGCACATTATTTCTGTCCAGGGTAGAAAATGAGAAGCACGTGAGAAGTGGCAGCTGCTTTGATCTTCATTCAAATACAAAACAATAAATAATTATACAGATAAAAGGCAGACGGTTTTTAAATGTTCTTTTTTTTATTGCTAGAAGTTGGTTTCAGTCCTATTGCAGCTCTGAAATCCTTCAGTGGAGAAACATTGCAATCATTGTAAAAATCATCATTTGGTGTGCTAAGATCATGTTTACAATTAATCAAGAGTGCACAATTCAACAGAATATTAACATTTAACCATCAACTTTACAAATAAAATAAAGACTACAAAGATGTTGCTACTGCAGTAAACAGTAAAGGAAATATTTACAATGTTTACACCCTAACGAAAAAAAACAAAACCAAACTCTTCCCCAACAAAATGGTCAATTTAACCATGGACCATGATTATTTATTAAATCTTTACAGTGCAAGGTGGGCCTAGAAACCAGACCTAAGACTAAAGAGCATCAAGAGAGTTCACAGCTCTGAGTGAGATGCACGCAGTTATGCCAACAGGATCTACACCCATGAGAGATCTCCTTCCGGCTACAGACAGAAATGGAATTTGAAATCAACTTTTCTAAAGTGCTCCAATTTCTTTCAGTACAAAAATATAAAAAACTGATTTATAAACATGGCACAAATGTTATGAACCAGAGCTCACACACATGCTGTCTGAAGAGGAACATGCTGATGGTGGATGATGAAGTCGCCAGTGGTTACGAAGATGTTGGGTCTGGTCTCGAAGAGAGAGCAGGGGAAAGGCTTTGCTTTGCCTACAGCACTTGTGTAACCTGGCATGCAGATCTGTTTCCTGGTAAATGTGAGAACTGCTGGGGAAGACAACAAAATCTCCAAACTCCCTTGCATGGGGGGCACAACACATAGGGACTCCACTGAGCAGCACCGGGGAGCCTCAGCTCCCATTCCGCAGAGTTAGAAGTAAAATGAAATAAGTACTTTTAACCCTTTCCTAGTTTAAGTTTCAACTCTCATTGTAAATGCAAATGACAAACACCAAGTTCCATGTATGCAGAATCATCTGACCACTACTCAGAAAGACAAAACTGCCTGCAAATTATTTAGAATGACTCCTAGCTGTGCAGCAAGGCGAGTACCTGGATGAGCAAGCGTCTCTAGGAACACCAATTCTTCTGCCTCACGCTGGGGGATGATCAGCGATCTCAGCTCGTGGGACATGCCACAGCTACAATCCACAGACAGCACAGTTAAGAACTAGGGAAGCATCCACAACACACACAGGGCAGCTGTGCTCAGCACTAGTGGCCACGGAGGCATCCTCAGCCTGGAACACGGAACCTCCACGTTCCAGATGGGAAGAGAAAGAGGAAGCCTCCTTAACACCAGAGTTCAAATTGAAATCAGAACCATAGCAAGAGCCTCTACATTGCAACATCACGATACTGAAGGACAAACATGCTGATAATTTTAAGGCTGTGACACCAAGCAAACATGGCGGCAGTTCAAAGCTCGTGCTGGCATTTCCTCCACACCCCAGCTAAGAAAGAAGCCAAAAGGCACCTGGGAGGCACAGAATTTTGAACTGTCTAATCCTCAGAAATCACTTAAAAGGAAAGTTTTATCTGAAGTGATCAAGAAGTCCAATAGGAAGGATGTGACTCAGAATCAATAGCAGGTTACTTAGCCCAGGACACAGCAGTACTTTGCAAACTAATTTACCTAGAAGAGTTATTTTTCTAGGAACAAGATTTGAGAGAAGAGTCCAAAACCAGTTCACTCAACTGGAGCGATTCGTTAACAATTTCACAGATTCAGTTTTGCACAAGTGAAGAGACCCATGATTAATTTAACAAAGTCATATTCATTAAAAGAAAATAATTCACTTGCTTCCCTCAGCCTTCTATGGATCCCCTGCCCACACTCTGGTAGCAATGAGGTATCACAGCACCTGCTAATTCCAAAACCTTCTCCAGGATGATCCAAGTGACAGAAGACACCATCTCTGCTCAGGGTGCAAACAGGTTTCAGCCTGGCAGCTGCAGCCAGACACGTGCACTGAGGACAGAGAATGACTTCTAAGGTCATTTCTCAGTTACAGATTGAAGACTCATAATCCAAGGAGCTTCTGGAGTTTGAACCAACAGCCTGGCCTGTCACAGGCCTGGGTCCATTTGTTAAGAGCCAAAACTTATTTCAAGCACTGCTGACAAGAAGTATTAAAAAAGTTACATTAAAGTTAAAGCATTAAAAATAAATGGGACCTTACTGCAGGCTTCATTTTCCACGTGTCACTGTTCTAAATTCAAATTGGTCCATTGCACAGAAGAAGAAAGCAGCCAACGAGCTGCTCCAGCCCTTCCAACACTCCCTCCCATACTTTAGGACAGGCACAAAATAAACCCAAATAAATGCTTCCAAAAATTGCTTCCAAGCACCAAAACTGACATCCCTTTTTGGCTGAGGTGATGTACTCCACTGATGCAACTTAGCCTTGGGCTAAAACTCCTAAAAACCTCGAAATTTAAGGCAATGGAGGCATCGAGTTTTCACTAGGAGTGGCCCAAACCACAGCATAAAGGACAGAACATCCTGTGCATTCCTGCTGCTTCCCTGTGTGCTTCCAGGAGAAATTACAGGGGACCAGAGGTGACTGGAGTCTGCACATCACCCAGTGGAAAAATCAGTGCCAGTCCTACAGATCCCACAATACTGCATGGATCAGGAGTTACACTGATTTTAAGAATTCCCCTCCATTCCAAACTAACTTTCTGGAAAGCAAAAACTGAGTATGGAGTGGAACTCTGTTCTAATCACCAAAGATATGGTGTCCCAACAACACCAAATCAACAGTGGAACAGTCCCACCCTGTTTCCTGCTGACAATCACTTCAGGTTCTGTAATGCTGCTGATGTACCAAGCAGTCCTTTGGTATTAAAGCCAAGTGTGTGCAATTTCCCTTGTTGGGGGCTGGGGGAGAGTCCCCAGTCTGGTAACGAGCCAGACAGTTTGGAGTTTCCTCTCACTGAACTCAGTTCCACTTCAGGTTTGTACTAGCACCACTCAGCTAAGAAAAAGACCCTTAAACCCAAGAACTGTTCCAGCAGGTGTGCTTGTCCCTAAGATCTATTCAGCATTTTGTAGCTTATCTTTCCCTTGACCTGTAAATCTGGGTTTTTCAATTTCTAGCCTGAAGGCATTAACCCAAATTATCACCACTTGAAAATATAAACTGCTCTTGTTTCCTGCTGAAAAATGGTAAAGTTTCTTGCACTGTAACTACTGAAATAATTTCAAAATTCTCAAGCAAAGAGAAGTTATGGCCTTAAAGACATCACTAACATCACACAGGGTCTAATCACAGGGACAACTCAGTGATTTGAGGAGACTGGCAAACACCACTGGATCCACTGCCATGAGATTGGATGGAGAACTGACCAGCCCCTCCATCCACTGCTGCTAAAATCACTTTAAATCAGTTAAAGATGTATAAAAAAGCTATTATCAATTGTGTCCTGAAAGGTATTGATCCAAGATTTTAAGCTTTGAGATCCTGATTCCTTTAATTCTGTAACAATACCTCTAAACAATCTCTCCTGTGCATCATTATCTGACCAGTCACACTGAACACACACCAGAACACACATCCTTGGGTGAGGGTGGGAAAAGAATCTGAGACACAGAGTGAAAAACACAACACAAAATGACTGTGCAAATTACTACAAAGGGAAATAATGCCTTTTTAGCAGAACACTTAATGTCACCACCATTCCATGATCAAGAACTGACCCATTTCACAAGAGGTATCAAAGCTAGTTTAGCTGAAAGCAGCTAAACACAGGTTTAGCTGAGAGTATTTTTTTAGCAAAATTATTTTTAACTCTAAAACCAAACAGTTCTTATTCCCTTCATTCCTACCACGATGCTGCAGAGAAGTCTCTGCAGTAACAGCAGCTTTGATATCTTCTGGCACTGGGAGTAAAGTCCCAACAAACTGACAGACAAACAAAGGATGCAGAAAACAGCATAAAACAAGACAATAAATTACTGCATTCCAACGCTTCTTAGACATGTCTTCAGCAAAGAACAAAACCCAAGTCTCTTAAGTTCCTTCAGAACCAACTCATGAGTTTGCCTGGGAGCCTGTCCTGCTGTCCCCAACAGGGAGACAGGATCCCAGTGACGCTGGTGGCCAATGAAATGTGCGTTCAGTCCAACTCTTCATCATCATTGTGAATTCTCACACGTCCAACCCTTCTCCTCCACAAACAGCTGGAGCTCCTGCCCCTTGAAGATGCTGTCAGAAGCTCCCCTTACCTTCTCTTCCACTGTACCTGGCCATGGGGCTTGTGCCACTGGGTTCACAGTGCCTGGCACACCTGGCTGGGAGGGGACTGGCTTGCTGTCACCTGGTTACCAACACACAACCCATTACTGACCTGGGAAAACAGATTTAAAAATTTGCAGCCATTTTGGGGCCTACCACTAAAACTTTTTACATAAAAATCTGGGTGGTTCAACATCACCGATAACAATTTACAAGATGGTGCCCATGAACAGTTACATTCTCCAAAAAGAGCACATTACAATAAATGTCAGAATTTTAACATGCTCTGAATTGATACAGCCATGCCATGTGTCAACACATTGGAGAATTTAAAAGCAAATTGTTACTACTGTGCCCTCATTCTGAGCTGCTGGCAGAGAAGCCAACAAAGCAGGACAGTAATCCTGGTCTGGTCCTTGCTTTGTAGTAACTGGGCAGGGATCAGAAGACATCCATGTTGGGTCTCCATCACGGTGCACACTGGGGCCTGAGTTCTTGAAACAGTGTGTCAGGTGATTCATCTTCAAATGAATCACTTTTCTTCTTCAGTTAGAAGAAAATGACATCCTCTTTGCTGGTATCATCTTGCACATTCAACAGATTGGGCTGAGAGGGCACCAGGGGCTGAACCTGAACGTTATTGGGCTTGAAGAGGGTCGCTGAGGCAGATGAAAGTGCTTCTGGCTGAGCATCTGTAGGGCCATACAGTTCTAGAGGGAATAAAACAGAAGAACACATATTTGTGACACTGCAGAGAGAGCCTGAGGCACTTCCATGGACAGGCAGGTTGGCCAAGGCATACCTGGCTGGAATGCAGTGGTCTGGCTGCTTGGGAGGGAGGGACTTGCTGACCGCCTGCCTCTCAGGACAGCCTCCTCTCGTCCAGCAAGCCTGGGGGGAAGCAGCTGCTTCTGATCAACAGAGGCTGAAGAAAATATTTCATAAATTAGTATTTGAGGCGAGTAACACTTCACAAACGTCACTACTTCATGCTGGGGCCACTGTACTGACACCTTTACACACCCAAGAAAGCTGCAAAACCACAAAGAGCTGGTCCTACTTATCTCTTCAGCTGTTTAAACTCTCAGTACTTTTCTCTTCCTTGAAATTTCTAGTTCAGTTACTGTCACACTCTGACAATCTCAGATTTAAAACCCAGTATTATCAAGCACAGCAGAGAGAGAAAAAAATTGTCTGTAGAATTCAAATAGCAAATGGCCATTTGTGCTACTTCTAACACACGGAGCTGTGATGAACTTTTGTCTCTGCTCTCCATCTGTCTCACAGCTGCTCAGCAGCACAGCCCATTGATTCTGGTCTTACAGCCTCTCAGTTTCTTAGTTTCAACAATGAAAGCAGTTCATGAAATGGTTATACTGGATCTAAGGAACTTCTCTCTTTCAGCACACATTCCCTCCATGTCACAAAACCCAAATTCAATACACAGCGTTTTGCCTCTGGTACAGAAAGTTTTGTTCCATTTTATTCTAAGATCTACACATGGGCATAACAAGCATGAAGCCCACTAATGCTCACAAGAGAATAGAGACCAATATATTTGTGGTTTATACCTTTCATATAAATTACAGAAAAACACCATTAAGTCCATTTCCACTGCAGAGACCATTATGTAAGAGCTATTAAAAATAAACTGGGGAGATGTGGCATTAGAACTTTATATTACCACCATTTGGTATGCAGGGTAAGAGGATACAGGCTTCATTTATGTGCAAAACCACAAGCAAGTTTGCAAAGGCACTAAACTTTATGCAGGACAGAGACAGATGTTTCTGCAATGTGCCAAAGCCGCTCCCCCTGCTCTCTCTGTCAGGTTTGGCCCCGAGTCCTCTGCAGCAGTGCAGTGATGGACAAGCTTGCCAAGTCTGGAACCAGCACAATGCTAAAAAGATAATTTTGTAACTGAAAATTACAGGCCATTCCCCTAAGCTGGCAGTGGGGCTACCTTAAACAGTAGAGATAAAATGTTTTTTAGTGTCATTGGCAAAGATCACTACTCCAGTACCCAGCAGTTAGAAGCAAAAATTACACCAGGACAGGGTGACTGCATTTTTACTTGCTTCTATTTGTGACAAAATTAGCCCCTTTCAACTCTACAACATACACAGGATCTCAATTTTGGCCTGGAGATCTGTATTTAATGACTGACTGGTGCTAAGAAAAGCACTGCATTCGATGTCACTACAACTGTGGACAGACAGCAAGAAAAGGTTAAGCCAGCCTCAAAACATTTTACTCATGCACAACAGCTTTTTTCTTTCTTTTTTTTTTTTTTTTTTTTTTTTTTTCCTGGTTTTGCTCTTTTTCTTTAACAGTACAGTTAGACTAGAAGATTTTACATCCAGGTTTAAAACCTCCCACCCCCATTCTGTTTGCTGGAATACACAACTCCATTTTCAACATTATCCCTTTGGGTTACACTTCCCAAATTCAAATAGTATAGACATGGAACTCCTAACAGGATTTTAGGTTAAGAGATTTTAATTGCAGCAAACACACCAATAACTTGTAGCATATTAGTTTCTGGGTTTCATACAAAGGTTTAAGTGCAGGGTTCTGTCTCCCTGTGATTCTGGTGGAGATCAGAAACACATTTAAATGGACTTAAAATCACACATACCCGAACTGTCTGTCCGATGAGATGCTTTGCTCTTGCCACCTTTCTCCTTGCTTCCTTTTGTGAAGGTGGCCAGCTTGGTGGGGATCTGCTGCTGGACTGCAGCTGGTTTCTGGATCTGGTTGGTTGCACTCAGCAGATGTATTGGCACTTCGTTCTTCAGGGAGGGCCGGTTCTCCAGCGTGGTGCTGTCCCTGCGGGCCAGGTCCGGCCGCTCCAGGTACTCCAGCCCGGCCACCGAGCTCACTCTCACTGAGGATTTGGAGCCAGCTGCAGATGGTTCCACCCCTTCTCCATTGAAGCTGATGGAATGACTGATCATCTGGCTCTGCAAGAGGAAAAAGGCGTTCTAAGTCAAATGGGGATTTTCATCCTCTCCAGCACAAGGAGGGGTGACCACCCTGAGCCCCAAGAGCATGAAGCACTTCCTAGTGCACAGCAGAACAGGGTAGACAAAGCCTAAAGGTTCCTGGGGAACAGAAGTAAGAGCAAGAGTGTATGTCCTTGGACACTGAAAAGAACTTCAGCAGCTCCAAACTGCTTAACAGTGCACCTAGGAAAGAGCAGACTGCACGGGGTGATGACAGAGCAGAGAGAATGCAGGACTTTCAGGAAGTTTCAATGAACCAATTTAATCAAACCTCCAAATTTCTATTTAAAACACAAGAAATGTTTTTAGAAATCAACTGCACAAAATGCTGTTGATGTAGCAAAGCTTCTGCAATCACTTGTCAGCAATAGGACAATTCCTGAATTTGAAAACTACTCAGTCAGCCACAACTGAAAATAACTTATTCTCCATTTCTATCTTTTTAAAAAATAATCTCATTGCCAGACATCTGGGCGGAACTTCACAGACACTGGGAAACTGCCAAGCTCTGATCTCGCTGAGAGTAGCCATCACCATCAACTTCAGGTTTGAGGTTCTAGGACCCCAGTGAAAGGCAAGGACAGGCTAGTGCTGCATCAAGTGCAATCTTCACCCAGAAGCCAGCAGGTTATTAGGAAAAAAACGGAGAAAACCAATCCCTCACCTGGCCCATTTCAGGGGAGAAGGTGCCCGACACCGTGTTCTGCTTCTTCAGCTTCTTCAGCTGATCCAGGCGCTCCCTCTCCTTCTCCACAGCCCTCTGGGCTTCCCGCAGCCTCTCCAGGTCGTGCTGATAGGCCTCCCTCTGCCTCTCCAGCTCTTCCCTGTCCTGGCTCAGCCTCTCCCGCAGCTGCCGCATCTCCTCCGCGTGCTCCTGCAGCCGCGCTTCCGTCAGTTCAAATTCCCGCTGCTGCCGGCTCCTCTCCCGCTCCAGGCGCTGCTGCTCCAGCTTCAGCTGGCTCTGGAGCTTCTGGACATTCATCAGTTCTTCCCTCTGCTTTTCGAAGTTCCGCTGCTTCTCCTGCTCCAGCAGCAGATTCCCTCGGGTGGACTGCAGCCGGTACTGCTTCTCCCGGTCTGCCATGGTGGCTCGCTGCACCTCGATGTAGCTGTCCTGCTGAGAAATCACAGCCTGGAGGGGATAAAAGTCCAGCATGAGGCACCCAGGTTCAAAAAACATGCACAGCTAAGCAGGAGACAACAGCATCTACCAGGTGAGGTCACAGAGTCTTTTTCGTCTTTCCACCTTGTACAGCTCATGGTGACTGACACGACATTGAAGACGGCCATGCAAATAAATAAATTATGCTTATGTGTGTCAAATTGGACATTTCTTGCACCTAGAACTGTTACTCTGAATCAAACCAGTCAAAAATATTGCTGATTACAAGGTAACAGTAAAAACAACTAATTCATACACAAGTGGATGAACAATGAGCAGAGAGAGCAGATAGAGCTCAAAGCAGGAAAAGAATTAAGTGGGCAGGAAAAAGGAAATAATTACTTAAGACAACAGCTCTAACACTTCCTCCAAAATACCAGACACAGTTTCCTTTGAGTCTCAGGTTCTGCACTTCACTCCAGCTTTAGGGGATGTTTTCAAAGTAGTTCCTCTCCACACTTGCATAAATTTTATTACATTTATTGTCTAACACACCTCTTGGATGGTAAGAAATTGTTTACCTGAAGACTGAAGAGCAACTGTAACAGCGTCTGTATCCTTTGGACAAGCTGAAGAGAAGGAAAAAAACATTAGGCACTTGAGCAGGGCTCTGTTTTGAGGCTTTAGATTTATTTTTTTTTAAGCAGTGAAAATAATCCATGGTATCTGTACACAAATACACACAATGGAAGCATGGCCACCAGAGTACTCCAGCATAGCAAAAGCCAATATGCAGGTAACAAGGAATTTCAGTTTATTATCCTTGTGCAGATGAGAATCAGTGCCCAGCAAATCTCCCTGGGATTCCATGGAGAAGTCCTCCTCATCATCACTATTTAACCATCACTTCCTCCCATGCCCCAGCACTGAATCACTGCACAGGTACAGACCTCCAGGGATTCAGAGGCAAGTTTGGCCAGTGAGCTGTTAATGTGCTGGGTTCCACCGACATTACAAACACTGAGTTTTGGAGGTGGTTTGGTTTGATTTTACATGCTATTATTATACTATGGCTGTTTGCCACTGGATTTCTTACCAGCAGAAATAACATACCTGAGACTCTACGGTGGGCTGAGAACCACTGCTGTCATCCAGCCTCGTCCCATCACTCTGCAAAGGAGACAAAACCAACATCTGTGCAAGGGACATTTGTTGGGTGCTGGCAATGCTGCCAGAAAAAGCTGGGATTGCTCCCATGCACTGAAGGACATACAACAAAAATACTGAGTTCACAAGCCAAGCTGAAACAGCAGTGTGGTGATTAAAGCCTGTGTTAATGGTACAGCATCAAACGAGCAAGTGGAAAACTGAATTATCTTGCTTCTCAAGTGCTGAGCTACCAGGTCAGCCCACAAAACATCCTTAAAAGAGTCAAGTAGTTTTACAGACAAAGCTGTCCCAAGTCCAGCCTTGCCAGCTATGACAACTTTTAACTTTGTCAGATTTGTTCTGCACCACTATCATGATGAGGAAGACAAGGAAAGGCATTTAAATCCCTCATAAGCTCAACATACAGTTTGAGATCCTTCTTCTGCATCAGAAGATGGGTCATGGAGTTGCACATCTGAACTCAGTGCAGGGCCTCTCCAGTCCCACTGCCTCTGGTCACCACCACTGTTCTTCCTGCCTGAAACAGGAGAGGAGTATGAGGAGCTCACACCAGCACAGGGCCTGGCATGACTCAGTGAGTGCCAAAGCAAGCAGAAAAACATGGTGACTTTGAACCAAAATGCAGCTGCATGGCTTCTCCATGCTGATCCTAAGTGGAAAATCAGGCAACACTCCCACACAGAGTTGCTCAAAGAAGTTTAAAAACTTGAGAAGATTGGGTTAAGATAAATAGGGAGGGTAAGTTCAAATTACGTTACTCTATTTTAAGTGAAGCAACCACAATGTCTGCATGAAAATAATCAGCCCCCAGAATTGCAAGTTCATGACATGGAATACTGGTCAGCAGGAATACTGCAGTCACAGCAGCACCACTGTGAGTGTGGAAGGAGGCAAGGGGAGATGGACCCCCACTTGTAAAAAGTACATGACAGATGTATGGAGCCTTCCAGACATCAGAAAGTGTTCTGGAGATTAAAAACCAGTGAAATAAGAGCCATTCACTTTTTCAGTTAATGCATGAAGCAAAAATGAAGATAAATAGTATTTGGTCTTTCCTCTTATTTCATTAATTAACTGATAAATCATCTGTGTCAAAAGGACAATTTATATTACCTAAGGATTCAGCAAACCTCTAGTGACTGTGAAGATGAAAAGTGGAAAAAAGTGTTCATGACATAATGAAAGCAGACATCTGAATTCAAATTTTCTAGGTTTTCAGGTCAAGCTTATTTATTTTTAACAAAATTAAAGTTCTGTGTGGAATTGTGGTAATTATAAAGAATGGCTTAAAGTAAGGCCCTCAGCATATCACTGAGAGCCCTACTCTGCTCTCTAGTGTTGGTATAAGGAGCAAAAGATCCAACATGCTGGAGATTTGCTCTGCTCTTCTTTTTTAGAGCCTGGTGAAGCTTCCTTATATGAGAGCCTCAATTCCTTGTTCTTATTCTCTGTACAGTAATCACAGTAAAAAGATGAGTAAATGCTGAATGTTCCCTTTTCTTACTTTTACTTGAAACTGAGGGACTACTGTCATATCCTCCAAAGGTCTCTGCTCTCCGGGGGAGTCCTGAGCCATCCTCAGGCTGACAGGATGCACTGCCAAAGTGAGTGAAGATAAAGTCCTGGAGATTTTCAGCTGGGGAAGAGGAGTACATGTTATGTAAACAGCCATGTCTATGCAGCAATACAAGTCATCAATGCTAATGAGTCTAAAAAAACATTTCAGCCATCAGGTCCACTAAAAGTTCAGGCAGTCTGAGATGGCCTGAAGTTACAAATGAATTTTCTTTTGTGAGTGGCTCTGCATGACAGGCTCTTCATATGAAGATGAGCTCTTCCTTAACTGCAAGCTAAGATTATCAAGCCTTGGGTGTTTGTTTTTTCTCTTTTTTTTTTTTTTTTTAAATAGAAAGTATGTTTGGGCTTATTTTCTTTCTAAACATACTATCTTTAGACAGGCTGTTTTTAATAGCTAACCCTCCTATAATATTACATTTCAGGACTGTGTATTATTAGAGCACCCTGTTACCCTTTCTGAACAGACTCATCTTAAGATTCCACTGGTTGATCCTTAAAAATAAAACAATCCAAGCTGTGCAGGTCTTCTACCTAAACCCACTTCACCTTTCTTGCAGATTGATTCTGAGAACGAGGAAGTCTGAACCACGTTACATAAAAGCATTATGTTATTAGAGGATGATTTTCAGGGCCTGTACTTAGATCCAGGGTGTTTATCCCCACCCCAGCACCTGTGTGAATGCCCACATTCACCTGTGTGAATTCCCACATTCCATTCACCTTCAGTCACTGCAGACTTCAGAATTGCCTCTCCTTGCAGATTCTCTGAGATATCCCCCCGAAGAAGCAGCCTGGCTCGGGATCCTTGGGAATGGTCTTCAAAGCCATTCAGCTCAGACATTTCCAGATAAATCTGTTGCTTCTCAGTGAGACTTTGCAGAATCAGGTCATCTTTCATGTTCAAACGCTCTGAAGGAAGAAACAAATTCAGTCCTGCCTTCCTTGTCGTTGTCACAGAACCATGTTCAATTTGGGAGATTATCATCCATTTTATGGCCAGAGCATCAAATGCAGAGATTTAATTAACAGTTAAGGAGAAAACTTATGGAGCAGACAAAACTGAAAAGACTTCTTTAGCCACTATTTCTACAGAATCTTACACCACCTTGAAAGACTTATGAAGGAGAAGCTTGATCACATCTTGATAAAGAATTAGACAGCCATAAATCACAAATAATGCTGAGAAGCAGCTTGTGGAATATATATAACTAAGTCATTACCTTGAAAATCTTTTAACTTTGCAGCTCTTGCTTCAGCCAGCCTCCTCTCTGCTTCAGGTTCATTAAATGTTCCTCCTTCCTCATCAGGACAGCTGTCCAAAGAGAAAGACATTTATGTTTGATTTGCATGTGAGATAATTTAAAACCATCTCAGGATTCAGCTTGAAGCTTTTGCCTTAGTTGTGGTTTATCCTGGGTGTCAATTTTCCTCCCTTTTCCAAAGCCCTGTTGCATCTGACATCAGTGAGCCTTTTTTTTTTTTTTTATTAAAAGCAGGATAAAGTCTTTGACTGGTTTTTATTTCATCTTCATCAGTGGTTTCCTCCCAATGAACACAAATAGCATTGCACACTGAAGTCTTATAAAGAAAGTTTAGGGAGAGTCAAATGGATTTTAAAGATACATTTACACCTGGGAGTGCTGTGAAGAGAAGACAAACAAGAAATTGGTCCCTCGTGCTTTCCCTCCTTCCTTACCTCTCCACAGCCCTGCGGATGTGAGCCATCCAGGAATTCCTCTCCTCTTTGGAGCTGGTGTGAATTTCATACATTTCTGGTCCTTTTAAGGAAGCACTAATTAAGAACATTGCCTTTTCCTCATTAGCTACCTCTCTCACAATCAACTTTTGCAGCGAGATAACTGGTGGCTTAGAGTCCTGTAAAATAAAATACCATTTATTGCAGTACATTATATGGGTTCTTTAGGAATTGTGTTTCCTAGCTGCCCCCTCCTCCTATTTATCCAGAGCCACCAGGAGCTGTAACATCACCAGATAACTCTGACCTTTTCAAATGACACTTTTTATGTTGTCATTTTTCTACCATCAATGGAAACATGGAATGAAGAATGTACATGTCAAAAACAAGAGGTCTTGACACCTGATTGTACATCAAAGCCTGTGTCAATTTAAAGATTCCCACTGAGTCCCAGAAGTCAAAAACAGGCTCAAAAAATTTGCTCAAAAGGAGGCAAACCCAAAATTTGAAAAAGAAAACAAAAACCTTAATGACACATTGTGAAGTGAAAGGAGAGAACAAGAGGAAGTGTTAGAGGTTTTATGTTGGCTACAAAAGAAATAAAACAGAGGTGTTAGAGGGTGTCAGGCCCTGATAAAAATGATACCAGGTGACAGGTAGTGTATTGTATAATGAGGATTAACTGGATTAGCTGTCAAGTCTTTGCAGTGAAAGCACATTTACAAGAGGGATATTAGTTACTAAAAACCTGTCTAGGCTTCCTACAGCACAGCTCCAACATATGCAGCCTAGAAAGTTCCTTCCCAGGATAAAGCAGCTCTTTGTGACTGCTGAACCTTCACAGAATAATCTAGAGCCACGATAAGAGAACTGAACTGTGAAGCAAACACCAGGAACACCAGCTCCTGCCAGCTTCTCTGAGCAGCTGTACTGCAATTCCAGCCACAAACAGAGGTCACTGGAAAAACAGAATCACTGAGCAGATCCATTTGCTCCCTCACTTGATTTATTTATGGAGAAGTGATATTAAATTTCAAATGAACTGTATACATACAAAGATGAAAAAAAAATGGTCAGACTCTAAGCGTAGAGCATGGTTCCAGAGGGGAAAAAAATCCACCACACAGCACCCTGTTCTGTGCATTAGGAGAAGGGTAATTTGAAAAGCAGTTGTTTGTACAGCCCTGAGGTCACCAAAATAGCTTTTGCCATTAGAATTCAGCTCTAATGTTAATGTCTTGAAAAAAAAATACATCCAAGAAAACAATTACATAGAAGAATTTCTCTGTTACAGGTTCTACAACAGCCATCAGTGAACTAGATCAGGACAAAATGTACAAATTAACTTCTTTGAGGATACCTGTGGAAATGCCCTAGAAAAGCTAGTGAATTCACTGAATGTTCTGGAGTGCTGCAGTAATAACATCTGCATTTAGTGCTTATTCCATGTATTTCAGGAAAGTTCTCTGCCCCTAGTAAATCTCAGGGCACTATGATCACAGTTAGCATGTCCCTAACTGAGATGGCAGAATCTTTCCCTGCACACTAAACAGAAGCAGGATTCATTTGCAAGTGTTTTTCAAAGCACAGTTCTAGCACGTGCAATGCCCATGACTTGTACAAAATCTCAGCCTAACAAAGTTCAGCGGAAGGCAAAGTCACAGCACAAGAAGAGAAGCAGTGAAAACCATGGGAGATGTGGCAGCTACAACTGGCCAATGCAAGGAAATACTTTTTGAACTGGGAGCATGGGGAAAGGATTCAACAAAACTGCTTCAGAGAAAGTGATCCCATAATATGTGGCTGATTTATTCACTTAATTTTCTTACTAAACCTCCTCTAACAAGTATCTAACATCCTTAATTGTGGTTCTTCTCTAGTTACTGTCACTTTCATAAATCCTCTAAGTGCTTGTATTAAATAAAGAGAACAATACATACCACAGATGCAAATGTGTATTTTTGGTCCTTTTCTTGTAAGAGCAACAGCACATCAGTGAGCAGGACTGCCAGAATATCTACAGTAACAAAGGAGACAAATAAAAGGAAAGAAGTCATATTTTAAAGAAGAAAGGCCAGTCCAGACTCAAAAATCACTTAACTTGTATTTCCTGCAGGCCAGGGAATAGTATGTCATCGTTTGCAATATTGGGTCTGTTACTGCCTTCCACTTGGGCTGTCCCCAGCCAGGCTGCACCATGCAGAACCAGCTGATTTAAACAGAGCTCATTTAAAGCCTGAGAACACCCACACAGACATCCTACACATGGGCTCCAGCACTCCAGAGGGAACACATCTCTCTCAACAGCAGATTTTTCTGGAACTGCAGCCTTTCAGGGTCCCACCTACTCCTGGCTGCACTTTCTGCTTCAAGGAAGCTTCTCCTTGAACACTTGAGCAATGAAGCTGCTCAAATATTCCCTGATGGCCACCGCTTTGATTTTCTGGCAAATGCAGAATTAAGTGTCATGCGGCTGACATGACACAGGTTTTGCAAAGTGTGAAGCAGAGCTCGCACAAGATAATGCCTTTCCACAGGAGACTAAGTCAGGATGACTCAAAGCTTTGTCATCCACCTGAAGACTTCCCTCTTGAATTGGGAAGCAGATCAGCCAGATAATAAGCAAACAGCATAAGGAACTTATCATGCACCATTACAGAGATGCTTATTGGACAAGCCAAGAATAGAACAAGTGCTATTTCCTCCAATATCCCATTAAACAAGCAGGTTATTGTCATCTTATTTTATACCCAATCGATCAGTAATAAACAGTTACTAAAAAAAAACAAACAACCAAAAAAACCCAACATAAATCTTGTTTCCCAGTTGTGTTTTTGCCCTTGCTGGTGCTGTACCTTTGAGGCGCCCTGATGCAGCTTTCCAGTACAGCATCCCATCCAGGAGAAGCCGCCTCTGGCCCATGTCATCCTTCCGGAACAAAAGCCCATTCTTGTATTTCCCAGATGATTTCAGCTCCATTCTGTGCATGATCTCCTTGAGTCGCTGCCCCTTCTCGCACTCGTTTACCATGGCATCTACATGGCTGATGGTGTCCTTAATTAAACCAAGGGCCTGGATCAGCTTTTCGTAATCTCTAGTTCCAGCTAAGGGAAAAGAGAAGCAGTCAGCCATATTTTCAATTCTGGAATACAAGACATGAGCCATCCAAACTTATTTTAGCATAAGGGTTCCATACTGGACATCTAAGAGTACCTTCTAAGAGCTTAAGTTTAAAAATAAAATACAATAACCTAAAGCTCTGAAAAGCATAAGGGTTCCATACTGGACACGTAACAGTACCTTCTAAGAGCTCAAGTTTAAAAATAAAAATATAATAACCTAAAGCTCTGAAAAGCTAATGAACCAACAGGTTTAACTACTATGGGTTTGTGGTTGCAGACTTTAAATGCTGCTCTTCTCCTCTGAGAAGAGGCTGGGAGAATTGGGATTGCTCAGCCTGGAGAAGAGAAATTTCAGAGTGATCTAAGTGTGGCCTGAAGGGAGGCTACAGGAAAGATGGAGAGAGACTATTTAACAAGGGCCTGAAGTGACAGGACAAGGGGGGATGGTTATAAGCTGAAGGAGGGCAGGGTTAAATGGGATATTGGGAAGAAATTCCCCACTGTGAGGGTGGGGAAGCCCTGGCACAGATTGCCCAAAGCAGCTGTGGCTGTCCCTGGATCCCTGGAAGTGTCCAAGGCCAGGCTGGATGGGGCTTGGAGCAGCCTGGCACAGTGGCAGATGTCCCTGCCCATGGCAGGGGGTGGAATGAGATGAACTTTGAAGTCCCTTCCAACCCAAACCAGTCTGTGATTCTCTTGACTCTCTATGGTGAGAATGATCTGGCATCATCAGCCAACAGAGAAGTGAGAAAGCAGGTAACAGCCTGTCTGTCAGACACAGGTAAGAACACACAAAACATGGCAGAAAATGGACCAACTGACAACTGTGAGGCTTGCAGGAACCATCCCACCTTCTGTGTTCTGAATGATCCGTTCCACCAGGACCGGGTACTTGGTGATGCGCTGGGTGACCAGCAGGATGCACTCCTGAACACCCAACCTCCTCACGATGGAACAGTTCCCAATTTTCTGGAAAACAAGACAAACTCATCACACCCACTGTGCATGGTGCTGATCTAAGTCCCTCTCCATTCACTTGCTTTCTGTCCCAAAACACTTCTGCACATTAGACACAGCACCATGAAATAAGCTGCACTCTTCTACTAAAGCAAAACTCCTGACAGCATTCAAAAAATTGCATTTATTACTGGAAAATATCTTAGCTATTGTTTTGAACTACTGTTAATTAAATGTGGAGTCAATCAGGGAAACTTCCAAATCTGAACTGTCTGACTGCCTGTTGCTAACTGATCACCCTTTATAACAGGGTCAGACCCTAAATACCCTAAAGACCCTAAATAGAAAAGTTCTGTGGTTTTAAAACCACACCCAACCACCTACCAGTCAAATTAGATCAATAATGAAGAAATTAAGTGTTTATTTTACCACTGCAGGCTCCCCAATAGCCTGACCTACAGAAACACATTCCTGTTTAGAAAGGGAGGGCTGTAAAGTTAATCTGACTGAAGGTACAGCACACACCTGGCAGCAGGAGAACACAGTACACCAAGATCTTTCTCTACAGGATCTGAAGCTACATGCTTTAAAACTCTGGTCACTTATTTAGTTCCTTGGAAGTGAAGGGCTCTCACTTTAAAGGTGCCTGACTAAGATGAACTATAAGTACAGAGCTGTGCTGGAAAGGTCACACAGTATCACTTACTGGTGACTGGAAAATGAGAATATTTAGGCCTCTGCAAAGCCATCTGAGATTCAGGTTACAGCTTCCACTTGGGCTGTGTCTGTTCAGCCCTTCCTATTAACTGCATGTTAGAGTGTGCAGCAAACCACCCTGGAGCAAATCTCCTGGGTTTGGGAAGATGATGGTGTGAGCAAAATCTGACTAGGAGTCCCTGCTTTTTCTACAGCAGCTGATCAACAGCATTTATCATTGATTTAATTTATTAACAAACCAATTTACCCTGATGGCCACACAGCAGGACAGAGCTGAATAGAACAAACTGAATAGAACAAATACTCTATTCCCCAGTCCTAGGTGCTCTCAAGAGCCTGCCTCAAATGTAACACTTGCTAATTGTGGTTTTGTCTCCAAATAGCTCAAATGATCTAAAATACAAGAAACTCACAACCCACCAAATAATGAGAATATGCCTCTAACCCTGCTCATTCACATTTGAGGGATCTTCAAGTACAAAACAAAGCCCAAATCAGTGAAGTGTATTTTGCATAGTCAGAATAGGAGACTTCTGGTTCCTGTTTACCTTTATTAAGTTTTGGAACTTCTTATTGCTTTGGAGCAGGTCTTTGTAATGGCTAACAGCTTCATTGTGTCCACAACAGAACACACCGTATTTTTCTTTCATTCTCTCCCCATTTTCACCTGAAAACTAATTGGAAATAGAACAATGAAAAACATGAATCATTCAGAGTAAACCTAATCCCAGGCTTAACATGGTTTCTGAGACATTTCTCCTGTATTTCAATTTCTTCTGTACCAGAAATGAGAGATTTATGCAGTGTGACACGTGAGGGCTTGGAATGCCACACGATAACCAAATATTAAATGATGGTTGTAATTATGAGAAATTTTTAAAAGGATTTCTGGACTTCTGCACTTAAAAAGTCTGTGAACTGTAGAAGTGGAAGGGCAGGAAAAAATGGATAAAATTGTTGTATCCACTCCATGCCAGAATGGTGCTAAAGCTGCCATGAGTTCAGAGGATCCTGACTGTATTTTTAAAAGATCAGAACGAAGAAGTTTGGCTTTATCTGAAGGACAGCCAAGTTTGGAATGAACACTAGGAATATGTTCCTTTACTCTGGGAAAAGATGAAAAATAGAACCAAACAAGTCCCATACCCCACAGCATGTATATGTGCATGCCCAGAGAACATTTAATGACCATTTCATGTTATTTGTGACTAGATATATCCCTGGGAGTCATGCTCCCACATTAACTGGGAAGAGAACCATAAACCCAGGATGAAATCTATCTTTGCATCACATAACTTTACCCTCACAGGTAGCTTTTTAGAAGCTTTATAGAGTCAACATCAGTGGTGGGATTTAATTCACACCTGTTTTACCAAGAGGTCTCCAATGTTCTGGATTATATAATTTCGGTCACTGCCTTCTTCCAAGGATTCCTTCCGTCTCTCCTTCAGCTGGAGCAGGAATTGCCCGTGCATCTCCAGCAGCTCATCCACACAGGGAAAGAGCTTGTTGATGACTGCATTTGAGAACTGCAGCTCCTCTCTCATGGCTTTGGAGTACACCTTCAGCATTATTTTCAGTGTCCTAACATGGTGCATTTCAGTCTGCATTAGTTCTGGGCAAGGAGAGATACAGAAATGAAATCAAAAGTCATTTATTTATATGCTGTGCAGTGAGCAGTGAGACAAAAGAGCAGGCTCTGAAAGCCACGATCATCCTCTTCACTACAGTCTTTGCATTACCCATGTGAAGCTCTTAAATTTGCCTTGCTAATATCCCAACCCAGCAGTGACTGACCCTACTTATTTAAGGACATCTCCCAGTGGCAGTTGAGCTGTTCCCTAATTGTACAGCTGGGCTTTGCTGCTCACAGAGCCCTGTAACCCATGGGATGCTTAAAGGCACTCACACAAGGAATTACACACATTAATGCAGGTAACAGACTCAAAAGCTGTCACTCAGTTTTGGTTTTCAAGCACAAATCAAAATGGGAACCAACAAAAATGATTTCTGCTTTGTTTCACAACAGTGGCACTATGTAACAGAAGAAGTTTTAAGAACAACAAATACTCTTACCATAAATTACATCTTGCCTTTTTACAACGTCTTTCCTTTGCCTTTTTGCATAAGGCTGTTCCACTGCAACACTCCAAGACTCTGCCTCAAACTCATGAGCATCTGTTTCTATTTCACTCCGGAGGGATACAGAATATGCATCTAGACCAAAAGCACATTCAATTCCAATTATTATTAAATTGTTTCTCACCATATCCCTCTTTACCATCAGTAACAATAACAAGAGCAAAAACACCTCGATGCTGCTTTCAAACCCGTGGGAGAAGTTGCATAACAATCCTGAAAAGCACAGAAATTCCATACCTTCCAGAAAAATGGAGTCTGCTGTTGAAGGTGCAAGTGAGACAACGTCATCTGAAGTCTGCTTAAATTTTATAAAGCCTGAATCCCCTTCATCCATGTCTCCTGAAATTAGCCTAAATGGCCAAAGAAATTAGACCAGAACAATTAAAATAAATAAAAAAAATCCAACTTCTTTAACAAGCATCTTTCCTAAACTATAGTGCAATTAATTATCATACAATAAATAAACAAGATATCACTGTGCTCTTTAAACAGTTAAATCAATTTAGCAACTCCAACGCTGAAATACTGCAGTTTAATTAGAGCAGCATGAGCAAAGCTTGTAACTTCTGGTATGACAGTTTACAAGGACATCACCTGGTGACAAGCTGCAGCCAGTTCAGAGTACAAAGGGCACTTTCACTGGGAAGGGAGGATAACTGGGGCACATCAAAAGTAAATAGCTACTTAAAACAGCAGATAGCCTTGAGTTTGCCTACTATTTTAATGAAGGTATTTAGCAATTTAAAACACTGCTGCCTCCTACACCAGTCAGCACCAGCCCAACCTAGAACAGCTGAACTCAGACGAGATTACTGAATTTCACAGCAGTTCTCAAGACAAACACATCCATGAAAACCATAATCTAGACAGAAACACTCAAATACTGCACTATTTTATACAGCATCTTTTGTGACACAGGGCAGAGGGACTAAAGACAAAAAGGAAAAAAAGAAAACATTGTTCAGGGAAAAAAAAAAATCTTTCAGAATTAAAAGCTCAATAAAAATCTTTTGAGCTGGAAAACACAACGTTTCTCTTTTCACACTGGGGAGGTGGGGGGCAGCTGAAGCCAGTGGATTAGAAGAGAAGCATTTTACTCACCCAAACTTATTAACAGCTCCAGCAGTGTTGAGCGAAGGCTGGGAATGTCCTCTTTGGGCGATAGTCATCCCGAGGTTCCGGGACAGTGCTGGGGTGCCATCCGCTCCCAGGAGGAGACTTCGGGGCTGCTCCTTCAGAGAAGTGGCTAAAGAGGCAAAAATGGAATTGGTACTCAGAAAATGAGGCGTGCACTGCAGCTCGCCTGCTCTCAGCCCTCGCTCGGAATGCGGACGGAGAACTGACAGGATCTTGGATGTCAGGAGCTCGTTGTCCAAAAAAACATTCTCATTCCATTTTCTTGAAAAGGAACCACAAAAAGACAGCTCGGGGTGAGCTGGAATCGCATTGCTTCTGCCGCTGCTTTTTGAATTTGTATTCCCCATGCTCACCACTGGCTGCCCTCAGACCTGGCACAGTAAAGTGGCCCCAGAGATGCTCTGTTTTTATACTACCTGTGATCCTTCTAGAAATGTAAAGCTGCCACTTAACTTACTGTATTGGCTAAATCAGCAGGTCTGAAGTGCAGGAAATTGGTCCCTACTGTGCCCATTTAGTGTGGAAATTGCAAAGTATCTTCTCCTTTAGTAAAACACCAGAACCTACACACAATTATTCACACCCCACCGTATAAGGGCATAGAACATTTCATGGCAAACAAGAAAAATCAGAGATCACAGAAAAAAAACCTCACAAGTTCTTTGCAATGTTTATTGCTCACAGCGATTTATATCTGCATGCACACACACTGCACATAATAGATACCAGAGCTAAATATAATTTTAATACTGCAGCTTTTTAATGCTTTTTAAAACTAGACAGACTGTGAACTGGAAAGATATTTGAAACTTTAATCACTATTACACAATACGTGGAAGCCTGTAATAGACTTATAAAAAATGGATACAATTATTTAGCACTAATGTCTGTAATAAATGATAAGGAACAGGAGACAAAATACATCCTTTTAAAAAAGGAACGTCAGGGAAGTCAAAGACTCAGCCAGACAATCTTTAGAATTGATCCCTGACAAGGTCTGTAGCTGCTCTTTTTCAAAGAGCTTTTAAGGACATGGGAGTGGGATCTCACGGATCCCTGAACCCAGGGCTCTGTCACTGCAGGGACAGACCCAGCTCCTCTCCCAGTCCCACGTCCAGGAGGCTGCTCCAGGACCAGGGGCTGCTGCTGTAGCAGTTCAAGGGGGTCTCCAGTTCCCAGATAAGGCTTATGCATCACCTTTCTAGTAAAAACACTGGTGTCCACCCAGCCCTAAAAGTTCCCCTTTTTCAGCCTGCCCTCCTTAGTGTACCTTCACTAATAATTCTCTCTCCCACTTCTACCTTGCTCAGTGAAGCACAGTTAAATCAAGGTATTTGTGGTTCTTGTCATGAAACAGGTTTTTCCACATTTTTTCATATCCCGTGCTCTATACCTGCTTGTTTCTCATTTCATCATCATTGACAGAAGAATTGTTTTGGGGCTGCAGGGGAGGTTTCATCAATGACATTTAATAGAAATTATATCACCACATCTTTTCCTGCTGGAAATACCTTTCCCCAAACCTATTTGGGTTTAAAACCTCCTAGCTACACACACAGTACACTGTCAGTCTACAACAAACTGGGTAAACTGAGTCCTTTCCATCCCCCCAAGCCCCAAAAAGAGACAAATTAAGTATCTGAAAGTTTTGCCCAGTCAGATTTCTTAAACAAAGGCTTAATAACCAATTGCCTGTGTTTCCATTTGGGGAAATACTGAAATTACTGGCCATCAAGTTCTCTTTCTGTGCTCTACAAGCCAGGAACATGAAGTTCTGTTACACAAGGATAGGCCAGACTTAAAAATCTTCAGAGGCAAAACAAGGGGAGAGGGATGGAGACACACAACGCCATTTATACCTCTTTTAAAATGAATTTTCCTTTTACACTGAGACAATATCTTTGGGGTTTTTTTGCTGGGCACTGCAGTCTGCAGGGTTATGCTGTGGCTAACAACATACAATGCCCAGGCTATTAGCTGTTCCTTTAATTTCCAGCTTCTGCTTTTGACTAAGGAAAACGAGTACTGTCTGCCTAGCAGAGCCTGCATGGCCCACAAGCCATTTTCTGAGTTCAATTAGCACTGTCTGCACACTGCTGTGCCCCACATCGATCGCTGCTCCCCTCACACAGACCAGCCCTACAGACTCTACTTCTCCCATTTTCATTAGCCCTTGCTTCCTATTTTAGGCTCTGCACTTTCTCCTAAATGCACAGACCCATTCTGGGTAATGCAATCAGCCACTTATCTCCTTATAACAATTAGCCCATGTGCTGCCTCTTGGGAAGAATCATTTCATGAAGAGGACACCTTGCAATGCAAATAGTACCTGCAAGCACCTGAAACACCCAGAGTGATGCTCAGACATCCAAGTCAGCTGTGTTTGACACTCACCTGTTCTCTTAAAGCAGACCTTGTAACACCTTGTAAAATTAAAATGCCATTTAATACACCTGTGACTGGAATGGTCTTTTCCAGGAGCAAAAAGATATTTCAAAGCCTATGCTGCAATACAGATGTTCTTTCATCTTGGGTTTTTTTTTTCCTCCCAGATCCTTTTCCTCACTTTGTTTCAACAAAGATTTATGTACAGACCATTAGTGCTAGCTTGTCTTAGAGATTTCTAGCAACCACTAGCTGCAGGCAAGTTTTAAATAGACAATTATGAAAATCTGATGTAAAACAAAGTTCACAGTTCTAGTCTTTTCAGAGGCCAGAGAATAGACAATCAATGAAAAACGAGCTTATTGATCCCTTTTCACCATGATATTTTGAGGTTACACAGCAAGAAGGTATAAAGAAAAATAAAAAGATAAAAAGATAAAAACACACAGGAGATTGCTAGGAGCCTCTAAGCCATTCCCAATAGAAAAAAAAATGAAACCATCTTATTAAAAGAGACCTTCTCTATACTTCAATAACACACCGTGTATAGCCTTTAAAACATATTAAAGAAAAAAAATGCAATTGAACAGATAAGCCTTGAGCACAGAAATCATTCTTTAGTACAAACCTGGGGAAATGCACTGGGGCGAACTTTGTGGAGATCCAGAAGGTCTGTGCTGCAAATCTTTCTGCTATAGGAAAAAAATACAATATTCTTACACATCCAGACCAAACTTTCAGTCCAAAATGAATCAGATTTTTCCTATCCTATAGCATTAACTGTAAGTGAAGATGTTCACTGAGAATATAAAAGATTTAACACAATAACAGCTTTGATTTTTTTACATGCCAGACGAATGACATATAGACATTAACACTTTTTATTAAATTCCACAAAGTATAAATCAGGCTGAAACAGAACCAAAACTGAAACTACAGCTGAATTAAAGCTATGATAACTAATTTATGAGATGAAAACAACCCCTTCATGTTGACAGTCTTCACTTACACTTTGCTGTTGTTTAGTTCCAAGCAATACTGACTAAACTAACCCAGCCACTGTCAACCAAAATTCAGACTGTCCATTTCAAATTGCATCTTTGGTAATCTTTGCTAAGCTTCATCCCTCTTGCAACATTAGGACATTAAAAATTATTGAGATACAAGTTATCAAAATGCAAAGAAAATAGATAAATAATACAGGCTGTAACAAATGGCTTTTGGGGAGCTTCCCATTGGGGTTCCCCTTCCTGACAGAATTCTTCACCCCATTTTGTGCCACCATTCCCCCTCTGCCCTCTTCAGGAGTGGCTTATCAAGGCTGATTCAACCATGAAGTTTTAGGTGGTGGTGAAGAGTGGAAATGAAAGAGTCAGAGCAAGTGAATTTTTCAGTTTAAAAGGGAAATTCACAATGCCCTGAGATGTTTAAAATTATATAACAAAACCCCCACAAGAACATTTCTGCCCTCAGAAGAGTTACATTCTATATCACCAATGGCTGAACACACTTCCTCTAACCTCTAATTGCTCAGGTCTGAGCTGCTCTGCTCTCCCTTTTCCCCCTCACAGTACTCCCTAATCTGCTATCAGCCTCTGAAATCATCAGCACTTGCAGGTTAAAACAAACCAAAACTCCCTCAAGTATTATTAGTTATAAGGAGGAGGAAATGATTTTCAAAACCAATACCAGAACAAAAAACCCCAACAGATAGACATCTATGTGAAACAACCTGTGTGACCTTACATGCAATCCCAGGCACCACGGTGACAGAGATAAAAAATAAACAGCATAGCAAGGTTCATCACAGTTCTCGAGTGAAATAACTTATTCTGTATTTTTCAGCTTAGAAATAATATGCAACTCTTACAACCAAACTCCCCTCCACCCCTCACGCTCTTCCATCAGCTTTGAGATGGCACAACATTCAAAGGCACCATATAATTGCACTGTATTCCCCAAAAAAGTGATAGGTTTGAACACTCTTAGGGTTAGTCACAGTTCTGGGGAACAGGCTAAATAATTCACAGTATAGCAACAAAACATTTCACTTTATTTTCCCTCCATACATTATCATTAATTACTATAATAACAAGTTAATAACTACTCAATGCCTCAAAGATGTAGGGCAAGATTCTGTACTGATGTAAATTAAACCACTCGCATAAATTAAATTTATTACGTCAAGCTTTGTTATTATAAAAGAAGAACAAATGTTAAAGCCCACCTTGGGTCTGATGCTGCTGCATTCAGTCAGCAAACTCTTGCAGTTCTTGTGAACATTCACTGCACAATCTGAAACGCACACACACAAAAAGTCTTAATTATCCTTCTTTCCTGTCCAGGGAAAGGAATAATGGCACACAAAGGATCTTAATTTTGGAAGGGGTGCAGAGTAAGCTCAGGTGCTGTGGCAAGCATCCTTGTTGTTCATGTTCTGGTCTTGATTTTATACCAAACCCTCAAGTTTTTTTTCAGTAAGAGTGCACCACTGAGTGCAATTCACACAAGCAAGAACCAAGAGCCACTCTGGAACGCACGAGCAGTTTTCTGCCCAACCACCACTCTGTGGAGCACAGCTTCCCTCATCTTTGCAAAGGCCATTTCCATGTCTCTCCATCCAAAATTGATACCAATCAAGGGGGCAGCAATTCTTTGGCTCCACAGGAATAGCTGCCTTTCTGCACGGACTATTGCTGGGAGCTGCAGTAACAACAGTAAATTAAAGATCAAAACACTCTCCAGAATCATCAGAGCATTACCAGCAGCACAGCATTACCACCCTTCCAGCTGCACAGAGGAATTGTTCCCAGATACAGGAACCAAAGCAGCCCTCTCACCCAAAAGCCATAAAACTATTAACAGTATAATAAAATCCAATCTCGTTTATTTTCCTCCTGATAACTACTTATGGAGAAAACAGGAGTGGAACTGATAGTGCCAGATATTTTCTGCAGCCTTTCTGCCCATCTATAAAACAAGATCCTTCATCAAAAGCAAAGCAGGACACCAATAACTCAGTAAAGGACACCAGGATTTGCCTTTTGCCTGTTAAAAGAGAGAGGAAAACTGGAAAGATGAACACCGTATCTGCTAGAGAAAAGCCAGTTTATGTTTAAAGCAGAGAGGAAAAACTATTTAAGGTCTCTTCACAACCACCCCCGCCTGGCGCCAGGACTAGGATCTGCTTTAAGGCTCCTGGCTAACCTAAAGAGATGCTCACTTGTGTCTTCCATAATTTCAGCAGAAGCCAGAGAACAGGACCAAAATACTTACTTGGCTTTAAGCACAAAGAAATTAGTAAAGACATAAAAACAAGACTGAGAGAAAGACTTGAGTGCACAGACCTGCAAGATGCTCACATGTTATACAGCTTCCCCAAGTGTGGGAAATGAAGTGCAGAGTTCTGCTCCCAAGTGCCTGCCACACACAAAAAAATAACAACCTCCACAAAAAATATCACCTCCCACAACTTCTCTTATTTGGGATATTCCTACCACTACCACACCCCACACCACAAACCAAAAGGCACCACATCTATTTCAAATGTATGTGCCTCTGCAAATGCACGAGAAAAAAATGTATCAAAATTATCACTTATAAAACTTTGTAGAGAATAACAAATATATTCATTATTTCAGCAATGATAAGGCCTCCACCTACCACAAGGGAACGAAGGGCTTATTAAAAGACATGCCTCAACAGCAAACAAATAGTTGACAATGGAAATCCCTTTTCTCGTGAGACAAAGAAACAAACTGTAGGACAAAAATCACCACACAAAAGGAAATACAGAAAATTCTCCATGACGTCAGGCTGGGTTGGCTTCAAGTCCTGCTCACAGATGGGTTCCCTTCAGGGCAGAACAGGCAGCCCAATGGATGCCCGATGCTCCTACAGCCACTGCTTTCCCACACAGTCATGAAATCCACATTACTCATCTAGAATTCTGTAATATAGCCACCTAGAAACATCAAATTTAGACTAGATATTCATATTCCCTGACATTCACCCATTTTCAGTGATTACACTTAGTAATTCTTTTCCTCTCAATGATTAGTAAGACCAATTCCACTTGAAAAGCTTGGGTTCCCTGTTAAGGTAACTGTAAAAGGGATCTCACTTAAAAATGTATTTCAGTTTTAAAATCATGCCCTTGCCCTGTTAAAGATAACAGCTTGTGGCACTCTCAGTAGGCATTTTTCACTTAATCAGCTGACATCTCTAATAGTGCTGTGTATGACTTCCCTCCACTGCTGAAAGGTTCTTTACACAACAGTGAAGAACATACTAGAAAACAGGAAAATGCTACAGAAAAGCCGCAGGAAACTGCAGCTGAATCCAAGGACCTGATTCTCCATGAGACTATTTGAAATGCATTTACTTAATGACTTCAAAGTGGCATTATTTTTGCCCATATAAGAGAAATCTCAAACCTGCCAGAAGACTGTTTTATAAGCATATTTCATTTTATAAAACATGCTCCAGCTTCCTCTATTGAACACTCCTGCAGTGCTGAAGGAAGGCCACCCTAATTCAGCGTGAGAAGGAGCTTTTGAATACCAGTGACTGTGGTTTCCTTTTCATGCATGTAAGATTTCTGCATTTATTCTTATTACTCTGCATTCTTATTAAGCCTCTCTGAAAATGGTATCAGAGAACTGCAGGGGTGAAAAAAAGAAAAAACAGCAAAGAGAAGAATGAGGGACATGAGGGACAGGGGACAGCAAAGAAGGGACAAGAACCTGCACACATGGTGGTCGGTGTTTAAGAGCAGAGATACACACGAAGGGTTGTTTACAGATGCAAAGAAATAACAGATCTCTAACAAGTGTATAGAAAGACCAGATTTTTATCTTTTCCAGTCATCCAGACTAAAGCAGCATCAGTAAACTCAAACTGACAAAAAAATTATTTTTGCATTTACCGTCAGTAGCATTTGGTCTTATTCAGATCAAGAATTTGGGAAGGTCAAAAAAAAAAAAGGACAGTTCTGTCAGCCAGCTCTACCCAGACTGGAGAGGCACAGAAGATATTCCTGAGAAAGGCAGAGATAAAAACTCAGAGGACTGAGTAGCCAGGCTCCTCCTTGTCTTCTCCTCCCTCAATCACTCACTGAACAGCAAGAAGATTAATTTGGCAGGGAAAAACAGACCCTCCAAAGGATTTCATTTTTGACTCAAGACTATACAGAAGAGCTGCAGCTCTGGCCAGTGCTGACACCACCAGACAAAGTGCCAACACACCGAGACAGTCCAAGGATTTGGGTCACCTCGACTGGATGGGGACAGGAGCACCACTACTACAGCTGAGGGTACCAGAGCAACTGAACCCCACAGCGTGGAAACTGAGCAAACCCACCAGGCTTGCTCCTGGGCTTCAATCAACACCTTTGGAATTAAGGCTGAGAATTTTGGGAGCATCACATTATCCCAGATCTGCTTACTACAGGGGCTGTCACTCACTTGAACCATTTTGCAGGGGCCTGTGCCAAAGATGACCTAATGAGTGACTAAAGCAAGAACTTCAACCAGTAAAGAAATATTTAAGACTAAAATGCTCATAAACATCAGAAAAGATCCTGTTCATGACTGTGAGCATTGAATTTACTATCTGGTATAATAAAAAACCTTCCCTTACTAATGAGATGTTTTCCCAATGGCTCACAGAAAGTAATTTACAACCTAGAAGCATTTTATTGGACAGCACATTACAACACCCAAAAGTATCACCCTGTTCACAGCATGAGAGGGCAACAAACCTGGCTGGAAAGGGGCAGGCAAAAACATTTTTTCCTCCCAGCTGGAGTACCTTCCAGGGGATCAGACACTGCCAATGTCCTATAAATGTCTTCCAGAATTGGATTCCAGGACAAATCTATGACTCACCAGACACTGTGAGCACTATGACCCTGACCTTTGGTCTGGAACGGTACTGCCCAATAAAATAACTCTTAAAAGGCCATTTGCAAACAACAACTCACAGACAAAAATGCTGTGATTTATTTAAAATTCAACTATTGACTTTCTTTATCGCAAAGATTTTTTTGTTTATTTTTTAAATGACAGATAAAAAAAACCAAAAAAACCCAACACTTTCAAGCAGCTAAGTTCAAACAGGGACAGATTTTAACAGTGGTTCTAATGATACAAGGAGTTCAAGGATATATTCACCACCTATGAAACCCAACCAGCTGAAGAGAGTCAAGGACAAAATAGCTTCCTTGCAAAATTAGTAATTTTAATTTTTTTTTTCTGTTTTCAACTGTCCAATGCTTCAGGGATCAAAGAGAATCTCTCCCCTCCTTCCTCACCCTTACACCACACAGGGAACTCCTCCCTCTTGAACTGACAAAGGAAACAACCCTCATATGAATGATTAACGCTGAACATAAACTCTGCATTTATACACAGAGATGCACAACACAATGGCCAAGAAACATTTCAAACCACCACAGCATTCCACACAAAAAGCAGAGTGACTGTGATAAAACTTCTCAGGAAAGAGGAGGAGTCTCAGTGGAACACGAGGAAGTTTCTGTACTGGGTAAATCCAGGTCAGGTATCCTGTGGAACTCGGAGCAGATTTAACTTTGTCCTAGTGGCTCCAGTGGTCGGTGTTTACTTGTTTTCTCACTTGTCTAATTACGCAGAGGCAGAAACCAAAAACTGAAAGGGTGTAGGGAGATGAGATACTTCACATTCTGAAACAGAGACAGTCCATGCCAGAGAGCAACAGCACTAAATTATCAAGTTTCAGCCTCCCTGTTAGAGCGTTCCTCTTTGTCTCCAAAACAACCTATAATTACTTGCTCACTGTATCTGGTTTAATTGTCAAAATATCCATTGGATGAAGCAGAGAGAGGGGTTCTGCAATCCCCAGCAGTGCAAAGTCTGGTGGCCACAGAGTTTTCTTTAGGCACAGAAATGCATAAACAACCAATAGTTCTGGTTTTTAAACAATACCAAGTAAAATCTGCATGTTATCCTAAAAGAAACAGGAGTCCCAACTCAATTTTCTCATGCTAAACCCTTCCCCCAGTCTATGATACAGAACTGAAGCAGCAACTATGACAATCATAAAAGGTATTTAAAATATTTCATAGGTAAACAGTAGGTGGAACTACAACACACGATGTCCGATGGCTCCTGAGAGCAATGTTTCACAGGCTTCTTTTATTTTACCACGCCAAAAAGAAACTACTACTTTCATAAATTTAAACAAAAAGGGACAATAATAAAGCCTCCCATAAAACTCTCTTAAGAGGGGAGTGAAAAGGAACTAAGTGGCAGCCCTTTTTTCTCTTGGTGACACACCAAATCTTCAAATAATATTCAAAAATTATGCTTATTTATTTGAGCAGCAAAACCAAATATAAAACCAGAAACATTCAGAAAGCTGTTCGAATCACTGCCTGTTTCCCTGCTCCTCCTCCAAAATCCATCACCACTCCTACCGTTTCCTTTCAGCACACACAAGCTAAGCTGATACCATCTCCCGCTCCTCTCCCCAAGGAGCCAGAGCCGTGGAATATTTAAAATGGGTCACTCTTCGCAATTGTGGACAAACGGAAGTTTTCACCACCTTTTCAGTAACGCATTTAAAATCTTTTCATGCACATCCCAGACTTTTCCCGCTGCTGCAGCACCAGCACATACAATGTGTGTAATAACCGAGAGCTGCGGGATTTAATGATCACAAGGATGCTCAGACTCCAGCTGTGACATAAAGAGAGCCGGTTTCACACAGGCTACAGCCGCTCGCCTCCCTAGCGCACACAGCAACATTTATCACTCCTTCCGCAGCCCCTGAAAGAGCTTTCTATTGTAAACACTGCATCTTTCAAGCTGCGTCCCGTCCCGCAGCTGAAACCCTGTGCTGCAAAGGTCGGGACGGCTGTAAACCTGCGGGACTGGGGCAAAGCGAAGATCAAACCACTGCCCCGGCCGAACGCCGGGAGCCCTTGGAGCTCTCTGAGCCCCCGCTGCCCCCACAGGGACCGGGGTCGGGCGGTCCCCGCGCGGCGGCCCCGGGGAGGGGGTGCTGGTGCCCGGGGTCTCGCTAGGGCCGGGGGGAGCGGAGCCAGGAGCCGGCGGGCGCGCTGACAGCCCGGTCTCTTACCGGACTCCCCGGGGAGCCGCCGGTTCCCTCTTGGTCCCGGGAGCCGCCGCCACAGCAACAGGAAACGCCCCCGTGTCCCGGAAGGAAACATGGGGACGAGGGTGCGCCTGCGCGCCGCGGCACGGCCGGGAAGGGTCCCGGCCCCTCAGGGACAGCGCAGGGACAGCTTGAGGCCGTGCCTTCTCCTCGGGGAGGGCACACGGGCGCCATTAGCCCGCGCTTTCCCCTCAGGGAGAGGGCACGAGCACTCGCAGCCCGAACGTTCCTTCCCCTCAGGGAGGGCACACGGACACCCTTAAACCCGTGTTTTCCCCTCAGGAAGGGCACATGGTACCCTTAACCCTGCATTTTTCCCTCAAGGAAGGCCCTGGCTACCCATATCCCGCTCTTACCCCTCATGGAGGGCATGAGCATCCTTAACCCGAAAGGTTCTCTCAAGGAGGGCACACAGACATGCTTAGCCCGTGTTTTCCCCTCAGGGACGCCATGAGCCCCTCAGCCCGTGCCTGCTGCCCAGGGAGAGCACACGGGCACCCTCAGCCTGCTCCTTCCCTCGGGAAGAGCACACCTAGCCCTGACCCACGGTTTCCCCTCAGGGAAGGCACATGGCCACCCTTAGCCCGTGTTCTCCTTCAGGATGGGTAGGACTACCCACAGCCTCCGCCTTCCTTGAGGGAGGGCACTCCTCAGGGTGAAGCAGTGCCCTCCACGCCATCCTTTGACCCCCTGTTCTCCTCATGGAGGAGATAGCCACTCCAGCTGCTCCTGCTCCTCAACAAGGCAGAGCCTCTCATAGCTCTTGTTTTCCCCTCAGGGAGGGCACGTCTCCCCTGACCCATCCTTTTCCCTCAGGGAGGGCACACGCGCTTCCAGCCCCGTGGCTTTCCATCAGGGAAAGCAGAGGCACCCACAACCCTCACTTTCCTTCAGGGAGAGGGCACATGGCCACCCATAACCTGCTCTTTTCTCCTGCAGGGAGGGCACAGGGCCCTCAACACACATCTCCCTCACAGAGGGCATGAGCATCCTCAATCTGTGCTTCATCCTCAGGGAGTGCACATGACCATCCATTGCCTGCTCCTTCCTCCTGCAGCGAGCGCATGGCCACCTATAGCCTGCACTTTCCCTCAGAAGGGCACAGAGCCCCCAGCCTGCATGTCTCCTTCGGGGACACCATGAGCATCCTCAGCCTGCACTTTCCCCTCAGGGAGGGCACATGGCTGCCCAGAACCCATGACTTCTCTGCCGAAACACGCATGGCCCCTCCAACCTGTGTTTTCCCCTCAGGGAGGGCACATGGCCACTGTTTGCTCACACTTTCCCCTCAGGGAGGGCACACGGTTCCTTCCAGACTAAAGAGGCCCCTAACGGATGGGATACAGCACGGCACTGACACCTTCAGCATGGCACTTCGTGTGTGTTCGCACATCGCCTGGGACTCGAAATACATAATTTGTTATTAAAAGCCTGGTGGGATTTGCCATCCCAATGTGCTGGAGTATTTATGAACACACTGCCAAGGCAAGGCTGCAGTGCCTGGAGGGCTGGCAGGTGCTGGCTTTCCTATCTGCCTTTCAACAGCAACTGCCTGCCCAGGCCTTTGTCAGTGACCCCTGCACAGACAAACGACGAGAGCAAAGGGGAATTATCTTCCCTAGCAGGAGATCCATGAACTGACTCATAGAACCAAACTGCTTGCTGGAAAAAATACCTTTTCCTGACACCAATAAGGTTTGATGTACTAGCACGAGGCTGCTGGAGTACTCAGTGCAGGCAGGAAAACTGGGAAGAGCTCACCACCCAATCTCCCCTCCCAATTTCACTCTGAGGATTTACAATACTGATGGCAAGTTTATCATATTTTAAATCACACATATCCTACTTGCCTGTTGAGCTTGAAAACACAATGTACAAGATTACAAACTTCCCTCTCAAAATTCATCCTGCAGCCTTCCCATGTTGCTTTTAAAGAACCTGCCACTGTTTGGGCTGGAGATGTGATGAAATCCTGCCATGGAGCCAATGTGATCTCTGGTTTCCACACTACTACCTGTTTATTGGATTTTATTTTTTATCTTCATCTCATAGTTGCAAGCTTTTCCAAAATGTTCCCTTTTGTGCTGCTTCTCTACGGGACTGAGTACACTGAGGTCCCAGTTGTTTATTGAGGCCTGTCAGCACTACAGAGAATGATCATTACATAAAGCAGTTTGGGGGTAAACAGCTGGCTGTCACTTTGTGACTGATTAATCCTTAGGCACTTCAAACTTCGTGCTTTGCTGTAATATAGAAGTAAAGCATTGCAGATTGCCCAACTGCAGCTGTCATGGAGAGAACGTGCTGTGCTTGTGCAGCCTCAGGGCATCGCCACAAAATCAGTGCAAAATCTGGCACAGCAGCCAGTTCCAAGACTCTGTAGCTTAGAGCTAAGGTTTGGACTGCAAAGAAGAGAAGAGTACCAGCTGTCTAATCCTGTGTAATTCTCTAATAGCAAAAGATTTCTTGCTGAATGTGTTTCGGGTTGATTACTGTCCTTATGCATTTGTCAACTCGAGTGTACAAGATCGTGAGGTTTTATCAGGGAATGGAAGGAGCAGCATTTTGAGATATTCCAGATCAAGGTAGCACTGCCCAGATACAAAAAGAAACCGAAAAGCAGAAAAGCACTGAGAATAGGATGTACTTTGGTTTCCTTTTCTAAGCCCTCTCAAGCTGGCTGAGCCAGCTCTGTCTCAGGACACCCAGCTCAGTCAGTGTTTCCTCTGCAACCAGTGCTGCAGCTGCTTTCACATTTGCTTCAGATCCTGCTCTATTGGCTCAGAACCACCTTAACCACATCCCTAAGCAGCAGCTTTGGTTTTGCCTCTGTTTATTTGGACTCCTGTCAGTAATAGTTTATTCCAAGTAGGACTCCCAGTCCATTTATCACTGTCATCATGTTACAGCAGCCAAACCTCCTTTCCCCCCCAAAACAGAAGATTTTTGGCAGCTGTGCCTCTCTACGGAAATGCAAAGTTCCAGGTTGCCTGCTGCTTTTCAGATTTCTCAGGACTCTGTGTGGGCTGTGAACAGAAATTTCAGGATAGAAAATCAAGTAATTCCTCCTTATCATAAGCCAAAACTATCTTTCACCTATTAGCTTATTGGTATTGCACTGGGAATCCAAAAGCAAAACCCTGCAGGCACAAGTGGCAAGTGCAAGGTAAATTTCACACCAAATTTCAGGTCTAAACCAAAAGCTGTTCTGGCGTCTCCTTGGCCATGGGTGGAGGATGTTTGCCTGAAAAACTGCAGAAGCCTGTGTCCTCTCCCTTTCATGTTTTGAGAAAGGAAATGGTTTTCCAAACCTCTTTCACAATGCGCCTTAAATAAATCCTGGAGACCAGTTGTTACAGCAACCAGTTAGAGATCAGCCAGTGCACTGAAGCAGCCAGCAAGGGTCAGCCTAGGACAGGTGGACAGTCCAGCATAGCCTGTATTGTTCAGGAAGATTCATTAAACTGAGCACCTTCTCTTAAAGAGGAGTTTGTCTGAAGACTGCCAAACTTTGGTTGCAGCTATAAGTTTCCTTGGAAGAGGATGGCCAATCTGACATCCCTGTGGCAGCCTGGGCTCTGCCTTTCCCATGAATTAAGAGAGACTGACTGTTAACTAAAGATGTAGAAGACCCACCTCTACCCCAGTGCTCAAGCCCAAGGGAAGCAATCCTCCTTCCATCTGTATTCCACAGCTCGCCATATCCTTGGCTTGCCTCCATGGCACAGACTGCTTGGAGAGCTCTCCTCCTGTCAGGGCTTCCCTGGGACTCATCTAACTCTTGTTGCATAAACTCTGGAAGCATGTTTATAAGAGAGGATTAATTTAGGCACAGAACCTTCTCCATCCATGATAGCAAAGGCTCAAGAGGAGCTTTCTCATTTCCAGGTGAACAATAAACCTAGAGACTCACAGCTCATCGTTTACATAACGACAGAGTTTGGGTGGTCACTGTTGTCAAGATCCCTGTGACTGCAATCATTCCTCTTTGTTTTTCATCCCTACCAGGCTCCTCACTGCACATCTGTGAGCTGCAGAGACTCTCCCGAATATCTGCTCTCCACACACAGCACAGCCTTCCTCTCCCCTGGGAGACTCTGTGTCATGTGGGGTGAGGATAGATGGGAGGAATCAGTGGGAGAGAGAAAGGAGTTACCATGTATCAGGCTATCCTAGCTCCCCACTTTCTTCACAGTTCACACACGTTTCTAACAGAACAAGGGGTTTTTGTCCTGACTTAAATGCAGAATTCCTCTTTCTGTCAGTATCTATAATAAGAGCTCTCACTCCTCCAGCTCATCACAGCCATGGAAGTCACCAGACCTTTCGTGTCTACTGGACAGTGAAAAGACCTCCGGCTTGCAGTCATTCTCTCAGCCTTCCTCCCCCTTCAGCTTACCCCTTTCTTTAACCACCATCTTTTCCTGTGTTTTCCACGAGCCCGTTTTGCCTTGGACCACGTGGTGGTGCTGCAGTTAAAAATACCATGGCGACAACAACAGCCACAGCAGCACCTGACCAGCGATGGGCCGAGGGCTGGCCGGGGGCCAAGGCACGGGGATGGTCAAATGTGAGTTCACGAGGAGAAAACGAGAGGCGCAGCCAAATATCCTCACATCCTGGCAGCAGCCACGGCTCAGGCTGAGCCTGACAGAGCTGCTCACACTTCTGAAAAGTAGAACTGCTACCCCAGCTTCCCGGTGGCCGCGGAGCTTGCTGTTCCAGAGCTCTATCAGGGACTAGTCAGGAGACCACACACTTCTCCGAGCTGCAGTAACAGGAGCTGCTGATATCAACTACCAGCTCAGCAACGGCTCGCAAATGTTTCAGCCTAGCATCATCCAAATATAGGCACTCTGAGGCCATCAGCTGTCACACCACAAGTCCCAGCCCAGCTCTCACCACAGACAGGCCATTAATTTTAATGGACATCTCAGAATCCTGCCTGATTGTTCAGCCTCAGCTCAAGCCACTGCAAAGGCAACGTTACAAAACAAGCTGTGCTGCTCTGCTGCCTGTGTTAGCCTGGGCACCCAAGAGCTCAAAGAGATGTCAGAGTCCCAAACACAAACCAGTGTCTCAGCCACCTTGGAGTTTTTCTCCTGAACGTTCACAAGACAAAACAAAGATTCCTCATGGAAGTGCTGGGAAACAAGGTGAAGTTACCATAACTCATGTCCAGTCCCTGTGTATTTATGATGGACGAGCCATGCTGAGCCACACTCTTATTTGAACAGCCAGCTCCAACTCCAGATCACAGATCTCCATAGGGTTGTTCAGAGGAGAATCACTCACACTAAATGCCCTCCGAGTTCCCAGGACCATACAGAGCATGGCTTCATGCTCGTAGGTATCAAGGACTGTCTGTATCCTCGCAGGTTAAGGTATTTTTGTAAGGCAGCATGCAGGACTGCAAACAGAGCCTCTGGCTGGGAGATTCCTCGCACAGGAATGACAAGGCACAACTCTGCCTCCTCCCATAATATTTAGGTTCTCTCTAAATATCTGCAAAGCTCTTATTCAGCTCCCTGCTTCCTGTTTTTTTCCGGGATGCCTGAAAAATGCTCACTAATAGCCAGCTCTGTGCCCCTTTTCAATTTCCCTCCAGCTGCCCTGAAGGGAAAATATATTTCTCACCACACATGTCCAAGGGCAATCAGTCCCTTTACGCCCCAGAAAGGTTTTACTGACCTTAAGAGCCTCTGAGAGAGCGAGCATTGCTTGAGGGTACAGGGTGGAGAAAGAGAGCAATCCTTTCATTTCCAGAAAATTTTCTCTGCCCACAGACAATCCCTTGGGAATGAAAACATTCTTCAGTGCCCTGAGTACCTGCCCCAAAGAGGAGGGACAGGGTTTGTCAGCCAAAGCCATGCTGCAGTGGATGCAGTGGGAGCACAAAGGCCCATGCACACTGGCATTACTTAGAGCTGAAAAGCAACAGTCTCAGCCATGCACGTCCTGGGAGGCAACATTTGACTTTTTGTTAGTTAATAAAGTTTTGGATGCTCTAGAAATCCCTGTGCCCATGCACAGGATAGATGTTGAGCTAAGACATCACTGTGGCTATGAGAAACAGCCTAAAAAATCCAGCTACCCTCAGGTAGTTGGGATATTTGTTCAGGCAAAGCAGAACTTCATGATTAAAAAAAAAAAAATAGTAAAAGAGAAGTTGACCTAGAACTCTCCTTGGGGGAAAGGGGCAGGAAATGGTCAAGTAGCCAAAGAAAATGAGGATGAATAATTGCCAGGCAGGATTCAGAGATCATTTAAACTATCTGGAGAAACAACCAAACCATGCCAAGCAGAGTGGTGGGGTAGAGTCGAGCCAGGCAGAGAAGTGAAGCAAGCCAGGGAGGGCTGGTTTAGGCAGGAGAACGGCCTGGGCTGGAGGGCAGGCAGGGAGTGCAGGCTGGGGCAGAGCCAGGCAGTGACAGCCATACTCACTCAGGCACTGCAGACCACTTTTATTCCCAAGAGGTTTGGCACACAGTGAGCAGCTGGTGCAACTGGAGAAAACTCCTGGCACAAGCTGGTGCCCATTGATATCTTTACACCTCTCTTTTGTCTCCTTTGTCTCTTTCTCCTTCTCTCTCTCCTTCAGCTGCTCTTTGTTCTTACCCTGGAAGGAGAGAAGAACACAGCCCAGTCACAGGCCTTGCACTGCCCACACATTCCTTTCCCCACTGGTACAAACAAGCAGAGTTGGTGGGCAGCAGGTACAGTGGGATGGCAGTGCTTTTCCCAAATACCTTCCCAAGGCTTTGGCCAGTCCCTCTACTCTAAGTCCGTTTGTGATGAAGGGCAGGACACACTTGGCTGTCCCTCTGCAGGCTCCTCCTGCCACAAGGAGTGACCCAGGCAGTCACCCAGCCAAGGCACTCTTCTTGCTGTGCACAACAGTGCCAAGGTAGCTTAAGAGCATCCAGAACGTGCCCTGGAGCAAGGAGGGTTGGAATTCAAGGATCACTGGCTCTACTTTAAGGGTCACAGTGCATCTGCTGACCAACATAGAGGCCTCAGCCATCCAAAGCACTCCAGCTAACTGTTCCCTATGGTCAGATCCCCTTTTCTACTTGAAGAATTTAATGATTCCTTCCACAAATTCAACATCTCTCTCTCACCTTATCCTTCTGCCAGGATCCAGTGACTCGACTCCGCAGGGAACTCAGACGTCGCATCACCTTTGTGCCTTTCTCTGCTTTATCACTCTTCCCACTGTCCTCATTTCTGAAAGGAGACCAAAATATCATAAAAAAGGGGAAATTCACTGACCAAGCTCAGCTTAAGGAGATCACTGATGAAGTTCATTGAAGCACTACTTTAGGACACCAAGTGTGAGCTTTCCATCTCCTGGAGGATCTGGTTGGGCATCAGCCATGTCATTTATTAATGAGACCCTTGCAAATAAGGAGCTGAACTCTCAAACTATATGTGCAGCTTTTGTTCAGTGCCACACTCCTGGCTGAATCTCTGCTGATACCAGTGTCCTGCACACAGGATTAGGAGGGCAATAGAGCATAGATGGAGTGGACTCGAAATCAGTCTCTCTCTTTTGTTCAGCTCTCAGAACACAAAGTGTGTGTCACCCACTTACTCATTGGACAGGAACTCGAACCAAGTGAGGTTCTGCTGAGAAGAATCGCTGCCTTCTTGCACACAAGCTCTCTGCTTCACCCTGGGCAGGGAAAAGGCATCAGACACAAGAACACAAGTGCAGAACTTCTGGCTCAGCTGAAACTCTCATTATCTAGATGGGGCAGGAACATTTTTAGTTACAAAGGAGGCACATGAAATGTCCTTTCCCCTTGCAATTCTACCCTGATTTCACTGGAATAAATCAGTGATTCTGGTACCCTGGGATTTGCCCCTCAAGGGACCAAGTGTCCTTTGCCAGGTGTGTCTTAGGCACTTGTGACCTCCCCACACATCCTTGTCCCAGACACACTTACCCATGGTAATGCTTCAGCTCCTGAAGTACCTTCTGGACAATTAACCTATGAAGGATGGAGCAAGAGAAAAGCAAGAGATTAGAAAATATCCTTGCACATTCTGCACCCCACAAAGCCTCAGGTGCTGGTTTATGACCAACTACTCAGCTGTGCCCCAGCATGGAGTGGGATCTCCTTTGCTGTTGTATCCCCAGTAGCTCAGATACACTCAAAAATCTCCTTCATCTCAAACCAGCCAGGACTGACAATACCTACACATGGTCTGGGGACACGTGGTCCTTCTCCAGCATCTCCAGAGCAGGGGGTTCAACACCTGGAACACAAAACACTCTCAGCAGGGATCCTGGTTTGCCTTTGCAATCTATGCAACTGGACCCTGTTCATCATGCTACATCACTTTTCTGTGTTACCCCTCACCTCCCCAGTCTGTATTATATTTGCTGTTGAGGGTCCTGCTTGCAATAGGGAAAGAGCTGGTATCACCCCAGAGCCCTTCCCCACAGCAGCCAGCCTCACCTCTGCTTCCCAGGCTCTGCAATCACTACATTTTTCTCCAGGGCAATCCTCACAGGTGGGACTTGAGTAGGGAGTGACCAATGCACTGGCCACAGGGAGGTTGTGTGGCCATGTGTCACTGGGGATGGGCATGTCTGAGCTGAGACTGCACTGCTAGCCAGGGCCAGACTCAGAACCAGCTTGACTTTGTAATTCAGGAGCTCCTGGGACCATGTGGAAGGGAAAGCAGAGGCTGTCCACGCTTCTGGAGGCTACAGCCCCAGTTTTTCATCTTCTTAATCGCATCTTGAACTCATTTAATGGCATAAAGTCTATACCAACCTTCCACAGCTGGCAGAGAAGTGTTGAAACTCTGAGGTATCTGGGGGGAGGCAATGGTCTCACAGGCTGATGGGACAGATTTGGACCTCAGTCTCTTCCCATTGCTGACACATTTCTGGAGAAGTAAAAAGTCACAGAAATCTTTGGTGCTTTGTGCACTACAGGAGTCTCCATCACAGCTGATTCTTCACCCTTTCCCTCTTGTTTTGTCAGGGTTATGATGCAGGACACTATTAAGCCCAGCTGTTTCTTGGCTCCAGGAAGGCTGAAGCAAGACACACTCGTGCCTGAAACCTTCTTAGGCACTTCTCACTTTTACTGGACATGTAGCACTGTGATGCAATTGTCCTTTTAATATTAATTGAGTCTAAAGATATTCCCCACAGCAAAGCAGTGTGTAAAGTGTGCGTGGGGGCATGTGTGACACTGCTGTCTTGAACTACCTGACAAAAGATTAGAGAGAAGATAGGGTCAGACTCTTCTTAGAGCTGCAGTGACAGGACAAGAGGCAATAGGCATGAGGGAAGGGAATTTCCAGCTAAATATATTGCAAAAGAGGCCTGTAATACAGGCAGCCCCCAGGGCCTTTATCCCACAAGATGGGGCAGTTTATCTGAAAAAGCCCATCCTTGCTGAGACTCCTGCACACCTCCTGGTTCCACGCTGGCATTGAAGGAGACCAGCCTGCAGCTGACAGCTGTGTATGCTGCTTTCTGCACCCCCAGCTTGCCCTGCTGCCCCTGTGCCCAGCCCTCCACACTCACCACCTCCTGCAAGCTGGGGCTGGCCACGAGGTCTGGGCGCAGCGGCTCTATCTCCACTTTGATCACTGTGCCACCCCGGCTGCTGCTCCAGGCTCCCCGTTCCCCTTTGGGCAGCTGAAGGGACACATGAGGCTGGAGGCAGGACTGGCTCCTCTTCTCCACATCGTCCTGCTCTGGGTCACTGCCCAGCTCTGTGACATCCAGGCTGAACCTAATCAGGGGATAGGAAGAAGCCTCAGAGCAGAGCTGAGCAGACCTGACACACCGTGCCAGGCATAGCACAGCCCCTGCAATGTCCTTGGCTGGGTGGTCCTAACAAGCTCATGCAGCTGGGACAAAGAGGCTCCCCACAGCAGGCAAAGTGGGAAAGGAAACGACAGGAAGTGTCAGCCTGGACACCAAGTCTTGAGCCTGTTAAAAACAGTTTCTCTGGCGGCCAACAGACCAGCTCCCTGGTCACCCGGGATGTTTAGTGCTGGACAGCTCACACTGATCTCTTAGCAACCCCTGAGACTGTGCAGCCACTCTGGCAGCAGCCTGTCCTGCCTGCTCCAGAGCTGCTGCCCAGTCAGCTGCCATCCAGGAAAGTCCCTCTGGGCATTTAGAAGATGATGTTGTTTATCATATCACCACTGTGGCATCATGCCATAAATCCTGCTCCCACCAGGGCCCAGCTTTGAGGAAGGAAAAAAATTGTTTTGTAGGAAATGAGGGGTGGACCGGCTCCCCCAGTGCCTCACAGTGTCCTGCACACCAAGTGCTGTTGCAGTGACAACAACACAGAAGCAAAATGATGGATAAAGCTCAGTGGAAAATCTTAGTCTCTGCATGGGTTCTGTCCGCAGATCACTGTCACTTCATTCCTGCTGCCACAGGCAGGCTTCAGGAAGTGTTTGCTTAGGGAACAGTGGGGTGTATTCCCCTTGCCTGGCCTCCTGCTCACACGTGCTTCATCACCCAGCCAGGGGACAGAACGTGTCCCTGACACCAACAGCCACTCTGTGCCACCGTTACTCATGTGCCTGTTACAGCATAAACTGTGAATGATCCATGGCACATGGGACAACAATAGGTCTGAGAACCAAAGTCTGAGCTTGAAAAAGGACTGCCAAGATTTCAGGCTGAGATAATTTTAGGGTACCGTATAAGGAGGAGAGATAAAAATAGTCCTTGCTGGCTTGCACCTAAATCCCAGTCAGCTGGGAGATCAATACACTTGTCAGCAGGGAAAGCATTCCTGGAGGAACCTGGAGCTCAAGGCACTCATGTGGCAGGAGCAGAGGATGGCAGGAATGCCAGGCCTAACCCTGCTCCCAGCCACAGCTCAGCACCATGCTTCAAACACAACCTCCTCTGCAGCCACGTGGAGGGCAGAGGGCTGGAGGACAGCACAGTGCTTGCAGGCACAGACACCACCAAACCAACTCATAGACAGGAAGAAAAAGGATTTGACAGAGCTCTCTTAATCCCTCTTGGATGGGAAAAATCCCTTTGAGCCAGAGGATGGAGGTCATCAGGGCAACTAATGCTGTTCAAGATTCCCTCCAGACAGAAAAGAGAGATCCTCTTCCCAGCCCCAACACCAGAAAAAGAGGGTCTTCCTGCTTCCAAAGAGACATTAAATCCTCTTGCTGCACTAGCACTTCCTCTTCCACATCCCACCCAACATGAGCAGTGGCTGTCCAGCTGCTCTGGCAGATGCTGACAGGTGAGGGAGACCACCCAGCAGCATCTGCAGCTGCAGGCAGTGTGATGTTCAGCCTCACACCTCCATTGCATTGTGTACATCAAATACCACTCACAGTCCTGCAGTACCTGCGCCTGCAGTCCACGGGTGACAGAGGGCTCTCCCAGCTGTGCCTCCGGGAGGTGGACATAGATCTCACCAGCGTGGGGAAGGAATCCTGGGCCTCCTGCAGGTCGAGCTCATTCTCTGTTTCTGCAGGAAGCTCAGAAGTGCTGGTACCATCATCTGGCACGGCTGCACAGGAGCACTGGTGGCCTTTGTTCAGAAAACGACAGTCAGCCTTGCCGTAACGTACTGAGCAGGAAACGGGATTGGAAAAAGCAACATCCACAGACAGTTTGCTCACAGCCCTTGGTCTCTCTTCCAATGAGTGAAGGGCAGACACAGTCTGGGATTCTTGTTCTGGCTGTGCTGCTGTGTCTGGTGCTGTTTTGGCAGATGGCAGGCTCAGGAGTCCCAGATCTTTGTAATACTCCGTGCCGTGGAGAGCAGAGTCTGAGAGGAGATCCTCTGTGCTGCTGTGCAAGTCTGCTGCTGGCACATCCAGCTCTGTGGAAGACGAGTCCTCCTGCAAAGGCAGCACAAATCCTGTCTGAGAGCTTCACACCAATCCTGCAAAGGGACACCTCCCATGCAGAAATTGGGGTGCAGAGTAGGGCCAGACTTGCAAGTGACTTTCTAATAGTCACCCTCCCCTGCTGTCCCTCGCATCAACATAACCTTGTATTCCTTGACAATCTGGACCAGTACCACTTCCCCCCATTCCTGCTCCACCACAAACCCCTCTGGACATGGTGCTGACCACCCAGTTTGCTGGCCCTGGCCTCTGCCTTGCACGGTGGTAGCAGTAGGAAACAGGACACTTGCCTTGTCTTCAGCCATGCTGGTGCAGAAGGAGTCATCCTCAGCAATCAGGGATGGGAGGAAGCTTTTGGGGGTGGGATACTCCAAGGCAGGGCTGTGGTGGTCAGTGAACTCCCGTAAGCACGGCTTGCAGTCAGACCCTGCAAGACAAAGAAGGTCTCAGCAGGTAACCAGACATCTGGGAGGGATGGAAAACCAGCTACACACCCGCAGGTGACATCAGGCAGTGCTGAAATGCTCCACGTGCCCTCTGCTCCTTCACAGACAGGCAGTGCCAAGCAATCTCCAGACCACAGCAGCCTTGATCCTGTAGGAACCTGGTGCAGGGATCTCCTCCCATCAGATACCTCATCCCTCAACAGAAACCTCATCCCTGCAGCATGTGCAAGGGGACAGACCAGGCTTGCACTGTCCCAGCCAGACCCTCATAGAGTGTCCTATGCTGCAGAGGCTTTTTCCACAGTAAAAGAATTAAACACATTTTGATGTCTGTTATTGACATTATGGACCTTTGAATCAGAAATCTAGGATAAAAATACTGACGGTGGTTTTATTTTCATCCACAAGGAATAAGGGATGCCTGGGTGGGTGGGTAATAATGGATACTGGGAGGCAAATTGGTGGCTCCAGACAACACTGAATATGCAGAACAATACTGGGAGCACATAATTCTCCTGGTTCTAAATCACTCCTCTGGATTTTCCCCAGGCAGAAGTGTGGACCTGAGTGGGCATGTACCATCTGATAACTCACTGAGAAACAAACCAAGGTCTGGATGTGTTTCCTGGTACAATAGATGGTCCAGCTGACTGAAGCACATTCCTGTGGAGCAAGACACTGTAAACCTGAGCCACAATCCCTGAACCATTGCATGACTCATGGAGGCTTTTTACTCCTTCGAGACACACACAGCTGAGGCAAAGGGCTGAGGCAAAGGGAAGAAAGCCAGGCTGCTGGCTGAAGCACTGTAGTGGATCTCTGAAGATGCAGAACAACAGCAAGAGACTGTAAGCAGCCATATCTATCCAATGGGAAAAAAAAACAGCAGGAAACTTGTAGAAACCCATCACACTCCAGGAAAATCAAGCATAAAGACATTAATGTAAGGAAGACATTGTTAAAAAACACACTCTTGGAAAGCTTGCATCCTGCTGTGGATTATAAAGCTGCACAATTCAGCCAGGAATTGCATGGTGCCAATTAAAAAAAGGCAGCAAACGTGAGGGAGAGTTTGGAGGTTTGTTCCTTGGATCCCACTGCACACTGCAGATGCCAGATTTTGTTTTAAGGAGTATTTGGTGTGTTCAAATGTCTGTGATGGTTTCAAGAGAAGGACTATAAATAATATAGAAAGAAAATACTTCTGAAGGCACTATTTTAATTGAGGGGTTTCTAGCTACAAGACCAAGGAAAATTTGAAACAGGCTTTCTAGCAAGGCTGTAAAATTTACCTCACATTACATTTTTAATGAATAGACCAGTTCTTGCCCAGGATGTCCCTGAGCTGCATCTGCAACTGGCAGAGATCTAGTGAGCTATTAAACATCACCTTTTGCTTTCCTCAGTGCACCTGAATTCAGCTTGCAATCAAAAATCAGCATTTTGAAGTGAATACACCCTTGAACCAGCACAGATTTCGACATGAACTTGTAGGAAACAGCAGCCAAAGCTCTCGGTGGGCAGTGAAAACCACTGAAGCCCCCAAACAGGCTGGAGTGATGGCTAAGGTAGAATGGACCCACAGGGAGCACCCAGGAGGTGGGGAGCATCCCAGGGAGGCCAGGATAGATGGCGCTTCCCCTCACACAAATCCAAGGAAGGAAGAAAAAGGAAATTCTCTGCTCTGACCATTCCTTCAGCAGTGAACTACCCACAGGGAAAGCAGCAAAGCCCTGGGAGGCAGCAGGAGCTGACAAGGGCTGTGGCCTGACAGAGGCCAGAGCCCTGGACTGAAGGTTTAACTAAAACAAGGAGGTTTTCCCTCCCAAGCAGTGTCCAGCCATCCCATCAAGGCTACTCTGGGCCGGCACCAAGCTCCATGCAGCCCTAAAGTGGATCCCTGGAACAGAGTCAGCTCCTTAGAGGCCTGGAAAATATTCCCTGTGCTCTGCCTGTGCCATGCAGGGCTCAGGATTTGGCCAAAGCATAGGCTGCAGTCAACAGACCCGGTCCAGACCCACGGAAGGACTTAAATCCTCCTCGGAGGCTTCAGACACTCGGTTCAACACGCGATAAATCAGAGCGGGGGAGCCCGGGGTCGGGGCAGCGGCGCACACGGGCGGCAGCCCTGGGGACACCATTTTAGGCAATGTGTGAGCACCGGCCCGGCACCGCTGGGCTCCCGCTTCAGGGGCTGGGCTGGCACCAGGCATGGAGCAGGCGCTTGGGCAAGGGGGTGATGGAGGAGCTCATGGGGGCAAACGCCTTCAGGAGTCAGGTTGTGGGATGATGGGCAAGCAACTTTGAGCATGGAGCACACGTAGGAAGGTGGCAGGTCTGGGGGGGCTGCCCCAGGACATCTCCATAGCAATGATCAAGGTGGTCGCCAACGTGTCAGCAAGCGTGGCAAGCTCTGGAGCACCTTGAGTCTCCCATACTCTGCCCTTGAGCCTGTCTGGAAGGACCCAGGCTCTGGACTGGTGGCAAGGGGACAGGGAATTTTGGCCCCCCAAGCTCTGGCAGACACCTTTCCTCAGCTGAAGCTGGAGATGGGATAACAAAATGACACTTTCAAGAATAAATGCTGTTTGCTTTAGGAGAACATTAAGCAGATTAGGTATTGCAGTTGCTTAATTCGTCTCTGGCTGGAAACCATAAAAGGTTATTGCTGCAAGGAGCAGCCTCCTCAGAGGAATTCCCAGGGCAGAGTTGGAGAGGAAGCATCGCTCGCTGGGCTGGGATGGTTCCTGCATTATGCCAGAGCTTCCCATGGGTGAAACATGACAACTCTGGGCTGCTGCATGGGGAGGAAGGAAGCAGTAACAGGCATCCATGGCATGTGACACTCTGGGATGGTCTCAGGGGGTTTGATGCTGTGGGGACAGCAGGATCAGCTGGCTGAGCTGCTCTAGCTCAAGGAAGAAGGCTTCATGCTGTGCCCAAGGCCACTGAGATCCCAACAGAGATTTTCATAATTCCAGTTCAGCCCTCCAGTCAGACCCTCCCTCCTGTAATTGGCTGTGCTGATTTCCCTCGGACAGGCACTGGAGCTGCACCCACAAGTGTCACAGCAGGTGACAGCACCTGAGCAGCCACCACTGGAACAAGCCCTGCCAGCAGTGTCCCATCCTCACCTGCCTGTCCCTTGGCTTGGTGCAGGATGCTGCCTGTCCCCAAGTGACCCTGGAGCCAGGCTGGCGCTGGGAAGGGCACGTCAGAGGAAAACATGGATGTGAGCTCTGGCCACACCAGTCACATCCTCCAACATCAAACATTGTCTGCATTCCCACTGGGGACAGACCACGCCAAACGTGGCAGGACAAAGGCACTGGGCAGTTCTGCTCCATGAAACAATCCCAGGAGGAAGGAAAGACGAGAACGTCTGGGCATTTCCCAGCAGTCAGGGATAGAGACTGTTGGGAAACCATGGAGAGCATCACGGAGAAGAAATAAAATTGATTCCATCTTCCCCTGACCCACCCCTGCCCTCCTGGCACCGCACCAGCTGCCCTTCACATATCCTGTGGCAGGGTGTCCAGAGCTATAGGGGAAAAAAACCTCTGGAAAGCAAGTGCTGAACTCCCTGTGCCAAGATGGGCTGAAGTGCAGTCCCTCGCCTGACGTGGGCCCCTCATGGCCAGCACTGGCAGCGGTGGGGATTGGCTCTGGGCAGGAGCAGGGGAAGATAAGCTGTCCCACACTGTAACACACTGTACAGAGCCACTGCCTTATCGCTGCCCTGGGGCCGGGCCCTTAGGCATGGAGGGCAGGGGAGCAGGGAGTGGGGACTGTTCTCTGCTGTCTCTCAGCTGAAGGGTCTCAGCAGGCCTGAGGGGGGTTTGCAGCCCCTCTGATTCCCCTCCAAGTCACGGTGCAGGTTCCTGCAGTGGTTCTGGGGGGCACTGAGGGAAGGGCCCACATGGACCAGCGAGTGCCACGCTACAGAACATCAGTGTGGGAGAGGGGCTGAGTGAGACCCAAGCATTTTGTGCCCAAGCACAAGCCCCAACAGAACAAACTGCTCTGCAAGCACCTGCTGAAGGGAGCTGGCTGTACCCAGGCCCTCTCCAAAGCAGTCAGTGCTTGGGAGCACCGTGAGGCTGATTCATTTGTTAGAGAAATCAGCCCACCTGAGCCTTCCCAGCCAGCCCATAACCCCCCAGCAGGCATGGCACTGGGCAGGCTAGAGTGGGGTGTCCAGCTGGGGCTTGGAGGAACTGCTTGGGGCTCACCACACATCACAACCTGCAGGGCCCCCACCTCCTCTGAATTAACCTTCCCTCAACTGTTCAGTTTGGATCTTGGCCTCTGGCACATCCACACCAGAAGAGAACTGGGAGTGGGTGGGGAATAACAAAGGAGAAAGAGGAGCAGGAGCTCTGATGCTGCAGGTAAAGATACCCAAAAGCATCAGCCTGAAGGCAGTGTTTGCTCACAAGGACACAAGTGTCTGGCTCCTCCAGGACTGCAAATGTCCTGCTTCCCGGGGCTCTCACTTCACTCTTTCCAAGTCACGGCACCGCAGGCAGAAATGAGGCCAGTTCACACCAGTTGCTGCCATTTCCCACCCCTGCTGCTGGACACAGTGAAGCTCAGCCAGGGCCACCCAAACTGCCAGGGCTCCGGACACAGGGGCTCTGCTCATCAGCCCTCACTGAAAGACTGAAGGAATCTTTTCCCCCACATCTGCTCAAACACCAAACTCTGGCCAGGCAGCATGCAGAGACAGCTGTCTGCAAGCACCGGGACCTCCAGCTCACTGCCAGCCATGAAACAAACTTATTACAAAACCAAAAGGCTGATATTTAACCCATTACTCAGCTCCTGGAGGCAATTATGTGCCTTGAAAAGAAAATTAAATGGAAGGAAAAGTATTAACCACTACTTAAGGCAGTGTCCCCTGCAGGGAGGAGTGGGGGGCACCTCAAAACAAGCTCTGCCCGGGCCCCTGGGGTTCTTTGGTACCTGCTCAGTCCAGGACAAGCTGTCCCTGCCACAACCCAGCTCCCATCACACGCTCAGCCCCCTGTCCCACAGGCCATTACCTCGCTTAAAGGACCATCTCTTCTTCCAGCGCTTGGAAAACGACGGCCAGGAGTGGTTGAGCAGCGAGTCTGACATTTGGGAGCCCTGTGCAAGGTCCAGCCCCGAGCAGGAGACGCCGGCACGGAGCACAGCAGAGCTCAGCGCAGTCTAAGGCAGCGCTGCAGGCTGCAGCCCAGGGGCTGCCAAGGGGGGAGTGGAGAAGCCAAGTGTTTTGTCAGAAGTATCAGCTGATGGAAGCTGTAGCCAGAGAGAAATTCCTGGTCCCTGGCGTTCCCACCTGTGTGGCAGGTCAGTGACTTCCTACAGCTGGGCCTGGGGATTAGTGGCCTGGGAGCAAACACAGCCCCTGAGTGCTGCTGGAGGCTTGCAGACAGAAACAGAAAACAAGCTGTTAACACACCACAGCCCCCCTGCCAAAGCCTCCCTGCTGCGTTCATGGCTGTGAGCATGACAGACCATCACCTTTCAGGCAATTCTTCTCACCTGGCTAAGAGTCACCTTCAGAGAGTTGATATTTTCAAGGCTTGATGTCTTTACATTCATGAAGGCTCCCTATTTACACTTTTTTCTCATTTTCAAGTGGCGTGGCAGACCTTCTGCAAGGGACCCCCTCCATCTGCAACATCAGCATCATCTTGCAGCTCACAGGAAGTCCCAGTCCCCTGACAAGGGCATTTCTCCAAGCCCTCCTCAGGGGAGCAGGTAGGAGCAATCTCAAACTCCCTACCCTCCAAGCCCACTGCTCCCAGCTGGCACCAGCCCCACAGCCCAGACAGGCTCCAAACTTCACTCCCAACCACTCAATTAGGCTAAAGAAGCCAGGTTTAACCCCAGTGCAGCTGCTGGGCTCTGGGGCCAGACCAGAACTCCTCCTTGCTGTCAGCTGATGCCTGTGGCCTCGCTGAGAAGAGCCCAGCCAGTTTGGGAATGACCATAGGTACCTCCACAGCTGGAAGCCCAGGCTGGGCTGGTGATACACAAAAGCAGGTGTCAAAAAGCATTTTTCTTGCCTGGCCACAAACCCCAAAATGTCACCCACCCAGTACAGCCCTGTCTACATCCCCTCTGCTTCCATCTCCCTGATAACACTGGGGACCAGCCCTGCAGTGAGCAGTCCTGAGTGGAATTTGGGGGTCCTGGTCATGGGCCCCTCTTGTGCACAACCCAAACCCAGCTGTGGGCAGTGCCAGGGTGTCTTTGCAAACATTCAGCTGTGGCACAGGAGCAGCAGGAGCCAAGAGCAGCACCCAAAGGATGCCCAGCCAGCCCAGCACTGCCCCAGAGCCCACCACGATGACACCTGGGGGTTAAATCCTGACCTTATCTCCTCTTCACTCACAGCAGAGCAAAACCCTGTGTGGGCTGAGCCTCTCCAGTCCATGTTTTGCGTTGAAGCTCGTGCAGGAGGGAGGCTGCACCAAACCCAGCACTGGGACTTTTGGCTTCAAGACAAGCTGCTTCCTCACAAGGCCTTGAGGAAGGTGAGTGACAAGCCCGCTGTTGTGGGATGGAGCTTGTGCAGAGAGCAACTTACCCTGAGGGCCGGAGGCATCTCTCTGGCGGGCTCCTCGGGCACTCTCAGCTCTGACAGCCCCGGCTTCTTCTCCAGCTGCTGGAGCAGAGCGCGGAGCGGAGCCTCAGCGGGGAAGCAGCGGCCGTGAGGGCGGTTTGCTCACGGGGGCCGAGGCTCAGCCCTCTCACCGCTTCCCCTTTCCGACGGCACAAACAAACCCACCCCTCCCAGGCTGCAGCTCCCACCGCAGTGCCCCAGTGCTGCTCGATCCCATCCTTTCGGGGCTCTGGGCTCTGGAAAGGTCCGGCAAAGCCACCAGGAAGCGCTGTGGGCCCCGGGGCAGGTGATGCAGGGCCCTGCGAGCCCTGAAGTCACGATGGCTGCGAGGAGCTGCTATTGCCACAACTGCTTCCTGTTCCCTTCGGGGAAAAACCGCTCTGTGTGCCCCGAGAGCCCCGCACGCCCGGCCCAGCCCCGGGGCTCCTCGCACCACGGCTCCTCTGCCTCCTACACACGGCTCCTCCTAACGAGTGCCTGGTCTTTGCTGCCATGGTTTGACCTTGTGGAGCAGCAGGGACCCCAAAGCCCGGCAGGTTTGTCTTCTGCAGGGTGAAGTGACAGCACAGCACAGCAATGCCTGTACTGACCATATTCACCTGTACAGGAGAGAGACAAAGACCTCAGCTGCAAGGCAGCGCCCCTGCCCTGCCCTTGGCCAGCAGGCAGAGCCCCTGGCACGCTCCAGGCTCGGGGTTGTTGGCACAGCCATTCCCTCCTTCCCAACAAGCCCCGTGGGCTGAGGCACACACGCTCCTCATCCCAGAGCCCTGAGCACTCACCAACCCCAGCCAAACCCTAATCAGAACAAGAACCACTCACACTCCAATTACTCAGAGACCGCAGCTTTGGCAGCACTTAGAATAGCAATTACCCTGTGCTCCAGGAAACCACAAGAGCAAAGAGGAATTAAGGTTTAATTTCTCTGAAGTCCACAAGAGCTCGATTAGCATCAGAGATCAGGGCAGCTCCTAAACACCAGGCAGCTGCTCTGGCGGTGGGATGGTGAGTTGTCCTTGGCTCTAACACGGACGAGCTCTTTTCCTCCTGCCACGTGTCTGACACGGCTTGGGGGATGCTGAAGCTGATCTGTGCAGGCAGCCTGGAAGAGTGATGAGGGATAATGGCACAAGGACTGTCCGAGCCTCAGCAGCCTCCCCACAGCATCCCAGAGCGCCCAGCAGGAAGAAAATCTCCCAGGACAGCAAGTTCAAGTTTTGTGGCTTCACTTAGTTTTGAATTTTAGGATCCCCAGAGAACAAGCCTGTGCCAGAAGAAGTGACTCCAAAACATCTTAATACACCAGTCTGTTAATGATCATTCTCACAGAGAGAATTCTGGAAGGCTTAGGAAAAAAAGGCACTGTTGGGCCCCTGAGTGCTGTGTCCAGTTCTGGGCCTCTCACTGGAGAGAAGGGAACGGAGCTGGGGAAGGGGCTGGAGAGTCAGTCCTGTGAGGGAGCTGGGGGGGCTCAGCTGGGAGAAAAGGAGGCTCAGGGGGACCTTCGGGCTCTGCACAACTCCCTGACAGGAGGGGGCAGCCCTCACCTCGCTGGTGGAGCCGCTCAAGAGAGAAATCTTGGCTCTGGTGAAACAAAACCAAGTTTAAGTTAGAAACATCCCCAGAGGGACCGGGGCAGGACAGGAGGCTCCTGGTGCACACCCCGTTACAGCAGCTCCACCACAGGACAGGGTGGGGCTGATCCTCTGCCTTTGATGCTTTAAAACCAGCAGTGAGGAGGAGTTCCTCCAAGGAGGGAGCACCTGGCCCATGCCCAGGAAATAAACAGAATTACATCAGAGAGCCACAGCTCTCGATGCTCCAGAAGGAATCCTGGCACCAAAGTTCACCAGATGGCATCAGAGGCATCACCCCAGAAGCCCCAAGGTGAGGACAGGAATCACCAGAGCCATCAAGTAGAGGAGTTCCACTGGCTTCACACTACAAGCCTACAGTTGGTTGAGCTGTGGGTTTTGGTTTTTTCCTTAATGCCATTTATTTAGCCACTTATTCCAAGGTATGAATTTAGTGCTTTCTCTATGGCAAAGCAGCCTTCAGTGCTGCACAGACAGCAGACACAAAATGGACAGTTATTCTTGGATAATTTATTCAGAATTTTAATATAAACAGTTAATTGTTCAATATTCTGACACACAGCAAGGATTTTTTTTTTTTTTTTACTATTCAAAGATTTTCTGTACATGTCACTGCTTGGCTCTTAGATATGAAAACATTGAAAAAATAAATCAAGGGGAAAGGTTTTTCTCTTTTTTCTTCCTTTTTTTAAAAAAATCATGGCACATTTGATCCTTTATTTCAAACAAGAGGTATCTGCAGTACTATTTGTATTCTGGAACCTTAGATACACAGAGGGCAAGGTAGAAGCAGCAAGAATGAAAAAAATTAAAAACCCCAAGACTTCACAGAACATCACCCAACATGTAACTGAAACTATCTGTGGTTTATTTATGTGAAGCAGAGAGCGTTTGCTTTGGGCTGTGCTGGATGAAGTTGATGTCCAGTTCCCCCATCCATGAGGGTCCTCAAATACAAACCAGTTTTGATAGTCCAAGAATAAAATCACTCCCCTAACTAAAGCAAAAGATAATGCTTTTCCTGCTTAAATAACACTCTACCTCTGCAGTTTTAGAAGTGGCCTTTCTAAAATTCTCCATCAGTTTTCATGGGAAAAGACTTGGAAGTGGGGATGGTGGAAGCGTTGGAATGCTGCTGGGAGAGTCTGGATTTACAGAGCTTTGGTGTCGAGTCCAGCCCAGAGCTCTCAGGTAAAGAGCCCTCAGCTCAAGGTTTACTGGTGCTGCTGGGACTGATCAGGGGCTGGAGCTCAGCAAAGCAAGAGCCCACATTTAACCTCCACTGATGGCTCCTCTTAAGCTGCCAGGACTATTCCAGGTCCTCCCAACCACCAGACCCTGTTCCCAAGGGATCTTTCTGGGCTGAGAAAGGAAACTATTGAACACCACCAGCTGGAACACTGGAGTGGGAACAAAACCACTACCAGGAACAGAATTTCTGGCTGATTGCAAATCTGTTGGCAAAAAAAAAATAACAACACCATAGGAGTTAATACTAACTTTATTATACAATATTTAAAAAGTCATTTCTCTACCTGTCCCCTTACAGCTTGCATTGTGCTGCAGTGAATTTGCCCAAACTGCAAGAATAAGTGCTTCCTTCCAGGAAGGACAAGAAAATTCATTTTAAAAAGAAATACACATTTAATGACAGCAGATTTGCTAAAAACGGTAACTTTAGAGTTGCTTTTCAACAGTCAGGTTCCTCCAAAAGTCAGCTAGATGATTGGCTTCACTCTTGTGATGCTCCTAACGAGGCTGAACACGTCAAGGCTTTTACACCGACACTCACGGACAGAATCCAAGCAAAGGGAACACAGAGCCAAGCAGAAGGTAACAAAAAGGCCAAATTCCATTAAGTTCATACAAATACCAAACTAATCTTATGTCGAATTTCACGAAGTAACTATTTCTTGATTCCAACCCATTCAGCAGTTCCTTTCCCTGGACCACAGGACACTCGGAGGGGCGGCGGCTCTTTGGGTAGGGCCGGGGTTCCTGCGAGTCCCCGGCTCCAGGAGGATCACAGGGTTCATTTGCAGTTCCGAGCTCCCTCCAGGCTCTGAGCCGATCCCACATGGATCACGGGAGCACCTGGCACAGCCTTGACAGTAAGGTTTTATGGCACAAGGATATTTTACGTTCTGGCTTGTAAAACAAGGTTCCAGTCTTGGTAGCAGGAAGGGCCCGGGACACCTCAGGTCCACCTTTGTGTCACAGTGGCTTTGAGAGGGAACTTGACTGCATCCCTCCCTCTCTCCTCTAAAGCAGAGGCTCAGCACCCTTCTCACTCCTGTCATTTCCTATTTGCCTTCAGCACAGTCAGCTCAGTAACACAAGAAACGACTTTGAGATTATTTTTTTTTTTTCCCAAAGAGATACCAACACTATAGCCAACAGACTAAAATTAAGCAAAGTGTCCCATCGCTATAATACAAATTTAGGAGGAAAGAGATAAACTACCCATAAATTAAGAGTACCCTTTAGCAACCTAAAAGCAGCCTCTTCATACCCACACAGCTGCTTTACCATCGTTGCTGCAGCGTGGTCTAATTCCCATCACCTTTCCCAACCCAGTGCTGGCACCGAGTTTATGTCTGAGCTCTTCTATTTTACAACACAATAGAGTATTTACAAGCAGCCAAGACAGACACGTTCCTAACCCAGCAGCCAAGCTTTGCAGCGCTGCGCTGGCCCGCGAGAGAAGTTCCAGATTGGCAAGAGCCGCTCAGGAAGTGGCAATCGAGTTTAATGTGGAAACCTTTCTGAGAAACCTCTCCAGCCTCGCACTTCAGACGTTTTCTCAGTGAAAGCTCAGCAGAGATCAGCTTCTTGCTCCTTCTGATTGACCAGAGTGAATTTCTGGCTACGTGGTGGTGTCAGACTGTGCCCAGGAGGCTCCAGCTGCTCCTGGACAGGCTGAGGGGTCTGTCCTGCTGCCCCGTGCTGTGAGCAGGGCATTCTCTGCCCACAAAGGGCAGGAACCAACCCTCCAACAAATATTAATGCAAGGAAAGAAAGAGCTTCCCACTGCTGGCTGCCCTCCTCCAGCCATCCCACCTGCTCTCCTGCACTAGTGTTTGGTTCCTCCTAAGCAGCAGCAGCAGAGTATTGTGCTTCCACTGCAACTGGGGAATTTTGCCCCGTAAAGAAGTGGCCGGAGCAAAGAGCAGCAGCTTCCCCAAGGAAGGCTCAGCACAGCAGCCCTGCCTGGGCTGGGGTCTCTGGCAACACCCCAGAGATTTCAAGAGCACTTGAGTCTCCATTTGCAGGAATTCTCTGAGCAGGAATCAGCGAGATCCGAGTGAGGCATTCGGGCATCCCTGGGGCGAGGATCTTCCAGCAGCAGAGACCAAGGTGTCGGCTGTGAGCCAAGGAAGGATTTTCCAGCAGTGAGAGCTGGGCTTTGCGGGTGATGTTCATTTATTCTTCCTAATTCTACAGCTGAGTGTGATCTGTAACAGCCACGAGCAGCAACCACTAGTGTTATTTGTTTTACAGAGGAGAAACACGATACCCTCCCCACCGGTACCACACATCTTCCCTCCCCCTGGGCACAAGGTAGGAAGGATGAGTAACCTTCACACAGTGCTGGGTACAAACAACTGCTCCGTTTGGTGCAGGGTGAAGGTGACACTGAGCCATGGGAGGGGACTGCCTGTCCATGGAGCAGCACACGCTCCCTGGCTCGGCCATCTGAGTGTTCAAACCATGTGTACTCACAGGGCCAACCAGTATCAACAGCATGGAAAAGCCAGACCCAATACGAGGTTCCAATGTTCCTTCAGGTAAAAGATCTTCTATTCCCACAGTTCTGATCACTGCCATTGGAAATGTTATCAAAGCAAGGATGTGCTGGGAAAGGTTTGTTTCAGGAGGTCACTGGCAGGACCCTGGGTCACAGAGCACAGTGAGAAGAGCAGTGACCAAGCCACCCCAATGCAACCCCAACAGCAAGGGCTGGTCCCAGTCCCTGCTCCATGCTGGCACATGCTGATCCAGGAGGAAGCAGCCTGCTCCTTTTAGGTCATGAGTTCACTAAAGTCCAAACATTTAAATGGCTCTTTTGTTCCTTTTTTTTTTTTCTTTTTTTTCTTTTCTTTTTTTTTTTTTTTTTTTTTTTTGTAATCACAACAGAACTAAGGGATGAGATCAGATCCAAATTTGTAAATGGGCTCATTGGCCATTACTGTTCAGATTAGGGATCAACAGTGATGAGCCATTCTCCTTCCCATTCCCTTCATGAATGGTCCCTGGTATTGGAATCAGCTGATACTGATTTTCCCTGATCCACAATAGGTCCAGACCAGAATATTTAAACAGGTTTAGAGGTGCGTAGTATTAAAAAATATCCTTAAGAAACACTGAGGTAGACTGCACCAGAACAGGACAAAAATAATCCCACCACATCCACTTGCCAAGATTCTGCGGATACAAATTTACATGTTCTGTGTGTTTAAGAAAACAAATTGTTGCTTTTTTTTTTTACAGTGTTTTATATATTAAAATAAATAAAAAAATTCTAATAAGAAAAACTTCTCTTCCTTAGAAAAGTGTGAGAATATGTCTTCTTTCCTGCAGTGTAGTATAGAGCTGCTAAACAGTTACGACTTTGTAAAGCAGAAGAAATGTAAACGAGGCCTTTTGAAATCCAAAGGTTCTCACCCATGTCTGGACTGTGTTTTCCACTCAAATTCGTGGAGCAACCTGTACCCTCCACCTGGGCTGAACCGAGCAGCCTCCAGCAGCAAAGGGCCCAACGGCTCCTGGTGCTGCCCAGAGTCTGTCGTGCCCCCTTTTGTGACTCTGAAGGGCTGTTCTGGCCAGAAGCAGCGGGGGCAGAGGTTCCCAGAACCAGCTGCACCCCCGGGTGTGGGCTCAGAGAACTCCTCCCTAGGGACTGCAGCCCCTCTGCCTCGCTCACAGCAGCAGCACTGCCCAGGCTGGAGTCACAGCCCAGCCCATGTTCCTGAGCCAGGCCACCTCGCTTTCTCCTGGCAGAGAGCACAAAACACATCTTGGACTTCTCCAGGAGGAGAAGTGAAGGCCTGAGCATCTCTCCCTGCTCTTCAAGCACCTCCTGCATGACACGGGCCTGCGACATCCATCATCTTCCTTCCCTGCTCCCGCGCTGCTCCCGCCAGCTCCGCGCTGGTTTCACCAGCCCCAGATGAGTTTCACCCTTGGTTCTCCAACATCAGGTGCCCAGCAGCTCTGTCCTTGCAAACAGCAGCACAACAAAGCACGGTCCTGACGGTGAGCGCTGACGTCCCCGCGAGCCGCGTCCCGGAGTTCTGCAGCGGGAATCTTGGGGAACACAAGGCTGGAGGCCTGGGAGCAGCAGAGAGGCAGCAAACCTTGGTCACCTCTGATGTGCAGAGCCCAGGGCTTTGTGCTCCCCCCTTCAGTGTCCTTTCCTCAGCTCCACTTCGTGCTCATCTTCTCTCTCCGGCTGCATCTGCGGCACGGAAGGCAAAGCGAGGGGCACGGGGGCAGAGGAGGAGCAGGACTCGAGGCCAGGATGTTCTGTGTCCTTCAGCTCCCAACACCCAAAGATGGGGCTTCGACTGGAGCCAGCTGACTGTGTTGTATAAATCATGAAACTATTACAAAGCCTTGTCAAGTATGAACTGAACGTGTGCTTCATCGCTCCTGCAAGGCTAAAATTAGTTCATTCTGAAATCTTTGGACCACTTTAAGACCAAACAATCCCCCAAAACTCTCCTCGCCCCAAAAGGATCATAAACAGTCAATAATTTATATGAAGTTAAAATTTAAACTAAAGACATCTTTAAATATGTTACAACAAACAATATATATACTCAATGCTGTAAGGACAGAAAACTCCGTGTCTCAGGTCAGGGGACTCCTACTTCGTTTGGTCTTGAAAGTACCCACAAATCTCAGAGTTCTGCTCATTTAGCTCCCAGCACATTTTCCTCATTTGTTAATGAGAGAAAACCTGCTCCCAAGAGTCCTCAGTATAAAAAATAATCTGTTTAGGATTCAGTCCCTCCAGGGAAACGGGGAAAAAAGATAAGTACACACTTCCAAGAAGAGGAAAGCTCCTGTGAGAACAGAGAATCATAGAGTATGCTGAGTTGGAAGGGACCCACCAGGATCATCAAGTCCAACTCCTGGCCCTGTGCAGGACACCCCGAGAATCCCACCATGTGCCTGAAAGCGCTGTAAGTTGTGCACAAAACCACAAGTGTCTCTTTTGCTATAGGGTACACCCCACATGTTGATACTGCACACACGCACACACACGCCCACGCACGCACCCCGGGGCTTCCACCCCTTGAAAACAAAAGTATGAAAGCAGCAGCTATTGGTCAATCTGAGGATCTGGCGCGTCCGACTGATGTGCTGAATCCTTCAGCTGTAGTGGAGAGCCTGCCTGAAAGCCTGGAATTCTACTGGAAATGCATCTTGTTCCACGCTGCTGGGCTGGAGCTCAGGCACCAGAGAACTTCACGTCTTCTGCTGGCAAACGCAGATGCTTCTCCTTCAGTTGAACTCACACGGTCGCTTCCTGTTGTGAAACCATGGTTACAGAAGGGACAGCAGCCATGGAAACCTCTTCCATTTATGTTCACAGATAAGTCCACTGACAACCAGTCAACTTGGCAAAAAAAAAAAAAAAAAAAATTAATCATAAGATGATTAAAAATCTGAAGAGTTTGTAGATGTGTGTCATACACTGTGGCAGCAATAACAAGAGTCCTGAGATTTGTGGAAGGGGGGAAAAAAGCAGACACAACCCTTGGGCCAAACAGGAAGTGTTAGGAAGGACTTGACCTGGGCATGGAGAGAATCCGCCCGTTTTTCTTGCCACCGTTCATGTGAGTGTAAGGGATGTGCTCCTCGTAGTTGCCCTTGAGGGCCATGGAGGGTCCATTGTCCCTCCCCAGCACTTTGTCCCTCTGTGAGTACGAGGAGGGGTCGAGGGGAATGCTCTCCATGTTCTCGAAGTCCATCTCGTACTCCTCCGTCTCCAGAGGTTTGTTCTCCTCGCTGTAGAAGAAGGAGACCTCGTGGAAGCTGGGGTGCAAGTCCTCCTTCAGCATCTCGATGATCTCAATGAAGGTGGGGCGCATCTTGGGGTTGTACTGCCAGCACATCTGCATCAGGCTGTGCCTGCAGCAGCACAGAGCAGAGTCAGGGGCAGCAGAAACAATCCCACGTTCAGACACCCATGGCAGACCCCCCACCACCCACACCACGCCTCTGACACCCCAGGTTGCTTGTTCTCTTTCCAGCCTCCACATCTGCCTGTAGATCCTGACACTCCTTTTTCTCTATTTCTGTCTAGATGAAAAATTCCTTCCGATTCCTTCAATTGTTCTTGACTTGGCTGCTGAAGGAAACAGGGCTGTGGTTCACAGACTCTGTGTGGGTGTGTGTGTGTGTGTGCACACGCACTCACAGCCAGGTCATCCTTTTTTCATTAATTCCCTTTTAATTTTAACTCAGCCTGAAAGATAACAAAGCTCCCAAAACTTCAAGGAAAATGGGAGGCTGGGCAGAGGACAGAGGTCCTGTAAACATCCCACCCAAAAGAAAGGCTGCAGCAAGCAGTCACATGTTATCAGACACCATGGAGAAAGAACTCACAAATACAAATAGAGTTTCAAACTGGAGCTTGTAACTGGCCATCAGACAAATGTCCAGCACAGCAGGCTTTTTTCATAGGGATACTCACAAAACATGTTTATTTTATGACTCTGGAAGTGCTGTTTTGGCCAGAAGCAGCTGGGGGAAAAGGCTACCAGAACCAGACAGAGTTACTGTCTGTGCTCCCTTTTCCAGCCAGAGCTGCTTTCCCTCACAAGTGCTCCAGTGTGAAAGACAGAGAATCCCAGCATCACCAAGGCTGGAAAAAACCTCCCAAGATCATCGAGTCCAACCTTTGACCCACCCCCACCTTGTCACCACCCCAGGGCACTGAGTGCCTCATCCAGTCCTTTCTTGGACACCTCCAGGGATGGGGACCCCAAACCTCCCTGGGCAGCCCCTTCCCTGGATTGCTAAGGATGTTTTGGTGGAAATCTGTGGGAGATGCCTCACTAAAGTCTGCTTTGCTCCTCCCCAGTCGAGGAGGGGTTAAGAGGTGCCCCAGGTCAGGCCATCTTTGTTGGCCACACTTCAGGCAGAGTGCAGCTGGGCTGGTTGTCCCTGCTTGCCCACTTACAGCCTCTCCGGGCAGTTGTCCGGCTGATCCAGGTATCCTCCATCCATGACAAACTTTAGCACCTGTTCATTGGAGAGTCCCTGGTACGGCTGCTCTGCCAAGCTGCTTATTTCCCAAAGGACAACACCAAATGACCTAAGGGAGAGAAAAGGCTCCTGGTGAGAACAAAACATCCTGGAGCCCTCCCAGTGACAGAGTTATTTTGGAAAAGGCACACTTCAAAAGAACACGACTACATTTTCATGGGAAGCGTTTCAAAACAACGGCTTTGTTTTGTCTGTGCTCTGAGCAAGTCAGTTTAAACTATGTGTGCTAAAACAAGGAGCTCCTGAGCTGGAATCCATCTGGGACTGCAGAGGACAACTTACCACACGTCGGAGTAGGTGGTGAACACCCCGTCCTTCAGCGACTCCGGGGCCATCCAGCGCACGGGCAGCAGCCCTTTGCCTCCCTTGCGGTAATAATCCGTCTCGTAGATGTCCCTGGTCATCCCAAAGTCTGAGAGAAGCAATTGGGATGTGTTAAATGCCTCTCCCTCCATCCTGCTTTTCCTCTGCAACACCTCCAGATGGATGTTGCCTTCCCCCCACACTGCCAAAGCCCAGCCTGTAGTCGTCTGTCACCTCGTGATTAATGTTCAAAACATTTCCCTTTTCCTGCATTTTTTCTACGGAGTCACAACAGAGACTCCAGAGTTAAATTTTTTGGTGACAGCTTCTATTCTAAACATGATTTTATTTATCCTCTGTAAATAAAACAGAGCTCCCTTTGCCTGAAATCCCACTGCCCTGGCTTTAACTCCAGAGAGCTCTGAAAAATCACCACGCTGTGGGGTTCCAGGTTATTTTTAAATGTTGTATTTATTATTTATAAAAGGGTTTGGGTTAAAAACTGGATTAAATTACTTTTAAATGCCACCTGACCCAATGACAGGATTATCAGCACTGGGTTTGTTGTATCCAACTCCTTCTTTGTCTTAATTCTCATGGAAGCAAAAACCAGTGAGACAAACCCAGGTAGTTTAGGTTGGAAAGGTAATGAACTTCTAGGACAGAGGTTTGGGAACAGAGAAGGTGAGCAAAGCTGCTCTGGTTCTACAGGAGATGTTCTTACTGAAGTCCCCACAATTCTGTCACAGGCAAGAAACAGATAGAAGTGCTGCAATTTCCCAGAGGCAGACAGTGAGCATCACCCCTGTTTGACACATTGGTGTTTTATCAATTTGCTTTTACAACAACCACGATGCACAGAAGCATCTCCTGATCACAGAACGGGCTGGGTTGGAAGGGACCAGCAGCACCTACCCCCGATTTTCACAGTGAAGTCCTCTGCCACCATGCAGTTGCGGGCTGCCAGGTCCCTGTGCACGAACTTCTTGGCGTTCAGGTAGGCCATGCCATCGGCGATCTCCGCTGCCATCTGGATCATCTCCCTCAGCGTCGGCGGCGGCCGCCCGGGGTTATTCTGCAGGGGAAAAATCACAGCCACACAATGCTCTGGGTTAGATGTGACCTTCAAGGTCATCCACTTCCCTGCCCTGAGCAGTGGCACCTTCCAACCTGGCCTTGGACACGTCCAGCTTCTCTGGGCAATCTGTGCCAGGCCCTCCACACCCTCACAGACAAGAATGTCTTCCCAAAATCAAATCAAATCTACGTTCTTTCAGCTTAAAGCCATTAAAATAAAGTGTTAAACCCCAAATCAAGTCACTCTGTTCCACAACAGACTCCCTCTCTCGTCTTTACCTCAGCTTCAGGTCTCAAAGAGCGCAGGTAACTTTTCAGATCCCCATGTGCCATCAGCTCCATGACCACCAGAGTGGGCTGTCCCTTGGAGACCACTCCGAGGAGGCGAACCTGGAAAACGAGTGAGAAATTCCCTCAAGGCTGTGTCCAAACAGAGGGGGCAAAGCCAACTCCCCCCAAAACAGAGCTGAGAACAGATGATTGCTTCTAAGCCAATCATCTATTAAAATACCCTACATGGGTCTTGCTACAATACATCTTTCATAGTTCTACTTCTCTAAAATATCTTGTCTATTTGCAAAGTCATCATTTGAAACTTGTTTCTATTTCATCTGTCCTATTCCATGGCCTAAGTCAGCATACTTTATCTCAAAGTTTGAGATACAGATGCACAAGACTATGTGAGCTTTCTGTCAGGCTTTGAGAACTCTCTACAAATCCATTTCCCACACCCCACAAGGTCAGGCTGAGAGGTTTACAAAGAGCAGCAGTGAAACGACCTGGGCAGAACAGGCTCTGTGGAGCTGATCCATCAGAACTGGGATCTCTCCCTGCTCTACAAATCCAGCAGGGAGAGATCCCAGCTCTGATGGATCAGCTGCCTCTGCCGCTTTGGCGAGCTGAGGGTCGGGCTCTGAAGGCACCGCAGAGCTGAGCTGTGTGCTGAGGCACCCAGCACCTACCACATGATGGCAGCTGAAGCCTTTCATCACGGAGGCCTCGTTGAGGAACTCGATGCGCTCGCGCAGGCTGGCGGACTCGTTCACCGTCTTCACGGCCACGCGCGTCTCGGGCTCTCCCTTCACGATGTCCTTGGCAATGCCCTCGTACACCATCCCGAAGGAGCCCTGGCCCAGCTCCCTCAGCAGGGTGATCTTGTCCCGTGGCACCTCCCATTCGTCAGGGACATAAACTGTTGGGCACAGAGGAACAGTTCTGAGCTCAGCATCTGCTGAAAGGCGCTCCCGCAGCAGCCTGGGTTAGCGCTGCCACACCATAGGGGGAATAATTCTGCAGAAGGACCACAAAACTCCACACAGACAACTCCAACCCCACCCTGACTGCAAGATCACACAAGAAATAAGCTCTGGTTGCTCTCACCATCACTGGCACTGATGTACTCGGGGTTGGAGGATGCATACAGGGGTCCTGTTGGTCCTTCGGTTTGTCTGGAAGAGACACAAACTCCTCAGCACTCCGCAGCCTCTGACACCCTCGAGTTGGATTAACCCCCAAACCATGCAGCAAATAAACTGTCAGATTTCCTATTTCCTGCACTCGAATTAATGCTGCAATCACTATGGAAATTAGAAACCAAACAAAAACTGACTCCCAACTAAGCAGCAAAACTTTTGGATGTAAGTTTTGGTGTTTCTGGTGAAAACAAGAGAAAACTGCTCTCACCTCTTTTTCACAAGCACATAAGCAGCTCCAATAATTCCAGCGATTATTATGGCAAAAATAATCGGAACAATGATAACAGCAATGTTTGGCTGAGCATTCACTAGGAGAGAAAGAGAGAGTTGGAGGTATTGTACAAGTCCAAAATACAAATTTCTTCCTCGATAAAATCTTTCCCTCCAATAAACTGGAACAAATACAAAACTAGAGGCTATTTCAGATCAAAATGTGGGGCTGGTCAGAATGAGGACTAATAAACAAAAGCCACGTGTTCCCAAGGAATTTCAGGTTCTTGACAACTTGACGTTTTTTGGTAAACATTTAAAGGCTCTATGTGCCTCTCTGGGCACTTGCTACACCCCCATCCTCCAGCAATAACCCGAGTTTCTGTCAGGGATTGAAAGGACAGAAATAAGATGAACTCACAATAATCAGCCACGTAAAAATAGGTGGGCTCTGTCCAGGAGCCGTTCCCGGCCAGGGAGGTGGCGCGGATCCGCACGCTGTAGTTGCCAGGCTGCAGCCCCCGGAGCTTGCAGCCGCTCTCGCTGGCAAAGTGCTTGCGGGACACGCAGAAATGGGCTTCCTGTGGGGACAGGGGCTGTGGCAGGCTCATCCTGCAGCACCCAGGGCCCTCTGACAGCTCCTGGGGGCTCCTGCAACACTCAGAGCTCCCTGACAGCTCCCAGGGGTTCCTGCAGCACCCAGAGCTCACTGAGAGTTTCCTGAGAGCTCCTGCAGCACCCAGGGCTCCCTGAGAGCTCCCCATGACTCCTGCAACACTCAGAGCTCCCTGACAGCTCCCAGGGGATCCTGCAGCACCCAGAGCTCCCTGAGAGTTTCCTGAGAGTTCCTACAGCACCCAAAGTTCCCTGAGAGTTTCCTGGGGGCTCCTGCAGCACCCAGAGCTCCCTGAGAGTTTCCTGGAGCATCTGCAAGACTCAGAGCTCACTGAGAGCTCCTGGGGGCTCCTACAGCACCCAGGGCTCCCTGACAGCTTCCCAGGACTCCTGCAGCACCCAGAACTCCCCCAGTGTTCCCTGAGAGCTCCTGTGGGCTCCTGCAGCACCTTCCCAGCTGGCAAACACACACCCAAGGGCCATCAGCCTGCTCCAGGTTAGTGGTTTGTGCTGGATTTGTGTTTTGCAGGGCAGTAGATCAGGTTACAGAGAGCAAGTGCCAAGTGCTGCTCTGGTTCTCAGCACTGGGCCTGCACTGGTGGGTGCCACTGTTCTTGTGGCACTGACACCAGCCCTGTCCCCCTGGCACTGACACCAGCCCTGTCCCCAAGAGCTCGTGGGCTGCTCAACACCTTCCTAACTCCTCTACGCAACTTAAATTCCACAGAATCACAGAAACATCAAGGTTGGAAGAGACTTTCAAGGTCATCAAGTCCCAACAACCCAGCACCACCATCATCAGCCCTATAACGTGTCCCCAGGTGCCACATTCAGACACCTCCTGAACACTTCCAGAGATGGTGATTCCACCATCTCCTTGGTCAATTTATTCCACTGCCTGAGCACTCCTGCAGGGAATTTTTTTTCTGGTATCTAATCTGAACCTCCTTGGTGCAACTTAAAGCTTTTTGACTGAGACACAGCAATGTGGGGTTTCTGTCCTGTGAAATAACATTTTTACAAAAGCTCCATGCAGAAAGTTGGCAAATCAGCTAAACTTGCTGAGCCAACATGCACCACAGAGGCAGATTATTTCCTGATGTTGTCCCAGGCTTCCAGAGGAGATAAAATCACCAGGGAAGTTTTGTATTCCATTAGTCCTGCACCAGAAAACCCAACTAGACAGGGCACTGTGTGCACAAGGACTGTCAAATCCTAAAGAGCCCGGGGCTTCCAGGTGGAGCCACTTCTCCAAAGGTGCTGGGAAAGCAGAACCTCTCACCTCTGTCTCCCCGAGCCGCCCGTAGTTCACCTCGTAGAGCACAATGAGGCCGTTGGGCTCCTTTGGCTCCTGCCACTTCAGATGCACAGTGTTCTTCTCCACCAGCTCATGGGAAACTGGGCCAACGATGTCATCAGCCTTAGCTAGAACCAAGTTCAAGGTCAGGTTTAGTTTAGGTTCAGTTTTAGTTAGTCTTTGGGCAAAATTCACACCTGCCAATACCTCATCCACCCTCCTTTCCCAGCGGGACGTAAGGACAGCCCTGGTCTTACACACTACAGCTGCCTCCCACGGGAAAAGCAGCATTTTGGGAACAGCCACCAAGCCACAGCAGGGCTCAGGGGGAGAGAGAATCACCTTCTGGCATGGTCCTGGCACTGACATAAGCTGCCACGCTGCAGCGGGACTCCTGGGCGTCGTGGTTGCAGGCGTGCAGCTCGATGCGGTAGCCGGTGAAGTGCCGCAGCCCCGAGATCACCAGCGACTCCTTGGACAGCACCTTCTCAAAAGGCTTCTGCTCCTCTGCACCCTCAGCTGCTGCTGAGTTGTTGGGAGAGGAGGGGATGGTGGGTAACACCACGGTGGCATTTGCCACGGAGCCGAGGTCTCTTCGTTTTCTTGACGGCCTGTTAAACAAAGATCAGTTGTTGTGGTCAATGTCAACACATCCAGCTGAAAAGGAAGAGTTAAAATGGGAGAGCTCAGAGTGTCACTGAAAACTTCAGCTGAACTCTGATATTTGCAATGCAACAGAGAAATTCAGGATTTTTTTTATTTTTAACCAAATAAAAAATTTTGTCTTCACAAAATTCTGTATCCCCCAGACTCGTCTCCCCGCACAACTGCACACAGGGAGATAAAATAAAAATAAACCAATCCAAGCTTCAAGAATTTGCTTGAGAATTCAGGTGCCCCTGGATGTCTCAGCTGGGTCTAAGTTTACCAGGTTGCCTCACGGATGCCTCGGGCAGGGTTGCAATGCTTTGGAGTTCAGCTCCCACCCGCTGCAGCTCCGAGCACACCAGGTCACGCCACGGCCCCGACTCGGTGACCTCAGATGTGCCACATATCCCAAGTGTCACTAACTTGCACTTATAAAGCAAAAGGCCACTCTCCCAGCTCTCTGGAATACATTTGCCACTCTCACCCCTAAGGCTGAACCTCGGTGGATACACAAAGCGTTTTAACCTTCTCCCAAGAGATCAAATCTATTAAGTCCTTTTCAAAGCATGCATTTGGAACTCATGATTCTGATTATATATTCATTGTGTGGTTTTGTTAACCAAATGTTGCTCCTCAAGTTATTGCATTTCGGTCTGAAAATACAATTTTTTCACTTGTAAAACCAGCACCTGCAGTGTGACCATGTCACCTTCCCTGCCTGCACCTGAGGGCCACCAGCCAGCTTTAATGTCAGGTCTTGTCAGCAAATAAACAGAATAAATGCAACAGAATTAAGAAGCATTCAAAAATTTCATTTTCTTGGCAAAAAAAACCACAAACAAAACAAAACCAGAACCCAAAGAAGAAGGGATCAGTACCAAACCAAAAGTGCTCAGTCTAACACTCTTATGTGCTGCCACACATTTGCCACAGGGAATTCCAGGTCGGGAAGTAACCAAGGTGGTGAATCAGTAACTGTATTCAGTTACACAAAAGGAATTAATGCCAGCTGAAATCCAGACCATGTATTTTAAGGGGGTGATGATCTTTTTGTGTGTGTGTGCATGTGTGTGCAGCTATTAAAGGGTACAAAGAGTGACCTGAGCTGAACCCACACTTGAGGCATCTCCAGGCTCTAAAAATGTAACAAGCTGTTGAAGCAAATCTTTGCTGCTGAACTGAACTTTCCACTGCCACCTCTGACTACCCAGGCCATGGCCAGCCCCAGCCCCAGCAGGGACTGCTCTGACAGGTCTCTGCCACCTTCCCCTTCCCTGGTGCTGTTTCTCCTCCTACAGCAAAAGCCACCAGCCAGAAAGCAGAGTTTGAGATGTCCTCAAACCAAACACTGGGCTGCACACAACACAAGACAAATATTCACAGAGTTGTCTCATCACAGAATGGTTTGGGTTGGAAGGGCCCTCAAAACCCATCCAGTGCCACCCCTGCCATGGGCAGGGATACCTTGCAGTGTCCCAGGCTGCTCCAAGCCCTGTCCAACCTTGGGCACTGCCAGGGATCCAGGGGCAGCCACAGCTGCTCTGGGCACCCTGTGCCAGGGCCTGCCCACCCTCACAGCCAACAATTCCTTCCTGCAGAGTATTCATCCACCTGATGACAAAGCAGGACGGCAAACAGCAGGTTCAGCAAGCACATTCCAGTCTGAAGTTTTCTCTTTCTTACTAATTAACTCTTTTTGGAGCTGCTGTTCCCTCTGCCTGTGTGGTGGTGTGAGCAGTGTCCCCTCAGGATGGGGCAGAGTTCAGGGACCCAGCTCTGGGTCATGCCACCTCCCTCCTTGGGGAGGATTCCTTATGGTCAAACAGGACCTGGTTTGCATAAAAGCAAAGCTACACCCTCTGTTTATCAAGTGTGAATTCAGCTGATCCTCGTGTTCAAGGGAATTTTGTTTTTCACAAGTAAAACAGTAATTTGACCACTGATGCAACACGGAGTAAAATGCAAGAATTCCTTCTCAAGTCACAGAAAGTTAATAAAAGCTTTTGAAGCTGTAAATCCCCAATCTTCCCATATTTTTAATCCTGGATTTGGAGCAAATCTCTTGCCAAACTCTGTGTTTTCAAACATTAGACTCTTCTCAGAGTTGTTCCAGTGTAATTTGCACTGAGGCCATCCCAGCAGCTCCAGGGAGTTCCCTGTGAAACCCTCAGGTCCAGGTTCCTCCTGTCCTCCTCACAGGTGACCAGGAGGTGTGAGGGGGCTGGAAGTGACACCTCAGCACACACAGCATGGCCTGTGCTGGAGGATTCCAAAAATGCCTCTGGTACCTTAAGCCAAGCTTTTCCACACCCCTGAAACTACCCCAAGTCAGCTGGCCTGGCAAAAGCATTTTAGATTGGTCTGTACAATTAACTGAATTGGGAAAAGCAGGGGAAAACAATTTCTTTTAAAGTGAGTCATTCCTCAGATCCTGCTCCCCAGGAACATTGGGAATGGCACAAATGTGTGTGACCGAGGACAGAGAACTGGGGCTGCTCCTGCTCTTGCTGCAGTGGTGATGGAGGGAATACCTGGAATGACATCCTGAACAGCAGCCACTGAGCTCCCCTCTGCCTCTCAGGACTTTTTCTGAAATCTTTTCCTGCTTCCCACAGAACCATGGAGGGGTGAGGCTGGAGGGCACCTCTGGGGATTGTCTGATCCAAGCCCCTGGCCCAAAGCAGGGGCAGCTGGAGCAGGGGGCTCAGAACCACACTGGACCAGGGATGGGGACTCAGACATCCCTGGGCAGCCTGTGCCAGGGTGTAAGCAGCCCTGAGCTCCAGGCTGTGCAGAACTCCTCCAGAGTGAGAGCAAATAATGCAGGAAAGAAGAAACACAGCATCAGCTTCTGCTGCCCACCTTGTTCAGCTCTGAAGGGGACCTGGTGTGAGACACTGCCAGCTCTGCCTGCGCAGAGGAACATTCCTGAACTTCTGGTTTGGTTTTTTTGTCACTGCCAGAGAAAACTGAGCCCCAGGAGTTGTGACAGTGGCTCCTGGAGTGGGTAATCAACATGCCCAGGGGGAAGGAACTGTGATTTCCAGAGGGGTGAGATCAGCCCTGGACTGAGGCTGGATCCTGCCCAGGGATCAGATCGCTGGGAACAGGGCAGGAGGGGAGAAATGGCACAGGGAAAACAAGGAGACATCAGGGAGAAACTGCTGTGATTCTGCTCCCCTGGCATCTCGTGTTCCCTGCTGGCCTCAGCCCTGAGATTCCTCCCGTGACTGACAAGTTCCTTCTCTCCAGGAGAGGCCACACAGCACCTCAGGAGAGGTCACTGAACTCTTGGGAGCCATGAAAAAAGCACCTGAAGTAAACCACACTCCCTGCTCCCTGCCAGGCTCTGGGAGCAGGTGATAGCACAGTATTCACAGCAAAAAGAATCCTGATTTATGTGGCGACAGCCTGGAGCCTGCCAGGGAAGGCAAGCAGGGCACGTGGCAGCAGGGAGGTCTCTTCACCACTGGCTTGTTTCACAGGATCAGTTGGCCATGGGATGTGGGGATTTCTTCCTCAGGAGGCTGATAAGGTGGCACATCCTGGTGATTGGTTTCTTTCTAAAATACAAACCCCAGAAAGTGGCCTGAGAAGCATCCTGGGCTGGCTGCACAATAAAACTGAGGGGGAAGAGGAGGGAAAGAAGGAAAAAAAAAAAAAAGAAATCAGACTGTCAGAATTATCTGCCTGCATCAGGAGGAGCTTGGCTTTTGCACATGGCTTGGTTCTCCTCTACTTTGGAATATGTCATGTCCTGGCATCCTCTGGCAGACTGGAGCTCATCCTGATGGGCACCAACAGCCAGGGAACAGCAAAGGGAGGGGCTCTGGCCAAGCTTCCAGGTGAGGACTGCAGGCACCAGGGCAGGGAACACTGGGGATGCTTTAACAGGGAAAATGCTCAGTGCAATGACCCAGGCAGCTGCAAATGCAGGTTTGTTGGCTGAGGGCAGCAAGCAGAGAATAAATTTAGAGCACAAAACGCGTGACAGGGGAGAGGGTAAATCACCACAGGTTCTACCCTGCTCCCCAACGCTTCCTCCCCGAGCTGCAGATGAAGTGTGAAGACATTCAACACCACTTAATGTGACACCGAGTGTGCCACTCAAAACAGGACATTCACCACCCACAGCACTCACATTCCTCATGGTATTGGAGGTATTTCCCACACTAAGTGAAGGGAGACCACAAATACCATGCTGAAGGACGAGGCTGTGGCCTGGTAAACTGCCCTTTTCCTTTCTTTTCAACTCAATGAAAAACTTGACCACAAAATTTCAAGTCAGGAAAAGAAAATCGCTATTTTTGGCATCATCTGATGCCAGACGAGCTGCAGGCTGTTTGTTAAGGATTCTCACTTTTATTCTTGAGCTGAGGAGAATTCAGGGACAGGAAATGAAAGCAGGATCTCCCCAATCTGCAGGAACATCCGTGGTAGGAGCTCAGCACCCCCCATTCCAACAGCCATACCCAGCTGGACTAGACAGGCTCCTGGAAGCCTGGCAATGTGGCTGTGTCCAGCCTGGTATTTTCATTTATTCCTCAATTACATTTCCCTCCCCCTGACCCCTGGACAGTCCTGTTTGATGTTCTCACCTGGGCACAAACACCTCGTTGTGGAGATAATTCTCGAAGGTCTTGCGGAAAGCAGACTCCTCCAGCTCCTTCTGGATCTGGGAGTCTGTTTTAGGACAGGAACAACATTCCCCACTGACATCCTCAGCTTCACTCTGATTATACTTCTGGGGGTCTTCGGATTCAAAAGGAGGAGACCACGTCCTTGAGGGCAGCTTTAACCCTGGGGACAAAACAGTTTCAGTGTCACTCGTGCCTGTCTTGGCAGAAGATGTTTGACCCTACAAAAAGATCCCAAACCAGTGTACACAGGATTCATGGCACATTTGGGCATCCCATGTTTCACATCCAGGGCTGAGCAGTTCCCTCTTTTCTGACAAGCCTTTAACTCAAAAATTCTATTTTTGAAATGGAGCTTGGATGCTGCTTTGTCCCAGTTCAGGTAACAGAGAGCAGCAGGTGAGATTTTGGACATCCTCAGTGAAATTCTGCGTTCTCGAGGAATTCCAAACCAGGCACCAGCTGCCCTCAAAAATTAACTTGGCCCTGAGTTCCAGCAGCACTGAAATTTTTAACTTTACTGTCTCCACTGTTGCTGTTAAACTTATAATTCAGTTTAACAGGAGCAAGGGCAGAATGGAGATCCCCAAAGGAAAAAAACATGGGATTACTTTGTTAAAAATGTTTCTAGGCCTTTTGCACATACCTTGGCAGTAGCACCTAATGCAACAGCACAGGGAGGGACAGAGCTGACTCTAGAAGAACTGCCCTGAATCCAGCAGAACTGAGCCCCCAGAGCACCTCCAAGGCAAAAACCCCAGGCAGTTCTGGGAGAGACTGAAGGAAAGGCCTGGAGGGAGAAGCACCCACTGACCTTTCAGGCAGTAATCGAGTTCATAGAGCTCACTGTCCTCTGCCTGCTGCTGCCAGTACACCAGGTAGTGTGTGATGTTCCCGTTGGGCTCCGAGGGCGGCTTCCACTTGAGGATGATTTGGGATGAGGAGTTGGAGACGGAGATGGGATCCAACGGGACCGACGGAACTGCGTGGGTGGGGAAGGGACAGAGGTCACTGCACTGCCCTGCAGAGCCTGCCAAAGCAGGGACCAGCACAGGCAAATTTCCATTTCTGTGGGAATCCAGCATTCCCTGGCACCCAGCAGGCTCCTCCAGGCTGATCCTGGAGGTCTCCTCCAGCCTTAATGATTCTCACACGAGGCCACACAAACTGGATAGAAGAGGTGCCCATCGGCACCACCTGGAATCACAGCCCTGGTTTAGGAATCCCTTCCTACCAAAGCAGGGCAGTGGGAAAGTTTCCTGGCTATGGGACTAGCACAACCCCCAGGCAGAATTATTTAGGCCTGGTTTTCCCCCAGGAATGTGCTGCACTGACCCGTGGCGTTGGTCTGCACGTAGATGATCTCGCTCTTGGCGCCGTACGTCCGCCGCTCGTCGGAGAAGGTGACCAAGGTCTTCACAAACACTGCATACTGTGTCCAGGGCTTCAGCCCCCTCAGGAGCCACCCTGGCTGGGCCTGGGCTTTGGGCTCGTTTGAGCGTGGTGGGGGGTCAACATCCACAACTGTCCAGCTGTTGGAGCCACAGGCGTCCTGGCCATCGAACTCCGTCACGTTTTGGTAGGGACTTGAGGAAAGAGAAGGCTCCAATTAACAGAATCCTCAATCAGGCTCTTAAAAACATTTCTAAAGACACGCTGGAAGTTATTACCCTGTACCCTTCAGAGAAAGGCAAATTATCTCATTGTATTTATTCTGAAAGGGAGGCATTGGGAGCTTTGTTGCCTGGGCCTCCAACAGCATCACAGAGCAGGATCTGTGACACACATGATCCCAACACCTAAATCCAGACTGATTATTGTCAGCTTTATGAAAACCAGCTTGGTTACCTTGACTCTAAAAGAATCTTTCCCACCTCAAAGGGGATAAAACCCTCAGCATCCCAGATAGTGGGGAGATGAGGAACTCCATGGTTCGAGTATGTGTGTCTAGAACAGCAGGTATAACAAAATTTGGATTGTTCTTAAATGAGGAACTGTGACTGTGCACAAGTCAGGGATCATAATAAACGCTTTTGTACAAAGGTATCACTGGAAACTTTAGTGCAGGAACCACAAAATCAGAGACTTAACAGCTTTGCCTACAGCAAAACCATCCAGCAGGTTTAACATGCACCCTCCAATGCCAGCTGCTGCTCGTGGCAGCCCAACAAGGCCACTGATGTGTCACCTGAGCGGGGTCACTTACGCCTCCTTGTAGAACAGCATGAACCCCAGGAGGTCACGGAAATCAGGGGGCCAGTAGGGCTCCCACTTCAGCAGGATCTTGTCATGAGAAGTCCTAATGGAAGAAAATTTCAGCAGTTCGTTTTCACCTGTAACGAGTGAGAAGTGAAGTGTTACTAATGCTGAAAAGTGAAGGGCTTTGTTTTTAATTGTCTTAGAAGTTTAAGATAAACGTGAGGATGTTGGCACAGAGAAGAGTTGCCCTGTAAAACCTTATCTTACTTGGCAGCCATTCCTACCTCGAATCAGTGGCTGCTATCGATGCCCTCCTAAGGGTAAATTTTTCTATGATTTCATGAAAATGACTCTGTAGAAGAGCTGAACTAAATTCTAGAAAGTGGGAAATCTAAATTTCACAGTTTATGATGATCTGCACAGCTGAACCCAGCAATATGGTTTGCACAGAAGGCAAGAGGCCACGAAAATGAAGCAGAAGAATTTCCAGCCTTGTCCAGGAGTAGTAAAGTCCCTCTGCAAACAAGAGGGTGTTTGCAGGAGGATGGAGCTCAGGGGACATGGCACAACATGTTTTGTGCCCCTAGCCCAAGTGCCTCTGACTGAATTTGCTATTCCTGCAGTAGCTGCAACAGGAGGAAGAACATTAATTTCACTGGCACCACATCCAGAACAAACAGGGGCTTTTTTTTTTTCCCTTTTCTGTTTTTTTTAGTAAACAGGATGCTGCCAATGTGAAAGCTGGGCTTGAAATGTAAAAGCAAACAAAAAGCCAAACAACCTGGCACGCTGTGGTTTGAGGTGGGGGTGGCACAGACACCAGCTCAGCAGGGTGAGGGTAAAGCTGGCAAGAAGAAATGCAACTGTCTCCTCCAGCTGCCCTCACACCAAAGACCAGCCCAGGAGCTGCTCACAGCCACAGGCAGAGCTGGATCTGCTTAAATCCAGGTTCATCCTCAATGTGGGAAGAGCTTTTTCAGTGTCCCACGGGAGGAGATGAACTTTACAGACAGCTGATTCCTTGTGCTCCTTCCCTCTGCCCAGGCTGGAGCTGTGGTGCCCCAGAGGCTCCGTGTGTGTTTTTCTCAGGTCACAGCCATTGCATTCCCTTCTCCCACTGGGCTGGCCTGGCTGCCTGTGTTGATATGTGGGAAACCAGACCAGGAAACTGAGTCAACTGAAAGATTTTCACTTTTTAGGTCTGTTCACAAACAGCTACATCAACAAGGGGCAACGAGGACAGGGCTGGAGATCACAGAATTCTGGAATGTTTCAGGTGGGAAAGGACCTTGGGCTCCTCTGGCAGTGCTGTCCCCAAAAGCAGAGGCACAGTGAAGCCACAGGATGACCCAGGCTGCCCTGCAGGTTGTGAGCCAGGATCTGAAATCCCAGTTCACTCAATGCTGGGCTTTTTGGGGGAAATACCTGCCTGAGCATCTCCCAGGATCACAACATAACTGCTGGAATACTGCACGGATGGGTCACTGCCTCTGTCCCCATGTCACCTGTCCCTCACAGAATGTCCTGAGCTGTGAGGGGCCCATGACCACCTGCACGTGCTCCTGTTGCTGTGTGAAACTCTGTGGGGCTGAGCAATGACTCAGAGCAGAGAGATGTCAACAGCTCAGAACAAAGCTGGGTTTGATTACCCTACCCCTGATTACTTCAACAATCTGGTTCACCACACAGCCCTGGTACAAACAGGGAAAGGGGACTGTTGGTGGCACAGAAAGGAACAAACAGCAGGACTGGGGGTGCAGAAGGACTGCATTTATTGCAGTATTGCTGCCAAAATAACTGTCTGCAGAAGCCCATCCTCAGTAGCACAACTTCAGCGAGAGCATAAAGCCAACCCTGCGCTGTTTGCTGACACAGGCGCTGCCTGATCCTTGCTCCTGAAGAAAACTGTTGGGTGAAAAACCTCAGAGAGGCACTGCAAAAATTGTTGGAAAATTTTCTCTGCCTGTTGTCATGGCAATCGCCTCACGTGGCCGCAGGGATGGGTGGAAATCCCGTTTCTCCCGTGTTTATTCCGTGTGGCCTCATGACATGGGAAAAGCAGATTATGACTATTAATCAGGTACTCAGCAGTAACACAAAGTCCCAGCCTGGGCAGAGGTTACCTTGTGCTAAACTCTTCCAAAAGACACAATCAATACACTCCCAGCTCCAAAAACCTCCCAGGGCTTTGTGAGACCAAGGCTGCCAGAGGGAGATCCCGTGGGGACTTTTACTGGTGGCACAGTGACAGTGTCACCGGTGCACAGGCAGGGGCCACATCTGCTGCTTTACTAAAGGGATGAGGACAGGCCATGGAAAAACATCCTGGGCTGGGCTGGGAGAAAGAGGAGTGTGAGGAGAGCAAGGCAGAGGGAGAGGAAAGGGAATCAAGGCTGCTCTCTGAGACTCTTACACGAGGCCTGATCCCCGTTGGTCTTCAGGGCGATGTCATTCCTCTCCTGACGCCCCTTAGTCCCGGAGATCTCTTCCATCTTGTGGATTTCTGACAAGCACAGCTTGGGATTGTAATGGAAGAAGAGTTTGCCCCGTGCAATAGTGAGGTTGTGTTTGCTCCAGTCCCAGAGCTGGCGAAGATTCTGGTTGTCCAAGGCATAAAAAGAATAATTCCTGAAAGCAGAAGAATGAAAACATGAGTTGGGAGGGGATGCATGAAAAGCTCCTTTTGCACTAATCCAGACAGCAAAGAAAAATGAATGTAAATTGTCTGCCCTGGTAGGGCACAAGCCACGGGCAGAGGAACATTTAAAAATAACTTGGGAACTGTTTCCCAATACAAATCACCCTGATAGAACTGGCACTCCTTGTACTTCAAAGCATTCAAATAAAGAGCATCCATTGAGAGAACTCACCCAGCTTCGAGTGTCTCTCCTCTAATCAGATGGAGTTTCCGAAAAAAAGAAAGAGAAACCAAGGCGTAGGAGCGGCGAATTTTGAGGTAACCTGAGATCTCTTCTATCAAGCCAAGGTTCGCTTCCAGCTCAGCTGCTATGTTATCTACAGAGAGGAAAACATTGGGAAGAGTTTTCTGGTGTCACAGGGAGAACCACCCACATCAGAGCCCAAACATATTGAGCAATTGCTTTATATGTTAATTCACGAGAACTCGCAAAAATCAATTAATGAAAAACGTCAAATGAAAGCCTTTGTGCTGATTTCTCTGTGTCCCTCTAAGACTTGGGGGTGGTCCCCAGACACCCCAGACAGGTATCTGCCAGGGAAAGCTGGAGTTTCCTTCGGAATGGAGAATGTAAACCCCTCACCCCCTCCAAATTACAATTTTGCAATTAAGGGGCTTTCAGGCAAAGATTTGGGGATAGGAATAACAGTTCTTTACTGGGGATATTAATAATACAAACGTAGTAGTAAACAAACAAACAAACAACAATCCCAAAAACCCTGTCAGAGTCTTGAGGGTGGTCCCAGCCAAGGGAAGAGCCAGTTTCCCTAGCTGCCTGCCCACTCCTCAACCATGCCCACTGTCTAGGTTTGGACAGACAGGTATCAGCCAGGCAAAGCTGGAGTTTCCCCTGGAATGGAGAACGTAAACTCCTCACCCCCTCCAAATTATAATTTTGCAATTCAGGGCTTTCAGGCAAAGATTTGGGAATAGGAATTACAGTTCTTTAGTAGAGATATTAACAATACAAATGTAGTAGTAAAACAAACAAACAAACAAACAAACAAGAATGCTAAAATCCCTGACAGAGTCCCCACAACCCAGGACAGCCACTCACTTCCCCCGCGGATGTTGATGACCAGGCTGCCGTTGACCACGGTGCAGCCCCGCAGCTCCTGCGCCGACGTCACCGAGTCGATGGTCTTCTCCTTGCTGAAGTCACACACCTTGGGGCAGGGCCCCGCGCAGGGCGTGCAGTGCAGGCTGCAAAACAGCACGGGAGGGGGGCAGGGGTGAGGGCAGGATGGCCCCAGCAGTGCCCAGAAGCAGAGGGATGGATCTGAAGCGATGATATGCCCGTGGGGGTTCGCTTGCAGTGAGCAGAAGTTAGGAACTCCAAAGAGAGTCACAGAATCGTGGAATGGTTTGGGTTGGAAGGGACCTTAAAGCTCATCCCATTCCCAACCCCTTTCCACACCTTCCACTGGACCAGGTTGCTCCAAGTCCCATCTGACCTGGCCTTGAAAATAACTGCTGATAAATTTTAAATGGTCTTAACTTGTCATTTGCACACCTCAAACGTGAATCACTCCATCCCTTCCTACGTAACAAAATGTAGTGACCTGAATTGTTGTGAAAAGGAAACTGGCCACGATGCTGCCCAGTGCACTCCATCACAGGGGTGTCAAGGTAACAAACCCCAGCCCAGTATTCATCTCAAGATCATTAACCAAACATGTAATTGCTGAGTGGGGAGATGGCCCTTCATCTGGGAATCCTCTGATTGAGGACTACACACAATGTTGCTTTAAAAAAGGCAAGAATGTGCTTTGTGCTCTGGGGAAATAATGCTTAAACAGCACGAGCTGATGGCTTGCCCTGGTCACACCACCACAAGAATCCACAAAAATGTGTTCCCAACTAGTTCAGAGGAAGAAATGCTCTAGGAAAAGCAGGGAGCAGAGCTGTGAGTCTCACTGGCAGCAGCCTGGAACAGCACAGGGGAGGCCACGGGGCTGTTGCACAAGCAGCACAGCTACTTCGGGGGCTGCTTGTCAGTTCTTTGGAAAAACAAAACAGGAAATGGCATAAAAAGTCCTGTTAAGAGTGAATTCCCTGAAATTATTATGGCAGGAGCAAACACATGAGAGCACAAAGTGACCAATATTCATAGGAAATCTGACTCACCACAATATAGAATGGTATTGAGGGACAAACAACCAAGATTTCAGTGATAAACAGCTCAGCAACATAAATTATTTAATTCCTTTGTCAAAACCCCCTGGGAATAGACAGAATGGCTGTTCCCTGCTTTGATTCGTGCTACACTTGTTTGTTACATTGTGCGTTTATGTCTGGCACAGCTTGAACCTGCTCAATGAAAGTAATTACAGGGATGAGGGACAGATATTCTGAGAACGAGCACTCCGAGGACGCCGCGCTCTCTTCATTAGCCACGACCTCTCCTTGTTGTGCTTTTCCAGCCTGCCTCCCTGGCCTGAGGCTGCTCCAGAGGGGAGGGAAACAGGGCTGCTAAAGCCTCTCCACTGCCCACCTCCCTCCTCCCACGCTGTTACAGAGAGACCCTTCCAGCCTGCGGATGCTCTTCCTTGTCCTCTCCCCATCTCCCTGTCCCACTCCTCCCAAACTTGAGAGGAGGCAAGGGAAGCTGAGGGAAGCATAAACTACCAGCCCGTGGCAGGGAGAGCTTTTAACGGCTTGAATTAGCAAGGTATTAGTTTGCAAATCATATTAAAGCAGACCAGGTGATCACCACAGACGCTCCAACACCGCAAATGTAGCCATGGTTCGTGCTGTGATGTTTTGGTTTCTCTGAAACTTTTTCCCAGGCACTGTTCTGTCAACAAGAGACACGTTTTCCTAACTGTATCCTATGTTTTGCATTCCTTTCCCTAGGAGGGACTTCTTCTTGATGTCTCTCTGACTTGACCAATGTAGTAAGGAAGTTTTGTCTTTCTTCCACCCCTTTGGGTGGTTCTTTGTAAAATAGTACAAAGGGAAGAAATTCCCGAGTAATAAACATGGATTTGGAGTCATTTCAGCCCTCTGAAAAAGTTCGGAGTCTGTGTCTGTTGGAGAGGATAAAGCAGGAAGGCCCTGCAGAGATAGTTTACTAGTGAAAGATTCTAAGAGTGTAAAACCTGCAAAAGAGATAGAGTTAAAAGCAAGATTTCAACTATAGAATGCTATGCAGGGAGATAGTGATTAGGCTAGCTGAAAGACAGGGCTGGGTGATTGAGCAACACCCCCTCCCAAGACAAAGGGATGAATAAGAGGTTGGGCCCTGCTAGGTAGCAGGAAAAAAAGGGTAGTTTCTCAGGTTTTTGGTCTGTAGAGTAGTATGGTAATGTAGTAGTTCTCATAGGTTATATGTAGATTCTGTAGGTTTTGTACCCTGTGCTGGTTGGTTGATGCTGACCAGAATATTCAGCAGAAAAAAAGAGTAAAAGAGAATGCAACAGGAAACTCGGCCTCTTGGACACCTTCTCTCTCTTGGATGCGCCCTCTCCCTTGGACTCTCTCTCTCTGGGCTGCTCCCTGCCTCAGCCAGGGAGAAGGGGCAACCGTGGAGTGTAGGCATCTGCCTCATCTCCACCTTCCAGTGCAAATTCTGCCTCATCTCTGCTACCCCCACGACCAATAAACAGGTGCCCTAAGAGCACCTCAGCCTCCAGAAGTCTTTCACCAGACCCCACAGCAGCGCCTTTCCTATACGTGTCGTTGTAACCTTGAACAGCATCACGCAAACTCCTCCTGGTCCAGCACTCAAACCCCGGGTGTCCAAGGGGGAAGGAAAGCGATGTTGCCATGTTCGTGCCTGCTTGTTTTGGTTTTGGGGAATTCTGTTCCCAGGCACGGTGTTGATGCACAAGGTCATCTTCTGTAAACTACCAAAGCTCCTACATCTGTTCCCAGAGGAGGGGCTTCGGTGATGGTCTCTGGAAAATGACCAGTGGTTCCCAAGGGTCCCACCTCTGGGGTGGGCAATTTGTAAAATGTACAAAAGGAGTCAGAAAAATAAAGGAGTGGTCTCTTGCCTGCAAGAGCACCACGCAGCCTCATTGATGCACTCCCTGCCTCGTTCCTGGGTGCCGTCGCCAGTTATAAAGCCCAGCCCAGCCAACCCCACCCCAGGCTTTGCCCAGGTACTCACTTGCTGGAGTTCATGATGTAGCCCGAGGGGCACTCGTGCACGCACTCGTTGTTGTGGATGACGTGGCACCCCGACTCCCGGGCGTTCTTGCACTTGTTGTGCAGCTCCTGGCAGAAGCTGAAGGTGACGCAGCGCCAGCCCTCGAAGCGGTAGTGCCCGGGGGGACAGGTGTCCACGCACCTCCCGTCCAGGTAGAAGTTGCGGCAGGCCACGCACCTGTCGGGGTTGTTGGGCTCCGTGCAGTCCCCCAGGCACTCGCTGTGGCAGCACTGCCCGTCCGTCGTGCAGCCCTGCGACTTGCAGGCAGGGGGACAGACTGCCAAGGAAAAACACCACGGGCAGGTCAGTGCCACGGGAGAGCCCGGCCTCGGGTGGCCCTGAGAGCTCAGGAGCTGGGACACTTGGTCCTGCTTGCCCTGGGGGCTGCCTTGGAGAAGGGGCAACCGTGGAGTGTAGGCATCTGCCTCATCTCCAATTGTCAGTGCAAATTCTGCCTCATCTCCACCTTCCAGTGCAAATTCTGCCTCATCTCTACGTATCAGTGTAAATTCTGCCTCATCTCTACGTATCAGTGTAAATTCTGCCTCATCTCCACCTTCCACTGCAAATTCTGCCTCATCTCCACCTTTCAGTGCAAATTCTGCCTCATCCCCACCTTCCAGTGCAAATTCTGCCTCATCTCCAATTGTCAGTGCAAATTCTGCCTCATCTCCAATTGTCAGTGAAAATTCTGCCTCATCTCCATCTTCCAGTGTAAATTCTGCCTCATCTCCATCTTCCAGTGCAAATTCTGCCTCATCTCCACCTTCCAGTGTAAATTCTGCCTCATCCCCACCTTCCAGTGTAAATTCTGCCTCATCTCCATCTTCCAGTGTAAATTCTGCCTCATCTCCATCTTCCAGTGCAAATTCTGCCTCATCTCCACCTTCCAGTGTAAATTCTGCCTCATCTCCACCTTCCAGTGCAAATTCTGCCTCATCTCCATCTTCCAGTGTAAATTCTGCCTCATCTCCATCTTCCAGTGCAAATTCTGCCTCATCTCCACCTTCCAGTGTAAATTCTGCCTCATCTCCACCTTCCAGTGTAAATTCTGCCTCATCTCCACCTTCCAGTGCAAATTCTGCCTCATCTCCACCTTCCAGTGTAAATTCTGCCTCATCTCCAATTGTCAGTGCAAATTCTGCCTCATCTCCACCTTCCAGTGCAAATTCTGCCTCATCTCCACCTTCCAGTGCAAATTCCACATTTTAAGAACATTTTTGAGGAGTCTCACCATTCATCCTCACAACTCATCAATGCTCATCTTCAAAAGAAGAATATTGAGTTTTCCTGTTCCCTCGGTCCGGCACTAAGAGGCTCCAGGAGAGCCTTGGTGACTTTGGTGTTATTTCTGAAGCTCTGGAGTGATGAGACTCCACAGCAAGAGCTTCCCAGCCTGGCCCAGCCAGTTTCAGCCAGAAGATTCTTGTTTCTCAGTTTAAAAATGTGAAGTTTCCTACAGCAGTACTGCAAATAACTTGTGTCCCAACAGCACTTTTACACAACCCTGCAGCTTTATCAGGATTTGTTTCCCATCTGTCTATCACCCTGTCCCTGGTTTCCTGGAGGAAGCCTTGGCACCAACACGAGCTCTTCAGTGACTCTCCCAACAAGTCCACAAAGAACGGCACCCACAAGTGTTATTGCTTGAGGTTTTTAAGGTTTTCTTCTTAATTACTCATTACTTAGCGCCCCACAACACCTTTAACGAGCGGTTTGGGCTTTGAACTCAAAACCCAGCAGAGCAAACACCGTGAGTAACTCGGGGAGGAGCAGGAGGGCAGGATGAACAAACCCAGGGGAGCTCCAGGGGGAAGGTCAGTCCTGCCCCTCAGCATCTCCACGCTCAGTCCGAGAGATTCAAATGAGCCTGAAACGATTAAATCCAACTCTAATCCAGAACACACCATAGAACTTCATGTCAGGAAAGAGAACAGAGCTGAAATCAGCACTCCAAGAGCCAATGCCAAGCAGAGCTTCAGAAGCAAGAAGAAGGGCTTTAGATGGGGGACAGGGATGTAGATTTATCCTCACAGCCTTTGAGATCCAGCTGTGAATTGCCAAGATGCAGATCAAGACATCCCCTTGTCCTCACCAAAGCAGAGTGTTCTGTCTGAGGGAACACCTGAGCAGCTCCTGACGTCCTGCCTGAGCCCCCTTGGTGAAGGGAGACAGCAATAAATCCTGAATTAACACCATCTGCCTCAACATTTCCCCAGCTTTCTGTCCAACACTCAGCGTCCAGGCAGGAGGGGCTTTATTTGGGGAGGTCCTGACACAGCCACGTCCAGAGGTGAAATGTGATCTCTGATTTCTGGCTAAGGCACCTGAGCAGACCAGTGGTGGAACATGGTCTGGCTTTATCCAGCCAAAGGAGCAGCATGTGGGACCCACAGCACAGCATGCCTGGATGATCCAATCCCCAGCTGTGTCGGGAAGAAAATCCCCCTTGCTCCCATGTTAGGAGACTGCAGAATTAAGTGTGTTAAAGCTGTTAATGCCATTCTTGGAATAAGCAGCAGTAGATGAGGTAGTAAAGATGAGCAACCTCTGCTCTGCTCCAGCCTGATAAATCCCTTGAAGAAATATGGAATGGATAAAGCTGAAATTCTCCTTACTGCTTCCATGTTAGTCCTTCACTGCAGGTGTTTTCTCTGTGCATCACTCATCCATTGCAAAAAGCACAAGAATGTGTTTCCAAATAATTTCCTTTCAGGCTGACCAACTTTTTGCCCTTTTCTAGGAACAGCTCTTATTTTGTGAACCTGTCACAACTAGTACTTGATTGAAATGCAACAGCCAAATAGCAGCAACCTGCAGGTAACATCTTGCATTAGACTAAATATAAAATGGGAAGCTTATTTTAAAAGCCAGGTTATACACGGATGTTTTAAATGGTTATACATTCCTTACCAGACCAGAGATGAGCACAGTCCAGCAACAGATGTCCTGGCTACAGAAATACTGGCAACAGAAAATTCCAGAATTTAGTCCGAAAACACTATCAAACTCACTAATTCCAGCCTGGAATATCAAAGTTGATGAGCAGGGAGAAAGCCTGGGCTGTTTCTCCCACACCTCCCCTGGGCCAGAGATGTCCTGCAAGGAATCCTGCACTGGTTGGATCCTCCCTGGAGCGGGGTCAGCTTCCAGCTGGGAAGCAAAGCCCTGAAGCAAATGCAGGAATGGCTTGTGGGAGCTGGAGGGCGAGTGCTGCCAGCACAATTCCCACTGTTCCTCACCAGCATTTCCTCCACAAGGGAGGTTTCCTCTGTCTCTTTCATGCTCAAGAGCGACAAATTTTAAAGTATCCAAAAGACAGCGTTTGTTTTCCAAGGAGCAGACAGGTAATTGGGAAAAGCCGGGCCTCATGCAAAGCACCCGGTGACACATGGCACCTACTTAACATTCTGTCACACAATATTTTTATTTAATTTGTTATGGAAACTAATCTTCAAAGCCCTGTGCTTATTTACACATTTTGAACTCAGCTGCAAGTATTCACAGGGCAGAAACCGCCTAAAGTCTCCACTCTAAAGGTTTTCAGAAGATACAATTAAACTATTTTTAAACCTTCCTTAACGTTTCTCTTTTTCCTGTTCCACGAGCTTTTGATGTCTCAAAGACAGCTCAAAGAAAGCAAAGCACCCAAGGCAACAGCTCTTTTTCCATTAAGCACTCAAGACCAGAAGTTGTCAATCACCATTTTGTGCAAATCCTCATTACCCGAGATCCTGAACAGATGTCATGACATTATCAAAGTCTGCATGCTGGAGAGCACCTCAAGTCGTGTAAAACCTCTCCAGAGTATCCACTACAGCTTCTTACAACTGTTACTCCAGGTTATGTGACTCAGATGGGCCAGAAATACAGGTTTTGTTTGGGTTTTTTTGCTGCCAAGTTGTGCTTTCACTGCAGGTCAACACTGAATAGGTTTGTGCACCTCGTTATCCTTCTCCACCGAGGTCTGCAGACCCCAATAACTGCCATGGCCCACAGGGATCTGCCTTTTTGCACAAAAAAATTGGCTCCCCAGGGAATGGTCCTGGCCCCAAGGCTCCAGGAGAGTTTGGACAATGCTCCCAGAGATGCTCAGGGTGGGATTGTCGGGGGGTCTGTACTGGATGATCTTTGTGGGTCCCTCCCAGCTCAGGATATTCTGTGACCCTAAGGTGATCCTTTTGGCATGTGGGGAGGCTCAGGGGAGGTTCAGACATGACACTCACAACGCTCAGCCTCTGCTTCAGGCTGTGGGAGACTCTGGACTATCGGCACAGGGAAAAAAAATCAACTCCCTTCACTCTTCACAGAAAGTCCAAAGGGAACTCCACGAACCCAAGCAAGGGGACAAAGGAGCAGCTAAAGGAACAGGGGCAGAAGCCACCAAGCTGCACCACCAAAACTGCTGTAGGGCCATGGGTTCAGCATCACCAGCACCAGGACAAAGCTGCCCAGCACAGCCACCACACCTCCCCACCACATCTGCAGGAGCTGGGTGTTTTAAAATCCCCGTCCCAAAGCTGACAAAGAACCTGACATTAGCAAACCCGGGGAGAAGCGCAGCGACACGGCAGGCTCAATGCTGTCGTTCCGGGGGTGAATAAATATTTAACTCGCTGCTAGCGTGGCTCCCAAGACTGAGGAAACAATGCCTTTTCCAAAGCTTTCTGATTAGAGACTCAAAGGGACATTTCTTGGTGCCGCTGAGGCCCAGCTGGGGGGGACAGGCGGCCGCGGAGTCAGCGCAAAGGAATTTCCACCTCGGGATCACCGCCGTGTTTCAGCACTGCCCCGTGCTCCAGGTGGAACAAAACACACCGAGACTGTAAACACATTCCCCAGCCAGCACAGGTAACCAGGAGATTGCTATTTAACAGGCAAGTCAATTAAGCTGAAGCAATAAAAGCTTTCGTGTAAGGTCTTTTTTTCTTGTTTTCTGTTCATAAAACGGTGAATTGCCCAAAAAAGAGGGGGGGAAACACCACTCAGGATGCGTTTTGCTGTTCCTCTGGGATTCTCTGGCACTGAGGGGGTTTAAATAGCAACATCCTGGGTGTTCACGCAGGTTTGGGTTGGGTAAGAGGAACACGGTTCATTAAGGACAAATTCTAAACCACACACATGAACATCAAGACGCTGCACATGTGCTGTCCAGGCACCACATGGGTTTGGGACTGATTTGCTGTGAATAAAGGTGATTTTTTTTAGAGTGCAGTAACAATCCCTGTGTGGCTGGGGGTCAGTGGAGGCAACCTGGGCCACCAAGGGCTCCCTCGGCCACCACGGGTGCCCAGCGGCCGAGCCGGCGGCCAGCAGCCAACTCTCCTCGCACCATCAGCTCCTCTCCCCCGGCTTACACAAACTCTGTTTTCATTACGGACAAGGCAATTAGGAGGCTCCAGATCCAAAGGAGTCCAGGACACAAAACAACTGCGGCAGGAGAACCGCCCTCAACCTCAGCCAATGCATTTGCTGCCTGCGCAGGGGAGGCATCCGAGCCAACCGCCCGCTATCTGCACAAGGCAAACAGCCCGAGCCCTGCCAGCTCCGCAGCCAGCCCCGGCCTCCCACCGCCACCGCCACCCCAAAAACCTCACCGGCCTCATGCAATTTAATGCCATTTAATGCAGCTGAAAGGGCTGCCGTGGGTTTTTGCAGCCTCCTTCTTCTTGGTATTTCCAAGCGGGAGGGGAAGGCAGGAGGGAGCCGGCACGAAGGCGGCGTTGCCAGGGCTGGGAATGGCTTGTTTTTGGCCGTGACACGGCTGGGAATGGCTTGTTTTGGCCGTGACACGGCTGGGAATGGCTTGTTTTGGCCGTGACACGGCTGCCCTGGTGCCAGGGCTGGCTTGCTGTCATGTTAGATGACGGGCACACAAAGCCAGAGCCCCACAGAAACAGGATCGCAGCGCTCTGCACGTCCCCGGGGCTTATTTTTTTCTCCCCCCACACCTCCCCTTACTGTAAATGGCTGTGACATATAAATTTATCCCTGCACACGCAGAGTCCCGCCTGAGTTAGGGCTGCAGAGGGAACTGTAATTTCATTTCCTAACGGTGCAGTCCCGGCAATGACCTCCACGGCAATGGGTTCTTGTGGTTCTAAACAAAAACAAAATCAACAAGGAAGGGAAAAAAAAAAAAAAAAGGAAACTCAAGGACTAATCACCCCCGGCAGTAACTCCTCAGTGTGTTGCAAGCATGTGATCTTAATTTAGTACTACAGAGCCTGGGCTTGTTTCCTGCTGCAAGTGCTGAGCAGCATCGCTGCTATGGAAATCCATATGGGCCTTACTCCTTATAAAATCATGTATGAAATCCTGTTGTACATACACAGCATTTTTCACTTGGTCACTCTTTCACTCATTCCCTTCCAGTCAAGAAGACCCCCTAATTCAGTCAGGTTTTTAGTGCCATTTGTCCTATAAACATAATTTTATCCCTAAACCAATTTTTAATTTTTCACTCATCATCATCTACTTTCTTGTGAGCATTTATTAGATCTGAACACATCAAGACAACACCTAATCCCAGTGCATTAATGAATCATAAGGCTGTAAACAGCTATTAAATTAATCAAAACTGTGTCTGGTGAAGACTTAAGTAAAAAATAAATCTAAAACCACAGCAGAGTGGGTGGACAGAGGATTGCTGCAAGAAAACCAATGTACTGCAAACCCCACTGCACTGTGGCTTATTCCTTCAATTATTTCTTCATGTCACAGAGGCCAAAGAGGCAGAAACCTAAACCCCAAACCCCACCAGCAGCAGAAACGTGCCTGGGAGGGACAGGGCTGGAGAGCTCCAGTGGACTGTAAAAAGCACAAGGACTTTTGATCGCCTTGGTGACAAACAACAGCAGCTCCCCCAGCCCTTCCTGAAGCTACAAAATAAATGGAGTAACTAGAAGAGAACAAAAAATAAGAAGTTAACACGGTGATACCAAAATCCCGCCGGCAACGCCCGGCGTTGGCCGCAGTGCTCGAGCAAAATTCAGGAAATAATCACGAGGTGCTCAAGAAATTTAATGTCACTTATTCCCAGAGCTCAGCTGCTCTAACAACGCTCATCCCTCCCTTTTCCCCCAAGACAACCAAGGAACAACCCTTCCAAAAGGCATCGACTCAAGTGCTGTAACCCACAACAAAGGGCTGCGGTTCTCAGCACCAGCTCGGGAAGGAGCAAGTGCCAAACAAATCCCAGATTTTACAATCAGCACTAAAATAAAGTGTTATTTATAAAATAAGATATTGCAGTACATAATGCCATGACCCCTCTGAACTGTGAGCTGGGAACGTTAGGAGGTCTGTATTTACACAGGAACAGATAAAATTAACTGCAGGTGCCTCCCTTCCCATGGACAGTGACTTCCAAAAACAACACACTTACTACAACGTCAAGGAAACTCTTCCCATTGACATTTCTCAGGACAACATTACACCTCTTATCTCCTCTATCAGTAAGGACAAGAAAAAAAAAAACAAAACTGTTTCTCCTCCCAACCCTTCCACAAATTACGTGCTCAACTGGAGCTACACGGAATGTCTCAGATATTCCAAACCGGGGCCGTGGTTCGGCCGCTTCCCGCCAGGAACCGATGAAGCCCACGGGGATGCTGGACCTGTGAGGATCAGCAAATGTGAGTTTAGACAAGATAAACGAGTTTGGAGCCGTGTGCCACCTTGTCCTGCCATGATAGTGGAGGTCTGTGGAAGAAGTTGTTGAATGGAGATACAGGAAAGGTTTGAGCTCGGTTGTTTACAGAGGAAAGGGGCAGATAACAGGAGATCACTCCAGAAACAGCCTCCTCCGTGCCAACCTTCTGCTGTTTAAACTGAGGAGTAATTCATTATCTTCTGCACTACACCTGCTGGTGGGGCATTTCTCTGGAAATACATATTTACTCCTATGTGAGTTATGACAAGCAATATGGGAAACGTGGTAAGAGGAGCTCGCACATACGCAGACGCACACACTTTGCTTATGCAATATATAAAATATACGTAAGTCATCTCAATATGGTGAAGCCTGGAGGAGCCATCAACCTCAATGGACCCACCACCATGCCTTTGGTCACTTGTTCTTTATCTTCTTAGGAAATGACAACATTAGCAAATGAGCCGAGCTCAACCAGCTCCACGCCGAGGCACAAGGCAGGGCCCAGCTGTGCAAAGTCCTGTGTAAAACCAGATCTCATGGATGGAGTTTGACAGTATCATCAATATCACCTCTTATTTTCAGGGACAGGACTTCTTGGGCTACAAACCTCAGCTATGGAAGGCCCTCATCTTCCACTGAACACTCAGGACAGGCTCTCATTTTCATCAATTTTTTTAGACCTTTCTGTTTCTCTCCCTTGAAGGTTTCCACTCCTGCTCTCCTCTGTCACCCCAACCATTTATACACAGAGAACTGCATGTTTCCCACCCAAGTATCCCTAATATTGCCCAGACAGAACAAAGGTCAAAGAAACATCTTCACTTTGTGCATTTTAAGCAGTGGTGTTCACACCATGTCCACAAACCCCTTGTGAACTGGACTTACAGAGCAAAGCACCTCAAGCTGAAAAAAAAAAAAAAAAAAAGAATTAATAAAGAAATTCAAACTCAGGACCAGGTCTGTTTTCATTCTCCTGGCACCTTTCAATTGAGCTGATTCCCCATGCAGGTACAAACAACTTGCAGAAATCAAGCAAAGCTGTTGGCCATCAATCCCAAACTACCAAAACACAGAGTTTGATTTGAAAACACAGCAGCAACTGTTAAAGGTGGGACAAGTGTCACAAAGTGCACACCAGGATAGCGACCAGAAGCTGTAAATACTTTACCCAGTGTCTACAACAGTGCTGTTGTGCCATTCTCTGGCAAGCAGGTCAAGTCTGCTCCTTGTACTTTGTGTTCAAAATTACATGGGAGCTTAGTGTAAGGGATCAGAAATAACCACCCACCTCTGCTTGGCAGCTGGGTTTTTTTAATATGCCAGCCCCAAAACTGACACCACATCTTCAGGCAAAATATTGTATTTCATTCTGTACAGCAGAAGAGACAACTTGTAATTTAGACCAAGACCAGAATCTTTAACGTTAATTTGGGGCATTTCCCTATAAAGCTTTGATCGTAATTTTACTCACAACACCAAGGTTGTTTTTTTGTTGTTATGGTTTGTTAAATTTCAATCTTTATTACAACCCAAGGATTTGGTGTTATCATCCAACGGTTGATGCCACCTGGGAGCCTCATGAAAGCTTCATGTTAATATTTAACTATTTATTACTCTCCAATGTACAGCATCTTGTAAACATCCCTGTTCACTTTAACCTGCTCCTGCCAAACCTGCTCACTCACTGTGACCCCAAATCACAGGAAACTGGTCCAGGCATGTCCTAAAAATAAGTGATGGTCCTTGTGGGTCGCTTCCAGCTCATGGTATTCCACTATTCTACGATTCTAGGAGCTGATATATGAGAAACAGAGACAAATGGAGATACACACAAGGCCTTGGTGATGGCTTAAGACCAAGGTCCATCTGATTTTTCCAAACACAGGTTATTACTTTTACCTACAAAGCCCATCCTGAAAATGAGGAGCGATGATACGATCAAGGCATGAGGCAAAACATCCAAGCTCTGCTTTCTGCAGAGATAAGGGAGGGACAAGATTCCTTTCCTCAAGGCCACGGGGAAGGATGTTGTAGTAAACAAGGCATGAAAGAACGAAAGCTATGCTGACACGTGGGGATGAGGAAAGATGGAATTTTAGATACGTTATATAAACGTAATCCAGACAAAGAAAACAACAAATCTACACCAAAACAGAGGCACAGCTTACAGCAAAAAATGGAGCTGTCCATAACTGAGAAAGGCAATGGAATGGGCGGAAGTATAAGATTAACCACAAGGAGATTATGCTGATAACTAATGATCTACACAGAAATGGCAGGCAGAGGTTAAGATTTTAATCTGGGCAGATTTCACGGCGCAGTCATGAATTGTAAACATCGATACTGAAACTGGATTTGTGTTTGTGGGTGACCAGACTGAAAACAAACAGAGGGGAAAAAGGAAGGGGACTCAGTCCAGATCCTCCTTTCTTGCTCCAGATCCCCCTTCCTGCCCCACCTCCCAGCGAGGATGAGGAGAAAGGCAAAGCATCACCTGAAGGCCAGTTCTGCAAAGAAAGGTGGATTTTCCCAGGAAGCAGAGCTAACTGGCTCTACCAAACAGATTTTATTTTTTGTTCTGAAATAACCAGGGTGCACAAACTGTTCAGTGCACAGTCACTCAGCAAGCTGCCCAAACCCAGGCTCACCAGGAGCAGGAGCACTGACACATCTCTCCCCCACTGATTTCCCACATGGAGCTCCACACTGTGCTGTGCCTTCATACACTCTACAGGTGTCACTTCACTTTTCCCTGGAGCCTACGGTAATTTTTTTCCAAAGCAATTACCTGAACTGTGGAAAGGAGAAATGGGTGCAGTATCTTGCTAGCCAGTATCAAATCCATCAGTTCTGTGCACCCTTATAAAATTCCCTCGACTCCTCGAGCTGCTGTGGCCTCCTCAGCTCCTGCCCATTCCTCTGCACAGCCTCCCCTGTTTGCCCAAAGCTCCACACACGCTTGCCACGGTTTATTTCGAGGCAGAAGAATTTCCTTAGCAGGACTGAAATAGATACTGTTTGCCTGCAGAGCCAAGCAATGTGCAATGTATTTTTATTTACTACTCGCCCTCGTCATCCTTGGCATACCAGCAATGCCCATTTTCAAGTAATTCACTGTATATGAATATGTGGCACTGCACAAATTATCCAGCTTGGCTCTTCCCAGATATCCACTGGCTGAACAGCTTCTCCTTACAAACACACTGATCTCTGGAGTTTCTTGTGACTGTGCCACATCCCTCTGCTGCTCTAACCCAGATGCCAAATGAGAAATGATAAAAATGACCAAAAGTCACACAAACACAACGCTGAGGAAAACCAAATGACTGGAGAAGAGTACAAAAACCATTAACTACATTGCACAAGCCACCCTTGGAGGCCATTAATCCAACTCTCCTTGTAAATTATGCAAGAGAAAGTTGTAATCTGAAGGCATTTAATGCCAAACTAGTTGTGCCATCTCAACAAGGCCAACAACAGAGGAACTGAATCATCCAAATTTACACTGAACTCAGGGGAGATCTTGGATTCTCAATCCTCCTTCCACAACAGTTGATGGCTCCAACTGTCAATGGTCAGAATTGTGAAAATTCTGCTTTATTTCACACCATGGTAAGCTCTTAAAATAAAACTGACTGTGACTGAGGTCACAGGGAAGTGCAGGAGTAGCAAAAATCCTATTATCCAGTGGGAGGAACAGGATCTGCTGACATCCCCCACCCCTGCAGGCGTGTGCCACGGTGCTAAAAACCTTCACTTTATCAGCACAGGACTCAGATATGGTCTAATCACCAGCTGCCATCAGCATTGTCCACTGCAGAGCAATTAGGATTATTCAAAGCTCTCTAATTGATGCCACAGCCACACACCTGCAGATCCCTCATGGGGCAGTCACTGGGGAAACGAGTGGAAATCACCTTACAATGGAGAAAGCCCTCTGGGGGAAAAAAATGACACAAATCAGCATTACCTAGCAAGAAAAAGAAATGGGGCTCTCCTCTACAAGTAACCTAAAGGCACATCAGTTTCTCCATGGACAAAGAGTCTTTTTCTTCACCAAACTCTGGGGGTTTCAAGTCTCAGCTCGGAGCTGCTGGCACTGGAATCAATCTGCCAATGGAAGGGAGCCCAAGGACTTTTGGAGATGCCAAAAGATGGCAGATGGAGATGTCCAGACACTGGACAGTCCATCCACCTGTCCCAGGCCACCTCAAATACTCTACCTAAGACATTTCTGATGATTGTTTGTCTAAACCCATCCTAAAGTTTAATTTTGCCTCCGAGTACTTCCTGCACTGGCTGGCTGAAGTTTACGGGAGTCACAAAGCGGGGCCCAAAACCTGTCAGGGCCAGGAAGAGACTGGCAGCACCTTCAGTCCACATCCAGCACTTGACCCTCTGCACAACACCCAGAGCAAAGCCAAACACTTGGTTCCAGCTGACTGCTGAGCCCTGCTCAGCCTCCTCCAGCACCAAAACAAGGCGTGGATTTGAACCAGAGCCACTTCAAATCAGGCTCCGGGTGGACGGACGTGTTCCCAGAGCAGAGAGAGCCACGGGATAATCTGAGCACCGAGAGACCCACGGCGTGTTTGAAAAACACAATCTGGAGTTCTTTTTGTTATCACAGATTAGAGCATGTGGAAAAACAACAGGCTCTTCCCCGGTGCTGATGAGCAAGAAGCGTCAGGCGGCGGCTCCTCCTTTGGCCATGCAAAACACGGGGACGTTTTTCTTATCACACCCACCAAATTCACACACTGTGCAGGCTCAGAGCAGAACATTTCATACTTCCCAGAACAAAAACGGACGCTCGATGCAGATACTCAGTTCGAATGGGCTGGTTTTGTGGAGTAGAAACTCGATATCCAAGCACTGAGAGAGCATCCGAACGCTACACAAATTATTTAAGCAGCTCTGGAGATAAGGGTATTGGAGTATGGAAGAGAAGCCTAAGGGTAATCTACACATGGCATTTCTTTTGCTAATTTAATAATTGTAGAGATGCTGATGAGGCGAGAAGTTGTTTCAGATAAAACACCAGTTTCTAGATAAATTGCTTTATCCTTAAGTCTCCAGGTAAGACTGTCCTGTGTGCTGTGCTCCCCTTGCCAGAAACAGAGTATTCAGATTCCCAGAACCTAAAATCCACAGAATTGAATGAACATAGAAATAGTTTATTGAGCTTTGAAGGCTTCTCTTCAAGTACTGCTTTAAAACAAAAGCCTGATTCCTTTAAGCCCTGTTAAGGCTCCACTGGGCGAGACTTTCAGACACTCAGACATCACACTGAGGAGCTCCATTTCCTCTCTGGCTTTTGGGAGCTTTTGAGGGGTACTTAGAGGGAGCTCTTGGACTCCTCCATCCCAAACTGAAGCTGTGTAAACACATCAATGTGATCAGCCTGACTTCAGAAAGATGACATTCAGAAAAGACCCAAGACCAGAAAAAACCAGTCCTGTTCATTTCATTAAATCACTGCTCTACGTTTGCACTACCCAGAGAATATAATTGGATTGTCTTCGCAGAAAAGACAAGAAGAACATTTGTCTGATACTCAAATTTTAATGAACCCTTTCATTGCTCATGAAGTATTAAAATCCTTGCAGTGCCGTAACGCAACATGGATGTGCTTAATGAAGTTGAAAATGGAAACAGAAAAATGCTTTGTTATCCTGTGATGCCTGTGGAATTGCACATGCCTTACCCCTGGGAAACCAACACACAGGGATAAGGCTTCCTGCACAACTCCTGAGATTTTCTAATCAAGCCCACCTTCAAGTGCAAACATTCTTTATGTACTTTATCAATCACAAAACGCTGCTGATACGACAGAGTTTGTCTGGAGCCCCTGTGTGAGGGATTTCCCAGAGTCCAGGTCAGTGCAATATAGCTGGAACTTGACTTTTTTTTGCTGCAGGTTGCTGAGTGATCTCCCAGTTACTGCAGATATTTCAGAGCAAACAACTCTGAAGCTGATGGCATCTCACTCACGTTATTGGAAGTGACACTGCCAAGTTCAGCAGCTCTGCCACAAACCCCAAAATCCATGCCTGGAACAGCCAGTGTCAGGCACGGGCTCTTCACATCCATGGAGGAAAATCAGGCTGAAAACAGCCCCAGTTTGTGTCATCAAAGTGCCATGTGAGAACGTCACATCCCAGCACCCAACTCCTTCCTCTGGACAGGGAAGGAGCATCTGCTCCTGCACCTCTGGAACACTGTGGAGAGCCCAAGCTCCTGCCCTGGGACTCCTGCTCATGGGGTTAGAGGCTTGTAGTGCAATAATGCTGTGTGCTCTCAGCATAATTCAACTCGCACAGCTGCAAAACCAGAGAAAAACATCAAAAATTGGGCTGGAAATTACAGCTACACAACTCCAAACCTGCCCACTCCCTTGCCCTATGAACCCTCCCTTCCTCACACCCTACAGTCCAACAGGCTTTTGTTTTGATGAACAAACTGGGACCAACCTCCTCCCTCCCTGCCCCAGACAATTCACATTTTAAAAACCACTAAAATGAGGAATCGTGCCCGGGGGTCAGACCAAAGTGAGCTGAGAGGAGCACGAGGGAGCAGAAAGGCAGAACCGCAGACGTCGCTGCTCAGCTCGCAGGTGTTTTCTCTGATCTCTGTCAAACCTGCTCCCTAAGTTCCCTTAACCCTGATTTAAAAAACATCAGCCTTGTGCTGTAAGCTGAGCTCAGGCTCAGCTCATCACATCAGATCATCACCCTGAAATTCCAAGGTGGCCACACACCAGCACTGATCCTGTGGGAGTCCTAAGTGAGCAGAGTTCAAAGCATGCAGCAGCAGGAGCCTCCAAACTGCACTGAAAACTAAAGACTAAAAAGACCTTGCATGTTATACACTCCTCATCAGACCAATCTTGCTAAACACCTGCCACCTTCTTATGCCCATGAATATTCCTGAGAAGGGTCACAATTCCTGACAGTTCACCTGTCCAGCACCTGCCAGTGCATCACTGCAGTGTGGGAGCTGAGCTCTGCAAAAGCTGAAAACTGCCCAAGTTATAATTCCAATGGAGCAGTAGCTCTTGGCATCCTTGGAAAAGGGCACCTCTGACCTGATACACAAGATTAAAACCACATTTCTCTTTCTGGAGTGCACCAAAACCACACACACCCTGAGTTCTTTAGAAACATGCTGAAGAGAATTAATCCCAACATTCTGCTCAATGCTACTCTAACTGGACTTTCTTTCCAACCCTTTGATGGGGTTAACTTCAAAACATCATCTTCCTCAGAGCCTTCACCCCTCAAGGTGCCCAGGAGGCAGGGAAATAACCACAATCTCAAATTAAGGAATTCCTACTGAGGGTACAGAAGCTCCTTCTCAGGGCAGAGCACCCAATTCCAATGATAAAACTTTCTGGACAAGAACAGGTGCTGAGCATCCTGCCCTGTTTTATCTCTTTAAAGCCAGATTCACAAGGAATCCAGACTCTTCATACAAAACCATTAAAGCACTCAGCCAGCATTTAAGCACTGCACGGAGCCAAAGTTAATTCTCTGTTTGTTTTACACGTCACAAGCCAAAGGAAAAGCCAGGCCGACAACCTGCAGCGACGTCAGCCCGTGCCCCCCAGTACCCTCAGCTAAAAAACTGAGATAAAGACAAGGCAATGGCTGTCATCCATATCTCCCTGCACACTTATGCAATGCCAGACAAAAACTGGGGTCAGAGCAGGAACTGGAATAATTACAGGCTCATCCCCAGCAGGTAATCCCAGCCAGGACCCCCACAACTTCCCCTGACCCAATGCTTTTTTTCTTTTTTTTCCCTTTCCCACCTAACCAACAGCCTTAATTAAGCAGCATAAACACCCCAGCAAGTTCATTCACATCCCTCAATGGGAATTTGCAGACAATTATAGGATATAATTGGGAAGCCTAATCATTGAACTTGTACCCAGCTATTGTTACAAGCTGAGAGGAGGGTGAGTGTTGCTTCCTCCAGGACACGGCTGGTTATTCCCCAGCTCTGTAATTAATCAAAAGGTCCTGAAATCCTCAACCTTTCATTTAGAAACAATCTTTATGCTGGTCACACCTGGGGGCTTTTGACCTTTTTTTGTGTTTTGTTTTGGGGGTTTTGTGTTTGTTAGGATTTTTTTTTAAGCACAGCAATTATTTGCAGAGGCAGTCCCTGTCAAATCCAATTCCTGATAGGGAAAGATGTTTCAGAGAGCTCTGCCAAGTGACATATTTCAGTTGGTCTGCTCACACACTCTGAATGCACTTCTTTGTACAGACCCAACAGTTCACAATCCCTTCACAGCCTTGAACAACAAAGATTTCCAGTCCCTTCTCTGTAAAATCAGAGACTGTTGTCCCATCACACAGCCTACATTTATTCTGCTCACTTTGCCTAAATCCAGGAAAGGGCATCAGAATTGCACTCAATTTAGAATATTTTACAATTAATTAAAAGATTTAAAATGCAGAATTTCACTGCCTTGCCTTCATGAAGGTGGTGTAAAGGGAAGAAAACATAGAGAATACACAAGCTGGCTAATTCCCCATCCTTGCTTAGAGCACCCTGAACGTCCAGCAGGATTTGCTCTGAATGAAACACATCTCCTCCTCCCTGAGCAAACACATCATGCCAGGTGGACCATTTCCTGCTCTCCCATTCACGCATTACCAACACATGTTAACTCTGCCACTCACTATTATTATTCTTATTTTTTACATTCTCTGACTTCCCCCTTGCACACCCAGACAGCAGCATTTTCCAAAGAAAATGTGCCTGCCAGGTCTCCTGGTTTTTATCTAATGAGGAGTAGTGCAGGTTCCCTTGTTTTAGCAAAGAAAGGTAACTTGGAACTGTTCTTGAAGGGGGAAAAGTTCTGCCTTAAGCACCCTTGGAGCTCCTAAGGAGCCAACGTCAGCACTGAGGATCAGAGATTTAAGAACACCTCGAGTATCCTCAGTGCTGAACCACTGCACGTAAGGCACTGAACTCCTCCCAGCCTCCCCAAGGGCCCAGACACCAACCCAAATAACAAGTGTTTTGGGGAAAGGCTAAGGGTGAAAGAATTAAAATAGCAGCTTGAACCAAAGAAGGCAAAATTTTTCCCAGTTTTTACCATACCAGCAGCAAAATACCTCATTCTCCTTTTAACTCATCAAAAACCTTTGCACTGACAAGGTTTTTGTACAGGAATTCAGATCTCCTAACTATGGGGAGGAATCCTCTGTTTTCACTGTGTATTTACATTTCTGAAGATGACACGGGTCAGTTGCTTTTGAAGTGCTGGTTGGGAATTGAGGCAGGAGCAGAAAATCTTCTTTTTTCAACCCCAAATTTAAGTAAAGGTGCAGCAGTGAAGAAGCAGAGAAGATGAAACATCAGCTCAGCTGCACTTGTGGGGATTTCTCAGCAAGCTGAGACCCTTTGTATTGAAATCCTACAGCCTTCCATCACCCCAGCTCAGTGGAGAAAAGCTGCTCCAGATGCTTCTTCCCCAGTTTTGTTTGGTGTTCCCAAAGGAGCATATCCATAAACAGTCATTTGTAGGGAGGGATTGCTTCCACCCCTTCTCCCCCAATTCTGGGCTGTATCACAACCCCAAGCACCACAAATCTCTTAACTACTCTTAATAAGCTCAAGTGAATTAGTTTAGGATGTCTCAGAGTTGGCAAAGTGTCACCACTGCCCCAGCTATGGGCCCTCAATAAAGCTGTAGCTTGGCAGGGTCAGCACAGACACCCCAGCGAGATTATCCGGTGTCAGCTTCCATCTGGCATTTGTCAGAGCAAGGCAAAAGAAGAAAAGGCAGCCCTTATCAGATCTCCAAATAAAAGGAGCACTTCCACTTCATGTAGCAGCAACTGGAAAAATTTCCTTTGTGTTTGAAGCTTTAAAAATATCTTTGCCCTTGAGGTTGGCTGAGTCTGCTCAGCGCTTCGAGACCCCTTTCCCATACAAAGGTAATAAAACCAAGCTCATGGTTACAGAAATTCCCAGCACATAAAAATTACAGGAAGCTGTTGCTAAGTAATATTTCTACCTAAGTAAACATCACAAAGCCTTTCCCACACACACCTCTGAACTTTGTTATTCAAACCTGCCTTGAAGATGTTCAGAGTTGCAGAATTTCTGCTGGCACTGGGCTCTGAGAGTGCTCGCTGCTGTTTCACAGCAGCTGAAAGACATTTCAGGCTGAGCAATGCTTTTTTCTCAGGGCTTTGTTGTGCTGCTTGTACTTGGGAACAAAGCAACTCCTCAGCTCCTTACCTGTCCCTTATCTGTCCCAGAATTTTCCCCAGATAAATCACAGGGAAATTAAAGAGAGATCCTGTTGTATCCCTTTGTCTCTCAACCTGTTTCCCAACAGGATAGAAAAAAAAAAAATAAATCACAGAATGTCCTGATTTGGAAGGGATCCACAAGGATCATTGAGTCCAGCTCCCGGCTCTGCACAGAACAGCCCCAAAAATCCCACCAAAACCAGGAAAAACATTAATATTTCCACACAGAACCTTTCTTTAGCAGCTCTTTGCATGTCAGTTACTCCACACTATCATCCCTTCCTTCTGCTGCTTTACATCCTCCTCACTGGACACAAACTGTTTCATCTACTTTCCACAAAGTCAATATTTTTGCCACAAATTCTAAATTGCACTAATGGAGAGACAACTTTTGTTTTTATCATAAAAAAACAAGATAATAGATGGAGAAAAGGAGCCTACTGACAGATCTGCAATGGCCCACACTTGTAATAACTCAAATTTCCTGGTAGCAAGAAGCCCCAGGATGAACAAAGGAACTTGAATTCTATCTTATCTTCTAAGGAATGAAGCCTACAGTTCACAGAATTATAGAATTCACTTTAGGATGGTTTGTTTGGGAAGGACCTCAAAGCCCATCCAGTGCCACCCCTGCCATGGCAGGGACACCTCCCACTGCCCCAGGCTGCTCCAAGCCCTGTCCAGCCTGGCCTTGGGCACTGCCAGGGATCCAGGGGCAGCCACAGCTGCTCTGGGCACCCTGTGCCAGGGCCTCCCCACCCTCTGAGCAGAGAATTTCTCCCTAACATCTGGCCTAAATATTTCCTCTTTTCATTTAAAACCATTCCCTCTTTTCCTATCACTACTTGGCGCCCCGTAAGAACTATTTCAGATATCCATCCTTATACTCCAGGAATGTGGCCCTTCAGTGCTCACCAAGGGACTGTCTGATACTGCAGATAATTCTGCTGGTAACTTTTATTTGGCCATTCCACCTTTCCTTCCTATTGCCTTACTCTACTTGCACATGACCCGACGTGCAATAAAAAGGCTGAACCCTTGGTAATTAGAGTGTCAAAAACCCATCAGACTGCTCCAAGTTCTGCATGGACAGAGCAGCCTGACTGCAGGGGGAATTGGCAGGAAATCCTATTTCAGAGGGAATTGTTCCTTCCGCAAGAGAAGTGACAGACGTATAGAAAAAAAAAAAAGAGAGAGAGAAAAAAAAGAAAAAGACGTGGAAAAAATGTGAAATATGAAAATCATGTTTGGCAGATCCAGACCGAGGTCTAGGACGTGGCATTTCCAGCATTTTTGTTGTCTGCATTCTTCAGCAAAGACGCTCTCTACAGTGCAGGACCAAGAAGTACGTTTTGATGGCAATAAAATAACTGTGTTATGTGAGGGAAAAAAAAAGCCCTGTTAAAAATGTCAGTGAAGAGGTACAAAACCCCCAGAACAGGAACAGCACTTGGCTGCCATAAACAGCATCAGGCTAGACCCAAATTCCAAACAGACTACACATTTCCCTCCCTGCCTACCCAAAATATAACATGAGTTGGCCTTAAGTGAACCGACTTGGTTTTCACACCAACATGAGTGATTTAGGAATAAAAAAAAAAAAAAAAAAACAGAAAACTCTGAGGAAGCACATCCTGACGGATCTCAATCCATGCTGCATCCACCTACACATCCCTGCACTCACAGAGTCCTCAACACTGGTTTTTCCAAGGGTGCAGCTGCCTATAAATGATTTCAGTTCCTCCCCACTGGTTTCATCCCCAACCTTTGCTCCAATGTCTGTAAGAAAACCCTTTTCTTTGTTGTCCTGAACATGTTATCACCAACCGAAAAAAAAATAAAAATTCCAGGCTGGAATTGTAGCCATGGGGATGATTCAGAGGCTTGGACGTGTGCCTTGGAGATAATTCCATGCTATAACTGAAAAGTTAGTTTTGGAGTCAACTGGGATATTTGTCCTGATTAAATAAAGGAATAATTAAATAAAGGAGGGATAACGTGGAGCAACCACAGAGAGCTGGCAGGGGAAGGGCAGGGAATGATGTGGAAGGGATGGGGGACACCAGGACCCCACTCCAGCCCCAGCTTTGCCTCCTCCCACACACACAAGGCCTTTCAGAGAATCACAGAGTCCTTAAGGCTGGAAAAGACCTTTAAGATCAAGTCCAACCATCAGCACCACCACTGTGTTCACTCCTCACTGCCTCTGAGGACCTCCAGGGATGGAGACTCCAATGCTTCCAATGCTTCACAACCTTTTCCATGGAGAAGTTTTCCCCAATCTTCCATCTAAACCTCTCCTGGAGCAACTCAAGGCCATTTCCTCTGATCCTGTCCCTTGCCCCTGGGAGAAGAGACCTGGCTGTCCCCTCCTGTCAGGGAGTTCATTTTCTGTGACATCTCCCAGCCTTCCCACAGGTGCTCTCCCAAATTTCTTGCCCATCTCCTAATATTTTCCAGCGAGACTCCAAGCTCAGCAGGCTGGAAAAGCTGGTCAGCTTGGGACTTGCCTCTGTCAATTGACACCCACTCTGTAAAATCAAAACAATATTTACATATCCTTTAAGGGTTTTTCCCAGTCTCAATTTAGATAGCAACAACTTCCCACCCAGAGATGCAAAAAAAAATTTAAAAATTAAAAAAAAAACCACAAAACCAGAACCAGGAGATTCTACACCAAGTTTCATTAAACAAACCAGGGGTAGCAAATAACCTGGGTTAAAAACTCCACACAAAACCAAACTTCCCTGTGAAAACGATACTGAAATTGCTACATTTCATTCTGGCTAGAAGATCAAGAGAAAAAAATAAAAGAGAACACACTTAAATGCAGAGAGCCAGGAGACTTCAGCACTGCATTAGCTGCTGAAGATTCCCAGATAAGCTGCAGAAACGCAGAGGGAAAGATTTCATGACATTAATACCCTGGGTACTGGGAGCTGCTGAGAGGCTCTTCAGGCTAAGGAAAGCCAAAATACAATTCACACAAGCTTTTAATAATCTTGACAAAACAATTACACATGCTAAGGATACATTAGGGCTGGCAGGAGAACAGAGGAGGCAGCGATTGCACCGGCAGGTTCGCTAAATAAATGTCACTTAATCTCCACCATCGGCGTGCGCTCAAGAGTCTAAAGGCTGCTCACAAACAGACAAAAAAAAGGTCTAAAAAACCTCCCAGGCTGTCAAAACAACTGCAGAAGCACAGGGGCAGGTGTCACAAGGCACGGGATCACACAGATCCCGGCTTGTGCAAAACAGCGGCTCCCAAAAAAACTAAAGTCCAAATCCCGACGTTCAAAACAAAGATAAGCTCGGCTTGCTAAGTGGTTTGGGAAGTGCATTCCAGCCACTGCCCAAATATGCAGGAGCACGGCTTCCCTACTGCTACTTCTGCAAGGGACACACCAAAACCAGAGCATCTGTGAACAGTGCCTTTAGAAACCATTCTCTTATTAAAATCTCAGTTTCTGGGTGGTGACTGAGCTGAGGCAGGTACTGGACAGGTGTCCTCCAACAAACTCTTGCACCAGAAGCTCAGATTTCTGTCCCAATAGAAACATATTATCATTAAAATATTACATTTCTCCAGGTTTCATGGAACCAGGCAGTTTTTTAAAGGAGAGAAAAGCACCCGTTCCAGTCTGCCGCAACGCAGCCCCAGAAAATTCACAGGAATTTTGGGGCATTATGGTCTAGGCACTAAAAAAGTGTCAATTAGACCTTTAACCTTATTAAACAGCAGAAAACACAGCACATGAAATGCATAAGAAACCAGGTTTCAGTGCTGATGTAACTGCATACCTGAAAGTTTATAAATAAAATGCTTTACAATCTTATTTTTCATTTTAAAGAAAGGAACACACATACACACTCGCATCTTCTTGCTCATACCCTGTTATTCTGGCCACAAAAAAATAACCACTTTCTTTAAAAGGAAACTGGACGATTTTGGGGTGAGGAGTAGCAGAGGGGAAACCACATTAATTGCATTAGTTTGTGCACACTGGTAGGAATTCCTCCTCAAATTTGGCACTTAGCACTCAGAGCTGCCCTTTAAAGCTTGGCAAGAATTTCTCTCCAGCCCACAAGTTTCCTAATTTCGTCTCAGGACACACTGGTTCGTTTGGATGCACGACCTCCAGAAAGGCAGACAACCCTAAATGTGTCACTCTCACCTCAATTCACTTTGCTCCCCGTCAAGTCAGATTTAACATAAATCAAAGCCAATATATAATTAAAGCTAAGCTTAAGGTCAGTTCCAAGTTTGGAAAAAAACAAATCTGTATGAAATTAAAAACAACTCTAATACATCTGAGGACTGGGGTGGCAACAGCAGTGAGCTTTCTGAACACAAAAAAACCCCCAGCCTGAACCAAAGCATCGGGCTCAGAGCCCTGTTCCTTCACCCTCTACCCCATCCAGGTCCTCTCTTCTCCTTCTCACTTCTCCTCCAGGTCAGACTTGGCTCCCAGCTTCTTCTCTGTGCAAATACTGCTCATTCATCCACAGATCTTACACCTTTTTATGGCAGGAAGGTTTTGTAAAGATGGAATTGCACCTTTCTAGAACGGAGTTTATTCCTTTGAGACTTTTCCCCACTGTTGTGCTTCCACCTGCTGCAGCCTCTCAGTCAGTCTGGACTTTCATTCCCCACCCAAACCCCAACAGAGACACTCAGAGTACCAAGTTTATACCAGACACTCACAGTCCATTAAAATTGTGAGCTCTGGGCAGTTCCTGACTCTGCAGAAGAACCAAACACAGAATTCTGGATGCCTTATAAACACAGGTGAAAGAACTGCTCAAACCCATCCCAAAGGTTTCTTCTTCATCTTCTAATGTCTATTTTCAGCCCTGCTTTTAGGAATCTGTGCTTAGAGGTAGGCATCTTTCAGGTCTCCAAGAATCCCAGAGGGGTTTGGGTTGGAAGGGACCTCAAAGCTCATCCAGTGCCACCCCTGCCATGGGCAGGGACACCTCCCACTGTCCCAGGGTGCTCCAAGCCCCATCCAGCCTGGCCTTGGACACTTCCAGGGATCCAGGGGCAGCCACAGCTGCTCTGGGCAGCCTGTTCCAGGACCTCACAGATCCTGACAGGTCAAAATTTGACAGCAAAGCCCCAGCTGAGACCCCTCACTGCGCACTCACCTCTCTGGCAGCGGTCGTGCGTCCAGCAGCGCTCGATGAAAATCCCGTTTATCACCGTGGGGGGACAGTTGCTCTTCCCTTTCACAGTGCCTGGGCACACATCCCCACACTCTTCTTTGTCATCCTTGTTGGCCACGATGTAATTGTCTTCTACAGAATCCAAAATCCTGGACCAGTCGATGGTGGACAGGTAGCAGAGCTCGTTGTTCTTCTCAATGCGCACGGCGCCCCGGGTGATGTTCATCAGGTTGTAGAGGCCAATCTCCTTCAGGTGAACCATCTCAAAGATCACCAGGGCGTAGTTGAAGAACAGGTGAGTCCCTCGGATCACAGTGAGGTTGGGGAAGAGGCCCTTCAAGCTCTCCAGGCCGTAGACACGGAACAGCAGCAGGTAGTCCGTGATCATGGTCAGCTTGGGGAAGCTGAGCTCGCGGAAATCTTCGGGCTTGGTTTTGAACATCAGCAGGATCTGCAGGTGGCCCTCGATCACGGTGCAGTTCTCCAGCATGTTCAGCCGGGTCAGGTTGTTGCGGATGTCCATGCTCCTGCAAACTGGGAGGCAAAGGACAATTTATCTCTTTAACAAAAAGTTAATTGTTGTAGTTTTCTAAACGCTCAGTTTTGTCCAACCGCGCCGAGCTCCGCTCGGGACACGTGGCCCTCTCAGCAAGGCAGGCTTCAAGTGTTAAGAAATACACTGTGGGGAACATTCAATGCTTACAAAACAAGAGTATTTCATCATTTTTTTTTCTGCCATCTTGAGTCCCTGCCTGCTGCCTCTATCACGACTGCAGTGGTAACACCAGTCCTGGGACATCACTTGGCGCTCACAAAGGGAAGAGATGTCTGGGCTGTTTTCTTTAGGTAGCTGCCAGCAACACACCTACCTGGTCCCAGATTGTGCAATTAGTGCCAGGGGATCAGAGGGAGTCACTCAGAATGGTTGCAGGGAGGGGAAGATAGGAAAAGAATAATGGCCAGAGATGGAAGTGCTTGGGAAGGGAGCAGAAAAACCTGGAAATGCACAGGAGCACAGCCCACGCTCCTGCCCAGACTCTGCTGACAGGAGTAATTTACTACATTAGTAATTTACTACATTAGTAATTTTTGCCCTGAGCATTCTTTTCAGATGAGGTGTTGGGGCTTTTTTTTGGTTACTATTTTCTCAAGGGTGCAAATCTCCCTGTCTTGACTATCTGGGCAGTTTATTTCATGGAACCAGTAACCAAAGAACTGGCAAAGTGAACAAACACATGAAGCATAAATTAGGAGGTAAATTGAATAATAGGAATCCAGCATAACAAGAAAGTTTGAATAGAGATTTTTTTTCAACTCTAAGCACAGGTAAGAAATCAAAAAGGAAATTTGCAGCCCCATGCCTCTACAGCACAACAAAACTCCCTGTGACAACTTTTGAAACCAACTTCATAGAAACATCAGCCAGACCTTGATAGTCAAATCCTGGTGGATTCTTACTGAATTTTTCCATTTTGAAGACTGAATCCACTCAAAGGATTTCTCTTTCTTGTCTACAGCTGGGCCAGTGCCTTCCCTCCCACTTAAGAACAAAAAACACAGGCTCTTTCCTCTTTTTGTCAGTGTATGTAAAGTTCAGCAACCATAAAGCCACCACATCACAGCTCCAAGGGATCACCTAGCCTTACAAAACTGATGTGGACACAAATACTTCATAGTTAGGATTGTCTGACTCCTCATGGTTTAACACAAACCATTGCTGTAGGGGTTAAAACCAAATTCTATGCAAATATCTTAATGATTATTCAAAAATTTGCTCCAGTGACTGCAAGAAAAAAAAAAAAAAGTTGGCAATACTAATATGGGATTTGAAGCAATGCTATTGCCCAATGGGATTTTTTGGCACTATATCCAAGTAGCTTCATAAATTGCTTTCTGGAAGAAAAAAGCCAATGCACACGGTGCCTCAAGGATTAAGGATGTACTTGGAAAAAGTGGGAAAAGGAACCTGATGACCAGCCAGCAGCAACCTCTGCCCCAAACTGTACTGCTGCACATCCCAACCAGGGCTAAAAGACCTGGGAGAGCAACAGATTCAGCTTAAATGCTCTGGATATTTATTTGCAATAAATAACATTGGAGTTTCCAAAGGATCAAGTGCGTGGCAGGTCAGGGCAGTGAAAGGAGAAGTAACAGAAAGACACGTAAGAAAATGAAAGACTGAATTCAACCTCCAAGTCCCCAGTGCAGCTAAAATTACCAGATGAATTCAAAATGCAACATCTTGGTTCTTATTTCTTCTTGCTTCTCATTACTGTGGGGTGCACAGGCAATGCTGGGGTGGTACCCAGCACCAGCTGCTGCAGCACAGGATAACCTACTCCCTGCTGGAATGGACAGCTGACCTTAAGGAAAAGGAAAGGTGAAAAAGTACAGACCAGGAATTACTTCTGAGAGTCAGAGCTCCAGGCTATTGCTGTGGCTGAAGGCCACGAGATGCATGAATACCCTGAGCACAATTGCCTCTGTCTTTCATCATTTTGGGTAGAATGAGGTGAGTCACCAGGGGCTGGACACCAGCCCTGCTCCCACACTCTCCCTGCACAGGGCACCTTGAGCAGGGGTGGAAAGATCTGCACTTAGGTATGGTCAGGACAAAGCCCTCTGAGTGCTGTGGCTGCATTTCCAGGCTGTGGAAATCTTCCTTTTCTGCAGGAACAGAGCTAAGGAGCTTGGTCTGGAGGTGCTACCCCAGGTGGGCATCACACCAGGGCCCAAGGGTGGGTGCCCAGCACTGAGGAAATTCATGGTCCTGGTCTGGCAGAGGAACAGATCCACAGGCAGCAGAGATTCAGAGGATGATCCAAATCCCAGAATGGTTTGGGTTGGAAGGGACCTCAAAGCCCATCCAGTGCCACCCCTGCCTTGGGCAGAGACACCTTCCACTGTCCCAGGCTGCTCCCAGCCCTGCCCAGCCTGGCCTTGGGCACTGCCAGGGATCCAGGGGCAGCCACAGCTGCTCTGGGCACCCTGTGCCAGCCCTGCCCACCCTCCCAGCCAACAATTCCTGCCCAATCTCCCAGCCAGCCCTGCCCTCTGGCACTGGGAGCCATTCCCTGTGTCCTGGCGCTCCTGGTCACCACAGCCCTGGAGTTCACAGCTCTCACCCCTTTCCTCACTCAAACCCAGTTAAATTACTCTGCTCCAGAACCTTTCAAGCTCCTGGAGATCACCACTAACATGAGCCATGCTGCTCCTGGTCCAAACAGCCCAAAAGCTGCTCAAAGATCTTCCAACCTCCACAAAAAAAGCAACCATCTAAACACCCCCACGGGGTACAACCCTCCCTCACCTCCAGCTCTCCCCATCCTGACACAGATTCCCTGCTGGAGGCTGCAGAAAAGGTGACCAAAGGCTAACAACTCCAAATAGTTTGAAAAGATGTGTTAAGGAACAGAGGTTAGCTAAAGGTGAATTTAAAAAGAGATGAGTGAAGCTTTTGAAGAGTTAAAAATATAAATCTACCAGAGCTGGAAGTACGACACCCAAGGTTCATCAGCTGCTTTTCCCCACATTTAGAGAAAAATCACACTTAATTATTTTTCAGGTTCTACTTCAATTTAGTTTTTAAGTGATAATTGGTATCTAAGCTCCTTCTTTTTAACACCTCAAAGATCAAAGAGAATAATAAGAAATTAAGAACATCTGAAACGAAATACGCTTTTTAGTTGGAGGTTTCTCCGTCTTTTCAAGCCTTTGAATTTTCAGCAGTTTATATCTCCTGTTCATGCAGTAGCAGCTTAAGTCACCCCATAAATTTATTGTTACCAAGACAACAAGAAGCAGTTTTAAGCAAAGTAATAAGTGTTTTTCCACAGCTTCTCTCGATAGTATTTCTTCTGCAGGGACAGGGGAATTAATCAACCATTCAGTAGGAAGGCAAGGCAGGTTTGATCCCAGAAGAAGCAGAGCAAAGTTGAGCCATCAGTTATAACACAGACAACCTGGTTTCAAAAAACACATAAATCAGCTTGCAGGGAAATAAAAAAATCACAATTTGATTCTCCAGTAGTAGGCCCAAAGCTGCTCCTGTGCAAGCTACTGGCAAAACCTCCACTACACATAAATTCCTAAATTTCAGCAGAAACAGCAGCACAGCTCTGAGCTGCCAGAGGAAGCACTGCTCCATCCCTGCTACCAAGCTACTCACTCAAAAAACTACTAAATCACCCTAGACATGTTCCACCAGCCCCCCCAGAAAACCAAGCTGAAGCCACGCTTTTCAAAAAAACAAACAAACAAACAAATCCCAAGATGCCAAAGCCTCTTGGACAAACTGGTTTGGTAACAACCTTCAGGCCCTGAATGAAGAAACCAGATCTGATGCCAGAGGTTAAGTTTTCAAGATAGACTCTAACCAGGGGAATAGCTGGAACTTAAACCTTGTTTACAGTAAATCATGTGGATACCAAACCTTAATGATTCACTGCTTCAGACCTCTGGCCTTCAACAATCAAGACCAGCGTAATCTGGCACAGAAGGATTGCAAACCATTTGAGGTAACTATTAGTTAATTCTGCTTTTTTTTTTTTTTTTTTTGTAGTGTTTGCTGCTTACTGAATAAACAAACTATTGCAGAAAAACTACACTTGCTTGGGTTGGGTCAAAACCATTGCAATTCTCCATAAGGCTGATTTTCAGAAGTGGCTTTAGGAAACTGGGAAAAGGATTTTTGGATGTTTCTTGGGATAACTGCTGAGATAGGAAAACATCCTGGTAACAGGTCAGAGGGAAGGACCATGAGACAGCTTCTAGCCTACTGCAGCTACTGTTTAATAAACATAAAAACCATCTAATTGTGAAATATGGATTTTTAAGCTCCAGTTCTGCACCTGAGATACCTCGAGCTGAGTGAACCAGACATGGACTCCAAAATGAGCCCCTGCAAACCCCCAGCCCCTGAGGGAACACCTCAGGTGCCTGTTACCTCTCACCACCCAAGGGCAAACCCCTCAAAGCCTGGCCTTTAAAGCCTGGTTTGGGCTGTCTTCGTGCTCCCTTTACTTGATTCAAAACCCAGACAGCAGACAGGCTCATCCTGCCCCGTTTCCATGCAGAGATAAGCAGCTCTGTGGGGACAGCAGCACCCCAGGAGCCCCGGGACCACTCGGGGTAAGGGCCGGGTCCCTGCTGGTGCTGACACACCTGAGGATCTTCCCCGCTCCAAAGGCAGCAGGGACAGGTTCTACACCTTGCCCATATCAACATCATTTGTATTCCACAAGGCAGTCACCCCAAAACTGACCTACAGAAAGCTCAGGGGTGTTACACTGTTCAGAGACAGCCACTGTGCTGCCTCTCCCCAAAAAAAGGGACAAGACATGCTGGGGCCTGGGTTTGGTACAGCCCTGCCCTTCTGCGCTCACTTTTCCTACTTTATTCTCCCAGGAGCAAAATCACATTCTAGACAGAGTCTCTCAACATAAAAAATTAGCACAGGCATGAGGTGGAACAAGGGAACAGTTTCTTAATGAGTTTACGAGCACAAAAATATCTGTATCAGCCAGATATGATACTAACTAAGGAGCAACCTATTTTGTATGTGTGTTACTACAGCAATACACAGTGAAATTTGTCCCACAGGATGACTTAGGCAGAGATCTCTCAACTGCATTCCCAACTCCCACATCAGCAGCAGGTACTGGAGCACATGTGCAGCTCCCAAATTTAGGGGAAGAGTTTAGAAGGGGAGGAAGAGCACTCGAGACTCCCATGACTGCATTGATCAGTTTTCCATTAACCAGAAAAGGAGCCCAAAGTAAGCTGCTCCATTAGCAGATGCAGAACTAGGTGAGGTAAATCCCACCCCAAATACCAGAGCTAATGAACTGACAGGCATGAGTCATGTGCAAGATTTATTTCAAGAAGTTGCATTATGTTTACACAGTGACCAAAAAAAAAAATAAAAATACACAAACTTGTGTTTCTTCCCAAAACAAGATATATGAATCTTCATTTAATGCACAGGTCAGGTCTTCTTTCCTTAACCCTTTCTTCTACTCCTGTCAGTAATTCCTGAACTCAGCAACTACCTTTAGCCACATGCAAGAGAGGAAGAGTGCCCTCACATGAAGTATTCCTAAAATATTTAGGAAAAGGGGATGGATTGAGGAGGAAAAACTCATCATCTGGATGTAAATGTGAACTTTACCATCCACCCCATCTGTCTCCTGAACCACCTCCATCCACCTGCTGCTTGCCCCCAACTCTTCCCCAACGCTGCCTAAAGGCACCAAGGGGGAGAGGAATTTTCAGGGCACAAGGACAACCAGGGATGGGGGGAATATTGTCACTGGAGAGCAGAGCTACCTCGGGGGCTGTCTGTGGGAGCACAGGGCAGGGATCTCCAAGAAAGCTGCCTCCATCAGAGCCGTTGCTCAGGGAACAACTTGTTTGCTTATGCAACCCTGGGTGCGTTTCCCCCCCAGCCAGGCCGGTGCCGGCCCCGCGTTGTTTTCCATCCCCACCGTGACCTCACCATTCCCAGAAAACAGAGCCAAGCACCCAGAAAACAGAATCCAACACCACAGCAGCTGAAAACCTCTCAAATCAGGGCCCTGGTGGTCTGAATTGTCGGCAGAACACTATTCCTAAAGTACCTGCGGCGTAAAAATGATACAGAAATGTTCCAGCCCAGGCTTTGCTTTGCTGTCCTGTGCCCCTGTTCCTCCATCCAAGAACTCAAGAGTACATTTTCCTACCACGCTGTAACACAGCAAAGATTAGGGAGTTTAGAACATAAACACGCTTGAACCCCAAAAAGCAAATATGATTTAAATAAATAACCAAATCACAGGCTGCGCTCTGGCAGTAATAATAGTGTTTTCAAATTAGGAACTGCTGGACTCCAGTTGCACACGTATTTATTTATTATTAGTGCTATATGTCAACTGCCTTTTCCATCTCCGTTGGAGGCGGGCAGGTTTGCCCACAGCAGCTGGGACTGACCCTCCCAAGGTAACAGTGTCACTGGCCTCTTGTAAGATTTCAAACATAAAAATAAAAATACGTGTGAGGGAAGAAACTGGGTTATTTTTGAAATATGTGACTTGTCCTATTGCTGGAAAAGGAGGCTGTCTTACAGGAACATCCAGCTTTATTCCCTGAATCCCATACATATCCCAATAATGTCCATCAATGTACTGTCTGTACTTAAACTGATTCTCTTGCTCTTGCCTTTTCTGATGGGAAAGCCAAGGCAGATTGTCTATGGGAGACATGATCCAGTTAGCTGTCTTTAAACAAATATTTTCCTTTTGTCAAAAAAAAAATAAAATTGTAAGAATCACCCAAAATTAAATAACCTCTCATTAAAAGGATTTCCTGAGCAAGTTTATTTAACGTAACCCATCAAAACAGCTCGTAAGGCTTAACCTCGAGCCAGCCGTGGGTTTAACAAGCTTGTGACCTCCAACACAACATCTTTTATACCCCTGTCTTGTATTTTACAAGCCCCGGTGTACACACAGAGCCTCCCCCCGGAGCTTTCCCATCTTAATACCTGTGGATTTGGCACACTACCTAAAAGCGGTTAAAGACAAAACCTCCGCGTCTGGCCACACTAAACCCTCCTGAAACCGGAGCCGGTTCTGAGGCAGCCGAGGAGCGGAGGGGGCACAGGGCTGGGGAGGGGATCAGAGAAGGGACCCGAGAAGGGACCGGGGAGGGCAGCCGGGAAGGCACCCGGGAAAGGAACCTGGGAAAGGGACACGGGAAAGAATCGGGGAATGGACCGGGGAGTGGATCGGGGCAGCGGACCCAGGGAAGGGGCCGGAAAGGGGTCCGAGAAAGGGACGGGGAGGAGACCGAGGAAGAGACGCTGGCAGGGCCCGGGGAGGGGACTGGGGAAGGGACCCGGGGAGGAATCGGGGAAGGGACGTGGGAAGGGCCGGGGGAAGTGCCCGTGGAGGGAGCCGGGCAGCGGCAGCGGAGAGGGGCCCGTGCCCTTCCCCGCGCCTGCCCCGGGCGCGGCCCCCGCTGACCCCGGCCCAGCGCCGGCCCGCGCGGGGCCCCGCGGCCCGGGACGCGCCGGGGCAGCCGCCGCTCTCCCCGCCGCTCTCCCCGCCGCTCTGCCCGCTCCAATCTCGGCCGCCGCCGGGCCCTCCCCGCCGGCCCCGGGCCGGGGGTGAAGGTGACCCGGGAGCGCTCCGGGCCGCGGCCGCGCTGCCCGCGGGCCCCGCGCAGGTACAAAGGGCACGGCGGGGCCGGGCCCGCGCCGCCGCCGCCGCCGCCGCCCCCAACCCTCCCGGCCGGGCCCCGACTCACTCTCGCCGCGGCCGCGGCCGCACCAGGCTCCCAGCACCACGGCCACGGCCAGCGCCGCCGCCGCCGCCGCCGCTCTCGGTCCCATCCCGCGCCGCTGCCGCGGCCGCCGCCGCCCGGCGCGAATCAGAGCCCGCGGGGCGGGCGCGGGGGCCGGGCCCGGCCGAGCATCGCCGGTGGAGCCCCCGCGGAGCCCCTTTATAGCGCCGGGCCCCTCCCTGCCCGCGGTGTCGGCCCCGGCCCGGCGGCCCCTTCCAGCGCAGGCCGGGCTGGCGGCGGCGCCCCGGCCAGTAAACAAGGGGCTGCCCCCGTCAGCTGCGAGCCGAGCGGGGCGGCCGCAAGAGGCGGCGCGGAGCGCGGGCACGGGACGGGACGGGCCGGGGGAGGAGCAGCGGCAGCGGCGGCAGCGGCATCCAGACACCCGTCACCATCCATCCATCCATCCGTCCATCCATCCATCCATCCATCCATCCATCCATCCATCCATCCATCCATCCATCCATCCATCCATCCATCCACCTAACCATCCCGCTGTCCGTCCATCCCGCTGTCCGTCCATCCCACCCTCCCACACCGGAGCCGCTGTGGCCTCGGTAGCGTTCAGCGAGTAAAACGCAGGAGTTGAGCAGCCTCACCTCGCTGCCTCGTGGGTTCAAATGGAAGGAGAGCAGGGTTAGGGTTAGAGAATACGGAAAACATTTTTACTGGGAGTGTGGGCAGGCCCTGGCACAGGGTGCCCAGAGCAGCTGTGGCTGCCCCTGGATCCCTGGCAGTGCCCAAGGCCAGGCTGGACAGGGCTTGGAGCAGCCTGGGATGGTGGAAAGTGTCCCTGCCCATGGCAGGGGTGGAATGAGATGGTCTCCAAGGGCCCCTTCCAACCCAAACCATTCAGGGATTCTGTCTCACTGTCCCAGTGCTGATAGCCCAGGTTGAGAGCAGGGCTGCTGCCCTGGCCGTGCCCATGTCCCTCGTCCTCCTCTTGGAAAGGATGAATTGCCACAGAGCTGGACAGAGCTTGGGATGAGGATGCCAAGTACCACTGCCACTGCTTTCAGTATCACAGAACTCAGAGAGCCATTGCAGATTTCTGGTTCTTTTTGCAGTGGGATTCACCATTTGGTGCCTTTTTAATCATCTCTGCGCTGCACTCACACTAAGCCATGACAGTACGTTTCCTGGCAACTTCCAGTAATTTTATCTGGCTCTTGCTTTTCAGCCATTTCTGTGAGACAAATTAGTTATAAACTGCTGGAATAAAGCCTTTTTTTTAATTCAAAAATGCTTGGCAAATAGACATTCTTCAAAATTTTTATCCCACCATCTTTAGCTTACAACAAATCTCTCGCTTCTGCATGACATGAAGGGCCCCTGGGCAAACCAGTGGTTTGCAGGTCGCTGTGCCTCAGTCCCTTTGTCTGGACACTGAATTACACTATGAGTTTACCCTATTTAAAATACTTTGCATGGCTTTTCCAGGTAAAGCATCACTGCATCCCAGGGACACAACACAGTGTGAATGAGAGGAGGGCTGGTCAGTGAAATCACGGCTCTGCTGGTGTGATTCACCCCCTGACGTTTGAGGTTTCTCTGTTGGACAGGGTAAGGCTGGCAGCCTGATTCGACCAGCATAAGCAGGATTAGCTGGGATAGTACCTGTGCAACAGTAACTTGGCATTTGCAGACTATTTAAATGGTGAGATGAAAGGCTCTGCTTAAGTGGAGATGCTTTCTCTGTCATCAGCACAGCAGATGTGTGTCTGCACAGCACAGGAGCTGTTGATTCAGCCCATTGGTGCAGCAGAACCACAGTCATGGGAAGGCATTTCCCCCATTTCTGTCCTTTTTTTCCCAAATCCACGCTGCTGCCTTGAGCTGACAAGTGCAGAGAGACTCGGAACCTCACTCATTCCAGACCGCTTCAGGAAGTAAGGGCAGTTAAGGAATGGAAATAAACAACTAAAGAATGCATTCTCTGCTTGCAAATTAACCTGCTTTATGACTGTAGACTTTGCATAGAACAGACAGAGCCAAACATCACCTGGACAGCTCGGGCTGTGTGGAATTTATACTGTGACTGTAACAGCAACCTGCTCTTGCTTACTCACTCATGTTCTCATTCCCTTTTCATGTAATAATGATATCAGCTTACACGCTGGCACGTGAGGATTAAAGGCTACAGATTTATTATCTTTCCTTAAAATACTATTTTTAGTTTCTAATTACTGATTAAGAACATCAGGGTGCAACCTTTCCTGCATCTTTCCCATACATTCACTGCTACATATTCATCACGCTACAGTGCACTTGGTTTGCAATCAGATAAACCAACAGGAGCAATGTGGGCGCTTAGAAACTAAGCCAACACCTGCTTACTCTTTCTTTTTTTTTTTTTTTTTTTCTAATAGCTGCAATGCAGGCTCTTCTTTAATTCCTGATTCAAGAAGCCACTAAAATCACCAGTTTGATATATTAAATATTGGCAACAGTCACATTTCTTTCTGTACACTACTGATGGTTTTATGGTTTAGTTAAAATAATTTGAAATAAGCAGGGATAAGTGTCTGCTATGAACTGTGACAATCACAGACCATGGGGGCTCAGATCTGAATCCTCCTAAGAAAATAAGTACAGAGAGACTTGCAATAGACTGTGTGTCCATCTGTTTGACCCAACAAAGACTTATTTGTTTTGTTTTGATTTATTTCTTACTTAAATAATGGAATGATTGGGTCAGAGGGGCCTTAGAGACCATCCCATTCCACCCCTGCCATGGGCAGGGACACCTTCCACCATCCCAGGTTGTTCCAAGCCCTGTCCAGCCTGGCCTTGGGCACTGCCAGGGATCCAGGGGCAGCCACAGCTGCTCTGGGCACCCTGTGCCAGGGCCTGCCCACCCTCCCAGGGAACAATTCCTGCCCAGTCTCCCATCCAGCCCTGCCCTCTGGCACTGGGAGCCATTCCCTGTGTCCTGTCCCTCTAGCCCTTGTCCAAAGTCTATTGCTCTGTCCTACAGATGCCTCTACATCAAACCAACCTCAGAGTAGCAGCTTCCCTACAGATCCCTTGTCCAGATCAATGCTGCTCAGAGCTGAAGTCCTTGGAAGCCCATCCCTGGAGCAGGAACCACATTTGCATAAACAGGTAGGGACAATGCCTTTGTAAAGCAACTTGCACGTTGCAGCAGTGACATCCTTGCACTGTCACAAGTGTCTGTGGAGAGAGGACACAGCTCAGCTCCCAACCAACATATGGAGCTTGCTGAAAGCTTCACACCTTGAAAACCAAATAAATCTTTTTTCTCTATACACTGGAACACATGGGTGGGTTTTAGGCTGTGTGTCCTTAGCCATACAAATTAAAGTTCCTCACTAATTAACCAGCCTGGGAATAGTCACGGAACAAAAACTTTGTGCCCAAAAGGAGCTTTGGAGCAGCTGACTCACCAAGAAGGTTCATTGGTACCAATTCTGTTTCTAGAACTAAACTGCTTGAAAACCAGTTCAGGAGCCAAAGCCACACAGCAGCCTGGAGGCTGAGCTGAGGTCAGAATTCCCACCTTCTGCTCCACCAGTTCACTGTGGCCTTCTCCTAACAACAAGTTGCTGCTGCCTGGGTGAAGAGTTACCCCATGGCTTGGGTTGCTCTGTTTTTATTGATTTCCCAGGCACTCTTTCCTGCTCACACATTTCTCACCAGGCAACTCGCACGTTATGCAGCCTCCTGCCCTTTGAAGATGCAGCAGAGCTGCTGTTGAAGCCAACAACAGCCAAGTGTCTGCATCACTGGCAGGATGTTGCTGTGAAGGTTTACAGGATTGACTTCTCAGTGACTAAACCTAAAGCTGGGAGTACAGGAGACCTGACCTTGGAAAATTATCTCATCCTGTTTAGAGTCACACAAAACCCTTTGCCAAATCTCTTAATATAAAATATTTCACATCATGGATTGACAGAGTTCCTTTCTTACCCTTCCTTCCGTCCACACCAAATCCGATAAGTGACTTTTCTCAGGGAGAAGGCTCAGAGGATGGAGATCCGGTCACTTTATGTGCTAAGGACAGAATTCTCAGCTTTTTACTGTTGAAACAGGAAACACTGTCAGATCCTTCTGGAGAATTCTATTGTTACATGGGCAAATACAAATTTTGGCCCGGGTGAAAATGGCAGAGGACATCTCTCTGTTACATGCAGGTCAAAGACCCTGGAGATGAAGGATGTGAATTCCAGCTCTTCAGGGCCAACTGCAGCACTGCCTCATTTTAGCTTTTTTTGGTCCAGGTTCTGGTTTTGTGCACTTTGATTTTTGGGTGTCACAGAGGCAGATGCAATATTCGACTTATTTTTAATTGCTTGTCAGAATATTTTTGTTCTCATTCAGCATCAAAGTTTTCAACTTGAACAAACCAAAGCACTGTCAGCATTCTCAACCTGGGTCTGGCGAGCAGGGCCCAGATGTGACACAGCCAGACAGATGTGGCCTTCAGCCTCCTCACCCTCCAGCTTCCATCCTTCCCTAGAGCTTCTGCCGCTCACCTCAGGCAGCCCCAGGTGTGCTTTGCACAAGCTGCTGCCAGGCTCCCTGCTCTCCATCAGCCACCCCGTGCAGGGCAGCGGCCGCAGCCGCGTCACTGCCCCCAGCACGGCCACGCCAGGTTCCATCCCAGCCACCGGCTCCACCAGTTCTGATCCACAGCTCACCCCCAGCCCCTCCTTCTTTGGTTATTTCCTGACACTAATGTCTGTTTTTGTTGATCCAGAGCCTAATTTGGAGGGAGCGCTGGCGCTCTGGGCAGCACCAGGGGTTCACAAACCCTGGCTCTGTGCTCCGCACTGCTCAGGGTTTGCTTTTCGGACGAGCCAGAACTCCCAGTTCCCGTTTGATAACCGGTTTGTTCTGTCGCTGGGAGACACGCCCTCCCTCGGTAAATGTTACAAATCAGGCGTATCTGATCCATTATTCACTAACTGCTGCTGCTTCCCACTTCCAGCCCCTATTAGAGGGAGCGCTCATGCCAGAAATGTCACGGTGGCATCATGTGACAGGTGGTATTGATTTAGTGCCGTTGGCGTTTAATGTCACTCCCGTTCAGTGGGACACACGGCGAGTGCACACGGATTCCCAGCAGTGGGGCAGGTCAGGACAGGAGCTCCCAGCCGGCCCCATGCCAGGCCCTGGCACTTGGGAATTACATCGGGAATTCTGCTGCAGACCTCAACATTTGAGTATCTGCTCTGAGCTGCTCTAGCACTGTCATTACAGTTTTTATGATTCACATAATCACAGAATGATTTGAGTTGGAAGCATCTTAAAAGCCCACCCCATTCCCCACCCCTTGCCATGGGCAGGGACACCTTCCACTGTCCCAGGCTGCTCCAAGCCCCATCCCAGCCTGGCCTTGGGCACTCCCAAGGATCCAGGGGCAGCCACAGCTGCTCTGGGCACCCTGTGCCAGGGCCTCTCCACCCTCACAAGGAACAATTTCTTTCATAAAAGAATCTAGATTGCAACTACAAATCATAAGTCTCAATCCTGAGGTTTCACGGCAGTTTACAGTGGACAATGAGAAGGGAGGTGACACTTGTGCCACACAAGGAACAGTGTGGAGCAGAACTCTGCTCTGCCCACTCCCTCCTTTTCACTCTTTACAGGATATTCCCTTTTGGCAGAATAGCTGCCAGTTTGGGGAAGCTGCTCACACAGCCTCTCAAGGCTGATGCACAAAGTGCAAAGAAAACCCAAGGGAACACGTGCCCAAAGCCTGGGACTGCCCAGCCACAGGAGCCACTGTAGCCAGCGTGCTGCTCCTGCCACTCCTGCACTCTCAGCAGCAGCCTGTGCAGATCCTTCCAGCACATCCCATCTGGCTGTGAGAGGAACTGCTGAACCCTGAGCACTCTAACACACGGAGTCTCTGCCACCAAGGGCCTTTGCCAGAAAAGCTCAGACTGACCCAGAGTCGCTGCTGCTGCCAGACTCCAATCGCTGCATCCACTGGCCTGACGTGACCCAAGGCTCCAAAAGGGTTTTGGTTTAATGCTCCTTGCTGTCTCAAAGCAGGTAGTCTGCCAAGAAACCAAGCAAGGCCCAGCCCTGTGCCTGATAAACATCGCCCCATCTGGATTTCCCAAGCTTTTGGGAAAGTTAAGCAACTCTCACAGAAGGCCATTTCTATACATATTCTATACATATTACTCTGTGGAGAGATGCACAGAGCCCTGTGCCACGAAATGGAGCTGAGGGCTGGAGCAGCAGAGCATCCACCACCCCCCACAGGTCAGCCAAAAATAAAAACTGTCACTCATCTGGGAAATGTCACAAAGCCCTTAGTCATTGTTTATTCTAAATAGCACCAGCTCCCATCTTCAAAGTGGTGTTGAATGACTCCAATTGCTAAATGAACTGAGAAAAGCAAAGACAAAAACCCAGAGTCTTTGTGCAGGGGTTGCCGAGGCAGTGGATCCGTTGGGTTGGGGGAAGAAGGGAATATTCCTCCAGCTGGGAGGGAAGCCCCAGGAAGCAGAGGCTCAACGGCCACTGGAGATAACAAAAGGTGTTACAGGGTTCACTCCCGGCCGTTCATTCAAAATAACAAACAGCCATGAAATGTCAATGGTCAAAAGTTAAGTGGTTTCTGAACTCACTTCATGCAGGCTTCTTTGTAAATCAGTACCTGGGACTTGGAGGGGTGAATGTTTTCTTGGAGACAAGCTATCACTAGCAGCTCCCTTTCATGTCTTTCCAATCTAAAATTTCCTAATTTATAAGTGCCAAAAAGTTATAGGCAACCCGTTCTGCTGATAACAAAGTTCAGTTTTAAACTTGTCTGCAATGATGCACCAAATCTCTTGCAAGCTAGGAAAAAATAATTTATTTCAAGTAATAAAGAGGACAATGTTATGGATGATGAAGCATTAATGCTGCGTCCCAAAATCTCACAAACAAAAACCATTCCAGCATCACATTCAGCCTCTAAGAGAAGAGCTTGGCATTGCAATGCCTGCAGGGAAAGTAGTAAACAATTAGAATTGAAAAATAATTTGGTGACACAGCATTGACTAATGAAGTACAGTGAAATGTCAAACCCTCCATAGAGATGAAGGAAAACAACTAGGAAAAGTAGAGATGTCCATAAATTGATTGCTACAACTATAAATTTCTCTAAATTCAAGAAAAGTAAAACAGGAGGATATCACAGATATCTGAGTAGCTGGAATTAAAAGTTCTGCCTCATAATATAATCATTCATTTGATAATTCCTAAGTGAGTGGCATACCACATTGCAAACATCGTGTTTAATGAAATACTTTGTGTAAAAAATGTTACCTGTCTTCATTACCAGGGATGGGTTTGTACAGGAGAGCACAGCTCTGACACACAGCCTGGTGCTTTGGGATGTGTTCAAAGTGAAGCTGGATGTTCCCAAGAACCCAGCTGTGACAAACACCTCTTCCCCCACCATCCCCTGTCCTGGGGCTGTTGGGATCAGCAGCCAGGCCTGGGACATCCCATGGTTTGGTTCCAGACCAAAGCACAGCTGGGGTCACCTGCTGCCCCTCACATCCTCCATGGGACACACCTGAGCACTGACCAGCAGGGATGCTGGGTTTGCTTTCAGCTTACCACAAGCACCTACAGAGACTCTCAGGCTGTCACACAAACCCTGCTTTACTGCAGTCTCCAAGTTTTTCTAGCAGCAGCAATGTTTTAAAAATATGAGTTTACTTTTCCTCTGTTTTATTTTAGTGAACTCTTAAGGCAACACTTAACAGGAATAATTTGCTCAAAAAGGAAGGCTGAACATTTTTTAAATTATTATTTCTATTTTGAAGACACCACCTTCCTTTGCCCTCATCCTCCAGTGCAAGCATGTTTGCACAGGTGAGGTCTGTGCCACCTGCAGCACTGTGTGTACAGTTCCAGGGTGGCAGGGTCATGGTGTTTCCTTCATGCAACAGCATCAACACAACAATGAGAAGTGAGAACGTTTGCACGCACAAAAGGGAAGCAAACATTGCACAGAAAACAACCCCAGTCCTGCAGTAAGCCTAAACTGGAGAAGATGGTGAAGTCCAAAGTCCCAAATACCCATCTGGGAAAAAGGTGAGTCTGAGAAGAGTTTTACCTGTTGATACTCTGAATCCGAGCCAGGCAAGCACCTGAACAACAGAATTATCCTCCTACACCTGCAGCTGTGTATGTACACAACTGAAATTAAATATCCTGTTGGCAGCAAGCTCCTAGGTCAGTACAGAAAAGCTGTGAAGACAGGAAAGAGTTTAAGACTTCAACTGTTATTTAAATTTGTATTGACTAAATGCCTTTTAGGAGTCATAACATTTGTCACAACCACATTAAAAACGACTGTATTTATCCACTAAAGAACTTGTTAGCAGCTCAGTGTAAATTCTCATCTTTACCTCAGCTCTCCCCTCAAGAGGCAACAACAGTCACCAAGTAAACAAGCATCCAAGTGTGGAAAGCCTTCCTCAGGAAACCCTCCACTGCCTGCACAGGGAGGAGATACAAGGTAGGCCTTGGACAGCCTCTTTAAGGACATTGACTGTGACAGTTCTCACACCAGCTGAGCCTTCCCACTGCACTGCAGGCAGCTTTAAATAAAATGAAACAGAATCATTTCAGTTTGGGGAAAATCCTGATGAAGAGAATCATGCTGATGAATATAAAACAAACTACAATTAACATTATCCACAGCAGCCAGTTGACAGATTTCTTGGCGTGCTGTTCCAGGCGGTCAGATTCATCCTTGAGCTTCTCAAAGTTCTGGTCTGCCATCCTGAGGGAGTGTGACAGTGTCTGTGGAGCAAAGAGAGCAAACAGTGTCAGCCTCACAGCTGCCAGGTCTGGCAGCTTCCTCCAAGAGAGAAAAGGTTCAGCTGCAGACAGGTGTTGCCCCCCCATCTCCCCACTCCAATCCCACCTACAGGGCTTCACACATCAGCACTTGAACCTTGTGGCTTGCAAAACTGAGGGGTCACAGCTCAACGTGCGCTACCTGGTTGTCCTGTTTGATCACGTTCTGGGCAGCCAGAGTGTTGTTTTTTAGGCTGCGAGCCAAGCTGAGCATTTCCTCAGCCAGCTTCTCCTGCATGTCCTGGTGGTGCTGCAGCACAGCATCCAGCTCCACTGCCGACTGCTTCTCGTCTGATGTGAGGCCTCTGCAAGGGAAAAAAGGTGATTTTACACTTCCCTTGTGGGTTAATCTCACAAGTTTTCCCCAGGTTTTACATCTCTACAAGACAAGGCCCACTGAGTCAGCTGAAGCCATTGTATTTTGGTTTCTAAGAGCAGGCACTTCACCCAATTTAAAGCATATCTGGGATTTAAAGGTCATTGGGAAAACAGGTCTCAAAGCACTGAGCACTAGAATGAGAAATTCTGACTTACTTTCGCTTCCTTATGTTCAACTCCTCAGAATCTGGAAAAATAAAAAAAAGTGTTTAGCATGTTATAGATTCCCATGCAATCACAGGCTGAAAAAAACCAATTCTCCTGTAAGAGATCTTTGGATATCCAAATCCTACTTAGCCTCTACCCCAAGGCATATGGGTGTCAAATGCCTAACTGCTTTCTGCAGGGAAAAGAGGACACCCAACATCAAAAGAGGGGAAAAACCCCAGCTGAATCACATCCCTGAGGGCAGGGTTTCAGCCCCTGTGTCTCGGTGTTCTTTCAGGACACGTTAGATTGGCCCAGCTCCAGCAGCTCTAACAGTAGCCATGGAAACCTCAAATTAATTCCTCCCAGTTCCCTACGTGAATAACATGGCTGTGTATTCCAGAGGAACTGAACAACACCTACTCAAAAGCACCCAGGATCACATGGTTTGCTCAGAGCAGAAGGGAACAGGAGCAACAATAAATTGCCCCTGCTAATTCTGTAATTAGAATGTCTGTTTCTGCATGAATGCTACAGAAAGAGCTTCCTGAAAGTCCCTGCCACCATTGATAACAACACTTCTGTTTTCATCTGTCAGGGTTTTTGGCTTAGTTTAAGATCTGCTGTCTTGAAAAGAAGCGAGGCACTAAACTGAAAGTACACTTTGGGAAATCTTGAACACCTGACCTTCCTTCTTCCCCCTCCCTGTAAGACTCAGGTTGACTAGTTAGAGGAAACAACAGATCAAACTTACCATCAGTAGCCAGGGGGTCCTGGGAGGAGAAAGAGAACCAAAACAACAGATTACAAAGGCTCAGTGATAAAGGACAGCCCTGCGGGCCTGGCAGAGTGCCCGTGCCCAGGATTTAGAGATAAAGAGGTAACTTCCCACCCAGCTGGGGACACTTCTGAGAGACAGCCACCCGAGGCAGCCGAACACAAGCAGGACAATCTGTAAATCAGCACAGCAGCAGCAGCACTGAACGTACTGTGCCAAGCAGCTCGCTCCTCATCTGGCCCGTGCACCGCGCCTTGGTCTGCAGGTGGACGGTTTTGGTGGCCGGGGTTCTCTCCTTGGCTGTCGTCGGCGTGCGCCCCGGGGCCAGGAACTGGTTTGCCAGAGCCTTTTCTGTCGATGAAGACTGGCAGAGGGGAGAAGCAGGGAACAGTCATGGATGTGACGCTCTGCAGTGTGAGGCACCTGGGGTGTGACCCACAAGGACGGGGGTGCAATCCCAGAGCTGCTGCCCAACAGTGAAGTCAGCCTGAACAGCAGCACTGAGTGCACCTGACTGACTAAAACCCGGCTTACTGGCATCTCCAGGTGCACCTGGGACCGTCCCAGAGAGGTGTCAGGCCTGAGGGACAGTACCTGCCCTTGCATCTCACAGCACAGGAGTGGGAAGGATGTAGGCAATGTATACTTTTGCTTTTGAAAAGAACTTTTGTGCAATGCCACCTTTTGACAAAATATGAATCCAATATATTTATTCAGGCTTTCACAAGGAGTGCCTAATAAGATTTTAACAACTCTTATTTTGAGATGCAAGATAAAAGTAAGCATAGGAACCAGGCAACAGAATATAAACACAGAATACTGGAGTCTTTTCAAGCTGAACTAGTAGACCTTACCAATTTTTCAGCTTCTAGGAGTCCCTTTAGGAAGTCCACTTTGCGAGAGTATTCATTCAGCAGTTCTGGGGCTGGCTTGCTATTGGAATTGAAAGATAATAAGATGAAAGCCTAAAGTTACCAGCGTTTTCTACTGCTCTGCTTTTCAAATAGACATTTTTAAAAATCTCACATACTTCTTCAAAGAAGAAGAAATAGCCTCAGGTTAGTAATACACTTGGCAATACACAAATCACCTTTTCCAAGGCAGGGAGGGCTCAGGGCACAGGTATTTCCACAGGGAAGTACACACTGCCATGGTGTTTGTAGGCTATGGCTGACTTACAAGTAAAAGATTTTCGAATCTAAGTGTCATTAATGTTGGAAAAGACCTCCAAGGTCATCAAGTCCAACCTTCGACTGAATTCCCACTAAACCATATCGTAAAGTGTCACATCTGCTCTCTTTTTGAACACTTTCAGGGATGGTGACGCCATCAATTTCCTGGGCAGCCCGTTCCAATGCTCAAGCACTGTTTCAGGGAATGATTTTTTTCCTGGTATTCAACCTAAAGCTCCCCTGGCACACCCTGAAGGCGTGTTCCCTGAAGCACAAACCCACAACAGGTACCCAGAGGCTGAGAGCTCTCACCTGGACTGCTTCTTCAGCTCCCGGAGCATGTCCTCCAGAGCAGCCACATACTGAGGGCAAAAACAACACTTTAAGCGACAGCATTAAGGACAAATACCCGGTCTGGCCAAGGCTGTGAGTTTAACACCACAGCGCTCCCCATCTCAGTTACTGACGGGCCGGACGCGGTGCTGCGGGGCAGAGGGGCGGGAGGAGCACGGCGGCCTCACCTTCTCCAGCCGCCACTCCTCGGGGTCCCTCCGCTCCGCCGCCAGCGCCTCGCACCGGCTCAGGAGCCGCATCAAGTTCAGCTCCAGCCGCGTCGGGGCCATGGCGGCACCGGAACTCGCCTCACCGCCGGGCGCCATCTTGGGGCGGGGCGCGGGGAGGGGCGGGAAGCGCCGGGCGGGCCGTGGCCGCCCCGGTTTATTTAAAAAAACCTGAAAACCTCCCCCGAATCTCCCCAAACCCAAAGCCCGCAGACGGGCACAGAGGCACCTGCGGCTCGGGGCCGCTGGGGCAGCGCTGTGGTGGTTGCTGTGGCCGGGCTGAGCTCTTCCCTCACTCCAACATGGCGCAGCGCCGTGAGGGGCCGGGGCACGGCCGCGGCTTCGAGGCGCTGATGGCGGAGCGCAGCTCGCCCGCAGGGGCGTCCCCGCACCGAGGTGAGGCGGCTCCGCACAGCACACCCAGCACGGGAGCTCCGCCTTCGCTCCAAGCGCACCAAAATCCTCCCCTGTGACACCACAGCCGCGTTAGTGCTTCCCCTTTCCCCGTCCTTTATCAGTACTTACATAAAAAAGAGTAAACCGATTAAAGGCTGCCCTTTGGAATAAATTGCTTGTTAGACAGACATCGATAAAATACCACATGTATTTTTTAAAAGTGCAATGTTTTAATAAAGTTTTTGTATACGTTAGGGCTATTACCACATTAAGAGTTCTGTAAACCATTTATTGTCATAAAATCATACAAAACATTAAGGCAACACACATTGACCTAAACTCACTGTTGGTCCCATGAGAGTCCATTGTAAGGCAAATGGAAAAGGCACGGCAGCAGAATGGGGGAGCTTGATTCCTGTACACTCAACCCATGTACTTTATTCAACATTAAGTTTTACTTTCTTCGCAAGGTTTTAATTTAAAGTGGAGAATACTTGCTTTAAACAACCTTGCTTAACCCTTACAGTACTGTACATTTCCGGGCTGCCTACCCCGCAGCCACTTAAAAGACAATGAACAAGTTCACAGCCTTCAAAGGGTTAAAGCCAAAGCTGTGGTCAACTTCAAGAAGAGTCCAGAGAGCTGAAGAATTTCACTTCTCCACACAGGGAATGTGAGAGTAAGGGTCCGAGAACCTGCGTTTGAGTTTTGCTGTGGGTTCGTATTCATCCCCGAGTTCCTGAGCGTGGGCCAGTGCAGACCCTTGTGCAATGTACACCGAGTGGATGCTGTCAGTCCGCCTCGCCGGCTGCTCCCTCCGCTGCACCATCGGAGACTCTTCCTTAGCGAAAATCTCCTCCTGAGATTCTGTACATTTCAACAGCCCGGGAGGAAGTCTTATGTTTGCTGTTGGCATCACTGGAGTTCGACGGGGCATTTTAATCTTGGACAGTGTTAAGGAGTATCTGCGCCTTGAAGCCAGGGATGCAGAGTAAGAATTTGAAGAGGTTTGTGGGAGAGAAGGCACTTTGCAAATGTCTTTGGCAGGCATGCTGGAGCTCTGAGCATGGCAGTGTAATCCAATAATTGCTTTAAAGAAATAAGATACTTAGAGACTGATAGCAAGCCTAAAATGTAACTTGATACGAGCCACTGTGACCAGATAATGTTTGGTCACCTGGCTGTACGCAGTAGAAGATGTAGAATAAAAAAAAAGCACTTACTACCTTAATACTGACCTTCGGTATCCATCCGGCCTGGTTTGTCCTCCAGCAGGCTCTCTGTGCTCGCAGAGGTCTCTGAGTCCACATTTTCCTCGTCAGAGCCTCGCTGGTCAAGCTCAGGTAAGCGGTACGTGATGTCCTCCCTGCATCAAGCACAGGCTGCAGCACCTCTGACACAAGCACCTTCATGCAGCTCGTGTTCAGAGGTAAAGCATGTGGTCATCAACTATTAATGCTCATGGTTTTTTCTCTCAGTTAGTGCTTCGTATTTTCCTTTCCCCCTCATAAAGGCCTACAGAACAGAGTTAGATCCTTTTGGACAGAAGGTATCCCACTTTACTACAAGTGCAAGGGGCATGGCCTGAGCAGGTAAAGGGGGACTCACTTTTCTTCTTTTATTGACTGTATGCGATCGATGAGAATCTCCTTCTCCCGGTTGTTGGCTTCAGAAACGTCCTCCTCTTCGTGCACAGAGTCCAGCTCTGAGGTGCCACTGTCGTTTCCTTTGACCTGAGAGCTTTTATTCTGCAAGACAGATTCACATGTAAACACTTGTCAGTCCCAAGCAGCTACACCCATCCCGAGTTTCAGGGTGGAAGACAAATGAGTAGGTCAAAGGAGAGGCTGATGGAATTGATGAAGAGCTGTTAGTTATCCATACAAATGTTTCAAAAAGTAAGAGAAAATTTCCTATTCACCTGATTTCCAGGATTTTGTTACCTTTTTTTGATCTGTCAGGCTCAGCTTAGTTTTAGTAGTCACTTAATGAGTAATATTATTCCATCCAATGTAAGTTACATACAGTGTCTATAAAATACCAGGTGATGACAGAACAGGCCAGCAGCCCTGCATGCAGTCTGGGGAGGAAGTTGCACCAGTACATGCAGTCCTGATAGTCCAAAAGAGTGTTTAAAACTAAGTTACAACCCATGTAAGTATTTTAGTCATGCAAGAGTACCATAAGAAAAACCCATGCACTGGAGCCAGGCAGTTGTACATACCAGCTTCCCCTCATAAGGGGAAGAGAACCCGAGTTTTATAGGCCAGAGCTAGAGAGAGATGGAGACCAAGTTCACTATATGCAGCCTCTGATCAGGTACAGTTTGGTTTGTATTAACCAGTACAACAAAAACAAAGAGCAAGTGTATTTTCCCTCCTAGAATGCAGCATATTTTTGCCCACCAGCCATCTCTGGAGTGAAGGAACTCTTTTGCCATGTCAGACACTCAACCTTAGTTCCACTGACAAAAATACATGGGAATAGATTTTGACCAGAATAAAAGCAGATTCCCACCCCTGCACCCTTCATTTATCAGAACTTCAGTGCAGCTGTATATTTAGCTCCTACCTACAGCTTTAAGCAGTTGGTTTTTTCCAAGTGATTTTTGACTCACTGGATAGAAAGGATAAGTAACACTCCCTCCCCAACAAGTTGGTGTTTTATTTCAACACTTACCGTGTTCTGCCGAAGCAATGAGAGCCGTCGGAAAGCAAAGCTCTCTGCTGCTTCCAGCTGATTGATTTCTTCCATTTTTATCTTGTACTTCCTTATCTGCTCCTTTATGAGCATCTCTACACACCTGTGAGAAAGGCAAGAGCTTATTGAGTTGCCTCATACCATGAAGGTTCTGAAACAACCATGGTGGGATGGGATGCTGCTCCTGGCCCAGGGGTGTTTGTCACACACACACGTGGCTGGAGTGTGACCATAGTGTGCCAGCCCATCCCTCACAGCAGCACTGCATGGTAACAGGGAGAGGAATCCAACACAGCAGGCACAACAGCACAGGTAATGGTGACAGGTAATGGCACATGTTCCTCCTGGAATCACCAGAGCCTCCCATGCTGGCTGTACACAGTGGTGAGCAGACAGACATTACCACAGCTGCCAACAGCTCCTGCTGCTTCTACCTGTTGTCCCTGTGCTGGCACAGGCTGGCAGAGACACAACGAGCCTGCAACTGCCCTTCTCCACCTCTGTGGCCCCAGGGGTCAGTAAGAAGTTATAAAGAGCTGTCATTTTTCAAATTCTGTTTTCACTGGAGGCAGAGGCAAGGCCAGCAATGCCTTGGCTGGAGGCATGTGAGGCAGTGAGGATGGTGAGGGGTTCTCACAGCCAGAGCTGCTGGAGGGTGAGGAGAACAGAGAGGGTCAAGGACAGAACTTTCTTCAATTCAAAGAATAATGCAGAAGAGATAATCACGGGGTTCAAAGTATGCAGGAGACAACTTAATTCTATGTCTTATTGTTTATTATGCCTTGTATCTCAGCAAAATAGACAATTAGGGTACAAGCCCCCCAACAAACAGATTCTCTTGATGTAAAACACAAACCTGATATTTAAGACTTATACATCATCCTACTTCATGCTTAGTAAAATGGAGACAGGTGGAAGATCTGAGAGGGGTGTATGAATTGGCAGCACTGGCAGAGCTTGAATTCAACAACTCTTAAACCTCAGCTCCTCAGCTTGATACCAATAAAGTTGTAACAAATACAGGTAATGGTACTGACCTTCCAACCCATTCCAAAACACTGCTTCTCCTTAAACTGGCAAAACTTACATGGTTGTTTTTGAAACATCCTTCATGCTGGTCAAAGGGTCAGAGGTGTCAGGACAGCGCAAGAGGCACGGAGCAAACACGATGGCCAAGGCATTGGGGGACATGCGGTTCACATCTTCTATTAAAGCCACTCTGAAATTCAACATTCAGGGAGAGAGATTTTAAACAGGCCTTGCTAGAATACAAACACCCTGAACACAGCTTGCCACAGTTCCCAAATAATATGTAAGGAGGCCTCTTGGACACTCAGTATGTACAGCAGTCCAAAGAAGCTTCACAATTATCTCGTACCTACCAAGTAGACAACATTTCATGTATCAAAGGATCAGGGAGTCACCCAGGTTAAGCTAGTCTGGTAGCTTCTCAAATGTCTGGTGATTCTGCATCTTCTCTTCAAAAATCCCATTTGCCCATGCTCAGAGGAAAGTCCCCAGGATCCTTAGGTAAGAGTAGCCCCTTTACCAGCACCATTTATCCCTGCTCCTGGAACTTGTGTATCTTTATCCTCAGTTCATTACAAGATACTCTGTCTAAATCCTGGTGCTTGGATGATTCACCAAGGCTTTGAGATCTACCTTGTATTCAAAGTTGTTCTTACTTGGTTTGATCCAAATACACCAGGTGGTAGAAGTAAACACACACCTGTTCATGAGCACAACTACCAGCTTCAATTATTTCATTTCTAAACCAGCAAAATCCCTACACTGACACTAAAGGCATTTAACAATTTAGAAAGCTTCCAAGAAGCATTCAGAATCAGTTTCTCTACAGATAAAGAAATCAAACTCATTACTTGACAAGATGGAAGATGAGTCGTTCCAAGGTATTGTGATTTGCTTGTGGGAGCTGCTCCAGGACACTGTAAATGGCACAGAGTTGCTCCTGTTTCTCTGGCAGTTCTGCACAAAGGGAGAAAACACAAGACCTGAAATTGCTGTGCAAGGCTCGTGGAAAGCTAAAAAAATCCTCAATTCTGCTAAGTCTTACTGTCATTTCATTTAGCAACTGTTATAACTGAATGTTAAAGTACCCCTCATGGCACTGGAATTATCCTGCATTTTCTGATGATGATGCTGCTGTTAGCAATCATCAGGTGACACACTAAGACCTCCAACACTGTCTAGGATGCCTCAATCCCACTGAAGTTAAAAGAATCTAGGGATTTGAAGTATCTATATATCCAGATCTGGTTCCGAATAACAAGAAGAAAAATCCTGCCCGAAAGGAAACTTATTCACATGCTTATACAGTTTTTAGAAAGAGCAGCTGTAAGAGATATATTAAAAAAATAAAAAAAGAACCCTGAAGCAAGATCAAGTAAGCTAGAGGAGAAATTCCCTGGAAAGTGTTTTATGTAAAATGTCTGAAATCATTGTTTTAAGTACACTGGAAGGACTGTTTAGTCAGCGTCAGCAGCTTAAGAATTTCTTTTCCCAAGGACACAATGAGTTGAAGAAGAAATGTTTAAAGAATGGTTTTAAAACCTACCTACAGCTCTGAGAAAATCATTGTACTGTGCCGAGGTCATTAGTGGGTCTGGCAATTCCCTCAGCCACTGCTTAAGGATCCCTGTGATGGTGTGAATAGGGTAATTCTCCAGTTTCACTGAGTTTGGGTCTGGAAAGAAATGTTTTATTTAGAGCAGTTCATTCCTTTGATGCACACCATGAGACCCCATAGAAATAAGATTGGAAACATTCAAAACTACTGTTCACAGAATCCAAATGGCCAGAAGTTAAAAACAGGCAAAAGATAGTAATTTAAAGGTACTAAAAATCTTTTGGCAGCCAAAAACAATAATACAGCCTGCACAGTGAGCAAAGAGTTGTTTTTAAACACTAAGAAGTGACAGATACTTCCAGACAGAAGAGAACTTCAGGGAAAAACTGGTATCATGCAACGAAGTGCAAAGGGTGGACAACACTGCCTGACCTTCTTGCAGCAACTGCTTCAGCTCCTTCATCCGATTTGCTGATCCTGATTTCCTGTAGATGCCCTCTGTGTAGAGCCCGTGCATCTCCACGTACTCCAGCAGCTTCTCCATGACCACGGGCACCGAGTTCCTCTCGCTGGTCAGGGCGCTCACACACACCCCGAAGTGCCGGGGCTCCGCGTCCTGCTCGCCCTGCAGGGGTGATCCCACTGTCAATTCCCCTTCCCAAGCTACAAAATGCCATGGCTTCCTGCTACAACTACCTTATGCTTCCAGAAACTAAAGCTGAGTGTTTTATTCTGGCTTGCTACATGCCTTTGATTGTAAGGCAGATTTCCTGAGCTGCAGCAATAAAGAGTCTTTACGGTTCACACTGCAGGATTTCTTTATCAGTTTGGCCAACACTTCACACGCACTCTGTGAGAAGGGTTCCTAAATTAGCTCAAGCATCACCTCCTATGCTCTGTCTCTGCAAGTGCAGGGCCCCTCTCTGACTATAGACAGAGGGGCAACTGTTTAAGCAATTTTTGTTCAGTGCCTGGACATTCACTGTTGATTTACTGAGAAATAAAGGCAGCATTTTGCATGCACCACTTCTGGTACCACAGAACCCCATCCCAGATCCACGGGCTTTACCTTTTTCCCACAGGAGGTACAGCTGCTCTGGATTTTGGACATGCACTTCTTGTGACAAGTCAGCTTGCAAACTAGAGAAAGGAGCAATTGTTACAAGCATCCAAATCACACTGAAACACTTTGCATCTTGAATTACCCACTTTCTATGTGGCCTGTTCACCAAGGCCCAGCTGTAGCAGTCTGCACACCTGAGGTGTGTTCACTCACCACTGCACAGACAGGCCTTCTCCATGGGCCAGATGTAGGAGGAGCAGTGCTCACACGACTGCCGGATGCTCACTTGGTAGTTTGTGAACACATGGCCATTGTGCTCTTCAATCTGTTGAGAGAGACAGCAAGGAACCAGTGAACTCTTTCTGCCTTTAAAAAATTATTATTATTGTTTTTAATAAAATTATCTACCCCATCTCAGATTTCCACCTTTTATTTTACAATTACAGCTGAAAGCTTTCCCCCTGAAACCAAATTTCACCCTATCTTAAGGCACTTAGGTTTGCTGGAACATTTCATAATTGACTTGCTGCCTTAAAGTTCATCAGTACAGTACAGTACAAGAGCTATAGCTTTGTTATCAATATTTAGGAATTGTTTTCTTTCAAACAACTTGAGAAAGCCTTTAGACTATAAAAAAAAAGCTATGGACAAGCAAGAAAATGCTTGAGTACCACCTATCACTGCATGAGCAAGACCTCTACTTTGTAAAAACCAGTTTTATATTGTCACATCTTCATAAAGGAGGTGAACGAGCATGCAAAACAAACCAGAATGTCAGTACAAAATCAAGCTCTTCAAAGGGTGTTTGTGTTCTGTGAGTGCACCTGAGGACTTGGATTATTGCAAGAACAAAGCACTTACTGCACGATCTTGTTTCCGTTTCTTCTTCTGGGCTTTGGTTTGCTGCAGTGGGAAACAAAACTGGTCTTAGTCTTTGAAATTCAGACATTCAGTTCCTTTTTTTTTTTCCCTTATTGAGTTTCCCAGACTTTACTTCACCTCCAGACATTCGAGACACTATCCTGCAGCTTCAGCTTGGTTTGAGGGTTGTCTGAGCTCACACTATCAACTTCCTAAAAACCAACTGAGCTCACTGCCTGATGACAAAGCAACTCCATCTCTCAAACCTCCAGAGAACTCCTATGTTTTCACCAAAGAAAATGCACACTATCAGATTCTGAAAATATTAAGTTAAAAAATTAACAATTCCATAAAGGTGTTCCAGCAATTAGAATTTGTTACACACATGATGTGTATATGGCAAGTGTTTCCCAAATAATAAAGAATGCCATGGAAAAAGTTTCTGAGGTAACACAGGTCCCTAATGTTAAGAGAGCAGCAATGTTTCACAATCCCACAAATCAGTAACAGAATAACTTTCATACCTTGGGCTGCTCAGATTCCTCTTTCTTTGTATATCCTCTGATGAATTCATCCAGAAGGGATAGAAAGAGATTCAAAACCAGCTTGACTTCTTTCTCTTCCCTTTTTTTGGCCAGGTTTGTAACTAGGAGCTGGTAATTTTCCACCAGATCTTTATAGCCAACATGGATTTGTCCGTTCTAAAGAAGGAAAAATACTTGTCAGACATTCCTTTTTGATGCTGTTGAGAGTGTTTCATATTTTCATGTACTTAAGTTCAGAGGTGAAAAAGCACAGCCATGATCAAAGTCAAAGATAACAGCCCATGACAGAAACAAGTTAACACGCTTCCCTCCTGCACTGTCCAACAGCACTTGGCTGACACAAAGCAGTGTCAGAAGAATATTGGAAAAGCTGTTGGCTCCTCTCTTTGGTCTTTAAACACAGCAGCATTAAGAGGCTGAAGACAGCAAAATCCATCCATTACTAAAAATAAATTTATGGCTGAGTGAATGAGAAAAGGAAAACAAAGCAGGCTGCTTGAGATCACAGCAGAACTGTAAAATGAGTCTAACATTCAGCTCTGAATTCTATGCTGAGAATTGCTTTGTTGAAGAGCTGCAGGCCAAGCCTTTAACCTGCACACTCAAATTCATTTATTGCCTGCCAACTTTCCTTTAGTGAGACTTACTACTTACAGGAGCAGAGTACATGGTCTTGATGTTTCCTCTGAACTTCTCTGTGGCTTCAAAAAACAAACATTCAACAGCAGACTTCTGGGAGCGTAAGTCATTGATCTAGAAAAAAATACATCTGCATCAGATTTTGTTAAAGAAAGAACATCTGAGCAGAGTTAAGCTTCAGTGGCTGGGCTTAGTCATTTGTGACCACTCCAATTATTTAAAACAACATTTTTTAATGCACTGTGCTGATGATACAAAACAGGAGAGTCGGGTAGTTGGGATTTAGAGCACTCTCTCTTTACTCACAACCCCCGCATTTTTTTAATACAAGTTTTGCTGCCCACTCATTTGTAAACAAAGAACTAACATGAATGCCCTGTATGATATTTAATGCAATATTATGCATTCAGTGATCTGAGGAAAAGAACAGGAAGGGCCCTAATGCAGCTCTAACTTAGTCACACCATCCAATCACTTCCCTTTTGCTTTAGATTATAACACAAACTTTCACCTTGACCAGCAGACTTTAAAACTCTACACAAACAGTGAACAAAGGCTCGAATTTTATCATGGCTGGGAGCCTTTCACCTTGTTTAGGAGGAACTCATCCAGGTGTTTCAGCTCATTGGCGTTGGCAATCTCGCGGACCATGGAGGCGCGCCAGTTCTGGGACACGTTGGAGATCTTGCTGATCTTTATGGTTCTGTTCTTCTTTGCTTTGCTGCTCTCCTTCCCGGCCTGGGGGCGGCCTGGCTGCCCCGAAGAACCTGCCAAAGAAATGGATTTCTACATTCAAGCAGGGTGAGGGAATTCTGCAGCATTTGTTTCCTCACAGAACAGACACGCTGTGCTGAGGGTTAAATCACCAAACTCACCTTCTGAAGCTTTCTGGGTTCCTCCTGTGTCTGTAAAGAGGACACAGGACACGAGGGAGAGGCCGTCTCCTTCCTCAATCGCATCAGAACTCTCCTTAGCAATTTTCTTGTCTGGCTTTTTCCCCAAAAGTCTGCGCAAAGGGCTTTTGAAAGCAGACCTGAATACAAAAGCAGATACAAGTCTGTCCCATTAGTAATGGAAGCTGGCTCTGCCACAAGAACAGGCTCTTAAGAACAACCCACAACAGGATTCACAACTACGGGGAATATTTAAGGCCTGACCTGCAGAAAAACTGAGCAGCACAAAAAAAGGAAAGACAACGTGAAAGCACTCCTGGACTTTCTGGTATTTACAAGATCAGAGCACTACTTTCAGCACACACAGACAACACCTCACATATCCAAAACATCATTTCTGGCTAAGGAGGTCCCTGGGCTGCAGAATGCCAGAGGCTGGAGCAGGCCAGGGAAGCAGAATTACATGCTTGCTGGGTTCTTCAGCTTTTCTCTTGGTGTTGTATTACACTACATGAACCTTTAATCCCAGCTGTAAGTTGGTTCTTATTTTAAAAAGAACCAGTTCACAGAAAGTGTTATGCAAGAAGCAGAGAATCTGTTCCTCAGCAGGGTCAGATATCATGCTCAGAGCAACCTGAAGCAGAAACACAGCCACTCATGTAGCTGATGCCAACTTGTGCCTCTCCACAATCACAGTCCTAAGGTGTCCAGCTCAAGTACCAATGGAAAATCTTTTTTTTTTTTTCATTTTCTCAGAGACAGGCCAGTCACACACACAACCCATACCTGGCATCCCCTTGCTGACTCGCTGGCTGCACGGGAATGGCCGTGTCCGAGGTAGGGAAGTGGTCACTGGGTTTCTTCTGCACAAGGTACTTCTTGTTGCCTTTTTCTTCTTCAATTGGATCTGGTGATTGCTAGAGGAGAGAGGAGGAGTCAAAAACTGCATTTTGAGTGACCTAGATTCTTTAAATGGTTTTAAAAACTAGAATGGTGAAGTTTGCTTCATCAAGACAGAACACTTTACCCAACAGATATTAGCTTCCTAACACAAGAGCCCAGTATATTTAATGCTTTGATCAAGGATCCATTTCTTAAAAATTAGGTTTTCAAATTACTGTATAATATTTCCTGATGACTGTTTTTACATGGGTATCACGCAAAAAAGAAAATCAACCTGAAGGAACACAGAAATGCACTACAGACAATTATTCACAGATCTTTAATATTTATAAACAATGATAATTAAGTATAAATATGCACAATAGCATCAGTACCTGGTTCATGGCAACAGTCTGGGCCAGTGTAAAGAGGTCACTTAATGAAGCTGAACTCCCCTTCTTCCTGTAGTAAAATGAGTTTCAGAATATATATTTTAATAAAGTCTGTGGCCTCTTCCCATCTTTTAAATAACCCACATATCCACACTACATCTGAGTCAAAACCCTGATCAGCCCTTGTAATTTACTTTTAAATGCAAAATGTACTGGAGAAGTGAAAAAGCATGGGAATGTCAGATTTCCTGCCGTATCAGAGAGATGATGCTTGCAAGCTGCAGGTCACTAAAGCCTTGTTTTCAATGGGTAAAAGGCACATGAAAATAAAATCCAGACTATTTCAACTAATGCCCTGACTCTCTATTTTAATACAGGCAGGCAGGCAGGCAGGCTTTGCATCTTTTGTATGCTTCTGAAAACATTCTGCCTATACACATTCACTGCAGGACTGGGAGCCAAGGAAAAGCAGGAGTTGTTCACAACTCCATTTGCTCCCATAACATGGCCCAAAGGTACAGACTCTCAGGAGTTCTCCATCCATTTTTAGACATTACAGATAACTGTTTTCTGTGAAGTGAAAGAAAGGAAGCTGTCCTTACTCTAGCTGATCCTGAGGAGACTTATCCCCCCGTATCCTTCCATCCAAAGATTGACTCAGCACATCATTCTGGCCAGCATCAGACTGCCTCTTTCCTTTCCACTTCTCTTTCTTGTACTTTAGCTTCTCTGGGTCATCCACATATCTCTGGATTGCAGAAGTGGGGCTGTCCAGGTCTTTGGTTGCCCTCTGCCGCCTGTTTCTGTCTGCCCAGCAGTCAGCAGGGCCCTGAAAGCTGCCAGTAGCAGACAGCGTGTTATGAACAGTCAGTGCAAGATTTGTTGGCCTTTCAGGGCAGGTAAAACTTTGGCTGCCTTTTATTTGGTTATTTTGATTCCCTTGTGCTTTCGTTCTATCAGCTGCCGTGTCCTCTGCCTCTGATCCAAGTGGGTGCTCAGGAACAGAACCACTTTCTTTTATCTCACTTGATGGTGGAATGTCTGAAAGAGTTTTTTCTTCGCTTGGACTTTTCTCTCCCTCGCTGCTTCCCTGAAGGACATTATCTTCTTGTGCTGTGGATTTGTGCTCTTTCTCTGGCTCTGGAGAAATTTCCAGGGCCTCTTCAGAAACAGTTTGTTCCTCGTGGCCCAAGTCAGATGGTTCTTCAAGGGACAGGAGCACATGCTTGTTCTGCAAGTCATTGTGTTGCAGCCCCCTCTGCCGACGGGATTCCCGCTTCTCCCGGTTGTTTGTCACCTTCTCTGAGCCCTCCAGCGTGTGCTTCTGGGGATCCGTGGCTTTCTCAGATGAGCTCAGGTTTTCAACCTGCTCATTTTGAGCTTGATTTTCACCCTCAACAGCTTGATCTGGCTCTGACTCGTGTTTCACAGGCAGCTCATCCGCTGCTGGCTCACTCTGCTCATCCTTGCTCGTATCATCCTCTTTGTCTTCATCTTCCTGCGTTTCTCTCTGCTTTTCTTCAGCTTTCTGCCTTTCTAGAACAATTTTCTGGTATCTGTTAAGAATTTTTAATATGAAAACACAAATCCTTAATGCCCAGGGGCCAAAAAACCCACCAACTGCTTAAATGCAGCCCAAACAGCAATACAGACCCAAATTACACCTAGAGTCCCAGGTGGACTGCAGGGAGCTGTCTGCTTGGGACTGGCAGCACCAATGCAGCCCAGCTAAATAAAGTTCAAGTCCTGAGCACTCATCCAGTGTCCACACTCCATTGATCACTTGATACTGACCATGTGGCAGTAACTACCTTAAAGTTCATACAATCCCAGAATGGTTTGGGTTGGGAGGGACCTTAAAGATTGTCTCATTCCCACCCCCCTGCTGTGGGCAGGGACACCTTCCACTATCCCAGGGTGTTCCAGGCCCCACCCAACCTGGCCTTGGACACTTCCAGGGGTCCAGGGGCAGCCACAGCTTCTTTGGGCAGCAATTCACCAAGTTGTTTACTAAGTCACCCCAACACACAAACTGAGCTTGGCAGGAGAAGCCAGGTGATTAAATGGATGTTTTGATGCCATGTTGCTCCTTCCCTTTACCTCTTACGCTGCAGGTACCCCCTGACCAGGGCCTGCAGGAGACAAACTCTCCTCCTGAGCTGCAGGAAGCGTTTCCGCTGCCGGTGCCGCCTCCAGGCCGCCTGGATCTCGATGGCAGCGTTGTTCCTCTGCAGAGCCACCCTGACACAGCGGGAGCGCCAGCACTCCTGCAAAGGGACGTTTCTGACGTCAGGGAGGGACACCTCAAGGTGGGGAGTGTTACATGACAGAGTTGGTTTGTTGTTGGGAAAACAGGGTTGGAAATTCTCGAAGATACCTGTAAAACTACAGCTGCCTGCCGCAGCCTGAGAAAGCGTCTCCTTTCCAAAACCATCCTGAGCCAGCTCTGAAGGAGGATGATTTTCCTGATCACTTCTTTGTGTAGTGTATCCTGTAGTATCTGCCGTTCAGCCTCTTTCATAAAAACCTGTTCAGTTAAAGAAAAGGTCATCAAGAAGCAGTTAACTGGAGCCTTTCAGCCCCCACTGGAGTTATAATAAGATAATAGATAAGGTAATGGTTTGGTACCACTGCACCAAACCTTACTGGCTGACAGCTTGCCCAAAAAATAAACATCCTTTTAAATCTCAGAGTATGGATTCTAAAACTTACACTTGTCCTTACAGCCTTCAAATCACAGAACCCTTCTAAAATGCAAACATTGACCTGTTTGACAAATGCCAATAGCAACGATTTCCCAAACTATCTATATAGCATGGATGTGGTACTGCAGTCAAGAAACCAGATTGGCACCAAAACCAAGGGGTCAAGCATAACCTCTGTGTCACCACTTGCAAGAATTAAAATAGCCAATTTAGGTACAAAAAGCAGACCAGAGTAACACTTGTAAATGAACTACAGAATTTTGCAGTGTACAGCAGTGTTTCTTACTGTCTTACAGAAAGTTTCACACACCTTGGTCTTCCCTATTTGATAGTAGTTTTCATTCAGCTTTAGTTTATTCAAATAAGCACAAATGTCTTCCTTGGAGGCTTTGGCATTTTTGGGTAGTAACACCTGAAACTGGTCAATGAATTCCTGTGAAAAGCAGAGACAGCAAGAGACCCAAGTTAGAAGGCAACTCCCAAGTTTAGAGTTTTAGCTCTAAAACAGAGATCTAGTTAAGACATTTAAGCTACAGGGATCTGAAATACTTACCTCTCTCCCAACTACCTATCTTTCCATGTAAAATGCAGGCTACAGTCAGCCTCGTGTTAATGGGAAAGATCACCTGGATGTGATCTCTAAACCTACACAGGGTTTTTTTACAGAAAACTAATTCCCACATGGTGACAGCATGGTGCAGCACTGACTGACTGCACTCAGAATGTTTTCCTTCATGCAACCAGGAAGAATTTACTGGCAGATGAGTTAAAAAACAGTTTAACTATGACTTCTCGCCATGCAGGCTCTCTCAAAACCAGGGTGCATTTTTACAGCTCATCCCAATTGGTCATGAGTCTCATATGAAGAGACACACAAGATGTGTTTGCTGAAGAGAGCAGATATTCCTGAAAGCACAATCCACTTCCAGGTCCCACCTTACCTGGAATGTGTATTTGGCACTGTAGCCAGACCTCCTGATCCGCACCGTTTCCAGCATGCCCGTGTACCGTAACTGCTGCAGCACCAAGCTCTCATCAAAGAGCATCTCCTTCTGCAAAAGATCAGCAGAAAACAGCCAGTGAGGACCTGAGGAGCTCAGCTGCTGTCCTAGGCACAGCAGCTTCCTTTCCACACCTTGGTTACCTTTCACCTGCACACAGAGTGACAGTGAACAAGTGGAAATAAAGAGATTCCAAGGCTCATGCCCTGGATCTCAGCAGTCAGCTCAGCTCTGAGGCAGCCTCACCTTCTCTGCATTGGAGCGGATGCAGCGGATGAAGAATGGCTCAGCTCTGCCCAGCGTCTCCAGCAACTTGTTAAGGGAAGTCTGAAATGAAACAGCCACAAGTTTTCCTTCAGGCATCAGCATTTTGGGTGGTGTTTGACAGCAGGACAGCTTCTGCCTCAGGAATCACGTTGTTTCAGATCTCATGGCTATACAAAATCCAACCAGATCCTCCCATATTGCTCAGCACATCCCTGTATTTGGTATTTGCTTTTAGCTTTTCTCAAGAGAATTTAAAGCAGGGTTTGAACATGCTCTCCCAGTAGCACTAGATCTGTATACAAGGATGATCAGGACAGAGAACTGACACATTTCATGGCATAAATGGCATCTCAGAATGTACTCTGACTTTAATCAAGTAATAAACACTGCTTCAAAAAAGCCTTAAGAATAAATGCCACTTGGTTTGCCAAGCAAGACAGCCTAGATCAGCCCAGGAGGGCCTGTTCCTAGAGATGTGTCACCTACCTGGAACTGGGCACTTATGCTGGGGGGTTTCTTCTTCTTGTGCAAGTGCAAAAGGGACTTCGTAGTCCGATCGTGCAGGGTCATGCTCATGATGAGCTTCAGAGATTTGGAATCCAGCAAGTTCTACAAAAATGTTTTCATAATCAATAAAGTGCAAGTCTTTTAACCAAAAGGGAAATATTTTGTCTCAAATGAGTCAGAATGAAACCAACTAGCCAGAGTTCCACATTCAGTGGCATGTTACATTTCATGATTATTTCTATTTTGGGCAAAAACATTTCTTAAGAGTGAAACTGTTTCACTGCCCTGTCCCAAGAGTGTAAGATGAACAAGGGGAATCACATAATCACTGCATTTGCCTTCCCTGACTCGGAAGTGCCTTTTCACTTTTATGGCATCCTCATATCTGTCTAATTTAACAATTCTTATTAAAGTGAACATTCACCTATTTTTTAGCTTGTCAGGATAAATAACACAACTTTCCTACACTATAAAACAGTTCTGAAGTGAGTTCTGTCAATCAAAATGAAATACACAGTGCAAAAAGCCCAAACCCAAAAGCAATCTAAATTTTCTGATTACCTTGGGAATGATCTGCTTTTGCTTCACACCTCTACTTTTCCTGTTGAAATATTAAAGAAAATTTAAGAAAAACCCACATGATTTTTGATTATTTCAGCAAGCCATAAGTTGGTGCAATTTATGAGGCAAGGTGAAGGACAGAGGAAAATGAGCACAACAGCAGCAGGGTGTGTTCATGCGCATCTCACAAGTGATCAATGCAAGAAATGCAAACTGCTCTGCAACAAGAACAATTTTTTTTTCCTTAAATAAACTCTGTAGGTATTGGAAGCTTTCAAAAGTGAAACATTACCTCTGAAGTTAAAGCTATTCAAAACTGCATTGTTGTACAGGCTACTGTAGTGCGAGTTATTCTCTTTAGCAACTGTATGGTCATTAAACTCATTTTAACACAGAGGTATTATCAAATAAAAATACTCAATTCAGAAGTTCTGAATTGAGTTCTGAATTAAGGCACCAGAACCTCTGTAAAAGCACCCAACTGCTCCCAGGAGGACAATGCATGTGGCAGCACCAGCAACTCTGGAATGTCTGAGCAGGACACACACCTCAGGCACAGCTCCCATGCACACACACAAGGTGAAGAGGTGGAAGGTCTCAGAAAGAAGGCTGCAGTTCACATCCTGCTGGATCTGTGCATGTTAACTCTGTGACACAGGGCAGCTTCCTGCTCTGAGCCACCCAGTTTACAGTTACTTATTATACAGCAGAGCACAGATTCATTTCCTTACACATGCATAGAACTGCAGATGTAAAGACACTAAACCCAGGAATACATCCAGCACCAGCACCCTGAACTTCAGGAGACATTTCTCACACCTTGTGGGAGATCTCACTATTGAATGTTTTGCAACAAGATCATACTACATACTTGGGGTTTTTAAAGCAAGTTCATATGAGAAGTAGGTTTAACTTCCACCTAATGCAATGAAGCAGCAAGGTGTTTTCTACAGCCTGTTTGCAGAAGGGGTGTTCTAATTTTAATTGTCTTGTTAAGTGCTTTTCAAAAGACAAATCTGGGACAAGCATAATTTTTAGGGACTGGAGTAACTGCTTGGTTCTTGTTGCACTTTCAAAGCAATACCCAGAGCACTCACAGGAGGTGGGAGCGGTGTTGAGGCTGACTGAGGGACCGAAGCAGCTCACAGGGATCATCACCCTGCCAGGGCAGTCCTTTAATACTGGCGATGATTTGTTCATGCATGTCTCTAAAATGATCCACAGCAAAACACAGGTGGCAAACAGAGATACACAGCCATGAGAGAGGGGGAAAAAAGCAGTTAAAACCCCAAAAGGTTCCATCACCAAGTGTGCTCCAAAATGTAGCAGGTCAATCCCAGGCTACTTTTTCCTAAACATGAATGATTTTGATGACAAGTCAGCACTTTCTACTCCATCAGTGCTATAAAATTTAATTGCCAGGGTCTCATACTCAACTTACTCTCTGATTCTACCTTTGAATGTAAATTCTTGAGCCATCAATTCAGAAAATGGAGGGAAATTGAGCAAAATGCACTTAATGAGCAGGGAACCCTCCTGGTTAAGCCAAGAAACCTTTTCAGGTAGATTTAAGCTTCTTTATAACCAACAGTAAACATTTTTATAGAGAGATTTGACCACTAAAATGAGGCTATTTAAACAGATTTACATCAGAAACGTAAGTTATAAACAAGCTGTTACTTGAAGAAATTTTGGGTTTCATTTTCATTTCAAACTTATTCACATTTAACTTTTCAAAGTAAGCCTGGGATGGTCCTTAACTTGTGGCACTTGCCATTCTTCAAGCATGCACTGTGCTTGTGAAGTGCTGTGTCCTGGCATAGAACTTACCTTCTTTACTCTCCAGAGAGGCACAAACCAAAAATAACAGAAGTGTAAGAATCACTTCTGACTCAGATCCTCTCCCCATTCTGAGCTGCTCACAGAGGCAGCAACATTCTTACACAGGGTTGTTGCTTCTCTGGGTACCTCTGAACTTTTTTGAGTATCAAGATTTAAGATAGCCCAAGGAAACAGATCTGGTAAGCTGTGACCAATCCTTTCACCCAAATTGGATATTTAGTTCTTTGTTTCCCCAAGTGACAGAGGCTGTCCAGGATGCAGTAATTAGGAAGCAGCATGAAGTCACTACTCTAAGTGCTCACTGTCACCCAGAGCACACTGAGAAAGTCACTGTGTCCTGGAAATGTGCCTCTCTGGCCTGGGAGTTCAGGCCTTTTGCTACTTACTTCTTGTTCTCACAAAAAGAAATGATGTCTTGAAAAGCATTTATATCGAAATCCTCAGAACAATCAAATGAGAAATCGAGCACTGAGTGGCTGCAAAAGGAACACGTACAAAGCCTAAATATCCATGGAAAGGCAAATCTCCCTATAGAGATACAGTTCTGTAAGACTGGCCCTGCCTCTGCCCCATTCAGTGACCCAGACTGGCTGCACAGGAGCACACAATGCTAAAAGCTGCACACAGCAACCACAGAGAACTCAAAAACCCAGTGGTAAATGGGACTGAGGCTGTCCCCAACGTGTGGTGGCATTGGGTCTTACAAAAAATAAGCTAGAGTCTTGTTTTGATGGTATTAAAAAGGCCAAAGAAAACAAGACAGAAGAAATAAAACTTGCTTTCCTTGTGGAAAGACCTAGTTGAGATTTGATGTATGAAAATGCAACTCAGCAATTCAGCTTTTCCCTGCAGGGGTTAAGGATGTGTTTCTCACCGATAAACTTTTTCTACCGGCGTATTCGATCTCTGGAGCTCTCCAAGGGGAACTCTGGGTCCTTGACGTACCACTCCTGTTAGGAAATCACCAAAAAAATTGCATTTTGACAAAGATATGAGCAGGCAAAAAACCCCAAACAAACCACCAACTTTAGCAAGCAAAGTATCTATCTGAGGGCCTGGAGTTTTTATCCAGTCCTTTATCAAGCTACTGTACTTTGCTTCTTAAACTCACTTCTACTAGAAAGGAAGTTGCAGCTGCTCAAATTTAGCAGTTGATCTTGAATACTCATTTGATACTTCACAGAGGTCTAAGAAGATCAAAACTAGTGATAAGATGGGAACATAAGAACTATCACCCCCAACTTTCACAGAAAGGCCTTCAAGCCTGTCCCAGCTTGCTGGAAATGCTGCACTGACTGGAGGAGGAAAGCTGAATGACCTCAAGTAAGAACAGTGGCAACCTCCTCCATGTGTGAATATTAAACCATTTCCACACTCAGTTTGCCTTTAGCACCAAAGATAGCATCCGGTTAATGAGGTTTTGCCACAAACCCATTCTGCCAGCAGAGCAATTGTAGAGTATTAAGCCTTTTCAGACCAGTTTTCTGTGCCATACCTGCAGTTTCCCAGCCCTACCTGCACTTCAGAGCCTTGCCTGCACTTCCCCATGCCTTACCTGCACTTTTTGAGCCCTACCTGCAGTTTCCTGTTCTGTACCTGCACTTTTCCCAGCCCCACCTGCTGTTTCCCGAGCAACACCTGCACTTTCCCAGCTCTGCCAGCACCTTCTCGTGCCCAACCTGCTGTTCCCTGTTCCTGCCTTTTGCCATTCCATCCCCGCCATTCCCAGCCCCATCCCCGCCGTTCCCCTGGTCCATCCCCGCCGTTCCCCTGGTCCATCCCCGCCGTTCCCCTGGTCCATCCCCGCCGTTCCCCTGGTCCATCCCCGCCGTTCCCCGGTCCATCCCCGCCGTTCCCCTGGTCCATCCCCGCCGTTCCCCTGGTCCATCCCCGCCGTTCCCCTGGTCCATCCCCGCCGTTCCTCTGGTCCATCCCCGCCGTTCCTCTGGTCCATCCCCATCCCCGCCGTTCCCCTGGTCCATCCCCGCCGTTCCCAGCCCCATCCGCGCCGTTCCCAGCCCCATCCGCGCCGTTCCCCTGGTCCATCCCTGCTGTTCCCAGCCCCATCCCCGCAGTTCCCAGCCCCACCTGCCATTTTCTGTGCCCTCTCCCGGCCGGCCTGGGCGAACACGGCCATGGCCCGGATGGCCGCGCGCAGCACGGCCCAGCGGAACACGGCCACCGGGTCCATCCCGATCAGCTCCCGCACGAAGGCGCTGTCGCTGCTGCGCAGCAGAGCCACGATGTCAGGTCTCATGTAATCCATGTTTTTCTCCCTGAAATCCTGCAAAACAGGCACGTGGAACAACAATATCTCGCAAAAACTCCTTGTTTCATTAATTCAGAATAGTGAGGGTTACCTTCCAGTCTACACCACCACCCAAAAAACAAACACCGAAGCACCTCTGAGAACACTTCTGATCCAGCCCATTCCCAGGAAATTTTCTACATCATGACAATAAACTCCCAGAAAGGCAAGGAATTTATTTTTTTTGTGCCCATCAGATCTACCACGTACTTTGATCTGGTATTTCACTTTGCCAGCAAAGTGGCGAATAATAAAAGCAGGCTCCATCACTGGGGTTCCAACAAAAAACTTGTTCTCCTCGTGCTGCTGTTTGAATTTTGCCAGTAGAGTTTGGTTGGTGGCATGTGGAAAACTGGGAATACAAGACAAAAGAGGTCAGCTGTTTCTCAGATACAGGTATGTTTATTAGGGTGACAGAATGAACACTTCCTGATCCTTGTGGAAAGTATTAATTGTCCAAGATCTCTACATTTGCCTTGAATTTTAAAGGTGGGCTCAACTTCTGAACCCAAACCAAGCAGCTCCACACACAGCAGAATATTCTGAGGTTTCAAGTGTACATCAATGTTTCCTCCTGCTTCACCAGCCAACTTTAGTTAGCACCACATTAACTATTTACCACACTTGCTGCTTAATGCTCCAAAGACTTACAGACATGCATTTTACTCTAATTGCAGTTCCATGGTAAGCCACAAACATGGAAGTTCCTAAGTTTGCATAAGCCAAAGTTCAGTTTTAACATCAATGTATATCACCACCATTCTGGAGTCACTGGAAGCAAGCTCCAGTGTAAATCATAGCAATAAATAACCCCTTGCTTCCCACAACATTCCTCTTCTTTTTCAAGGGCTGTATTTCTGTTCCCTTTCACAGTCCTTCCCTCCCCCCACCACACATGTTTTTTCAGAAGATGTTTGCTGCTTACTTGCTTTCTTCATCCAGAAGATAGAAGAGGCCAGTGGGCTTCTTGCTGATTAAGTGAATGCAGGCCACATTATCAGTATAGTCAATATTGTGCCAAGTGATCCCTTCACTCTTATATTCCTCCTGTGTAGCTCAAGAAAATTCCCTTATCAGTACAGTGCCCTGACCTTTGATGTCCTGTGGCCTAAGTGCTTAAAACACAGCCTTGGACATCTACAGCAAGTGGAGTTTGTTAGTTCAGACAACAGAGACAAAAATAAGGAGGATTTATAAATCAGAACAGAAGAAGCAGCATAGAGGCACAGATCAAAGGTCCTGAGGCACGTCACTCAGCAGGGTCTG